>JAUIMM010000173.1:2977500-4177500 GCA_031769625.1 Taudactylus pleione
CCATCAGGGGTGCTCCCCCCAAGTGCTAAAAAAATAATATATTTTCTGTGTTTGTGAATTGTGTGCGCAGTAGCCGCACGTGCATCAACAAAGTAGTGCCAAGCGTGCGCCTGTGTCATAAGTAAAGGGCCGGCTGGCTTGACCGTTAAGGGTGCTGTAACCCCCGAAAGTACACTCCAGTCCAAACCAAAAAAAAAATTATTTTCTGTGTTTGTGAATTGTGTGCGCAGTAGCCGCACGTGCATCAACAAAGTAGTGCCAAGCGTGCGCCTGTGTCATAAGTAAAGGGCCGGCTGGCTTGACCGTTAAGGGTGCTGTAACCCCCGAAAGTACACTCCAGTCCAAACCAAAAAAAAAATTATTTTCTGTGTTTGTGAATTGTGTGCGCAGTAGCCGCACGTGCATCAACAAAGTAGTGCCAAGCGTGCGCCTGTGTCATAAGTAAAGGGCCGGCTGGCTTGACCGTTAAGGGTGCTGTAACCCCCGAAAGTACACTCCAGTCCAAACCCAAAAAAAAATTATTTTCTGTGTTTGTGAATTGTGTGCGCAGTAGCCGCACGTGCATCAACAAAGTAGTGCCAAGCGTGCGCCTGTGTCATAAGTAAAGGGCCGGCTGGCTTGACCGTTAAGGGTGCTGTACCCCCGAAAGTACACTCCAGTCCAAACCAAAAAAAAAATTATTTTCTGTGTTTGTGAATTGTGTGCGCAGTAGCCGCACGTGCATCAACAAAGTAGTGCCAAGCGTGCGCCTGTGTCATAAGTAAAGGGCCGGCTGGCTTGACCGTTAAGGGTGCTGTAACCCCCGAAAGTACACTCCAGTCCAAACCAAAAAAAAAATTATTTTCTGTGTTTGTGAATTGTGTGCGCAGTAGCCGCACGTGCATCAACAAAGTAGTGCCAAGCGTGCGCCTGTGTCATAAGTAAAGGGCCGGCTGGCTTGACCGTTAAGGGTGCTGTAACCCCCGAAAGTACACTCCAGTCCAAACCAAAAAAAAAATTATTTTCTGTGTTTGTGAATTGTGTGCGCAGTAGCCGCACGTGCATCAACAAAGTAGTGCCAAGCGTGCGCCTGTGTCATAAGTAAAGGGCCGGCTGGCTTGACCGTTAAGGGTGCTGTAACCCCCGAAAGTACACTCCAGTCCAAACCAAAAAAAAAATTATTTTCTGTGTTTGTGAATTGTGTGCGCAGTAGCCGCACGTGCATCAACAAAGTAGTGCCAAGCGTGCGCCTGTGTCATAAGTAAAGGGCCGGCTGGCTTGACCGTTAAGGGTGCTGTAACCCCCGAAAGTACACTCCAGTCCAAACCAAAAAAAAAATTATTTTCTGTGTTTGTGAATTGTGTGCGCAGTAGCCGCACGTGCATCAACAAAGTAGTGCCAAGCGTGCGCCTGTGTCATAAGTAAAGGGCCGGCTGGCTTGACCGTTAAGGGTGCTGTAACCCCCGAAAGTACACTCCAGTCCAAACCAAAAAAAAAATTATTTTCTGTGTTTGTGAATTGTGTGCGCAGTAGCCGCACGTGCATCAACAAAGTAGTGCCAAGCGTGCGCCTGTGTCATAAGTAAAGGGCCGGCTGGCTTGACCGTTAAGGGTGCTGTAACCCCCGAAAGTACACTCCAGTCCAAACCAAAAAAAAAATTATTTTCTGTGTTTGTGAATTGTGTGCGCAGTAGCCGCACGTGCATCAACAAAGTAGTGCCAAGCGTGCGCCTGTGTCATAAGTAAAGGGCCGGCTGGCTTGACCGTTAAGGGTGCTGTAACCCCCGAAAGTACACTCCAGTCAAAACCAAAAAAAAAATTATTTTCTGTGTTTGTGAATTGTGTGCGCAGTAGCCGCACGTGCATCAACAAAGTAGTGCCAAGCGTGCGCCTGTGTCATAAGTAAAGGGCCGGCTGGCTTGACCGTTAAGGGTGCTGTAACCCCCGAAAGTACACTCCAGTCCAAACCAAAAAAAAAATTATTTTCTGTGTTTGTGAATTGTGTGCGCAGTAGCCGCACGTGCATCAACAAAGTAGTGCCAAGCGTGCGCCTGTGTCATAAGTAAAGGGCCGGCTGGCTTGACCGTTAAGGGTGCTGTAACCCCCGAAAGTACACTCCAGTCCAAACCAAAAAAAAAATTATTTTCTGTGTTTGTGAATTGTGTGCGCAGTAGCCGCATGTGCATCAACAAAGTAGTGCCAAGAGTGCGCCTGTGTCATAAGTAAAGGGCCGGCTGGCTTGACCGTTAAAGGGTGCTGTAACCCCCAAAGTACACTCCAGTCCAAACCAAAAAAAAAATTATTTTCTGTGTTTGTGAATTGTGTGCGCAGTAGCCGCACGTGCATCAACAAAGTAGTGCCAAGCGTGCGCCTGTGTCATAAGTAAAGGGCCGGCTGGCTTGACCGTTAAGGGTGCTGTAACCCCCGAAAGTACACTCCAGTCCAAACCAAAAAAAAAATTATTTTCTGTGTTTGTGAATTGTGTGCGCAGTAGCCGCACGTGCATCAACAAAGTAGTGCCAAGCGTGCGCCTGTGTCATAAGTAAAGGGCCGGCTGGCTTGACCGTTAAGGGTGCTGTAACCCCCGAAAGTACACTCCAGTCCAAACCAAAAAAAAAATTATTTTCTGTGTTTGTGAATTGTGTGCGCAGTAGCCGCACGTGCATCAACAAAGTAGTGCCAAGCGTGCGCCTGTGTCATAAGTAAAGGGCCGGCTGGCTTGACCGTTAAGGGTGCTGTAACCCCCGAAAGTACACTCCAGTCCAAACCAAAAAAAAAATTATTTTCTGTGTTTGTGAATTGTGTGCGCAGTAGCCGCACGTGCATCAACAAAGTAGTGCCAAGCGTGCGCCTGTGTCATAAGTAAAGGGCCGGCTGGCTTGACCGTTAAGGGTGCTGTAACCCCCGAAAGTACACTCCAGTCCAAACCAAAAAAAAAATTATTTTCTGTGTTTGTGAATTGTGTGCGCAGTAGCCGCACGTGCATCAACAAAGTAGTGCCAAGCGTGCGCCTGTGTCATAAGTAAAGGGCCGGCTGGCTTGACCGTTAAGGGTGCTGTAACCCCCGAAAGTACACTCCAGTCCAAACCAAAAAAAAAATTATTTTCTGTGTTTGTGAATTGTGTGCGCAGTAGCCGCACGTGCATCAACAAAGTAGTGCCAAGCGTGCGCCTGTGTCATAAGTAAAGGGCCGGCTGGCTTGACCGTTAAGGGTGCTGTAACCCCCGAAAGTACACTCCAGTCCAAACCAAAAAAAAAATTATTTTCTGTGTTTGTGAATTGTGTGCGCAGTAGCCGCACGTGCATCAACAAAGTAGTGCCAAGCGTGCGCCTGTGTCATAAGTAAAGGGCCGGCTGGCTTGACCGTTAAGGGTGCTGTAACCCCCGAAAGTACACTCCAGTCCAAACCAAAAAAAAAATTATTTTCTGTGTTTGTGAATTGTGTGCGCAGTAGCCGCACGTGCATCAACAAAGTAGTGCCAAGCGTGCGCCTGTGTCATAAGTAAAGGGCCGGCTGGCTTGACCGTTAAGGGTGCTGTAACCCCCGAAAGTACACTCCAGTCCAAACCAAAAAAAAAATTATTTTCTGTGTTTGTGAATTGTGTGCGCAGTAGCCGCACGTGCATCAACAAAGTAGTGCCAAGAGTGCGCCTGTGTCATAAGTAAAGGGCCGGCTGGCTTGACCGTTAAAGGGTGCTGTAACCCCCAAAGTACACTCCAGTCCAAACCAAAAAAAAAATTATTTTCTGGGTTTAGCCGCACGTATATATCAAATCGATATAACATAAATGGAGGACCAAACTTTCTCCGATAAAAATAAAATAGAGAAAGATCAAGAACCACTTCCTCCTAGTGCTGAAGCTGCTGCCACTAGTCATGACATAGACGATAACATGCCATCAACGTCGTCTGCCAAGGCCGATGCCCAATGTCATAGTAGAGGGCACATACAATCCCAAATGGCAAAGTTCAGGAAAATGACCTTGAAAAAGACATTTAAATCAGCTGAAGAGAAACGTAAACTTGCCAATATGCCATTTACGACACGGAGTGGCAAGGAACGGCTAAGGTCGATCCCTAGTATGTTCATGACTAGTGGTTCAGCTTCACATGACGATGGAAGCCCTCCTCCCACTAAAAAAATCAAAAGAGTTAAGCTGGCAAAAGCACAGCGAAGAACTGTGCTTTCTAAGAAGATATCACAAATCCCCAAGGAGAGTCCAAGTGTGGTGGTGGTTGCGATGCCTGACCTTCCCAGCACTGGACGGGAAGAGGTGGCTCTTTCCACCATTTGCACGCCCCCTGCAAGTGCTGAAAGGAGCACCCACAGTCCACTTGCTGATATGCAAATTGAAGATGTCACTGTTGAAGTACAACAGGATGAGGATACTGGTGTAGCTGGCGCTGAGGAGGAAGTTGGCGAGGAGGATTCTGATGGTGATGTGGTTTGTTTAAATCAGGCTCCGGGGGAGACAGTTGTTGTCCGTGGGATGAAAAAGCCCATCACGGTCATGCCTGGGCAGAAGACCAAACATTCCACCTCTTTGGTCTGGCAATATTTCTATCCAAATCCGGACAACAACTGTCTTGCCATATGTACCATATGTAAAGGTGAAATAAGTAGGGGTAGGGACGTCAACCACCTAGGAACATCCTCCCTTATACGGCACCTGCAGCGCGTTCATAAAAAGTTACTGTCAAGTTCAGAAACTTTGGCTAAGACCGTAAGCAGTCCAGGGACACCTAAATCCCGTTGTCCTGTTGTATCCAAGCGCCTGCAAACCACACCGTCAACTCCCTCCTCGTCAATTTCCTCCTTAGTCAGGATCGGAAGTAGTCCTGCAGGCCATGTCACTGGCATGACTGACTCTCCTATCCGGGATTCCTCTGGAGGATCCTGCATTGCTACGCCTACTGCTGCCGCTGCTGCTGTTGCTGCTGCTGGGAGTCGTTCATCATCCCAGAGAGGAAGTAGGAACACCACTACTTTTACTAAACAACTGACCCTCCAACAGTCCTTAGCGAGGAGGATGAAGTACGACAGCAGTCATCCTGAAGCAAAACGTATAACTGAGGCCTTGACTGCTATGTTGGTGTTAGACGTGCGTCCGGTATCCGCCATTAGTGCAGTGGGATTTAGACAATTGATGGAGGTAGTGTGTCCCCGGTTCCAAATCCCGTCTAGATTCCACTTCACTAGGCAGGCGATACCGAGACTGTACAGAAACGTCAGAAAAAGTGTCCTCAGTGTCCTGAAAAATGCCGTTGTACACAATGTCCACTTAACCACGGACATGTGGACAAGTGGAACAGGGCAGACTAAGGACTATATGACTGTGACAGCCCACTGGGTAGATGTATCACCTTACGCAGCAACAGCAGCAGCGTCACCAGTAGCAGCATCTCAGAAACGCCAGCTCGTTACAAGGCAGGCTACGCTGTGTATCACCGGTTTCAGTAAGAGGCACACCGCCGACAACCTCTTAGAGAAACTGAGGGAAATCATCGCCCAGTGGCTTACCCCACTTAGACTCTCCTGGGGATTTGTGATATCTGACAACGCCACCAATATTGTGCGGGCATTACATCTGGGCAAATTCCAGCACGTCCCATGTTTTGCTCACACAATAAACTTGGTGGTGCAGAATTTTCTGAAAAGCGACAGGGGCGTGCAGGAGACGCTTTGGGTGGCCCGAAAAATTTCTGGCCACTTTCGCCATTCAGCGACTGCGTGCCGAAGACTGGAGCGCCAGCAAACACTCTTGAACCTGCCCCGCCATCACCTGAAGCAAGAGGTTGTGACGCGGTGGAACTCAACCCTCTATATGCTTCAGAGGATGGAGGAGCAGCAAAAGGCCATACAAGCCTATACATCCACCTATGACATAGGCAAAGGAGGGGGTATGCACCTGACTCAAGCGCAGTGGAGAATGATTTCCGTGTTGTGCAAGGTTCTCCAGCCCTTCGAACTTGCCACACGTGAAGTCAGTTCAGACACAGCCAGCTTGAGTCAGGTCATTCCCCTCATCAGGCTTTTGCAGAAGCAGCTGGAGAAAGTGAAGGAGGAGCTAAGACGGAGCGATTCCGCTCGGCATGTGGGACTTGTGGATGAAGCCCTTCATTCGCTTTGCCAGGATTCCAGGGTGGTCAATCTGTTGAAATCAGACCACTACATTTTGGCCACCGTGCTTGATCCTAGGTTTAAAGCCTATGTGGTGTCTCTCTTTCCGGCCGACACAAGCCTGCAGAGGTGCAAAGACCTGCTGGTGAACACACTGTCAGCTGAAGCGGAACGTGACACGTCAACGGCTCCTTCTTCATTTTCTCCCGCAACTGGGGCTGCCAGGAAAAAACTTAGGTATCCTAAGCAACCCGCTGGCGGTGATGCAGGGCAGGCAGGACCAAGTTTGGACATCTGGTCCGGACTGAAGGACCTGGCAACAATTTCTGACATGTCTACTGTCACTGCATATGATACTGTCACCATTGACAGAATGGTGGAGGATTACATCGGTGACAGCATCCAAGTAGGCATGTCAGACAGTCCATACCTGTACTGGCAGGAAAAAGAGGCAATTTGGAGGCCCCTGTACAAGCTGGCTCTATTTTACCTGAGTTGCCCCCCCTCCAGTGTGTACTCCGAAAGAGTGTTTAGTGCAGCCGGGAACCTTGTCAGCAAAAGGCGTAGGAGGTTGCTTCCACAGAATGTGGAGAAGATGATGTTCATCAAAATGAATTATCAGCTCTTCCAGGGAGACCAGCCTCCAGAAGGTACAGAGGGACCTGTGGTGGTGGATTCAAGTGGGGACGAGTTAATACTTTGTGAGGATGAGGATGTACACACTGAAGAGGGTGAGGAATCGGTGGATGAGGAGGATGAGGATGACATCTTGCCTCCGTAAAGCCAGTTTGTGCAGGGACACATTAATTGCCAGCTTGTTTTGTGGGGGCCCAAACGAACCAATCATTTCAGCCACAGTTGTGTGGCAGACCCTGGCGCTGAAATGATTGATTTGTTAAAGTGTGCATGTCCTGTTTATACAACATAAGGGTGGGTGGGAGGGCCCAAGGACAATTCCATCTTGCACTTCTTTTTTTTCTTTGCATTATGTACAGTTTGGGGCCTAGTTTTTCTAACTGCCATCCTGTCTGCCACTGCAGTGTCACTCCTAGATGGGTCACGTGTTTGTGCCGCCCACTCGTGTCGCTTAGCATAGTCATCCAGCTACCTCGGTGCAACCTTTTGGACATGAAAACACTATTGTGAGGTGTGAGGTGTTCAGAATAGACTGGAAATGAGTGGAAATTAAGGTTATTGAGGTTAATAATAGCATAGGAGCAGAGAAACCAACAAATTCTGTGATTTTAGCTGTTTTTATGCTTTTTAAAAAAAAAATACAGATCCAAAACACAAAACCCAGAACCCAAAACACGGAAGGGTGGTTTTGGCAAAACCAATCCAGATCCAAAACACGAAGAAAGATCCAGATCCAAAACCAAAACACAAAACACGAAAAGTGGCCGGTGCACACCCCTAATATATACACACACACACAAACATATATACACATACATAAACACATGAGGGTGGTTCACAAGGCAACAAGACCTTTCACATGTGTAATGTTCTCTATTTCATTCTAATATCCCACCAAGCCAGACCAGGTAGACCGCTATTTCCCCTCATGGCCTTTAGACTGCGCCCTATATCGGTCATACTGTCCCAGCATCAGATGTAAGACGGCGGGGCTGGGGAAAACATGGTCACACATTGAGGTGCGTAGTGTGATCAGATTTCTGCGTCTAAAGAGCTCATCAGCAGCTGATATTTATCGCTAGTTTGGCGAGGTGTACGGTGATAGCGTCATGTCATGGAAACAGGTTTTGGTTTGGGGCACTGCCTTTGATAACAGCAGGATAGATGTTCAAGATGAGCAGCGACCCGGCCGGCCAGGCACGTCCACCACAGATGACCATTTATTCCGCATAGAAGGTCTGATTCAGGAGGACAGACGCATTCAAGTCAGTGGTATTGCTGAAGAACTGACCATCTCAGTGGGTGCTGTGCACAACATCTTTTCTGAACAATTGCGGTACAGGAAAACGTGATCACGCTGGTACCGAAGCAACTCACAGAAGTTCACATAACAAATAGTATGGGATTGTCTCTAGTGCACTTGACACGGTGCCATGAGGAGGGAGCGCAGTTCTTGCAGCGTATTGTTACAGGCGATGAAACGCGGGAGCATCATGCGACACCGGAGACGTAACAAGCATCCATGACATTTAAACACGCATAGTCCCCACCTTCAAAGAATTTCAAAACAACTTCAGCAGCAAGGAAGGTCATGGCGACCGTGTTTTGGGACCACAAGGACGTGCGCTTCTTGTTGATTTCCTCACCAAGGGAGATACTGTGAATGCCGTCTGCTATTGTGACACATTGAGGGCAATTCGTCGAAGACTACCTGGGTTGCTGCAAATGGGTGTCATATTGCTGCACGATAACGCCAGGCCCCACTGAGCCAACCGCATGCACGAGTTGTTACGGCGGCGGCGCTACCATTGGGAGGTAATGGACCATCCTCCCTACAACGGCGATTCGCTACAGGCGGTGAAGTTCAGCAAGCCGCCATATCCTGGTTCAGGCGATTGAAACTGATTTGCCAGAATAGATGCCCTGGTGTACCGATGGAACAAATGCTTAGACAAGTTTGGGGACTATGTGGAGGCCATACTATTAATTATATGTATATGTATGAGTTGAATACATTTACGCAATGAGAGGTCTTGTTACATTATTTATTTAACCCCACTGTTTATTATTATTGTTAGTTATTATGGTGAGTGCAGAGCCCATGTGATTTCTATTTAAACAATGTGGTCACATTTCATGTCTAGGAATGGTGAGTGCCATGGATCAGTGCTTTTTGTTTATTTGAGTAATTGTTTAATTAATCTTTTTGTGATCACATTTTCTCATGCACCCCTTAGCTTGTGTAATATAACTTGTGTCAGCTGTTTTCCTAGGTGCTTTGCAACAGGTGTGCTAGGTGACTGTCTCACCTTTAAAAGCAAAGTTGCTGTGAGCTTTAAGCCATATAGCATACCCTGAGTTTAACACTAATGTGATGGCTATGTCCATGTTATAATTCTGAGCAATAGAGTAGGGACTTGCAGTACGTGTGGTCCCTTGACGAGGGCTGCAAGCTTAAATTCATGAACCAAAACCCCACTGTTTATTATTATTATTGTTAGTTATTATGATGTGTGCAGAACCCCTGTGATTTCTCACTCTTTCGCTCTCTCTCTCTTTTTCAATTGTTTCGCCCCTTTAAGCACCCGACAGGAGCTATTCAATTGTTGCTCCTGTCGGGGACGATCAGCTGCCAGCGCACCATTTCAGCTCGCAGCCCCAGGGAGGTGCGAGCTGAAATGGGCGAAAAGTTACCCGTTTGGGCGCCCAAACAGCACTTTTCGCGATCGCGCCCAGCACTTTGGTCGGGGGTAGTCATTTTATGCAGCTATAAACCCGACCACTTTGGGCACGATCAGTGTGAAAAACAGCAACAATTTGAGAGCGCCCCGCAATCTCCCGTCACTTTAGACGGGAGATCGGGCGCGCTATAACAATTGAATACCGCTCTACATACTGTATGCAGTATAAATATATTTTAACGTAAAATGCTGTCATATGTGCTTTCTATAATGCCGCAGATTTCCATTGCTAAAGCCGACAGAATCTTGGGTGATCAAAGAGACTCATGTTGAAACATACACAAAAAAGGGGAACACCGTCTCCCTGGCACACAGTAGGTGTGACCAAAAACAGCATTCCCCATTCAGTTTGATGTCCCAAGAGAAGAAAAATAGTGGAACCCCCTTAGCTGAGCTAACAAACAGGCATACACTTCCAGCAGCGAATGGGTTAAAGGTTCCCGAATCCCACAAGCTTTGACATAGACAGACCTGTTGGAAAAATAACAGGGACTCTTTTTACCTATAGGATTTTGGAAACGTTGGGAAAGTTTTTGTGCACTGGTAAAACTAATCGAAAGTTAACATAATGTTCCTGTGCAGTAACTAAGGTCCTAGATGGCAAGAACCGGATATATATTATTTAACTCCAGCTGCGCAGACATTTCTCGATTCATAACCCCCAAATGAGCCGGTCTTTGTATCAAAACAGAGAGGGTTTTTTTTATTTATTTATTTATTTTCAGAGAGATGAAAAGAAAATTATTAATGTGGCTCCTTACCTGTTTTTGTTGTCTTATAAAACATGCAGCGGAATATCACATATTGAGCAATAAATTATTCAGGTAATTTGCATGTTTTCCAGAATCCTGTGCTAAACTTACCAAAGTGTGTGCCTCTTTTATTAATAACATCTGAGCAGATGACTGACAATGCAATAAAGATTTAATAGTGTCTGTCATCCTAAAAATGAATATTATATGTTGTGGTTTGCAATTACCTTCTGTAGCACAAGGAGAGGCTTCCACAGACAATGACAGGAGAACGTTAATATTGGAAGGAGTGCAGAGATTTAATGAAGAAAGGTGTATGGTGTAGGGAGCGGAGGGACTTGGTCAGATATGTGATTTTTTTTTTTTTTTTAAATATTGGATATCACACAAAACAATGTACAATAGTGTATGGTAAAAAGCTAAAAGACCCCCCCCCCTGGGTGCACCAAATTCAGCACCCAGCTTTGGACTGGAATAGTACAGCAAGTTTTGGCCAAATTATACAATTCATTTTGACGAATGCATTTTAATTTCTTTTCATTAAAAACCAGTGCATAGAGTAATTTATACGTGTATAATGGATCCATTTCTGCGACGCTGTACGGCTGTGGACTAGAATTGTTTGCACGGTTTATTTATTTTTTTAAAGCATGAACGGTTATAATATATAGTGTAACCGATGAAAACGTTACGCATTCAACAATGACGTTATTGTTTGTTTTAAACCAGGATTTTAAACGTAATATTCTACACTGGAGAACAGTCAAAATAAGTTCCACCTGATTATTTCCAGATATATGAAATGATAAACATATTAACTAAAATACATTTTGGACTGTGATTTGATCCTATGAGATTCTGAGCTGAGCAATAAACCGAGGATTGTATTTAGCATTTGTGCTGCTGGGAACATCATAAATGACTGTACCCTGAATGAGTGATAAGCTAGTCGGGGGGCCTGCCATCTGTTGGGGGACCTACAAGTCTCGGCCGGCCTCCGTTACTGTATGCCACATGAGGAGGTTAAATGTGTTTTCTTTGTGCTGTGTTGAACTGTATTGTTGACGATATGACACAACTATCAAAATAATTACATTTGCTTTTATCAGAAATAAGACAGCGTCTTGCATAATGCATAATAGATTTTTCTTTCTGACAAAAATGATTTCATAAACACATTTAAATTAGAAATACACTAAACAATTATACAATCATTCCTATCCGAGATCTAACTTTTCGGAGGCGTCTCTCAGATCTTCTTTTGGAAACTTCTGCTGACAGAAAAATATAAAACAAATGAAAAGTTTTTTTTGAAGTGTTTGACTGAACTAGATTTCAGAGATTTGAAGTTTTAGCAGCAAATATCAGAATGAAACAAAAGTTATATATTGAACTCCCGTCGTATTTGAGTACTCTCAGGTAATAGCCTCGAGACTCACAAATTTCGGGGAGTCTCCCGATTCGCTCGTATTCCGTTTTCTTCCCAAGTGAAGCGGGCGTGAGCTTGATGTCGCAATTCATTGCAAATTGTGTCATCATGACCCTTCCCTTTGTAGCATAAGGCTGTGATTCAATTAATTAGATCACAGGTGGGCGGGGTCAGGATAGTGAGGTCAATGTAAGGAGAGTTGCACAGCGCTCCTGATAACCTAAATCTCATCATCATCCCCTGCTGTATCCGCAAGATTTATGGGGCCAAAGGACTTGATAAATAGGCCCCTATATAATTTAAGTATATTCTATATACTATTGTCAAATTGAAAAAAAAAAAGTCATTTGCAATACACTAAGGCCTGTATTCAATTAGAAGCGAAACTTTTCTCCGCCATCGCTGGTCTCAGGGGCAAGAAAGTATCGCTTGCGTCCACGCGTATCCCTGTATTCAATTCCAAATCGCCGAAAACGGGACGCGGCGAAACTCAAACAGGTGAAAAGTCCTGTAGTTTTTGGTGAAATCAGCCTGACACCCCCAAAAGATGCTCTGACTTGGGGGTTCACTATGGGTACCCCCGATTAACCCTGCTGAAGGTATTTGGGGGTCTTTGAATGGTCTCTATAGGCGCTATTTAGCGTTTTTGGGACAGGGGTGAAGAATAGCATTTAGCAAATTTTTTTGGGGGGGTAAAATAAGTAGTTCCATGAAATTTGGGGTACATAAAAAAGGCTGCAAGCATGTTTTGAAGATGCTAAAGTCAAGCATTAAAAAGCGCCAAAAACTCCCCTTCAGCAAGCACCTGCAATCCAAAAAACACCTCCCCCATACTTCCAGACCCCCCCCCCCGAGGCTATTTCACTAGTTTTTGAATTTGTACCCCCACTTTGATTTTTCTTTGCCAATTTTTCAAAGAGCTTTTTTGAGGTGTCCTTTGTGGGTTTTTTGCATTTTGACGCAGTTAGTGTCCAAAGTGTACAGGGTGGTTCCCGCGATATTGCACCCCAAAACCTCAATTCTGAACTTTTTTCCACCAGGTATTCATAGGCAAAACTTTTTCGAACTATTACATAGCATTGCATTATCGCACCGGCGAAAAGACGCTACAATTGAATACAGGGATAAGCTGAAACCGTCGAAAATTACGTCATCGGCAAAAAAGTATCGCCGAAACGGACTTTTCACTTTTAATTGAATATGGCCCTAAAGGTCATTTAAAAAAAAATACAGAAATAAAGTTATATTGTGCGCATTCGTAAAACAATCACAACCTAACTGACCCATTAGTGAAGGAGTCTTCACTTCCATCCGGCTATGGTGGGAACCAGCAATCCGAGCAACTGGGCAAAAACAGCCTTTAAATCTCGATGTTCAGTGTTCATGCAACGCAGCCAGACAACAATGGGGCTTTATGTATCAAGCAGTGAAAAGTGTTGAAAAGTGAACTAGAGGAGAAGTTGCCCATAGCAACCAATCAGTTCCTACCTATTATTTTATAAACTGTACTGTACTGAATGCTACTCCAAACCTGATTGGTTGCTATGGGCAAATTTATCACTGATCCACTATAGTTGCCCCTATCGTTAATCTTCCACCACCCTCACAACAACCACACATTAATTCAGTGAAGCTCAGAATCTAAAGTCATTTGTGACTATTTACTGGGAGGAACTGCAGGTGTGGAGGCACAGGGGAAACAGACATGAGTATTCTTCTGTTGGCAGCTGGTACAAATCATAATGTCTCTGTGATTGCTTCAGTTAAAGAACAACTCCATGAAAAAAAAAAAAAATCTTTCTAGATGGGTTAAAATTCAAATTTTCTGAGAAACGGGGCCAAACTACCCCCAAAAACACGGACTCCCAAAACTCAGACCACCACACAGGGTTGGACTGGCCCACAGGGGTACAGGGGAATCCCCTGGTGGGCCCCACTGCCTGTGGGTCCATCCCCTCCCTCTAGGGATCAGGTTCAAGACTGTGCACTTGAACTATACATTATACATATGTTACATTATACTGCACAGGACCATGGTGTACTTTCTACAATGCATTCCTGTTATTAATATGGTGCATTATCATGCATGCACTAGCAGTATTCACTATATATACAATTTGAAGGAGCCCAGTCCATGCGCTCTCTATTGGTTAGCCAAGCCTCTGTGGAGGCTGGCCACACCCCCTTTAGAGGCTGGTCACACCCCTAAATATGGGCCCCTATCACTTCATTCTCCCGGTGGACCCTTCATGTCCCAGTCCGACACTGCCACCACAGCATCCTTTGTCATCCCTGTGTGAGGCTGCCATGTGTGGAATTAAATACATGAATTTTGCTTCACAAATCACTTCTGACGTCACCCGGCGCGTCTCCGGAGAACAAATACGACCCGTCATCTGCGCAAGAATGTCAACTAAATCTTGGGGCCCGATTACTTTGTATCCATCGAATCAGCCTGCGCACACTTCTGTACAGTAGGTTAGAATAATTTGAGCTATATTTAATAGGGCTGTAACACAATAATAGCTTAATTAATATTAACATCCTGCTCTGATACGGAACAAAGGAAGCAACTAGAAAATGGATGGTTAATAATGGAAATTTTAATTAGCTTCCCTGCGTGAGATTAATGAAAATTACCAGTGTGCCCATTTGATCTTTTTAAAAAAAAAAAAATAACGCACAGACAAAAGTTAGCAATTAGCGTATATCGTGCTATAGCAGAATAGGTAAGTGAACAGAAAAGCTTTATCCCTTAATTTGGCGCTCGTTAGGATAGAAATTATTGTTCTGGCAATGCTTTCGGATTTCAATATTGTGCAACAGTACAAAGGGTCAGAGGTAGTTCGGGTTAGTAATTTCAGAAAGCTTCTGCTCGCATCCTTCTGCAATAAAACTAAGCATTAAACTCGCAGAGACACCCCCTATTGCCAGGAAATGAGGTTTTAAATCTTGCATAGGTCCATTTTGGCATCTTAGTGTGGAGAAGTCAGGGCTTTGCATTCCCCTTCCCTCCGGTGTATATGCATGTTTATTTACAATTGCACAAAGGCTAGAAAACTAATTTTATCTGAAATCAAATTTAAACCACTCGTGCGCTCCCCTCTAATAAAGTGCAGCTTATGATTGTTACGATGTAAAACAACAGCTTCCCTATCTATGTACGCCTCTATTTTTACTCTATATCATATTAAAAAGGTTGAAGCGTATACTGACAAAATTGCCTTTTTTTTTTTGTTAACGGAATTAAATCAGGAAGAATTTTATGAATATAGAAGGAAAATATTAAGCAATTAGTTATATAAGATGGTTTAAATATAGTTTCCCTGTTTAAAGGGGACTCTGTAGCTAAAATAAAAAAATTTCTTACACTGAGTGATGTGCAAGAATGTTTGCAGATTAATGTGTGGTTAATATTCAAAAACTTTTTGCCGATTTGCTCGTTCAATTTGTCCGTACCATGTAAATCAGCTCCGCTCAGTTGCAAAATACTGTAGCATCGCTGAGCTCTGTGACTGTCCAGCATGGTAACTGTTCGTGATGGCTAGAGGGGAGAACATTTTTCAAAACCATTCTGCAAGACTAACGCGTTTCGCCATTATTGAGCTTCAAGAGTTTCCCAGCCCTGCGGAGTGAACTGATCATCACCCAAGCTTTAATTATAGACTACGAAATCTGTGAAATGCAAATGTACACAGTGTGCCGAAAGAGGGCTCTATATCACCTGTTCCGGGTATAAAAGCAAGCGTATGGATAGGTCCAGAAAAGTATAGCTTCATTATACCCCCTCACAGTCTTATTTTATGGGACAGCCCAAATTTATTGTGGGTTAAAGGGGTTTGATGCGTCAAATTTTGAGCAAAGCAATAGCACCTTGGGGCAGTAGTTTGAAGTTGAGGCCTGTGCAGATCCTCTGTGTTCTGGTCAATAAAGTTGTGATTTAGCGCATTTGGCAAACTGGAACTTTGCCATATAGAGCCGAACTACATTTTGTACCAGACTACTGAATTTGATTCAACATCTTATGTTCATTTACTTTTTACTTTTGTTATGCTAGTCTTTGGAAATATGCTGACATATGGCCTGAAAACAAGAAAAAAAAAACACAGATATTTAAAACGAACATTAAAAAAAAAAGTGAAAGAAAAGATAATTGAAAATTCATGACAGAGAACATGGAAACAAAACCCGAAAATTGATTTTCGATGGTAAACATCTACTCTTAGCATCTGAACAGATGCTGCCTCATCAAACTGCTGAAAATGACACGTTCATTATCATAAATTTTTTAATCACAATTATGTATATATTGGAATGCAGAAATATAATAAGAAAAGGTCTGTGGAAACGTCACGTTTTCTACTGAACGCTAAAGAACAAAGTAATGGTGGCTAAACGTGGCCCGAACCAGTCTCTAAGCCCAGGTGGCTGAATCCTTTCCACATAGACCACGCTCGTGGTCAGCTCAGTTGGACAATTCTGGCCATTGTCATCTCTTGAATTATCACATTGGGCTTAATTTGTGTGCGCGGCTGATTTTCAGATGTGCCCTGAAATTATCTAAATCAGCCACAAATATTCCAAGTGATTTACAGCCACACAACCCTCAGTATAGGACAATCAGCACTGACATTGCTGTGTGTGTTGCTTTAGGAGTTTACACAGGTGTGCGATCCCTTAGCTGCTGCAGAAAAGCATGGGCTGTCATGGCTGCCACTAATTACCTTGACGTTCTGTTGCAGTTCCAAGTCCCCTGCCACTTCATTAAGCTGGACTGGGCATTATGAAACCTAGGTCTTTCAGGTCTTGTTGGCTGTCCGGATCACAGTATTGTTGGACTACTACTATGCATGTGCGGCCTGCAAGGGAGCTTTCTCAAGTCAGTTGCCTGACCCCCCCCCCCCCCGGTGCTCCTAAAGGGACACTCACCTTGCAGTCTATACTAGGTGATTGCTCTCCAATTATTGGCAGCTGGGCACACCCTGTGAATTTGGACAGTGTTTTTTTAGTATCGGATTTTGGTTTGCTGTGCATCAACCTGGCTTTGATTCATTGGATATTTGAAGTATGCTTATGCTTTATCCCCATCTGCCATTACTTGCCATTGTCTTTCTTGTACTCACTGAGCTACTTTGCCCTCAACATGTCATCCTTTAATTATATGGCGGCACCAGTGGTCCGCAGCGGCTTACAAAGTACAGACACAACAAAAGAAGAAAAAAGTGACTTGCAGTACAAAACATTGCAGGACATAGGGCACGGTTTATAAACATTGCTGCATCGGCGGCCAAATTAGCAGGAGAGCGGCAGAACCCCAGGGTTAGGCGCCGTTGTAGGCAGTGAGGAGGAGAGTATGGTATAAGTGAGGGAAAGAAAAGCACATGAGGGAAGAGGACCCTGCTCGTCACAGTTTACAACCTTGATCATGTGACATGAGCAAGAAAGTGATTCTGATTATTCTGGCTATTGGTGAAGTTTCTTCTGCCAATATTTCAGCAGATACTATAATCAGGTAGGGTTACTCAAGTTACTTCAACCATTTCCTATCCAAACGTTGCCGGAATGGGCAGCTCTACATCATCTCATACCTCCCAACATGACCCTCTCCAGTAGGGACACAATGCTCTGGTCCTGGACTTCCCTGGTAAGAGGTGGGGCTGCAGCGCAGTTCACAATTCAAATAGGGGAGTCACACCAACTGTCATTTCACATACTGCCCAACATCACTGGCAGTTGGTGTGACTCCCCTATTTGAATTTTGTACTGTGCTGCAGCCCCACCTCTGGAGCCTCCACCAATCATAACTTACCAGGGAAGTCCAGGACCAGAGCATTGTGTCCCTGGAGAGGGTCATGTTGGGAGGTATGTCATCTTAAGAAAAAAAAAATAAAACCACTTCTGATCATTCACATCAAAATAGATGTTAATTGATAACGTGAATACACCAGGATGGGAGTTTTGGTAAGCACTTGCACTTATTGTCACCGACATGAGGTTGGGAATCCACAGAAGCATTCCTCTCTCACATGGGCCAGATGTACTAAGCTCTGAAAAGTGCTAAACTGGAGAGTGATAACGATCAGCCAATCAGCTCCCAACGGTCATCTTTCAAACACAGCCTGTGAGATGACAGTTGGGAGCTGAGTGGCTGCTGGTTATCACTCTGCAGTTTATCACTTTTCTGAGCTTAGTTCATCTCCCCCTATACTTCCTTCTCTTGCTCTTTACACATCTATACAATCTATGAAAGGGTTTCTTGACGAAACACAATCTTTGATTCCCTTTGTGATAGAACAAGAAATATGCTCTGATTTAGAGTTAGTAAATCTGGCTAGATCTTGGCAAAAAAATATTGGGCTTTGGGAAGAGGAGGGAGGGGACGAGTCCTAGCTGACATCTACATTGTGGTGGAAATCTACAGTTGTGAGCTACAACTAATAGAATCTGGGATCTTCACCCCTGTCGGGCTTCCGCTGTCTGGACTTGAACTGTTGGCCATGCGGCTGGCGGTATTACATACGGATTCCTCTCTTACTAGTACAAACCAGGACTTTTGTACAGCTGGGCAGATCGCTAACCTAATACTGTGTATATGTATATATATATATATATATATATATATATATTTATTAACAGTTTCTTATATAGCGCAGAATATTCCGTTGCGCTTTACAATTGTAAACATTAATAGAACAAAACTGGGTAATAACAGACAGATATATAGGTAGGAAGGCCCTGTTTTTTTTTTTCTCGATCTCTCTCTCTCGCTCTCTCTCTCTCTCTCTCTCTCTCTCTCTCTCTCGATCTCTCTCTCTCTCGATCTCTCTCCAAACATGAAACTTTTTTTAGGTCAGGATAGCATACGCCAAGCTGCCAGTTCCTGCGCACATTGCGGTTGGGAACAAGCTGAATGTAACCTAGATTGTATCACGGATTACCCTTTTAATCTATTGCTGCCCTAATTGGATCCTGTAGCAGTTACAGCAGTGGCCTAATAATGCAATTCCCGCTTTTCGCACAGTCTGTGTTGTTAAAGACAAAATGATAATAACTTACTGTACATGTAACTAGTAACTGTAAACTTCTCAATTTTGACACTTGAAATAGAGTTTTCCCCAATGTCGCCTCATTGCAATTAGCGGTAAGTCAGGTAGTATTTTAAGATAAAGGGGAAATATCTAGATTCATTAAGGATTTGGTCTGTGCGCTATGGTTAGCTTTCAGCGATGAAGGGCCTGACGCGGCGTGAACTCAAGTAGAATGGCAGATTGCGTCATGCGCGTTTTCCGCACTGCGTGTGTCACGACCAGGAATATGCATCTACGGGAACGCTGTGTCAGATCCACTGAATTTCAGGCTGTGCGCAATTTTACCTTGGTGTAAACACTCCCTCCCCGATGTTTTCTAGTGCATTGCTTGCACCAAGAATGGGACTGGAGGAAGTGTGCATGATAACAGGACGGGCCGGCCGCAGAACACCGACGAATATCCACATCTAGGGCCCGATTCAGAGACAGCCGCAATGGTGGTATTTATGCAGATCTAGCGATTGTTTGCCAGTGCGCATGCATCTAAGCTGCAATGTGCACATGCCGTGATTGCTGCTCGATTACATTCGCACAGAGGAATTCTTCGCAAAGTGACAGGTGGGCAGCGTTTGGGGGTTGCTCAGATAAAACCGCAGGCATGTCTGACCATTTGAACTCTATTTCATGGGCACGCAGAAATTAGCGATTGCATTCGCAGCATGAGAGCTCTCAGCGCGCGTGGGGAGAGCAGCATTGTTTGCAGCTGGTCACACCTGCCGCAAGCGCAAGATGGCTGCTCGATGTGAGTCGATGTTACAGATTTTTACGCAGGTAAGCAACGTTGTACACAGATGAGAAGGCAGCAGTGGGCGTGTTCCTATGTTCGGGTGATCTTTGCAACCATTAGCCTATTTTTGCAGCTGCGTTCCGTACGAAATCGCGGCTGCAATCGTATTAACGTCCATCTCTGAATGAGGCCCTTAGTTCCGTGTGCACAATGTGGCCGATTTGAGTCCCAGCTATTAGCCTATGAGTATACATGCACCTGTATCTGTGTCTATCGAGTTGTTGTAGGACCACAATTCCCTGCATTCCCTGTCAGCCAGAAGTATGCTGGTACTTCTAGTACTACAGTAGCTGAAGCGCCACAAGTCTCCTACTTCTATTAAAAGGCTTTTTATGTACTTTTACCTTTGTACAGTGCCACAGCATAGGTTGGAGTTGAGTATATGAAACAAACTTCCGCAAAGCTAAATGACTGACCCAGTATTTCTGTAATGCAATAGTATTGGGTCAAGTAATGATGACCCTTGGGGTAGCACAGACTGTGTAATGGTTAGCATTACCGCCTCACAGCACTGAGGTCGTGGGTTCGATTCCCATCACGGCCCTAACTGTGTGGAGTTTGTATATTCTCCCTGTGCTTGCGTGGGTTTCCTCCGGGTACTCTGGTTCCTCCCACTCCCCAAAAATATACTGGTAGGTTAATTGGCTCCCATCAAAATTAACCCTAGTGTGCAAGTGTGTGTGAGCATGTTATATGGAAAATAGATTGTAACACCCCACTGGGGCAGGGACTGATGTGAATGGCCAAATATTCTCTGTACAGCGCTGCGGAATATGTGTGCGCTATATAAATAAATGGTAATAAATAACTAATAATCTAATACTGAATACAGGAATATGATGTATGCTAGTATAGCACAAGTCACCTTTTGTTCTACAATGATCTGAACCAGTACGGAGACTTTTCCACTTTTATCTCGTATTTGTAAACATGTAGTTTCGTTAATGTACAAATTGTTTAACTGCCAAGAGCGCTCAAGGCATATGGAGTTTATTTATTTCACGAGTTGGCACTTCTGAAACGCTGAGTTAAACAAAAAAAGCTGTTTTTTTATAAGAGGGAAATGAAGGCAATGGGATGCGTATTCCAACAGGAGGATATTTGTTATTCCTAGTCATTTAAAGCAGGGTTACTGCTCCCAATGAAAAAGGAATCTACGGAGCTGGATTTGCCATCGCAGCACATAGATTTATGCAGAACCGAGAGATAAGCAGGTTACAGTAAGGGAGCTACAGGAGCGATGCCGGGTCTTTAAATAGACATTTTCTCCCTTTAGAATAGAAGCGAGTCTGGTGGAAAAGTCACAGTCGTAGCTACGTTATAATTACAGACACCGTGCACCTAAAAAAGGGATTTTCTCTTTATTTAAAGTTTTTTGATTCCACTGATGGTGAGGACCCCCCTCAGCATTCCTTCCGTTTAGCAGAATCCCAGCACTCACTGACAGGACCTTGGCCAATTAGGGTAGCCTTGGCATTGCCAATGTCCTGTCCATCTCTGTGGGGTGCGAATACCCTGCATGCAAACATAATAAATGTATTTTCCTCCCTTGCAATGCAGTATGGTTTGTTCCAGATACAGGGGTCTATTTACTAAGCAGTGTTAGGAGACAGAGTGAAAAGTGATAAGAAAGTGATAAGGTGCCAGCCATGAGATGACAGTTGGGAGCTGATTGCCTGGGACCTTATCACAGACTTATCACTTTTCACTCTGTCTCCTAACACTGCTTAGTAAATAGACCCCACAATGTTACTTGCTTTGCTACAAACTCAGAATCAACCCCAAAATGTCTAGTTTGTGTAACTTCAGCCAGGTAGGTCCATACTTGCCGACATTCAGCTCCCTCCTTGTCGCGATCGCGACATCGTGGCCCCATCCCCTCTTCACAATGCCAGAAAAAAGGCATTGTGAAGCAGGGGGCGGAGCCACGATGACGCAATTCAGCGCAAATCGCATCATCAGGCCCCCCGGCAGCGGGGGTTTTTACTAGTAGTCTGCGGCAGTCGACAGGCTTGCCTGCCTTTCCGGGAGGTCGGGAGCGGCACCCGATATTCGGGAGGCTCCTGACCAAATCGGGAGGGTAGGCAAGCCTGGGTAGGTCAGTATTCTGCACCATACTAAAGGTGCCCATCCACTAAACTATTTAATTGAGCGATTTAACAATATAATTATCGTTCGATAATCATTTGAAAATCGTTTGCAGATTGTTTAAATAATTTCTAAAATGACCAGCGATGTGCGTGCCCGCTGGTCATTTAGACATCTATCATCTTGCAAACATGCTGGACATCCTGACGATAACATCAGGTTCAGCACGTTTGCAGATGGTTGATGTGCCCACTGCCGACATTGAACGACTGCTCGTCCAGTGCAGGCTCATCACAGACTGACAAACGACTGCACGATTACGATGTGGTAATCGTGTAGTTGTTTTGAGGTCTGCTAGTGGATGGGCACCTAACAATATGTCTTCACATTATAATCAGACAATAAAATCACATACTGTACTAGGGACGGTCTACAAAGAGACGATGAAGTTGGAGAATAACTGAATCAGACAATGACAGAAATATCTGAGCAGAAATGAAAATACAGAATTATACAGCTGTAACAGTTACACAAGCTGCTCTACCCAGTCAAAAGGTCACTTCTCATAATGATTTTCTCTTACACATAGAAAGAACCTTCTCTCAATTACTGACCTCAGCTGGAACTGCGTGGGGAAACTTACATTTAACTTTTGGGAGAACTGAGGACAAAATGTAAAAAAAAACCCCAAAAAAACAAAAAAACTTTCTGATCTATTATGATAAGCGGACTGCTGAGAATAAATTACAAAAAATTATGTGATCTACGGAATTGCAATTCATATGTCTATAAATTTGCGATGTGTGTAATAAGTATTCGGCATCATAGTTTGTCTGGTTTAACCACTTGTCTGTATTTGGTTTGTCCTACTGATATGATCAAAGCTTTTAACAAATCAAAAACAAACTATTTTAGTTCTTAAATTATACTCCAGACCTGATTAAGGGCTCTAGTGCATTTCCCTGCATTCAATAGGCCCATTAATACGAATCCTCACTTTTGAATACTGGTGCAAAAGTAGGCGCACTCACTTGCCTAATCCATGCTCACCAAGCAACGCCTTTGACCCACTCAACTTGTCTCATTGTGTGGAGGGAGCGGACTTGTGAATCCCTGCAGATGCCACCATCTTGGCCAACGCAAGTCCCTGCAATTTGGCTGCATCGATTCGCTCCTCTGTAGCCCTGAATGCAGAACACATTTATTCCACTCCCTTACTTAACCCTCTTGGTACTTTTAAATCAAGAAAGTACTTTTCAACTTTTGCAAACACATCATCTAGTTACACTATTTTTGCTGTGTGAGTAAAGCACAGAGGGGAACACTGAAATCGCTCGCCGACTGACGAGCCATTAACGCAATTCAGGGGCGTTCGGAATTCTGATTCAGAAGAGACCTCAATCTGTTCTTCTGTAAATACACCCAAAGAAAGTGTCTGGTTTGCAGGTGAGGAGGAAAACTGCCGAACTTGCACCAGAGCCTCGTGAATATGCCAGTGAGACCCAGCTGTCCGACCACTGAGGCAGCAGATAGATACGAAAAATGTTGCACCTGAAAATTAATGGAAATGTAATGCAAGCATGCAAGCTGTTGTGGAGGGGAAGCCTCAACACGTTTTTAAAACGACATGTTTGCTTTGCAAGGCGCTTAATCAACTTTTCCAGCGGTGCTAATCTTAGAAATCAAAATATAATTGTAGAGAGAGGGAACAAGGAAACTTTGAGGAATCCAGCAGCTCCAGACTGAACGCTGCAGGTGTCCGAATCCTGATCACAGTAAACGGAGAATTGCTGGTGTTTAAAGATTTACTTGTCTATTTACTAGTAAGCGATGATGGTTCTGGTTCCATCACTGCTTATCGCAGCTATGGAAAAACTCTTGTTACTATTATTTACCAATAGAATATTGCAGGGGCTTGCTCAGTTCCTCGCCAATATTTGCTGGCAGCAGTAGGAGGACTCTTAGCACAGCGCCACCCAACCAGGATGCCCCTTCACCCACGTGACCCATCTCTATTCCGTAAGACGTGAGCTGAGTGATGATAACAGGAGGGGGGAGCTTGAATACTGTTACTGAATAGAAATGCACAAAATTTCAGAATAATGCACCAATAGAATCTTGTGACATAATAGCCAGTTTTACGGAGGTGCCTAATACAGGGATATAAACTTCAAGCTCTGATTTTTCTTCGCCTTTTTGAACTTTATTTATTGTGGATTTCTGGGAATTCATGGTCCATGTATAAAGCTGGGATTACAATGAGCAGGACAGGAAACGCTTTAAGGCTGCATTCCGCCAGCCAATCACAAGCGGAACCAGGCAAAATATTTTGCAGAGCTCTTTTCGGAGTTGAATCACTGTTCTTGAATGCGCTGCGGAGACCGCTGTCTTTTAGCTGGTTGATCTGAAGGACGTAACCCATCACTTGGAACCATTGCACGTTAGCATTACCGCTGAATGGATAATGAATGTGAGGTCCTCCCTGCGTCTCATTGGGGCACCTGGAGTAACTCATTGCTGCAAATTCTACAAATATACAGCACATTAGGCTATTTCTGTTCATGTTTATCCCAAATACAAAGTACAACATGGTTTCAAATATGAAAATTGAGAGGAGACATAGGGGCTTGATTGCGATTCGGAAGCAGTCGCAGGCACCTACCTTGCCACAGTCCTTCCCTGGTGAAGATCCGTGCATCCGAATGTGCAAGGACTGAGGCGCCAACTGTCAGCGTCCGTATTAACCGAAATTCCGCTTGGTGCTAGTGGTCGCACCATTGAAACTTGCATTAGCCCTTTGGGAGGTGCAGTTTCTATGTCTGTGTATGAGAGTGGCAGTGCAGAAACACCCCCATGACACACCTTCATAAGATGCACCATCTCCGTGGGTCTTCTCATCCACCCACTTGTTACCTCCCAGTCACCTTCCAGGGATGCCCCTTACATTTCTGACATCATGCATCTAAATTGGTCATGTGGCTCTGTAAAACACAAAATCGGGACGCATCGGTCGTTTGCGGGAATATCAGACTAGCGTCCGACTCAGGTGTCTTGGTGTATCTTTCAGCTACGGAAGGCTGCCCAGGAGGACAGATATATGGTTGGCAGAGAGTAGAGGATCGTGAAGTTCCTGTCTCACTGGATGGGATTTTGGCGGTTTTTTCCATTGATAGACAATGAAAATGTGAGTTGGAAAAAAAAAGTGATTGAGGCCTATTAAAGATCAGGCCTGGGTTCCGTGGGATGCAGAGCCGCAAGTGTCACAACTCACCAGATCACAGCAGGGTGGTGGGGTGCAGAATCCGGGAAGGTCTAATGCGGCCGAGGGCTGAGGAGTAGGTGGTATTGGCGACTGGCCCACAGAAATGGGTCACGGCAATTCATCGCAATAGCCCCGCAGCGCATAATGTGTGTGCATTACCCCGGCCTCCAGCTCCCTCTGCCAGCAACTTCCTCTAATGACTCCCTACTTAGGAGGCTCAGTCCTAGGCCTCAGCGCTTAGTTATCCAGCAAGCTTCTGGTATCTCCAGTGCCTCGTTCTCACTTCATATCTATGTACATGAAACATATAATCTTACAGTTCCGCGCTTGTCTGTGCTCCAATATAGACACTGAAAAGACTCCAGATGTCCGCGTGTCAGTCCATACATTTGAAAACGGACAAAAATAGAAAAAAGGGGACTCAATAAATAGGAATAACAATTGTAAATCACCCCTGGTGAGGGTTGAAACGTGAATGGTGATGAAGTCCAATATTCAGAGAAGTTTTCACAAAATTCAAACTCCCAGGGATAGACACCCCACACGTGACTTGATGGTCTCAATAATTTGTGCTTACATGTATGTTTACTTTGAAAAGCTTGATAAATACATATAATGGTTTCTTTGGGTCCAATTTCAGCGTTTCCTCTATTGGAACCTCACGGCCAAATCAATAGGATCCCAGGAAGCCAAAAAAATTATATATGAAAATCACCAAAGAGAAGGTATAATACTTCTAGGTTTTATTATAAAAACATAAAAAACAAGCACATACCCTATTGTATGACAACATATACTGCGGCTGAAGATGGATCCCGGGCATACCACCTACAGTTATTGTACATCCCAATGGGTATGTATAGATGTTTTGTGGAGACACTACCTTAGGTATATGTTGTCATACAATAGGGTATGTGCTTGTTTTTTATGTTTTTATAATAAAACCTAGAAGTATTATACCTTCTCTTTGGTGATTTTCATATATTATTTTTTTGGCTTCCTGGGGTCCTATTGATTTGGCCGTGAGGTTCCAATAGAGGAAACGCTGAAATTGGACCCAAAGAAACCATTATATGTATTTATCAAGCTTTTCAAAGTAAACATAAATGTATGCACAAATTATTGAGACCATCAAGTCACGTGTGGGGTGTCTATCCCTGGGAGTTTGGATTTTGTGAAAACTTCTCTGAATATTGGACTTCATCACCATTCACGTTTCAACCCTCACCAGGGGTGATTTACAATTGAGTTTCCTATTTATTGAGTCCCCTTTTTTCAATTTTTGTCCGTTTTTTTATGTATGGACTGACACGCGGACATCTGGAGTCTTTTCAGTGTCTATATTGGAACACAGACAAGCGCGGAACTGTAAGATTATATTTTTCATGTACATGGTATATAGACAAATCTGGTGAATTGTCACATAATTTTATTTCTGCAGCTGTGTGAAGCAGCGCCCAAGGTGGTGATTTAATTTTTATATATTGTCACTTCATATCTAGTTTCAGTCCTGCCGCGTACAGACGTCTGCCTGTGCCCTGACCTGTTTCTGGAACTCCTTTGAACAGTGCCTTGCTTCAATTCAGTCTCTTTGAGTATCGACTCCTGCTAGTGACCAGAGCAGTTTATTGATTAGCCCAGCATACTCAAAGCCTTGTTACTCAGCAATGTTAATAATAACCTATACTAACCTATCTTCAATATCAAAAATAAATTGTAGCTGTCTAATTCGGCTATAATAATACAAAACCCATGTATGCGATGGTCATTACGAGATATACATCATGCATTTGTCATAGATTGTAAGCTCCATTTAATGTCCTGTTATTAATCCCTTATATGTGTAACCAGAAAAGACAATGAGAGACAAACAAAAAATGATTGTAAATAAAAGTATCCAACGCTAAATAAGTCACCCCACTTCTGCTGTTCTCTGCGATGCAAGGCATAGGACAGAGAATGAGAGAGTAGGGGGCCATGTACTGGAACCAAGGATAGGCAGTAAAAAGGAAGTGGCAAAACAAGAGGTGTGTGGCCAGCTGCTCTGTTACCCTAGGTAGTGCAGGGTGTCAGCGCCACTTACCTCTGATGCAGCGTCTTTGATGTTACTGAAGCGTTTCACCTGCAGCTTATACTTGTACTCTGTCTAAATACATATAGACACATCAGTTGTATGGACTCGAGAAGCACGACTAACTGGCTGACTTGGAATAAACTTTACAACTTACAAATAGGGGGCAGGATGTACTAAAATCAAAAATGTGCTAAACCCCCGAAAATGCTGTTTTCGGGGGTTTTATCGCATTTCTCATAAGTACCAAACTCCGGAATGCGATACATTCCAGAGTGTGGTCCCAGTGGGTATCACCATCTTTAGATGGCGTTAGCCAGTAGAAGCCTATGGGCTTATTTTTGCGACGCCTCCTGAGAGGAATCCAATCGGATCCCTCCCAGCTCCCCCTGCGGCATGTTCAGAATAATGCCAGAGTGACTTCTGGATCATAAACCCAGAAGTCCGTCTATTGCAAAGGACAGCATTTACCAGGAGAGATGTCCTTTGCAATATTCTAGTATCCAGTATGTACCCAACAATTGACAGTATGTATAGCAGCGGATGCGATGCTTAGTACATCCTGTCCAAGGTGATCTATTTGGTTTAACATTTATTCTAGTTAACTAATTCAGTTAGCATATACTAGAGACTCAAGAGATTATATTTATAGTACTTCCACCAATGCTCAATTCCATAAAAGGCATAGCATTCATATATTCTGACGTATTGGTGAGTGCAAGCCAAGTGCTGGTAATTACAACAACATTAATACCTCATTGCATCACTCAGAATATTATACACACTTTTTATTTACTGATTACAAAGCTTAAAAGTTTTGCTCTCTTTCCAAAAATGAAAAGATCTTCTGCTCCCAATGTGCTTCCAATGTGGATAAAGATTGCACCTGTGTAGTAAAATGATTAGGCTCTTCTCTCTGGAAAACAATCCTCTTTATTCTGGAACAAAATAGAGTTGTGTTCCTGATAGCATCCCCAGGAAAGCTGCCTGTGCAGCTTTTAACAAACACACTAAATCATCGTTGAAATAGAAATTACCATAATTCTCATTTATGATCTTTAATTTCTCCCTCTGTAGAACTGAGCGAGCAAGAATTGCAATTAACAGACCATTCTGCAAGACGGAGCAGGACACAGAAATTGCTCTCTGCATTCAAGCTGCAATCAGCACGCTAATAACATCTCCAGCCTCAATTTTCCAGCAACATATTGCACTCACAGAATGGTGGAAAGCGGTGAAAAAAAGAAAAAAAAAATGGGCATAAATTTTTTCTGGACTGTTAGAAGCATTGATCAGCCAGAGTTAATATATCAAGCCGAGTTTCGGTAAAGGTGTTATTTTTTGCATGGTCAAATACATGACATCTTTATTTAAACTGTCACAAGTGACATCAAAGAGATTGTTATAAATAAGTGAATACAGATGTCCCCAACTATAATGGGACATATTAAAGTGTAACCATCTCTTAAATACAGTGAAGGCAGCCATGAATCGTGGCAGAGGCCACAAAGTTGCTGCCTCCAGTTTAGGTGCCGGCTGGTTATACAATGGGTAATGGTTGCAATACACATGGTCAGATGACGTTGTTTGTGTTTTCTATTTATGGTAGGTAATGTCTTCATCAGCCTGCTGCAGACAATCCTCCTAACAGTCTCTCTTATCTCATTTAATTTTGCCCACCCAGTTGTGATGTCAGTATCGGCGGATCCCGCGGCAAGTTTACAGGTGGTCGGTGGGCTGCCCGTACACACAGCCAGATGTCTGCAAGATATATCGCCATCGGCTGTGCTGCAGGGCCTACGCGATATGTATGAACGACGCTATTTTTATAGTCAAAACTCTGGAGTAAAAAGTGTATGGGAGGTGAGGCACTGCCTCCATTGACTACCTTTTCCACACATCCCTGATTAAACGTTAAAACACACCGAATATCCAACACTATATACTGCTGCACCTTTGTATAATGCCCACACGAACCCTCGAGTTCATATATGTATCAGTAAAACTGGCTCTGATACCAGCCAGTGCCTCCCCAGCCATTTACCTCACCGCACTTCACTGCTGGCGACAGCAGAGGTAACAACCAATGGTAATAAGACTCACTCCTGACCGCTTTATAACGGAAAATAAAATTAAGAAAAAATGCCTTACTATTTGAATAAAGCATTTTTTCATTCAACAGATTTTATATATTTTATTTTCACTATTTGTATCTATTTTTAACTGTTTATTTGAATAATATTTTTTTTATTTATTAGTGGAAGTAAAAGCTCAAGGCGGAGTTTTAAGCTCTACTGCACATGTGAGACCTGGTTAGATTTTTAATAATCATGGCGGTTTTCTATAGCGGAGCATCAGTAAACAGAGCGCAACATGAGGTCCGGAGTGCGTACTGCAGATTTCCCCTTTGCAGAAACTCTGTCTTGTTTGCGGAGATCGATTAGAAATAGGTATTTATAGATCTAGAAAAGTTCCTGAACACTGATTTTGTAAAGTACTCTGTAATGACCATTCTAACTACTGCTGTAACAATTGTGCCTGTGTTAAATGTGTCGGATGAAAAATATATCTTGGTCAATACAACGGGACTGGCTGAAAAACTCTGAAAAAAAAACTCCATGCAATGACCGAAGCCTATCCAATAATTCAAGTTAAAGACTTTGCTGTCTTCATCACAAACACAAATTTTCCCGGCTAGTTAAGAGTTGCCCTTATCCTGTAACTCTATCGGTTTACTTTTTTTATGCAACAATAAAAATGAGAAATTAATCTTATTATTTTCAGATGCTAAAATAAACAGCACTGAAAATATGAAAGATCAGTTCAAATATACCTGATAATTTGCTTAAGTCGAATTCATAGCTCATCTCATTTGGCGGTTAAATAATCACCTTACATCTGCAACCTGGCTGTGATGAAACAAAAAGTATCTATTGTACTTAAAACAAAGCGCTATACATCAATCAAACATTAAAATATCTATATATCTATATATCTATCTATATATATATCTATATATATTAGGGGTGAGCGGGTTCGGATTTCTGAAATCCGAACCCCCCCGAGCCCCCCCGATCCGAGTCCGATCCGAGTCAGGCTCGACTTTTCCCGCCTGACTCGGATCTGAAATCGAGGCAAAACGTCATCATCCCGCCTTCCGAGTCTCGCGGGTTTTGGATCCTATATAAGGTACCCGCGTCGGCGCCATTTTCTCACTCGGCTGTGGACAGTGAAGAGGGAGGGTGGGAGTTAGGGCTGTGTAGTGTAGTGTAGTGTAGTGCTGCTGTTGTCCACTACTTCAAAGTCCATAGGGGCTGGCTGTGTTGTGCTGTGCTGCTGTTGTTAATAGGGGCTGTGTCCACTACTTCAAAGTCCATAGGGGCTGGCTGGACTGTGTTGTGCAGTCAGTTCTCCATAGGGGCTGTGTCCACTCCAAAGTCCTGTGCAGTGTCCCAGTCCTAAAGGAGTGCTGTAGTGTTGTCCAGGGGGTGCTCTGTCCATCAGGGGTGCTCCCCCCAAGTGCTAAAAAAATAATATATTTTCTGTGTTTGTGATTTGTGTGCGCAGTAGCCGCACGTGCATCAACAAAGTAGTGCCAAGCGTGCGCCTGTGTCATAAGTAAAGGGCCGGCTGGCTTGACCGTTAAAGGGTGCTGTAACCCCCAAAGTACACTCCAGTCCAAACCAAAAAAAAAAATATTTTCTGTGTTTGTGAATTGTGTGCGCAGTAGCCGCACGTGCATCAACAAAGTAGTGTCAAGCGTGCGCCTGTGTCATAAGTAAAGGGCCGGCTGGCTTGACCGTTAAAGGGTGCTGTAACCCCCAAAGTACACTCAAGTCCAAACCAAAAAAAAAAATATTTTCTGTGTTTGTGAATTGTGTGCGCAGTAGCCGCACGTGCATCAACAAAGTAGTGCCAAGCGTGCGCCTGTGTCATAAGTAAAGGGCCAGCTGGCTTGACCGTTAAAGGGTGCTGTAACCCCCAAAGTACACTCCAGTCCAAACGAAAAAAAAAATTATTTTCTGTGTTTGTGAATTGTGTGCGCAGTAGCCGCACGTGCATCAACAAAGTAGTGCCAAGCGTGCGCCTGTGTCATAAGTAAAGGGCCGGCTGGCTTGACCGTTAAAGGGTGCTGTAACCCCCAAAGTACACTCCAGTCCAAACCAAAAAAAAAAATATTTTCTGTGTTTGTGAATTGTGTGCGCAGTAGCCGCACGTGCATCAACAAAGTAGTGCCAAGCGTGCGCCTGTGTCATAAGTAAAGGGCCGGCTGGCTTGACCGTTAAAGGGTGCTGTAACCCCCAAAGTACACTCCAGTCCAAACCAAAAAAAAAATAATTTTCTGTGTTTGTGAATTGTGTGCGCAGTAGCCGCACGTGCATCAACAAAGTAGTGCCAAGCGTGCGCCTGTGTCATAAGTAAAGGGCCGGCTGGCTTGACCGTTAAAGGGTGCTGTAACCCCCGAAAGTACACTCCTGTCCAAACCAAAAAAAAAATTATTTTCTGTGTTTAGCCGCACGTATATATCAAATCGATATAACATAAATGGAGGACCAAACTTTCTCCGATAAAAATAAAATAGAGAAAGATCAAGAACCACTTCCTCCTAGTGCTGAAGCTGCTGCCACTAGTTATGACATAGACGATAACATGCCATCAACGTCGTCTGCCAAGGCCGATGCCCAATGTCATAGTAGAGGGCACATACAATCCCAAATGGCAAAGTTCAGGAAAATTACCTTGAAAAAGACATTTAAATCAGCTGAAGAGAAACGTAAACTTGCCAATATGCCATTTACGACACGGAGTGGCAAGGAACGGCTAAGGTCGATCCCTAGTATGTTCATGACTAGTGGTTCAGCTTCACATGACGATGGAAGCCCTCCTCCCACTAAAAAAATCAAAAGAGTTAAGCTGGCAAAAGCACAGCGAAGAACTGTGCTTTCTAAGAAGATATCACAAATCCCCAAGGAGAGTCCAAGTGTGGTGGTGGTTGCGATGCCTGACCTTCCCAGCACTGGACGGGAAGAGGTGGCTCTTTCCACCATTTGCACGCCCCCTGCAAGTGCTGAAAGGAGCACCCACAGTCCACTTGCTGATATGCAAATTGAAGATGTCACTGTTGAAGTACAACAGGATGAGGATACTGGTGTAGCTGGCGCTGAGGAGGAAGTTGGCGAGGAGGATTCTGATGGTGATGTGGTATGTTTAAATCAGGCTCCGGGGGAGACAGTTGTTGTCCGTGGGATGAAAAAGCCCATCACGGTCATGCCTGGGCAGAAGACCAAACATTCCACCTCTTTGGTCTGGCAATATTTCTATCCAAATCCGGACAACAACTGTCTTGCCATATGTACCATATGTAAAGGTGAAATAAGTAGGGGTAGGGACGTCAACCACCTAGGAACATCCTCCCTTATACGGCACCTGCAGCGCGTTCATAAAAAGTTACTGTCAAGTTCAGAAACTTTGGCTAAGACCGTAAGCAGTCCAGGGACACCTAAATCCCGTTGTCCTGTTGTATCCAAGCGCCTGCAAACCACACCGTCAACTCCCTCCTCGTCAATTTCCTCCTTAGTCAGGATCGGAAGTAGTCCTGCAGGCCATGTCACTGGCATGACTGACTCTCCTATCCGGGATTCCTCTGGAGGATCCTGCATTGCTACGCCTACTGCTGCCGCTGCTGTTGTTGCTGCTGCTGGGAGTCGTTCATCATCCCAGAGAGGAAGTAGGAACACCACTACTTTTACTAAACAATTGACCCTCCAACAGTCCTTAGCGAGGAGGATGAAGTACGACAGCAGTCATCCTGAATCAAAACGTATAACTGAGGCCTTGACTGCTATGTTGGTGTTAGACGTGCGTCCGGTATCCGCCATTAGTGCAGTGGGATTTAGACAATTGATGGAGGTAGTGTGTCCCCGGTTCCAAATCCCGTCTAGATTCCACTTCACTAGGCAGGCGATACCGAGACTGTACAGAAACGTCAGAAAAAGTGTCCTCAGTGTCCTGAAAAATGCCGTTGTACACAATGTCCACTTAACCACGGACATGTGGACAAGTGGAACAGGGCAGACTAAGGACTATATGACTGTGACAGCCCACTGGGTAGATGTATCACCTTACGCAGCAACAGCAGCAGCGTCACCAGTAGCAGCATCTCAGAAATGCCAGCTCGTTACAAGGCAGGCTACGCTGTGTATCACCGGTTTCAGTAAGAGGCACACCGCCGACAACCTCTTAGAGAAACTGAGGGAAATCATCGCCCAGTGGCTTACCCCACTTAGACTCTCCTGGGGATTTGTGATATCTGACAACGCCACCAATATTGTGCGGGCATTACATCTGGGCAAATTCCAGCACGTCCCATGTTTTGCTCACACAATAAACTTGGTGGTGCAGAATTTTCTGAAAAGCGACAGGGGCGTGCAGGAGACGCTTTGGGTGGCCCGAAAAATTTCTGGCCACTTTCGCCATTCAGCGACTGCGTGCCGAAGACTGGAGCGCCAGCAAACACTCTTGAACCTGCCCCGCCATCACCTGAAGCAAGAGGTTGTGACGCGGTGGAACTCAACCCTCTATATGCTTCAGAGGATGGAGGAGCAGCAAAAGGCCATACAAGCCTATACATCCACCTATGACATAGGCAAAGGAGGGGGTATGCACCTGACTCAAGCGCAGTGGAGAATGATTTCCGTGTTGTGCAAGGTTCTCCAGCCCTTCGAACTTGCCACACGTGAAGTCAGTTCAGACACAGCCAGCTTGAGTCAGGTCATTCCCCTCATCAGGCTTTTGCAGAAGCAGCTGGAGAAAGTGAAGGAGGAGCTAAGACGGAGCGATTCCGCTCGGCATGTGGGACTTGTGGATGAAGCCCTTCATTCGCTTTGCCAGGATTCCAGGGTGGTCAATCTGTTGAAATCAGACCACTACATTTTGGCCACCGTGCTTGATCCTAGGTTTAAAGCCTATGTGGTGTCTCTCTTTCCGGCCAACACAAGCCTGCAGAGGTGCAAAGACCTGCTGGTGAACACACTGTCAGCTGAAGCGGAACGTGACACGTCAACGGCTCCTTCTTCATTTTCTCCCGCAACTGGGGCTGCCAGGAAAAAACTTAGGTATCCTAAGCAACCCGCTGGCGGTGATGCAGGGCAGGCAGGACCAAGTTTGGACATCTGGTCCGGACTGAAGGACCTGGCAACAATTTCTGACATGTCTACTGTCACTGCATATGATACTGTCACCATTGACAGAATGGTGGAGGATTACATCGGTGACAGCATCCAAGTAGGCATGTCAGACAGTCCATACCTGTACTGGCAGGAAAAAGAGGCAATTTGGAGGCCCCTGTACAAGCTGGCTCTATTTTACCTGAGTTGCCCCCCCTCCAGTGTGTACTCCGAAAGAGTGTTTAGTGCAGCCGGGAACCTTGTCAGCGAAAGGCGTAGGAGGTTGCTTCCACAGAATGTGGAGAAGATGATGTTCATCAAAATGAATTATCAGCTCTTCCAGGGAGACCAGCCTCCAGAAGGTACAGAGGGACCTGTGGTGGTGGATTCAAGTGGGGACGAGTTAATACTTTGTGAGGATGAGGATGTACACACTGAAGAGGGTGAGGAATCGGTGGATGAGGAGGATGAGGATGACATCTTGCCTCCGTAGAGCCAGTTTGTGCAGGGACACATTAATTGCAAGCTTGTTTTGTGGGGGCCCAAACGAACCAATCATTTCAGCCACAGTTGTGTGGCAGACCCTGGCGCTGAAATGATTGATTTGTTAAAGTGTGCATGTCCTGTTTATACAACATAAGGGTGGGTGGGAGGGCCCAAGGACAATTCCATCTTGCACTTCTTTTTTTTCTTTGCATTATGTACAGTTTGGGGCCTAGTTTTTCTAACTGCCATCCTGTCTGCCACTGCAGTGTCACTCCTAGATGGGTCACGTGTTTGTGCCGCCCACTAGTGTCTCTTAGCATAGTCATCCAGCTACCTCGGTGCAACCTTTTGGACATAAAAACACTATTGTGAGGTGTGAGGTGTTCAGAATAGACTGGAAATTAGTGGAAATTAAGGTTATTGAGGTTAATAATAGCATAGGAGCAGAGAAACCAACAAATTCTGTGATTTTAGCTGTTTTTATGCTTTTTAAAAAAAAAATACAGATCCAAAACACAAAACCCAGAACCCAAAACACGGAAGGGTGGTTTTGGCAAAACCAATCCAGATCCAAAACACGAAGAAAGATCCAGATCCAAAACCAAAACACGAAAAGTGGCCGGTGCACACCCCTAATATATATATCTATATATATATATATCTATCTATATATATATATATATATATATATATATATATATCTATATCTATATCTATATCTATATATATATATGTGTTGAGTCTCCCATATCCAAAATGCTTGGGACCAGGGGTATTTTGGATATCGGAATATTCCGTATTTTGGAATAATTGCATATTATAATGAAATGTCTTGGAAATGGGACCCAAATATACACACAGAATGCATTTATGTGTTATATACACCTTATACACACAGCCTGCAGGTCATTTTAGACAATATTTTTTATAATTTTGTGCATCAAAAAAAGTTTGTGTACATACATGAAATTCATTTATGTTTCATATACACCTTATACACACAGCCTGAAGGTTATTTTATACAATCTTTTTAATAATTTGTGCCTTAGACAAAAGTTTATGTACATTAAACCATCAAAAATCAAAGGTTTCATTATCTCAGTCATGCTGAAAATATTCCGTATTTCGGAATATTCCGTATTTCGGAATATTTGGATATGGGAGACTCAACCTGTAATATAAATATATATATATATATATATTTTTTTTTTTTTTTTTCAAATATTTAAAAAAAAATAAATAAATAAGTAAATCTGTTTTTCAAACATCAGAACATCACAACTTTCACATTCCCAGCGGCTTCAGCTACCAGGCACACACAGGCTGAGGGGGGGTTTAATCTCTGCAGCTGCTGGTTGGGGGGCGGTGCTGCTGTGCTGACCAATCAGCAGTGATCGTCAGCGCACAGGGGGGAGGGGGGGTTGCAGGCGAGCAGAGAAACCGGAAGGTCCCCATGAGAGCAGCAGCTGCTCTAAGATTCTCTCCCCGCAGCCGCTTTCACTGTTTATCTGACTGATCGCATCGTTTGCGACCAGATCAGTTAATGGACAGCCTGGTGGAAGGAATATACTTCCACATTTTCATGTTTCTTGGTTATATATATATATTATACACACACATATACATAAACTGGTTGCTATGAGCAACTTCTCCACTACGTCGCTTTTCACTGCTAGATGCAAAAAAAACCCAAGTCTTTTATTTTTAGGGAAAAATGGGAATGGGGGGAGTGGCTTACAGAAGAACCTGGAATTCTCGAGTAGAGATGAGGCTGAACCCTTCTGGAATGGTGGTGGCCTGTAGGTTAGGTCATATATAGGAAATGGGAGTGGAACTGTTTACAATAAAAGTGAAGTAGGAGCTGTGCCAGGAAACCATTATGGATAACCACATTGACAGCTTCTGACACCGATCAGGAGGGCTGGTGAACTAGAAAGAGATGTATCAAACCTGGGAGAGAGATAAAGTACCAACCAATCAGCTCCTGTCACTTTACAAGCTGTCCTTGAAAAGGAGCTGATTGGTTGGTACATCTACCCCATAGCCTGTAAAGTGACAGTTATATGCTGATTGGTTAGTACTTTATTTCCATTTTCTCTCTCTCCAAGGCTTGATACATTTACCCCTGGGTTCTGTGGCTGCTGCTGTTCTTCACTACTATAAATGTATAGACCATGAGCGGTCCACATGGTGCCATAGGTCTTATTACTATAGGAAGACTGCACATGAGGATCTGGCACTGGGACTGGAGTAGAATACCATTTTGTAAGTTACATTGTCCCATTGTTTGCTACTAGGAATGTGCCATGGACTTTCAGAGGTTCTTTAATACCAGGTAATAATCAAGTGTGGTAGAACAAAGCAATAAATAATTGGGAAACAGGAAGGCGCAGTCATGCCGTGTGACAAGGACGGTTTTGTTCGACATTAATGGACTCAAGTCACTAATTATTTGGCGAGTGGGAAGTGGAACGGACTGAAAGTTATTTATCCTGCGTGAGCGTGAGCTACCTAATAAAGGCCCTTACAATAGATTACAGTAGAAGTTACAGCACAGTGCTTTCCCAGTACCGGGAATGTTTTCTCCCACTGTTTAAGTTGTACTATGTAATACGGTGGTCTGGTGACTAAGCCTGGGCTGATCTCCTTACACTCTTGCTTAACCTATTCACTGCTCAGGAAAAATGGCTCAGCTCACGTAGGTGGGAGACTCATATTGTAGTCTCCCATTATCGTTGATGATATAGGGAGCTGGGAGGGCATAAGGCCCGATGACGACTCTAAGCCCTGCTCTCTCCCTCCAGGCTCGGCACTACAGAAATTTCCAAAAGCCAGAAAATGGGGGCGAGAGAACAATAAAAGTCCTCTAACTCCCCCACATTCTGGAACCCAAAGACTCGGGGGTAAAACCATTTCAAAAAGAAAGAGTCCCCTTTTTTTTAATTATGTGGCCCCCTTAGTGGTTCTCTGGTCACTTGTAATCACAGGACAATATCAACTTGTACTGCAGAAACACTAAACTGAGAAGATGGATTGGGAAGGGGACCTAATGTGCCTGATCACCCCCATTCCTGACACCTACCACCCCAGAGGCACCCTTAATTAAAAGCAGGTAGCCCCATATTTTAAACAATGTGCCTCCATAGTATAATATTCTAGATCCCAACAGCTCGATCTCGGAAGGCTACATTGTTACTGTACATCACTATGGAAGATAGGGTGGGGCGGGTTGTTACTATGTGAGGTGGGCCATAATTTGCAGCACTCTCTGATAATCCTCTAAATCATTTCTGTGAAACATGGTCATCATGTCTATTGTAATGAAACCCATTTCTTTTTAAAGTACTTAGATTATATCATTCTCATGGCTAAAGTTCTATACATCTGTATGTATAATGCACAGATATAGGATCTCTGGAAACTCATTATTCATAAAGCACAGTCAACCGGAAAGAAAACGAATTGTGACTTCTTGGGAATAATGTCATACGTATATAGTCACTGTGGGCCCGATTCTAAATCAGACGAGCGTCCAAAAGCGAATGTTTCCCACGATTATCAGCCGACGCGGGCATACGCATGACTTTTTGAGTGTACCCTCCAGGTCAGCACAGCTGGAGGCATGGGCAGCACAAGTCATTGTGGCCCTGTCCCCACTATACAAAACAGAGATTACTGGTATTGTAAAGCGGACGGGCAAGGCTATGATGACGAGATTCAGCGCAAATCACGTCATCGGCCGCCTGGACCCCCCCCACTTCACTTGGGAAGTCGGCGGTGCTGGCTGAACGTGGGCATCTCCGGGGAGAACTGAACACTCTTCTAGGAGGCCAGGATCACGAGCAGAGGTTCGGGAGCCTCCTGGCCATATTGGGGTCATGGGAAAGTCTGGGCTGGGAGGTTGTAGTGAGAACTTTTAAATTACTCCAAAGAAACATTGGAACGTAAACTACAGAGTCAAACATTTAACGGAACGATTAAAATAGTGCTGGTCTGTAATATTAGGCTGTATTACTCATCTCAGTCTTTAAAATTAATTCCCGTCAGATACAGTAGCAGATTAACTTGCTTTTTACGTTCCAAACAAAATGTTAAGACTTCAAGGAAAGATGTGGCATAGCTTAAGTGGCACCAGCGAGGGTAAAATTATTCTTTTATAATAAGATGCTGCCATTGGGGATATATTTCAGGCCTTATAACTGCTGAACTGTGATTGCGGCCCCAATACACAGGAGAACCATTCAATGCATCTTAATTATGCCAGCTGGGAACTGGTTAATTTCAATATTTCCCAAGAGCTGACCCATACGCAGTCTTTAAGAGCCAATCATGGAAACCTCTAGTTTGAAGAGTAAGCAAAATCCAGTATTACTAATTAATAAGTCTCCGTAACTGAGATATACATTTAATATATATGATAGAAGAACATGTTCTATAGATTTAAAAAAGATTCAAGAACCCACTTAAAAATATACCGACCTGCCCTTGCAGCCTAAGTTTTAGTTGCCGCTAGGATTTGTCTATACAGGTTAACGCACGGCTACATTTCTTCATATACGTCACAAAAGCAGGTTACAAATAATTAGGTTTCGTATTGAGCAAATGTTCTTAATTGAGATATTGACAGTCTTATGTCCAATCTTTTCCTGCCAGTCAGCTGATGGGAGATTTAATAGGCAAAAGTTTATCGACAAGGTTAGGGGCCAACGTAGATTTTAAATGGTCTCCTGTAAACTACTTTTGGTAATATTAGACTAAAGTTGTCCATACACCTATAGATTATTTTGGCTGGTTTGAACGAAAATCTGGTAAAAGTATAGGAGCAAATGACAATCAACCATTTGCTCTCACACACTGGGAAATGGACGAAAATGGTTGTTCAGACAAATTGGTTAATCAGTTTCACAAGATAAAAAATCAGAAAAAGTTTTCCCCCAGCACTCTGCACGTAGGACAGTAAAGAGATTTGCATCCTATGTAATAATAGTAATTGCAGAGATCTCAGTACATATATTTGCAAATATACGATATGCCACCAAGCCACGGCATCTCTGGTTTTTGGTGGTCTAACGCTATATGATAATAGCACCCACTTTTGGATCATACATTTATGCATAGCTACATGATAATAGCACATACATTTCTAGATTTCTAATTTTAAAGCTACTGTAACTCACTTGGAAGCACCCCAGAGACCGCCAATATGGCACTAAAAAGGACCAGCATACCCTCCAACCACTGATCCCGTCCATGCCTCTCAGAACATTAACACGCAAAGTGGTGGTTGCTCAATTTGAGCAACCACCATTTTGTGTGGTAAGTCCGTTTGATTTCACCAATTTATCTGAACGAATGTTTTTGGACATTTTTCAGGGATTGGGCGCCATTCAGTGCTCAGAGTGAGGTTTATAAAGGCAGACTGGGATTCATTTTAGTGCTGGTACCAAGAGTTTATAAATGACAGCAGAAGTCACATGCTCGCCCCTTCAGGATTGTCAAGACTAAGGGCAGCTGAAAAGGAGAGGACCTCGCAGCAGTGAGGGGTGTGATGGACCCGGACAGCATACTGTTGGACCAGGTATCGTCAATGAATGGCATTGATTCAGGACAAATTGCCATAGTTTTGCAAAAAATGGTAGAGAACTAATAAATGGTTATTTAGATGGACTACAATGTCCCATCTTTCCACCACCTCATTCTCCTCACCTTCCTATTTCTCACTTTCTTTTTGATTTCCCAACGAAAATTAAAAAATAGATCTTCTACTTTTGGTGTCCGAGTTCGTTATGCCAGTAATAGTTACAATGCTGTTTTACTCTTCATGGGGTACAATATATATTCATGTCCCCATTATTGGCTTTGATCCGGTTACAAACCACAAAACTGGTCAGAGGTTTGGTGGTCTTGACAGCCAGGTTTGGCTCAACTTATCTCGATGGTATGGAATCTAATGCAGCACGGATTTTCATGAATGACCCCCCCCCCCAACAAAGGGATATGGACTTCGCTGGTCATGGTCCCAGGTAAGTACTGGATGTAACTTGAAGAAATGGGAGAGACTCCAGTACACCTTGGAAGCAGCTGATAAAAACAAGACAGTCTAAAAAAGCCGGGGTCTGGGCAGGCAGCAAACGACTATGGTCAAGTTCGACCAGAGGTATAGGACCGAAGAATGCAGTGTAAACAATAAGACAGTCCAGGTTTGGGGCAGACAGCAGATAGAATAACCCAGTAATCGGGCCGAGGTCCAGGAAACAGAAGTTCAATGAAGACTGAATAATACGGGTTAGCAACAAGAATTAGGCAAATGATACCACACAGCTCAGATATAACCAACACTGAATGACAACTTCCTGCCTTAGGAAAGCCTGGCCTGTGGTCAGGATTTGGCTCAGTTAGCAGGAACACAGGCCCTGATTCAGACTCGGTCGCTCTGACAGAGCGCTCGCTCTGAATCAGGGCCGGGCTTTTTTTTTAAATTTTTTTAGAACGGCCTCTTGGCCGCTCGCATAGCTGTGGGTGACCACCCACAGCTATTGCGAGCAGCCATGATGATGGTCGCAATGGACTTGACCATCGCGACCATCAGGCTTGCGATGAGACCCTTGTGGTAGGGTCTCGTGGCCGCAAGCCCCAGAGAGATTTCGGCTCTAACAGAGCCGGAATCTCTCCACTGACATCACTTGTGATGTCAGTGGGGCCCGCCCCCAAACGACAGGCGTTCTCATGGGAACGCCTCCATTTGGGCAGCCACCCCCCCCCGGCCCGCCCACCAAAGGGGGGCGAGCAGTCACTCAACATCGACAGCTCGCCCCCTTTGTTGAGAGACCCGGAGCGACAGAGTGCCCGTCACTATCCGGGTCTCGGGCATGCGGACAACGGAGCCGGCTCCATCGTGCACATGCGCTCTGGGCCACCATCGACCCGGTTGCGAGCACTCAGCGCTCGCGACCGGGTCTCAATCAGGCCCACAGTTCATAGTACAGAAGGTCCTGGGTTCAAATCCCACCGTGTTTCTAACAGACCCTAGTTCTGCATGTATAATTTGTATACTGTGCTAGGAACACAAAATACACAAAATTATATCAGGTGGGTTGACCCCTTCTTCATTTTACTTAGGGTTGCCTGTAACCTGCAAAAAGTGGAGGCAGCCATTTTGTGGACAAATGCAATTTTTTGCAGTTCAACAGGATCTAGTGAGGTCACTACAGCAGCCATTTTCTGTGGACTGAAGCAATCACAAGAATGCAGTCTACAAATCAATAGAAACTATGGCTTCAGTAATACTATTTGTAGTAAAATAGACTATAATTTTATGAATGTTTGGTTAGGCCACAAGATGGCTGCCTTCTCCTTGTATACGGTAAGTGATAGGTGCTCTTTAAGGTGGTTGTATCTGGTTGAAAAATACATACTGTATGTTGGAAGACTCTACCGTCCCATTAAAAAGCAAAAAAGGGTCTTTGCTATTGTTGTACAGAGCAAATAAAAAAAAAATGTAGTAACAAATGTGTTAAAAATATAGATATAACGTTATAACTTGCAGGTCATGGCAACAGTACTGTCTATGAAGGAATTACTGCAGGTAGTAAATTCAACAGTGACACCTTCTGATGTAGAAAGTGGTCGCCCTATTCCAATAATATTACAGAGAAGCATAACAATAATATAATCAGAATTTAAACTTTTCCTAATGAAATAAATTGCAACTGTTCATATACTGTAATTTCAATCTGAAAGAGACATCCTGCTTTGATTAATGACACCTCTTCTATGAGAGCGATGCGAAAATGAAATCAGTATAATGTAGCTCAAATGACAATTTTTCCAAGGCATAAGCCCCAGAAATAGACGTACACATAATTCGGAATAATTCAGTGTACACAGTAGTAACGATCACTTTTTAAAAATCGTGCATTTTAAATCTATACACATAGATCAGCAGCAGATACGTTGTGTCAGTGGCAAACACTTAATCTAGATTCACGGTTTGCTTTCCAAGCAATAAACCGCATGCAGACAATTATGTAGTATATTTTACCAATTAGGATGATCAAAATCATACGTGTGTCTAAGATATAACTATAATACGGAGAAGGGACAAAAAAAAACCCTTCATAGATTTATTTGACCACCTAGGTAACAAATGCTCTACACAAATCAATGGATTCTCAAGGTTTGACAAGTGAGGTTACTGCAAGTTCAAAGAATGTGTCTTTTTGTTTAAGCATCAACATATCGGGAAGATTGCTGGATAGGAAAAACTGAAGGATTGCTATAAGACCGAGGTGGGTTAAACCTCAAAGGCTGAGGGGCTGGATTGTGTGCAAGTCATATGCACCCTGACAGCCAATTAGGTTGTCGCTAATGTGTTTTGATTGGAGATTATAAAAGACTGGAGATTTAAGGCCCAAGCCTCTGATTGGTGATTCTTCCTCACCCTCCCGCCCCTTTTCTTAATAGTTATTATTGTCGGGTTTGCCGTTGACTATTTGCAATGGGAAAAGAACAGCAGATCGTCAGCCCGAAGTGCTATAGCGGCATTTTTAGTGCACTCACCTTCGATGACTGTTTAGTTGGCTGTACCACCCTAACAGGGGCAGCTTTATCACCCTAGCGGGTGGGTAGTCAAGTTAGAAGATAGAGTATGGATAACCTTTTTTTTTTTTAGTTAACTGAATGGCATCGTTGGCGATATCTACCGGCAACGCATGACGCATACTTTCCCACTGTCCTGGAACGGCCGGGAGTCTCCTAAAAATTGGGTGGCACTTCAGGCTGCACAGAAAAGTAGGCGAGTCTCCCGCCCTCATATCTTCCGCCTCCAACACACGGACACCCTGCAGTGCGGGGGGGTGGATGACATGATTTGCGCTGAATTGCATTATCGTGGCCCTGATACATGCTTCACAATACTGGTGAAGCAGGGGGCGGCATTGTGCAGTGGGGTTCAGGGTCACGCCCCCTATGCTGCATCATGCCCCCGGTGAAGCCCCCATATGCTTGACCCGGGACAATATACATATAACCATATACAGGTTTTTACTTTTAATTACATGTTTATATACTGTATAAATAAGTTGGCACGGCTTGCACACATGACACCCATCAGAAGGTTTAACATTAATGTCACCAGAACATAATATGGAGGACTAACCATAAGAACAGTGATTGACAGTGATTGGTTGCTATGGGCAACATCTCCACTTCTAAAAATCTACACTTTAGTAAATATACTCCCTAGTGTCTCTCCAGTATATCTTCCAAGTAACACTCAGCCTGCAGCGGTTGATACGGTATATGTTGACAGAAGGAGCATAAGATTGGAGACCTTCGGGCCATTATAGAGAAGATTGACTTTTGACAAATATGTAGAAAAGTTCCTGCGATGGCTTTATAGGAGTTTTATTCTACCAAGTCCAAAAGCTCATACTTCAGTGACCCAGTAGCAGACAACAGTGATGTAATTAGTATTAGTAATTAGTATGCTTCCATGTATCTATTGCTCCTCTCATTCTTTTTAAAGAATGGAAAGGAGCTTGTCACAGTATCACACTATACTTATACACTCACTGCTGGAGAACCAGCGACATAACCTCAATCACAGAGAACCGCGTGTCAGGCGGCGTTGCAGACAGAATAAGGTTTAGCAGTAGAGGAAATGGATTTAAGTGCCTCGGTGAAGGGAACAAGAGAAAGTTTTATTTAATTTCTCCGTCAACATGTTCAGAGAAAATCATTATATTTATATCAGAAATAAATAAGGCTTTTCATCTTCCCAGTGACATCATAGCAGTGGTCTATCATTGCTGCCCCGATTCTCCCTGCGCTGAGAGCGCGAGGCACAGACACCTAACAGCTAATCAACAGATTGTGTCGCTGAAATATCACAGCGATAATAGGTTATTAAAAGATCACAGAGATGAGTGTACATGGGAGAGGCACGAGGCAAAAAATGACAATCTTGACAAAATGTTATTTGTACGGTGTACATACTGTTAACTAACATTTATAATCTACTTTAGCACACTTTAATTTGTGCGCGTAGCAATTATAACAAATTAGATTTATGAACAGTTCTTCATATTAAAAGGTGCATTTTATACTACAATCTTCTACCATCAGCTTTATAGCACTCATGGCTGCTCTAACCCTCAGTTGGAAGCTTCCAATTTGTTCCTATTCCCCTTCTCATATCATGAGACTGCACATGCAGCCCTGTCCTCACACATCACTCATCTCCTGATATACTCTGTGCTGCTGGGGATTCGGCTTCCATTATATAACTCTCTGTCTGTGGCTTACTACTGCCTCCATCCCCCTTCTCACATCATGTCACTGCCCCTGTCACATGCAGCCCTGTTCTCACTGACACATCACTCATCTCCTGATATACTCTGTGCTGCTCGTGACACTGCTCCTCCCACTATATAACAGTCTGTGGCTTCAACACTCTTTGATATATATAACATTATTTGTGGGCCTGGTGCAGGCCATGCCCCCATCGTGTAAAGTCACACGGGGGCTAAGCCACAATCGCCAGTGATTACAGCAATGCTTGGAGCATCCCGAGGATGCTCCGGGGAGCTGTAAGGGCAGCGGTGTGATCGTCTGAAGAGTCCTAAGGACGCTCCAAGCAGCACTGCTGCATAGATTCTGGCTGCAGGGTGACATTCTAGGCACCCTGCTAGCCAGATGAGGCTAGCAGAAAAAAGCTCAGAGGGCCAGACCAAATGTTTCCGGGGGCCTTATACGGCCCCCGGGCCTGAGGATTCCCATCTCTGCTTAGAATATACTAATAAATAATAAAGTTGATCCCATTGGACACAGGTTCTAGATCACCATCTGCTTGATTGTAAATTGATTTGCGGAAAAACAACTCATCGTCCCAAAATGCTAAACGTGGCAGCCAAATAAACTGGGCGAGATTCGTTTGTTCTTGAATAGCGAAGTTCAGTTCCCAGCCACAATTATGTGCCCAGCGATTGTGAAAATTAATTAATATAATCCTAATTGAATTTAATGAAAAGTCCAATAGAAGTTCTGTATAATAATGTTTTTAAGTAAAAAAAAAATACTAAGTTATAAAACATCTTTTCTGTATAATATAGCACGACGACAGGGCGAGATCCAGCTTTAATAATCCCTCTGCTTTTCCATTCCTGGGACTAAGGACTGAGGATTGTCCTTCTGTACTTATCATTGCTGGGCCTATACCGTATAATGTCAGGACACCTTCCTGTATACTTCCTTCGGTGCAGATAGAGAAGCCTTTATTGAAGCACTCAACTCCTCTGGTGATTCCATTATCAAAAGATATGAGCAAAATTGGAAAAACTGTCCCATGGTATATCCGCCTCATTCCGTTATTGGCTGCAGATCATCGCACATTTATGTGCTGGGCCCGGAGTACAACCTAAATGTTCTGCCATTAATTTAATTCAAATATTTTATCTGGAGCTCAATCCCCGCCACTGAGCTCAATCATTTTATGCTGTATTTGCCACAGATCTATTTATAGACTATAAATAATAACCTCTGCTAAATGGTACCTCAAATATTGCAGTGTTTTATGTCAAATGTATCTATTTAATTGAAACAAATGTATTTGATCTGTGACCTTCTGAAATATCGGTACTGTTGCTCACTATATAGATTGTATCCCCCATCTGCTGTAGTTATGTAATATACAGTGTACCTCCATCTACTGTAGTTATGTAATATACAGTGTACCTCCATCTGCTGTAGTTATGTAATATACAGTGTATCCCCCATCTGCTGTAGTTATGTAATATACAGTGTATCCCCCATCTGCTGTAGTTATGTAATATACAGTGTACCTCCATCTGCTGTAGTTATGTAATATACTGTGTACCCCCCATCTGCCGTAGTTATGTAATATATAGTGTACCCCACATCTGCCATAGATATGTAATATATGGGGTGCCTCCATCTGCTGTAGTTATGTAATATATGGGGTGCCCCGTCTGCCGTAGTTATGTAATATATGGGGTGCCCTGCCTGCCATAGTTATGTAATATATGGGGTGCCCTGCCTCCCATAGTTATGTAATATATGGGGTGCCCTGCCTGCCATAGTTATGCAATATATGGGGTGCCCTGCCTGCCATAGTTATGTAATATATGGGGTGCCCTGCCCGCCTTAGTTATGTACTGATTGGAAAACTAAAGCATGTCTACGTGAATGTACTAGTGAGGGGGAGACACACGTTCGGCTTGTGGTCCGCCTCCTAGAACCATCTTATATACGGTTTTCTGCAAATGAACTGAAGAAATAACTGAGCTGCATGGACACCTTACAGCTTATATTAAGTCCTTTGATTGACAGAAATATATTGGACGTTCCAGCTGTCTCTGAATTGCGATGTCTGCCGACTATTAATGAGGTGTCTGAAGTTCGCTGACAGTAAAAAACATAAAAAAAAAAATACACAATTATAGTTTATTAATATTTCACAAAAACAAAACCCCACCAGCGACAAGAGATGCTTTTCAGCAGAATATTTTTGGTTGTGAAAAATTAATAAAAGGACTAAGGGCCTGATTCAGACCCACTCGCGAGCGCATAGCGCTCGCAAGCGGGTCTATGGCCGGGCAGTGCGCGAGCCCCGGAGCGAGTGAGAAAACACACGCCCCGGGGCTCGCTACAAGAGGGCGGCTGTCGATGTTGATCGACAGCTCCCCCCATTTTGTAGGCAGGGAGGGGGGGTGGCTGCACAAACGGAGGCGTTCCCGAAGGAACGCCTGCCATTTGTGGGCGGCCCTACTGACATCACATGTGATGTCAGTGATGTCAGTAGTGAACTTCCTGCTCTATTAGAGCAGGACGTTCACTGGGGCTTGCGGTGGACGAGACCCAACCACCAGGATCTCGGCGCGTGATATTCGCGACCATCGTAAGGCCGCTCGCTAAAGCTGTGAGTGGTCACCCACAGCTTAGCGAGTGGCCGGGGGAAAAAAAAAAAAACGTCCCGCCCTGATTCAGAGCGAGCACTCGCAAATAGCGAGCGCCTCTGAATCAGGGCCTAAATGTTGAGGTCTGAAAGTTTTGGGATGAGAATATGGTGTTTTTAGGAGAGATCTAGAATCATGACTTACTGTACAGTAACAATGCAGCAGAGAACGTTTCTGCCTATGACTACTGTAATAGTCTCCTTACTGGACTTCTCCTAACCAGACTTACACCGAGAGGTGTCAAAGGGTCTGGTGACACTCGGTACACTGGGAATTGGGTGGCCCTCCCAGCTGCCAGGAAAGGTGGACAAGTCTCGAGGGGGCTGGGGCCAACTGGCCATGTGATCGCGCTGTCACGCCCCCAGGCCCACCCACCGCCACTGAGCCACGCCCCCTGCAGTGCCGACTTGGCTGCCCCCTCCCGGAGCAGGACGACCATGTCTGACAGTTTTTCCGGACGACGTTCGATAGTCGTTAACGACCATTCGTGCCCGCGCATTGACCATCGTTAGGTCGTTGCAGGGAGCATTAAAGTGAACGATTTGAACAAAAATTATAAGATCCTTATCGTTTAAATCATTCACTTTATCTGAACATGTGTACGCACCTTTACAGTTACCCAAAGCAACCAATTAGATTTAATTGTCTTATATGCAGTAGGGAAAAGAGAACTGCTGATTGGTCGCTATAGTATTGGTAACTTCCCATTTTAAATTGTGTTTGTTTGTTAGTAAACTAACTCCTAAAAGTTGGTATCAAGTTAAAAAATTGTATATACTGGTGTTTGGTAACAGTCTGAATCTATTGAACTCCTGCTCCACGCATATTCCTCTGAGCAGAGGCCGAGCATCTTTGTCACTCAAAATGCGCGTCATATTCACATAAATGAGAGATGTAGTTATGAGGCCGGCGGCCGCGATGTCTCACTACCGACATCCAAATCCCGACAAGGGAATTAAGATAGGCGTGGAAATGCCGATGCCTATCTTAATCCCGTCGCCGGAATGCCGAAGGACCCCAGACCGGACGAAGTATGTCCGGGGCGCCCTTAGCGTTAACTGCGGGGAGGTGGGTCAGGTTTAGGGAGCGTAGCGTGGTTAGGGTTAGGTTTTTGGGGGGAGGGTTAGGGTTAGGCACCCCCGAGGCGAGGTTATCGATAGGCACCCCCCCGAGAGGGTTAAGTTTAGGGTGCAGTAAGAGGGGGTTAGGGTTAGGCACCACTAAGGGAGGGTTTGGGGGGGAGAGGGGTAGTTATAGGGTACTTACCTGTCCTGTCGGGATCTTCTCCCTTCGGGCAGCCGCCGGGACTTCGTACCCATTCCAAATACAACAACTGGTGGTGTCAAAACTGCTTTGCTAGATAGCAGCACTGATCAATATGATGCGCAACGTTTGTACATCAGCGTGTGCCCGTGTCTGAATCTGTATACGAAGTGCCGTAATGCAGCGGCCGCGGCTTTTTTTCACGCCAAGTGCTTCAACTGCGACTTTGTACATGTTTAAAACTAATCCCCGTACGGTTAAAGTCGCTGCCCAGCGTCTGTTTTGCTTCGTCCGTGATGCGAATAAAATGCAACATTTAAAGAAAAGGATGGTACGCTACACCTCTCAGGGCGTCGCAGTCAGGACGGGAGTCTCAGGCTATACGGCAGAGGGATGCTAGGTGTACAAGAAAGACATATGTAGAAGTTGTCAGAACGCAAAACACCATACTGTGAGTAGTGGGTCTCTACCTGTTTAAAATTATTGGATGTTATTTTATAGAGCATCCTCTGGGGCTCACATGAAAAATGCTATATTCACTGTTGAAGGGGGCGTGGCTACCGCGTGTTGGGGGCAGGGCTAACGCGTGTTGGGGGCAGGGCTTGAGAACTTTAGGTAATCTCATTTGAAAACTGTAAACATTTGTTTTGTGGATTTGTACACAGGCAGTTCTGTGCATTGTACCATCTACACAATCTGTGCTCCACACATGGGCATAGCTAATGTAGGTGCAGGGGATGCCATTGCTTTAGGGCCCAGAGGTTTGGGGGGCCCTGGACCCAGGTCATATAGTTGCATATCAATTTCACAGTTCTGTCTTCTAAGCAATTGGGTCCAACCTGTTACCCTGCCTGAATGTGGAGACATTAATTTGTTTTCATTGAGAGGTGTGTAGTTTATGTTATAATGGTAAGGGAGCACTGTAATATAATGTGACATAATCTGACCAGCTCATTGTAATGTGGTATAACTATAATATGAACTGGGGGGCACTATAATGTTGCATAATATGAATTTGGGCATTGTAATGTGGTATAATTTGAACTGGAGGACACTACAAAGTGGCACAATATGCACTGGAGGCACTGTAATGTGGCATAATATAAAATGGGGACACTAGGTCAATAGAGCAGCACAGACTGCATACTGGTTAGCATTACTGCCTCACAGCGCTGAGGTTGTGGGTTCCATTCCCACCATGGCCCTGACTGTGTGGAGTTTGTATATTCTCCCTGTGCTTGCGTGGGTTTCCTCTGGGTGCTCCGGTTTCCTCCCACACTTCAAATATATACTTGTAGGTTAATTGGCTCCCAACAAAATTAACCAATTAACCCTAGTGTGTGTGCATGTGATAGGGAATGGCCATATATTCTTTGTATAAGCGCTGCGGAATATGTGTATGTATATACATAACTGGTAATAATTTAAAAAATAAAAATAAATGTGAATTAAGGATACTGTGTCGCATAATGTATACTGCCTACCTGACAATGTGACATAATTAAATAATAGGGCACTACTATAGGGCACAACATTAACTAGGGCACTGCTATGGTCCAGAAAATGAACTAGGGAACTATTACATAAAATTAACACCTGCTGTGGAAGCATTGGTTGGTACAGGGGTCCCTTCAAAATGTTACTATGGAGCCCACACAGTTTTGGCTACGCCCCTGGTTCTCCATATCTTGAACAGCTGATAAAATAGAGATCAGTGCTGTCAGTATGCTCTGACAGTTTACCAATCTGTTGACGGGCCAAAAATAAAGAAAGCTGCATTTGTGGTCCGTGGTGGGTCAGAAAAGTTGCAATGAACAGAGGGCCTGATTCAGACCCGCTCGCTCTGAATCAGGGCCGGGCTTTTTTTTTTTTTGGAACGGCCTCTCGGCCGCTCGCATAGCTGTGGGTGACCACCCACAGCTACTGCGAGCGGCCATGATGATGGTCGCGATGGTCAAGACCATCGGGACCATCGGGCTTGCGACGAGACCCTTGTGGTAGGGTCTTGTTCATCACAAGCCCCAGAGAGCTTTCGGCTCTAACAGAGCCGGAAGCTCTCCACTGACATCACTTGTGATGTCAGTGGGGCCGCCCCCAAATGGCAGGCGTTCACATGGGAACGCCTCCGTTTGGGCAGCCGCCACCCCGGCCCGCCCACCAAAGGGGGCGAGCTGTCACTCAACATCGACAGCTCGCCCCCTTTGGTGCAAGACCTGGAGTGACAGAGTGCCCATCGCTAGCCGGGTCTCGCGCATGTGCACGACCGAGCCGGCACAGTCGTGCGCATGAGCTGTGGGCCACCATCGACCCGGTTGCGAGCGCTCAGCACTTGCGATCGGGTCTGAATCAGGCCCTCTGACCGGTTGTTTCAGACTTGCACACAAATCAGCCACATTGCGTGCGCAGAAATGAATGCCGAACTCCAACTATATTCACATATGGGCACATCTATAAGGCGCCATATTTCCATCCCTCAGCTTGTTAATGTAGTCGTCATCTCTATCAATGTGTAATTGGAACACCGCCTTCCTTGGTGCGGGAGATAAAATTCCGCCTACACGGCATCATTCTACTTACCCTACATGCGAACGCCCAACTTCAGCCCAGCTACACCCATTCAGGCGTAAGTGGATATATGGCCGACGTGACTCTGAAACGCGATGATCGATCCACGACGTTGTTTATACTTGCCTCTGGCGCTTGCACTGTGCAAATCCCCCCCCCAACATCTGTTTGAAAAATGTGCTTGCATTAAGCATTAAATCAGTCCCTACACAATGTGTACACCCAGCGACGGCACGATACATTGCGCCATCCATACATACTACACGATGCAGTGGACGCAATGTGCAGATGGTGTTGTTCATCTCATCCAGGTGCGCCGAATGAATGGGACATGGCCTAATCGCGGGAGGTGTGGCCACGGCCTTTTAGGGAAAAACTATAAAAATGTTTGCAGCGCCACGAACAGTTGCTGCGCGCTGGGGAGGGGGGCGCTTTGAGCCATTTAGCCCGGTGCATAGCCAGTGAGGGGCGTGATCAGTGTGATCGATCCCCCACAGGCAAAGTAGACTGCTGCAGCTGCTGCTTGTGTTGGGCTGTTGTGATGTAAGAGGAAGGGGGCAATTAGTACCCGCTCCCCATCCCCCCCCCCTCTCGGCGCCCCTGATCTCATCGTCCTATCTGCTGTGCTGCACATAAGCGATCGGGAATACACATGTATCCTCACGATATATCGGTTTGACCAATGACGGAAAGATTTATCGTGCAATGGTTCGTGTAGTGTGTACCCAGCTTAAGAGCATTTATTAATGATCCCTATTTTTACAGTCGCACAAGTTGCGGTATGTAGAGGTTATATAAAAGGAAACAGTAAGATTTTGGAATCCCGACCGCTGCTGCCCGACATAGGTGAAAATCCTGATTGTCCCTAAGGTAAGTATATACTAACCTTTCCCCTAACCCTATTCCTCCCTTAGGGGTGCCTAACCCTAATCTTCCCCCCAGTGCCTAACCCTAATCCCCCCTTCCCCGCCCTAGCCTAACCCTAACCTCCCGGGGGGTGTGCCTAACCCTAAGTTCCCCCTGGGAGCCCTAAACCTAACCCCCCCCACACCCCCCCTGCAGCTGTCCACGCCCAGCGTCCCTTTGATCGGGATGCCGGGCGCTGGTCTTCCTGCATCGGTAAAATGACAGGCATCTAGATTTAGACGCCTGTCATTTAACCCTCACCGGGATAAAGCAGTCGGAAAGCCGGGTGTCCGGATTAGGTCCGCCGTCTTCCCGACTGCATACCATATAAAACGCTTACATATTCCTACTTTGACTCATTCCTACTTTCATTCTAAGTAACACTTAAAATTGGTCCATTTTTGCCACGTTTTAATACTTCTATACCTCTGTGATTGCAGGAACTAGTGCAGATAGCAGAGTGCTTCTTCAGCAGTGTTAGATGTGCAAAAAAAAAAAAAAGTTCTACAACATTATTGAGATCAAAAGGGAAGTGGTAGGAATTAAATTACTGTGTGTTCCAAGCTCTGCCCCAGATTCTTGTCGGAGAAGTGCTAAGCTTTTTTATATATTAAAGCTGAACTTTCAGGATTTGCAGATTCCTCTGCCTTCATTAAATGTGGCAAAACTCGAAAAGATAAATTATATTTTCGGTTGTAAAGTTGTGTTAGTAATTGGCAGAAGACCAATCATAACTCCACATTACACTCCTGCAGATTCGGGCAGCGTCTGCGCCTGGGAACGATCACCTGAGTCACAATGCGCGCCAATGGAAGAGATTCCATAACAAATAAAGATAAAAGATTACTGCGCACTTTTAAAAGCAGGAAAACAATTAAATTTAAACACAAAAGGTGCCAGTCGGAAAGGAAAATGAAGGCATCGGAACTCAGTGTGACGCAGGCTATGTACTATGACTTTGGATGGCTTTTAAGTGGAAATGTAAAATTGTCTTCTATTCAAAATTGAAAAACTACGACTATGCAAGTCTATCCCTGAATTTACATAGCTAACGACTCCATTATTCTTATTCCTCAGCCTGCTCGATCCGTAAACCTGACGGCAGGGGGCGAGGTCGTACTGTGACGACATCAGAAACTCTGCATAAAATAGTGGGGGATAGTTATGTAACTTATTGTTGACAAACGGCAATGGTTTGCTAGTCTCAGTGCATGCTATTGTAGTTTATAACATTTGTTTAAGTTTAACACATTTATTGAAGGCAGAGGAACTAGAACAATCCTGAATGTGCAGATGTAATGTATATATACTGTATATATATATATATACAAAAAAAAAAAAAAAACTGAGAGCTGCTGATTTTACATCAACACAGAGACGAGAAGGTGAAAAGTTTATGTCAAAGTACTCCTGTATAATTTATACTATAGTTTGACTGGAAGTCACATCGGTGTATCCTACCACAAAAGAAACAAATATCAAACTTAAAATATTAGGGGGGGGATTTTCAATTAGATGTGAAAACTAAAAGTTTTCATTATTGAAAACTTTTCGCACCTATCGCCAAAAAATTTCACTAATCGCAGCTATGGACCTCATTCAGAGCCGCTCGCAAAATGCGAGCGCTCGCTCTGAATGAGGGCGGCCGGTTCTATGTTCAGAGCCGGCCTCCTGGCCGCTCGCTAAGCTGTGGGTTACCACCCACAGCTTTAGCGAGCGGCCAGGTTGATGGTCGCGATGGTCAAGACCATCGCGACCATCGGGGCTTGCGACGAGACCCTTGTGGCGGGGTCTCGTCTACCGCAAGCCCCAGTGAGCTTTCGGCTCCATTAGAGCCAGAAGCTCACCACTGACATCACGAGTGATGTCAGTGGGGCCGCCCCCAAACGGCAGGCGTTCCATCGGGAACGGCTCCGTTTGGCCAGCCACCACCCCGCCTAAAAAACGGTGCGAGCTGTCAATCACCATCGACAGCCGCCCCTTTTGTAGTGAGCCCCGGAGCGAGAGAATTTCTCTCTCGCTCCGGGGCTTGCGCACGCGCAGGGCAGCCACTGCGTGTGCGCAGGGCCTCAACATCGACCCGAGTGGGTCTGAATGAGACCCTATGTGCGCTCCCGTTTATCGGGCTATCCTATTGCAAAGGCAGCAAAGACGCATTCGTGCGATCATTTTTGAAGGGATGTCAGGTGGAAAGTGAGAGAGAAAATGGGGAGATCAGCCTGTACCCCCCAAAAATTGTAAACTAATATTGGGTATTAGTATAGAAGTCTGTTAGTAGCCATAATCAAAGGCTTTGGGGTTATAAAATTGTGTCAAATGGCTGTTATATGCATTTTTCTAAAACAGAGAAATAATGACAGAAAGCAAGTTATGTGGTCAAAATAAATGCTGCAGTTAAATTACACAAAAATGGGTGTAAGTATTTTTTTGAGTCATTTTAGGGCACTGTTAAAAATACACCCGTCACTGCCTCCTGCAATGTCCCATCCATACAGCCCCCCATACACGTGACCCCTCCATAGAGCCCCCCAATAAACCTGACCCACTACTTTAAACCCCTTTTTGTTAAATTTGTACTTTTTCACCCGAAAAATTACATGTCATTATTGGACAAATTAATTTAAATAAAAAAATATTTTTACCTAGTCATTAAGGCGGGTGTCCCAGTGGGTGTGCACCAAATCCTGGGGCGTGCATAAATTAGCCACTGCGACGGCATACGCAGCTTCCATACTCACTGCGTGCTACGAGATTAGCAATTTCTGAGTAAGGTCAGACCTGCTGTAATTGTGGGTGAGGGGCTGATGATACTCGATGTTCCCGATGTATACGCAGGACTGCAAGGTATTACGGATGTGAGATAGCGATAGTGGGCGTCCCTATGCTGGCTATGCGACGTCTTTGCGATTGCAGACGTTAGCATATTTTTGCAGCAGACCGTGCGTGATCGCAGCTCCGATCGCAATAGCGATCCGTAGTGAATCAGGCCCAATGTGCCTAAATTAAGAAGATCTGTACTCAAACTGGAATGTCCTGCATTAGGAATATCTCCCTCAAGTAGGAGCTGGTTGGTCTCCGCCCCGTGTGGCATAATGTGAACTGCAGGCACTGTGTGGCATAATGTGAACTGCAGGCACTGTGTGGCATAATGTGAACTGCAGGCACTGTGTGGAATAATGTATAGTGGCAGCACTACAATGTGGCATATTGTGAACGGGGGGGATACAAAGTGGCATAATATAAACGTGTGGCACTGTGTGGCATAATGTGGACTGCAGGCACTGTGTGGTATAATGTGGACAGCAGGCACTGTGTGGTATAATGTATAGTGGCAGCACTACAATGTGGCATATTGTGAACGGGGGGGATACAATGTGGCATAATATAAACTTGTGACACTGTGTGGTATAATGTGAACAAATGCACTTCTATGGGGCATAAAATGAACAAGGGCAGGGGTGGGCAATGGCCAAATAGCAAAACTGTGGCAGGGCATGCTGGGATGTGTAGTTCTACAACAGCTAGGGGGCTGCTTATTGCCCACCTCTAAACTAGGATTGCTTTGGGTGGGCTACATTTTTCCTTTTTTGCACTTTTAGCACCTTTATTGTTTGTTTATTATGTACAGTATGTAACATTTTCACACTTCTATTTTTTACCTCACTCCTAATATATGCAGTAGCTGCTCTTATCTATCCAACAGTCTTTTACACTTCACCCCACTAGAGTGATGCCCTGGGGTGGCTCAGCTGGGCTGGTTTGGTGGTGTCCTGCGCTCTGACCTTTACCCCCAAGTATGTTGGGACCTAACCTAAGAGGTTACCTGGACGTGGTGGGTAGCAGTGGCACAAGTTCATCCCAGATGCCCAGAGGCAAGTTATAATTTGTTGCCCCCCCGATAGAGGAGAAAACCACCTGATGTGGGGGATTTGAGGACTGAGTTTGAGTCAAGATACTGTAAGACTGCTACTGTGGTGGAACTACAAACCACAAAATGCCCAGTCTACTGCCGACTGCTTCACATGCCGGAAAGTTGCTCCACCAAAGATCTGCCCCCAGACTCAGTCGCTGGTGTCCCAGGTCCCAGCCTCCCATGTACTCTTATCTACAGCTCCGTCTGGTGCATCCTTGTTGCTCCTGGAAGTTCTGCATCCATGATTGGGCCCGCTGCACAGGTTCGCGGCTAGAGCTGCCACCAGGGTGACGTGTCGCACTGGCATGAGAAGCTGCTGAGAAGCAGCAACATCAATGAGCGGGGACCGGCTGTAGATGGACTGAAGCGGCATCTGGTGGTCTGACACGGAGCCATCCAGTAGTATATGGTTATAGTAGCTTCTCAGGTGCCGGGAAGAGGTGCCATGTATTGGGCGGCCGTGACGGTACACTCTGGGTACATATTTACAGCCTAAGTGGGATGAATATATTTGGGGCAATGGAGGAGGTGCCCCTTCAGTGCAGGCGCCTCCATGGTCTCCCATAGTTCTGCTCCTGGTGGGTAGGCCCATAACCTTGGCCATGATTATGCTGTTGGAGTTGTGCACTTGTAATTTTTCCTTTTGTGTCTGCAATATTAGTCTCAACAGGCAGCACCTCACGTTATTTATATTCAGGGTGTGCAGTCTAGGGCCCTTTTCCACCCCTTAACTAGGGCAATATTATGGGGCATAAAAGTACACAGTGTGGCATACTGAGATTGGCGAGTATTTGCCTCATTCCACAATTTTTCACAATTCTTTGATGGAATTTGTCCTGTTCCCAGTCTCCCCCACACATGAAAAAGAATTGCCCAGTGACCATACCGGCTCTGTTCATCAATTCTGCAAGATGTGAATACACAAATGCAGCGCAGAGCTGTATTCTGTGATCGGTACAGTAACGGTGAAACGCGTAGGTTGCATCTCCTGTGCAGTGTGTGATATTTTACTGCAACGTCATCCATCTCTAATCTCAAATAATCAGGAGACCAAGAGCAGGTGTAACTGAATTTAAAACAGAGACTGTGTGAAATGACAAATACAGAAGTTTCCAAAGTTTCACAAATAATGATTATGCTTTACGCCTTCCCCCTCCATTCCTGTAATTACAGCTTCAATCTCAAAAGGATTTAAAATAATGCAAGAAAATTCTTCATTAAAGAAAGGTCACTGTCTAATAAAGTATTTGGCACAGTACAAAGTAAAGTAATATAGAGTAAGTCATTTAACAGTACATAGGTGATCCCGTTGTCCTCCACAATAGTCCTCAGCTCTGAAAGTATTCAAGTAGATATTGTACTTGTAATGGGTAATGCGAATATCATTATGGGGTTTTTAAAGTAATACATAACCGTGGTAACTAGGAATGACTAGCGATGCTACTTTATAATCTGCAAGTACAGTACTCTGGGCCTTATTCAGAGATGAACACAATGCCCATTGCTGTTGCGTTCCCATACACAGCGGACTTGCAGTAATATGCCAATGACTCACTCGCCATCTTGCGCAAAGATACGCCCACTGTCGGTGTCTCACATCCGCCGCTTACGTAGGGTGAAAACAATCAGTTGCACATCGAACCTCTGAGCAAGCCTATGCTGTCTCAGGATGAGAGTCTTGCTTCAGACGCAGGGGCATCTCCAGCTGTATAGAACTTTGCAGAGGCTCACTAGGGCATGCCCAGAAAATGGTCCCGACAAGCCTGAATTTTTCTAACACCCATCATCATTATCTATCCCTAACACTGACTACCTATCACTAACTTGGCAAACAAAAACTCCTCTGCCACCGCTAATCAATTACAGTTCTGCCGCCGCGTCCAACATAGTCATTGCGTGCATTTCTGGATCAGGTCCTCTACAGCAGAGAGGGGAGTCCCGGCTCAGCAGTGAACGGCTAAGGAAATAGAACATTCATCTAACCTCCATAGTCTATACACAATCTACAGTATTACAACATTTCTTCTATACTCTTGAAAGACTTGTTAATTTTAGTTGCATTTGGAGAAGACAATAAAACATCTACCAGTTACAATTAGTGTCGCAGTGGTTTCCAATACACAGATAAGAACTGAGTTGTGTTGCATCTAAAGCCTGGTACACACTTTGCCGATCACTCAGGAGATCAGATAAATTCTCTGATCTTCGGAGCGATTATCCGATCAGTGTACAACACTGAGTTATTTCTAGCTCAGGGCCTGATTCAGAGGCGCTCGCAAAAAGCGAGCGCTCGCTCTGAATTAGGATGGTCATTTATTGTTTTAGTTGCGGCCTCTGGCATAGCTGTGGGTGACCACCCACAGCTTATGCGAGCGGCCAGGTGATGGTCAAGACCATCGCGACCATTGGGCTTGCGACGAGACCCTTGAGGTAGGGTCTCATCGCCGCAAGCCGCAGTGGACTTCCTGCTCTAATTGAGCAGGAAGTCCACCTACTGACATCACGAGTGATGTCAGTAGGGCCACCCACAAACGGCAGGCCTTCTTGCAGGAATGTCACAGTTTGACCACCCCCCCCCCCCCCTGCCTTCCAAACGGGTCGAGATGTTGATCAACATCGGCAGCCGCCCCTTTTGGATGCTCGCGCTGGAGCGAGTGCTTTTTGCGCGTGCGCCCTGCCTACCAATCGACCCGCTTGCGAGCGGGTCTGAATCAGGCCCTCAGTGTGTAGGAATCAGTTCAATTTCATCTCTCTCGGTCATGCTAAACCAATACCTGACAATTTTAGAAACCTTGTCCAAATCCTATCAATTGGATCCATGGCAGCATGACTGGTGCAGTGGTCAGCATTGCAGCCTCACAGCACTGAGGTCATGAGTTCAGTTCCTGACCGAGGCACAAAATACAACAAATTTACCTGTGTGCATGTGTGTGTCTATGTGTAGGGAATATAGATTACAAGCTCCCCTGGGACGGGCAATAAAATGTTCTCTGCAAAGTCCTGCATAATTAGTCTGCGCTACATAAAAAAATGTTAATAAATAATCATTAAATACATTAATGAATGACTATTCTGTCGCACAAGTTCATCTATTAGGGTTGGGTATGATACGTTGACGTTGACCATGCACACATGTTAGAGTTATAGTCCCTGGTGGCCCAGCAGTGACTTACCTGCTCCATGCGGCTGCAGCGGCTCCAGTTGTGGCTTCCGGGTCACAACAGTCATGTGATTGACTTCCAGGTCAGACCTCCGATCAAGGCCGTAACTAGGGGTGTACCAGAGGTGCACCGCCGCTCACCCGCAGGCCCTGGAGCTGGCTAGCAGGGTACCCTGCAGCCAGAACCTCTGCAGTAGTGCCGCCTGGAGCGTCCTTAGGACGTTTCAGACGTGTACACCGCTGCCCTCAGCAGCATCCTGAGGATGCTCCGGGCATTGCTGTAATTCACTGCGATTGTGGCCCCGCCCTCCAGTATGAGGTCACACTGAGGGGCATGGCTGGCACCAGGTGTAGTTCCTGCGCTGCCTCCAATACTCTGCCGTTCGGGTGATTATTTCTCCCCTATCTCTAACTAATTCCTACCCCTAACCCTCCCTCTAGTGCCTAACCCTCACATTCAGTGTCGACATTCTAACAATGTCGACAGTACACATTGCCTGTGAACATTGGGCCAGATTCAGAGATGTACGCAATGTATGCAATAGGGCGATTATCGGTAAACTGCGCAGGCTCATGTGTCACGGCACACTACGGTAGTCGCTCACAGAGTGATCGCCAGTCAGGGAGCGTCGGCAAAGAACGCCGAGGTGTCAAACATTTTCAGGGTGTGTCGCAGCCTGCGTTTGCAATCTCGTATGCAAGTGGCTCCGGTGTCGCAGCACGGCGTCCAATCTGTGCAACCACAGGGTTTCCCAGAAGACCGATAATCAAATGTACTGTGGTGGATGATGCGTCTTTGTACGCAGATGCTGTGATTTGCAAAGCCGCAGGTGGACGCCTCGCTACATTCTTCGCCGTCTGCGACATTTGCATATATTCGCACAGCAGCTGCTGACGGGATCCAAGCTGCGATGGCGTTAGCGTTCATCTCTGTACCCGGCCAATTCTCGACCTTTTGACTACGTCCCATAAATTATAACTACGCACAATAATAGTGCAAACCATACCGTAAAATGTTCAGGATACTGTATAAACAAAGGTGATTAGATTTGCAGCTCTTTGACGTGAAATAAACGTCGTACTGACCTCGCAGGAACTGTATTTATCCAAATGTAGTTTAAGCAGCAGCAGCATCGCCGACGTGACTGTTCTGAGCTCGGTGCAATAACCCATACTGCTGAATCACTTGCACATAAACCAGGCTATCAATCTTGCAGTGCTTGGGATATAGAAGGGACAGCAACTACAGTGCACTTGCTAAATAAAATAGGATATTGCATCTTGCTACAGAAGATATTCTTTAATACAACAAGGCACATATTGAATAACACAGTGTCTGACTGCGGCTAAATCAAGTTTGTTCTCATTTTAGCAATTCAGCTACAAGAGCAAACGTGATTTGTCAAAGCGCAGAAGGTTACGGGAGTGTTCTGACTATCGCCGCAAGTCAGCGGATTATAGGAGATGCTGAAGTCACAAAGGCTGTACACAAAAAACACACATGCTGTGTGTGTGTGTATATATATATATATATATATATATATATATATTTTATTATATACACAATTCTTGCAATTTCATTTAGTAACAGGAAAATCACAGTTTAGAATTGGATGATGTTTCCTCTCTATTATACGTGGTATACAGGATCATGTATGATTTGTTGTAGTGCAAAGGAAAAGCTCTTTAAGTGTAACGTAGAAATTCTAGTACTGTAACGTACAAACCCTTTTAGTATAACATACAAACTATAGTTGTGCGCCGATACACATGTTTTGGATCTGGATTCATCTTCGTGTTTTGGATAAAAAAAATCAATAACAAAAAAAAAAAATCTAGAATAAAAACAAAACAATAAAAATCTATAAAAGCAGCTAAAATGTCAGAGTCCAAAACCCGAGTTCAGTTTCTAAATCCGAGTTCCGAACCGGCAACAGATCCGAACCGCGACTCATTTCAAACAGGGTCGCAAAAGTGAATCCGAACCTTGACCTGGTTAAACTCTGAACCTCTAAATTCGGGTGTGTTCGGATTTCAGAAATTGGGACGCGCATATTTCTAGTACAACCCCTTGTAGCGTGACATACAAACCCTCGTAGCGTGACGTACAAACCCTCGTAGCGTGACGTACAACCCCTTGTAGCGCAACGTACAAACCCTTGTACCGTGACGTTCAAACCCTTGTACCGTGACGTTCAAACCCTTGTACCGTGACGTACAAACCCTGGTACCGTGACGTACAAACCCTGGTACCGTGACGTACAAACCCTCGTAGCGTGACGTACAAACCCTCGTAGCGTGACGTACAAACCCTCGTAGCGTGACGTACAAACCCTCGTAGCGTGACGTACAAACCCTCGTAGTGTGATGTATAAACTCTTGTAAAAAGAAATCTGCATAACTGTAGAGCCCTAATGTCATCAATTACCTTTAAACCTCTAGACTGGGGCCGGCTTGTGTGTGCATCACATGTGAAGTGCCATCTTATCAAAGCAAGGGGGGGTGTTTAAGGTGTGTTTGTATTTAACGCTTTGGCTGGCTGGGCCAAAGCCTCTTTTGTTGCGGACTTTCCACTCTTCCTCCCCCTTTATGTTTGGGTTAGATTTTTGTGGCTTGCTGTGTTGGCTATTTTATTTTTAGGCGGGAGAGAAAGGCAGGTCACCAATCCCGGTGCAAGTTAAATGTTTAGTTGCGCTCACCTTCATTGACTGGTTAGTTGGCTGTGCCACCCTGACATGGGCAGCATCACCGCCCTACCGGGAGGGTTGTCAAGGTGGAAGTTTAAGTGGTTACCTTTGTCTGTCTTGAAGTTGTGTTGATGCACTTCGGGCGGTTGCCGCCTGCAATGCACTGCTTTGGTTGGTCATTGTGCATTGTGCTAATGCTGACCGTCCTTTGCCACCATACCTTCTACTTTGTTTACAGTTTTACCTTCTTTCTTTCTTCTTTGTTTACAGTTTTAACTTTTCTTTGTTTAGTTTTACTTTCTTTCTTCTTTGTTTACAGTTTTACCTTCTTTGTTTACAGTTTTACTTTTTCTTCTTTGTTTAGTTTTACCTTCTTTGTTTAGTTTTACCTTCTTTCTTCTTTGTTTACAGTTTTACCTTCTTTCTTCTTTGTTTACAGTTTTACCTTCTTTCTTCTTTGTTTACAGTTTTACTTTCTTTTTCCTTGTTTACAGTTTTACCTTCTTTCTTCTTTGTTTACAGTTTTACTTTTTCTTCTTTTTCTTTGTTTACAGTTTTACCTTCTGTCTTCTTCTTTGTTTACAGTTTGAGATAATTATCAGCCATAATTAATCTGCCAAATCTCTGTGTCAGTGTCTTTATTTGTTATAGTTATGATTGAGTATAATTACGGTAAGTGAAGTACATACCTGACACCCTCAGCCGATAGAAGGTTTAATGGATATTCTGCTCTAAATTATTACGGCTAGTGGAAGTCATCGCAAATTTTCGCAACTGATATATAGTAATAGCTGGCAGCCTGCGTCCTGGTTCCTTTATATTGCCCTAGGACACTTTGTGATTCCTAACATCCCTAGAATTTACCTGTTGCTATAGGGGTAACAGTTACTTTCAATGAGAAACCCGAGTCTGGTTCTCTTGCATCACCATAATACACTTCAATTGCACCATCGCTCCCCCCCCCCATACAGTCCACTTGTTCGAGGGGTGGGGGGAATGCGAGTGGGTGGAGGGGGGTTTTGCTCATAGTCACAGGCAACCTTTGGAGTCAGCAGTATCAACAGAAAAAAACAGTTTCTGACTATTTAACAAATGATGTTATAAATAAAAGGATCATCTGTATTTTGATTGGAGGAAGATTTTTGCACCTTGTAGCACCTTGTTTCTTATCAGTGAGGCCATTGAGATGCAGTCAGTCTATTTAAGATTAACATAGCTGAGAACAGAGCATAATAGTATGGAGGCTATGTACAATATCAAATATCTAATCTCCTGTTTCAGTACTGGAACTTGTACCCTATATATTATACATCTGTTACTAGAGATCTGTTCATGTTGTAGGAATTTGTATTTTAGGATAAATGGTCCTTTAAAAATGAATTGAATTATTGATGAACTTTCCTGGGATTGTAGCTTACTGGGATCATTACGGTTTCCCGTCTGTCGGCTCTATACCATAGATTAGGTAAGTAATACGGGGAGGAGAAAATGAGGTGCTGGAATCGGAGGCCACATTCTGACGAGGAAATACAGAATCTCCTTATACACAATGCTGGCAGGTGGGAGAACTCCTCACTGACCTGCTATCAAAGCCTCATCTGCATGCTCAACGTGGCTCGAGTCCTGTGCTCACGGCGAGTTGCCCAAGCCATACAACCATCTCTCAGGCCGCACACGCCTATAGCGTAAAGAACGCCGGACACGACTGAACTCTAAATATTACGCTTTAATTTTTTCCTTAGAATATTTTTAGGCTTTTGGGAGGAAAACTGTATGAGAGCAGACGGACAACGGGAGAAAACTAGTTCCTCTGAAATACTCCAACATGGTGTTACAAAATGTCAGTACGAATCACTGTATTACATGACGATTGCAATGTATTACTGTATGTCTAGGCAGTGCAAAAGCAGTATAAACCTTCTATCGGATGAGGTGTTGTCATGTGTGCAAACCACTTATCATACTAACATAAAATAAAGACACTGAGACGTGGATTTGGCAGATAACTTGATGGCGATTTATTGGAGCAATAATAATTATTATTTATTTAAGGATGTATGGTGGCAAAGAAAGGACGGCCAGAAATCAGCCAGATCTGCTATGCCCACACACAAACAACAAAAGGCATAGCAGGCGTAGATCGCCCAGAGTGCATACACATAACCATGTAACTCATATCATCAACAAAAGGTAACGCTCACCCCCATCTTGACTTCCCACCCGTTTAGGTGGTGATACTGCCCCCCGTTAGGTTGGTACAGCCAACTACCAGTCAACGAAGGGAGCGCCCTTAAATCATAATTGCACCCGGACTGGCGACCTGCCGTTCTTTCCCGCCACAGCAAGGTTCAGCTTATAGAGCAATGATATGAAGTAAATGAAAAGAGACTAAATACAATAAGGAAAAGGAGGAGAGAAGAAGAGAAGAAGGAGAAGCACTAAGAGAGTTTTATTAAGGAAAATGACAACTGACAAAATGCACTTCCCTGTCCTGGAGGAATCTGGAACAAAGAGGCTTTGGCCCACACTTTTATCCCACTATATAATGTTCCTGTTACAAACCCGCCCCTGCTTGCCATAGGCTAACTCCCACAAGTAATTTGCATACATGCCTGCCCCCATCCTAGAGGTTTAAAACACCTCTTTTCTTATGCAATCTTTCGGTTTCTCAAAACAAAATAATGGACAAATTGCCTAGTTTGATAATTTTTTTTTTTAAACTTGAAAGTTTCTGAAGAGTTATACTTTAAATTGCTTAATTACAAAACATACATATAAGGGGTTTATGCAGCGCAAGTACACGCCTAGTGTTCATTCTAGCACCCTGCACCTGTCACATCCTGTGTGGTTCCACTTTCCAGCCTGGAGTGTCGCAGTCTCTGCTCAGCTGATGCAACAAACTGCTGAGATACATTGGACCTCATTCAGAGGCGGTCGTTAGTTGTAAGCGGTCGCACTGAATCAGGGCGGCCGCTTGCATCCTGAACGACCGCCTCCTTGTTGATCGCTAAGCTGTGGGTTAACACCCACAGCTCTAGCGACAGACATGGGTGATGGTCGTGATGGTCAAGACCATCACGACCATCGGGGCTTATGACCAGACCCTAAGGTTTGGTCTGGGCACTCGTAAGCCCCAGGAAGCTTCCTGCTGTGATCGAGCAGGAAGCTCCCCACTGACATCAGCAATGATGTCAGTGAGGCCGCCCCCAAACGGCAAGCGTTCCGGCGGGAACGCCTCATTTGGGCAGGCACGCCCCCTGTCCGCCTCCCAAATGGGGCGAGCTGTCACTCAACATCGACAGCTCGCCCAGTCAGCTGCGAGACCCCTAGCGACGGAGTGCGCTAGAAGCACTAGAGCAGAGAGCGACACCCCAGGCAGGAAAGAGGAACTGCAAGGGTTTTGAGATGTGCAGGGTGCTAGAATGAACACTAGGTACCATGGGTAGTTAACCTAGATGGTATGAAACCATTGATCAGGAATAATTGATAGTTTCACATACCAATGGTCTATCCTGTTCTATTGCTAACCGGAGGCCAATCAAAGGTGGGGGCGGGGCTTCATGGGCATGTCAAGGGTGGAGCTAGGTTCCATGTCCCGATGCCGTATAAAAAATAATAAAGAAACCATCTGTGAGCTCTGCATCATCGACGGCTGAGAACCATTGGCACTCCGCCATCGATGGTAAAACCATCTACCATTCGATGGTCATCCCTATATTGGGATCACCAACTTTGTATTTAGGCCCTCATTCAGAGCCGGACGCTCTGAGCAGAGCGCACGCTCTGAATGAGGGCCGTCCTCCATAATTATGGAGCGTCCACCTGGACGCTCGTATAGCTGTGGGTCACCACCCACAGCCTATACGAGCGTGCAGGTTGATGGCCGCGATGGTCTCTTGGGAACGCCCCCGTCTGGGAGGCACGCCCCCGGCACGCCCACCAAAGGGGGCGTGCTGTCAATCAACATCGACAGCACGCCCCCTTTGATCAGACACAACGAGCGAAGGAAAGTCCTTCGCTCGTCGAGTCTAGCGCATGCGCACGATGGAGCTCCCGCCGTCGTGCGCATGCGCAGTGCACACCATCGACCCACTTGCTAGCGGACAGCCGCTCGCGAGTGGGTCTGAATCAGGCCCTTAGTTTCTTTCAACAACATTATATTTGACATTTCCAGGCTCTAAATCTTTCAAAGCAACAATATTCCGAATGGGTTTACGTGTCAGTTAAATTTAAAAATGTGTAAATTAAAATTGGCATCTGGTGGATTTCTAGGCCTGGTTATGAAATATTGGGCACGTTAAAGATGGAGCAAGCTGCAGTGCATAGGAACCGCGAGTCTCACATGTCATTGCTGTTCCGATATAAAAAGAAAAATGATATACTCACGTAATTTATATGCCCCCAGCACAATTAATATGACTGTCTGCAATCTCATGCATTATGGATTCCAAATCAAACACCCATATATCATGCAGAAGCCTCATTATTCAGAAAACAACATACATGATCATCATTATGTGCTGGTGTACATCATAATTATCTTACTAAGCCGACCCAAAAATACCCACACACAGATTTACAGACTGGTGAAACAGGATGGGGAAATGTTTATTCAGATATATATTAAATTGAATTCTAGATTGAGTTTAGTTAGTTCTTCATTTTAATAATAGGAATTATTGTGGAAAGTGTATACAGACACCAGCTGTAATTTTCTACAGTATCTTGGGAAAACGTGTTATCTGGCCCAATTTACTTAGATTGTCCTACAGATACTGGCTGTATCTACCTGTAAATTTAGGGAACGGATTTTCTGATTTGTGCTTTATCCTAATAATTTGTAGATTATCCATTTACTAATCTCTAGAGAACGGCTGAGCGCTCGGTGTCCGGATTAACCCCCGTCAGATATATATTTTACAGCACTGTGGCTTGTAGAATGGCTCAAGCACACCAATCTCTGCTGGGGAGGAGAGAAATCAGTGGGGTGGAATTAGAGTATATATATATATATATCTATATATCTATATATATATCTATATATCTATATATCTATATATCTATATATCTATACACACACATACAGTCAGGTGCATAAATATTGGGAAATTTACAGAATTTTCATATTTTGGCCTCTATTCTCCACCACAATGGCTTTGAAATGAAACAAACAAGATGAGCTTTAACTGCAGACTTTCAGATTTAATTTGAGGGTAATTACATCCAAATCAGATGAACGGTGTAGGAATTACAACGGTTTCTATATGTACCTCCCACTTTTTAAGGGGCCAAAAGTAATGGGACTATCAACTCAAAAACTATTTCATGGACCGGTGTGGGCTATTCCCTCGTTATTTCATTATCAATTAAGCAGGTAAAAGGTCTGGAGTTGATTCTAGGTGTGACATTTGCATTTGGAATCAGTTGCTGTCGACTCTCAATATGAGATCCAAAGAGCTGTCACTATCAGTGAAGCAAGCCATCATTAGGCTGAAAAATCAAAACAAACCCATCAGAGAGATAGCAAAAACATTAGGTGTGGCCAGGGCCGCCATCAGGGGGGGACTGCGGGGACTCCAGTCCCGGGCCCAGAGAGAGAGGGGGCCCGGGTAGCGGTGGTGTGACATGCAGTGATGTGCGGTAACGCACATCACTGCTGGAATGCATCGGGAGCAGAGAAAGACCTAAAGAGACTTGGTGGCATTTAATACATGAGCCCGCCGCAAGCCAATCATAGCAGCTCGCGGAACGGCAGCCAGCCAATCAGCAGCGGCCACTGCTGATTGGCTCCAGTTCCGCGAGCCAATCACAGCTCGTGGAACAGCATCCAGCCAATCAGCAGTGGCCGCTGCTGATTGGCTGGCTGCCGTTCCACGAGCTGCTATGATTGGCGTGCGGCGGGCTCCATGTATTAAATGCCACCGAGACGCTTCTTCTCTTCTCTGGCAGCCGCCGATGCATTCCACCACTGACAGGCAGTACCTCACGTATCACTGCGCTGGCTGTCCTCTGAGCTCCCAGAGACACGGAGATGGCTGAGTGTCCAGGTAAGTTTGGGCTCTGTTGTAGGGAGGGAGTGCCTAATTTATGTATTATATACAGTGTGTATATATATATATATATATATATATATATATACACACACACACACACACACACACACACACACACACACACACACAGTGTGTCTGTGTGTATGTATGTATGTGTATATATATACATATATATATATGTATACATATACATATATATACATATACACAGTGTGTCTGTGTGTATGTATGTATGTGTATATATATATATATATATATATATATATATATATGTATACATATATATACATATACACAGTGTGTCTGTGTGTATATATATATATATATATCTATATATATCTCTATCTCTCTATCTATCTATCTATCACACACATACATGTGGGTAAGTTCTATTACTTGCTGTGCTGACACTTACATGCTTTTAATTTAATATATCTAAGCACCAGAGGCATTTGTTTGTGTATGTATGTTCTATATATATATATATATATATACACATACACATATACACACACATATACATATATATATACACATATACACACACACACACACACACCATCTTGTGCTTAGATATATTAAATTAAAAACATGCAAATAAAAATGTCAGCACAGCAAGTAATATAACAGAACTTACGAACGATTAATCTGTGCCCCCAATAGATCCAGCCCTCCCTGTCTCTCACCCCCAAAGTAGCTCCGCCCACTTATGCCCCATACCCCAGGGCGAGGGGGGCCCTGCCTAATTTGTCAGTACCGGGCCCCACCATTTCTGATGGCAGCCCTGCGTGTGGCCAAAGCAACTGTTTGGAACATTCTTAAAAAGAAAGAATGCATCGGAGAGCTCAGCAACACCAAAAGACCCGGAAGACCACGGAAAACAACTGTACAGCCTTTAAGGATATCCATGCTTGAGCACAGGTGACTTAATTAGTACTTCAGCCACTTTGATTTAACCATATATGCTCAAGCATGGATATCCTTAAAACCTGGACTGATTGTGGGCGGAATGCACCAACGTCACAAATGCGGTGAAAACTAAGTTTTCGGGGGTTTGACTACAATTCTCACATGCCCCAAGCTCCGGTATACGATACATTACGGAGAATGGACCCGGTGGGCGACGCCATTTTTAGATGGCATTACCTATAGAATCCTATGGGCTTCTATGTGAGAGGGATCCAAATCCCATCCCTTCCAGCATCCCCTGCGCAGGCACAAAATGCTGACAGAGGGACTGATGGGTCATAAACCCGGAAGTGCCTCTCTCGCAAATCGTTGCTGCTATCACGCCATACAGGCAGCCTAGTCGCGCAGGTTGTGAAGCTAAAGCAACGCTAAGGCGCAAGAGAATCCACAGCATGCAATTACATAGCTTCACCACTGGGTGGTGATTGCTTCATTAATGGAAACTAGCGGTATCGACCATGATTGCCATACCCTTCCCCAAGGATTCGATTCCCGCTAAGGTTGCTTTTGTGTACAGTTTTTAAAAACCATGCAGAATTCTGCTCTGTTATTCATTTTACACTTCAATATACATACTGATTTACACTGCAAACCTATTGTTATTCCAACTACTGTACAGGCGCTGAGCGTCATTTTCAGCAGTGCGCTCGCACAATGCCGGGACCCCCAATCACTTTATAAAGTCCTCAGCACTAAAATTAACAATATGAACTTCAAATAAAAAATACTTGTGCTCAGCTGTCTGTGCATAAAAGACGCTTGCAATGACATTAAGACGAAAATAAAATATTCTGACAAATGCATACGCCTTGCGTGCCTTCAGTCATCCCTTCCCCCAACATTCATTTACTGTCAGTACAAAAAGATGCCTTGTGTCTATTTATCTCTATTATAGAATTTAAGCTGCTGAACCGGTCTGTGAAATCACAACTCTCACAGGGGGTGGGGGAGGCTGGTGGCTATGTGTGCTGGCACTTTGGTTTCACAAACACCCCCCAACTCAGTGTCTACCTAATCAGCTGTCTGTGATTGGATGACGTATGCAGTGAATATTAAAAAGAAAACCTTGCCAGGCCCCTGTAGTCCCCATGCCATTGTACCCCCGGAAGAGCAGACAGCCCTCCCACATCTTGCCCAATTCCTAGTGAAGTGGGCACTATGGGGAGGATAATCGCGGGTAAAAAGTGAAGGGGTGGAGCCAATATGACGTGTTTCTAAGAAAATGATGTCATATTGGCCCCTCTCTATTAACCCGGGATTCGTGGCATTTCCTGTGAGGGGACGGGGCTTAGTGTTGTGTAGCAACAGCCTCCGCCCCCACCTCAAGTTAGCTGCAGCTCTCCTCCGGTCTGATCCTGGAGGAGAGACTGAAAAGAGTCCTGTACAACCCACAGGCTGGGCCCTGTGGGTTGTACAGGTTGTCTGTGAGCATTTTATTGTTGAAAGTTATGTTATTATGGTGAATGCGCAGCATACATGCCTACTCTCCTGGGATGGGAGGCTTCCAAAAACGGGTCGCGCTCCTGACCACCCAGAATAGTATGTAAATCTCCCAGCTGGCTGCCACCCCCTTGCATCCACCCGGACCACCCATACACATTCCTCCCAACATGACCCTCTTCAGGAGGGACACAATGCTCTGGTCCTGGACTTCCCTGGTAATTTATGATTGGTGGCAGCTCCAGAGGTGGGGCTGCAGCACAGTCCAAAATTCAAATAGGGGAGTCACACCAACTGCCAGTGAGTCCCAGCCAGTGATGTTTGGCAGTGTGTGAAATGACAGTTGGTGTGACTCCCCTATTTGACTTTGAACTGCGCTGCAGCCCCGCCTCTTACCAGGGAAGTCCAGGACCAGAGCATTGTATCCCTCCTGGAGAGGGTCATGTTGGGAGGTATGCATACACAACCCCTGCAATGGGAGGGGCCGATGACGCGAATCGCATCATTGTGGTCCCCCCGCTTCACAATGCCATTAAATCTCGGCTTGTGAAGAGGGAACAAGGCCACAATGATGTGTCGTCACGCCTCTGCCCCCCCCCCCCCTCCATCGCTATATTATTCCCTTCACCCCCCCCCCACAGAAGAACCCTGGCTGCCCCCTCCCAGAATGATGCAGCTGGATATCGGCAAGTATGATGTGCAGTTATCTCAGTCCCTATGGATACAGAGCTCTTGGTCCATACAGCTAGTGGATAAGAGACACGTGCGCAGACCCCCGTGTTGTGATTCTAAATAATTGTTGTGGTTTTGTTTTGTTAAAACCACCCTCAAGTGTTTTGGATCTGGATTTCTTTATAAAAAAATTTGCTAAAATAATGTAATCTGGACCCATTTTTGTTCCTTCATAATATTAAATTTTCAGGCCATTTTGACCACCTCACATTTTGTTTTCACCCATATTGGCCAAAAGGCTGCAGCGATCTGATTGGCTAAACTAAGTGACAGAGCAGCGGCACAAGCACACGGCAGTTTATAAAAGAATATAGGACATCTAGGAAACAGAGTGGCACTGCAGTGGCAAACAGGATGGCAGTTTACTATAAACTATACAATGCTCTAGAATAATTCATTAATCAAGAATAGCCTAAGAGCCTGGTCTGGTATGGGAAAATAGGGGGGAAAAAACAGCACCCCTTATTTCCCAATAACCAGCACCAGATGTTGTGATACACCAGAGTAATTGCATGAGATCCCTTAGAACCACCAAGATAAAAGAAAGATATCCAAGCGATTAAAAAGACACTGTTACTAAATATATATGCAGCGGTAAATAAGAAAAAGGGGAAAATTGCAACCTCACAAAAACCACAAAACAGGAAAAACCGCGCTAATATATAAGAATGGAAATCATTTAATATAAATAATCAAGGGAGTCATAAATATAATAAAGTCAATGACACAATATAAAATGACAATTGGATACAATAAAAAGACAATAATAAAAATGAGAGAAATAATAAATGGATGGTTGGAATATATCAATGAAAAAGAAACACTGCGCGTTGAATGTTTCCAATTGAATGATTTTCACTGTCAATAAGAGCAGGTAATGTCCTGAATCTTAGGTAGGTGTACAGTGTACACTATATAGTAGCAGTGGACAATTGGAACCAGCGCTCTGTAGAAAATAGATGTTGAAATGTCCATTAATAACAGGGATACCTATATTTAGTAATTAGTATCCGTTTAACTTCTGAAAGTGACGTGGCACAGGACTCTGTCCGTTAAAGGTGAAGCTGCTATAGCTGTCTGACACCAGAACACTCCGTTTACCTGAATCCCCAGTCAGTAGTAGATAGTCATAAATCGGCATATAATAACAGGCCCACATAAATCCGGTGACCAGCTCAATAGCTCTAATATACTCACTAGTATGTGAGAGAGCCGTCCGTAATGGGCTGCCTGGAGGAACACTGCAGATGGAATCCAAAGTGTACAAGGTGCGGCCGCAACTTGTAGGTGCTCCACCAGGTACACGTGGAGGAAGGCAGCAAGTACACAAGGTACCGGAGATAGCTGGCAGCAGCGGCAACAATGGCCGGACAGGTACACAAGAATAGCGGAGGTTGCTGGTAGTAGCGGCGGCAATAGCTGGACAGGACAATAGGGAACAGCGACGCATTTTGTCCCAATCTCGGGACTTTTTCAAGCTTTAGAACCCCGTAGAACCTCGCTACAGAGACCTCCTATGCGGCCCTTTTCCTATAGCGAGTGATGTTCACCGGTATGAAGTTGCCGCCAGGTCTTATTCTCATGACAGTAGGAGCTCATACAATTAACTGGTGATCACAGGAGATGTGGCTGGAGTAAATGATAAGATACACAGGAAAGCCAAAATACTTAAGTGGAGCAGTAGTAATCTGAAGGACTGACTAACGACAGTAAGGTAATGGTAGGATATACAGAGAGCATGAGGACAATAGTAAATAAGGTAGGACAATATGGCAACCAGGATGGTAACACAGAGTTTACACCAGAAAGCAGGAACAGTGAGCTAAACACCAGGGCATAAAGCTATAACAGACCCATAAGCTCTATCACGCTCTCCTACAGCCTCCACACTTTTAAATGAGCCCTTACTGCTTCACACAAGCTTATCAGCAATCATAACTCTTTTCACAGTGCTCCTGACCACTCCACCTACCTTCTTCTTCCTGGTTACTCCCCTCCCTCTTAGACTAAGTCCTCACAGACGGGACCCTCTACCCTTGTTCATTCCACCTATTCACATTTTATGTGACCCATCACTACTTGCTTCAGGCAGTAGCGAGTCTCTCTGCCTTACTCTCCACCCCAAACATGCTACATGTATGTAGTTTGTTTTCATTGTATGGCACTGCAGACACAATGTGGCACCATATAGAGAAAAGCGAATAGAATCTAAAATAATAATTATAGAAAATTCTCATTTGGCCGAGATGTACTAAAGGAAAAATGCAGTAAAAACCTAATCTTCGGGGGTTTTACCGCATTTTTATATGTACTAAGCCCCAGCCACCTCATTTTCGATGCGTAGGGAAATGCCAGGTTTTTCTGGCGTTACCCTATAGTAACCTATGGGCTTCTTACAGTATCCGCTACCTGCCGCCCCACACCTCTCCCTACCGGCCCCTGCTTCACCTCAGCCTCCTGCGTGCCGGCCCATGCTCCTCCTGGGTCCTCCGCCTCCTTCTCCTCCTATTCTTCCTCCGAGTGCAGGGATGAGGAGGAGGAGCCTGGGACTTCCTGCAGATGTCACCAGCAGGAAGCTCCTGGGGCTAGGAGCGGGAGGAGACACACAGAGGACCCCCTCACCCGGCGACAACAGCTTCACAAAGGGCATCTCTTATTGCAAAGGAGCGGTCCTTTGCGATGCTATTCGCATATGTTCGTACATATGCGATTAGTAATTTTGCGGTGACTGGCGGGATGTACACCGTAAGGTTAGTACATTCCGGCCATAATATTAATAACTTATTTATAAGGCCCCATAAGGTGTCCGCAGTGCCTATATAGTAAAGTTTCTAGTAAAGTTTCCAAGAAAGTTTCAAACAAGACAGCAAGCAGGTTACAAAATTTAAGACAATAGAGACTCTGAATGCGTTGCCAAGATGGAAGGAAATGTGCCAAAAGATGAACTTGACAGCTTGTATAAAACAGCTTTGTTTAGTAAGTAAATGGAACAATAAATTAGTAATGTTAATTTAAATTCATTGCATGTTTATATTCAGATAAGGTTTGCCCCAGGGCTCCCTGCTTGCACATCCCACAGAATGAACACCAGTTTCTCCATATTTGAATTAGCAGGTAACAATAGTTACTGCTTTGTAATGAGCGAACATTAGCATAATTACTTCTCATTCCATCTAACGTGAGGCCGGCAGACGTCTTCAGTTCCATGTATTTCAATCACTGCAGCAGCCGCACGTTCACCCAGCAAAGATCTCATCAAATGCACAAAAACGAGATGAAATTTCCTCTCTGCCGTTACCGGTGATCACTGTGTATCGTAATTCATTTTGTGACAGACAGCGATATCGTATATGCGCTAAAGACAAATGTTGGCGCTACCAAACACCCAGACAGTCATTGATTAAACAGCAGTCATGTTAAATAGATCTATGACCGGGTGACGGATGTTCCTGCGGCTCACCGTGACAAGCCCAACTCAGGACTTGTCAAGCGCACAGTCAAATGTATTAATGTATTTGTTATAGCAGGACTGCACAGCCTTTAGTCAGTCTTTATAGTTCTATCACCGTAATTCATTCCTAGGACCACATCGCGGTGCAGCTGCTTAGAGGGATATAGGGGAAAAAAAAGTTTAGTGTTGGTTTTGGTACGGACGCACATCGCCATTTCTTTTGCTTTTTAAGCCGCTGGATTTACAGTTTGGAGAGTTTAAATCAATCGTTCCCGATATTCAAAGATTTGCGTCAGTTTGCAGGTCCCTAAACCACAATGCAGTTACGAAGAAACAGCCATGGGCAACATCTCCACTTCTAAAAACCTGCACTTTAGTAAATATACCCCAATGTAAATAAAAAAAATAACCTTCCTCCCTTTCATTAATGAGCTGTATTACTTCGCATCGGTCCCGGACCTATAGGAGGGAGTCTCACACTTAGGGGTGCACAGCCTAATGCAAAGTTGTACTGGACCCCTCCTGGTACCTCTGCCCATGGATACCAAGGAAATAAGAGGATATCGCCTCTGTATAGTTTATAATAAATTATAGTGTCCACTTAGATAAAATTGTAACTAACCGTGCCCTTTTAGTTGAAGATATAAATATTTTGCCAGCAAAATTAATTTGGATATTATGGTCCAGGGTAGTGCAGTCAGGGTGGGAAAGGCCCCCCTCGTCATACTCCTGAGATTTGATTATAAAAATGATTAGAATAATACAATGACAATATTTATAACTTATAAACATCTTGTTTGTTTATTGTAATCATTTTTATAGTTAAGACTCACCAGCTTTGTGGAGCTCCCTGAGACTGCAGGGAGATGAGAGATGAGGCAGCAACAGCTCAGTCTCGCTTCTGTATAGTCAGACATTGCTTGCAGAGGTGGGGGCGGAGCCACACAGTTTGCTGAATGCTGCACGGAAAGAGAGCGAATAGAGGCATGCCTCTGAGTATGGGGGGAGTGCATTGAGCACTCATGTGAACAGGAAGTGCACTGCAGTGTTTAGAGATCGGAGCTCAGTCAGCAGAAACAAGAGAAGACAGTGATGCAGGTAGGAGAATCAAAAGGACGCTGAAGCTTAGTGTAGTGCGGGGAGTTACAGCGAGTCAGGGACCCAGCATTCAGACCCATGTCCATGTGTGCCTCCCCAGCCATTGACTTCACCGCACGTCACTGTTATGGTTCCACTTATATTTATTTATTGCAGTGTTGTTATTTATTACTTAATACTGGCCTACGATTTATTGCAGTGTTGTTATTTATTACTTAATACTGGCCTACGATCATCTTTTCTAGATCCTACATATTCCATTTTGAAAGATAAAGAAAAACAAAAAACACTATATAGATGACATATGTGGGAAGCGCATCAACCTCATAGATAGCCAACCAATCAGGAGCGGACTCTCACCCAGCATGAGCTTTCTCGCAACTGCTTTTTTTTTTATTGGTTAATGCTCCAACGGTTTGCGAAAGTGAATCTTCAAAGTTCTGTGATTTGTATTTTTGAATGAAAGAGATAATCGAGATGGCGAGATGCAACTCATGCGCTTCGTAATACAGCAGATTGTCAGTGGTTTGGCCTTTAGCAAATCTCTCAGCTTCTAAAGCACCCAAACATTTTCTGAAAACCAACATTTTAACAAATCCACTCTTTAGTAAATTTAGTCCAGATGCTGGCAGCCTCATTAATATGGAGCAGAGACAGTGGGGGCAGCGGGCAGGAACAATATGGCCGCTGGAGGAGGGCGCGTGCCCAGCAGCAGCAACTCCTCCTCCTCTCATGGGCCTTTGCGGAGTCCAGCAGGCTGGGCCTGTCTGCCGGGAGATACACAGGGAGGGCAGGGGAGCCAATTCTCTTGCTGGCACAGGGCACCAAAATGTCTAGTTACAGCTCTGTGGATGAGGATTGGAACGGGTGAGGGGGTGATGGATGTTGCTGGCGGCCTCTGTGATCTGTGCTGATGGTTGATGGGTGCTGTGCTGGGAGTCTATATTAACACATTAGGCTCTCCTGAGTGGAAAACTCTATAAAGAAATTCAAGCACAAAACACACAATAAAGGGGATTGCAGCTCCTTGTATGATTACCTAGACCGCGTCACGCCGCTCTCTCTCAGCACCGAAATGACAACAGAAATTTATAAAGGTTCAGCATGAATGGTCTTGCTCTAACGGCATCCTGTAACCTCTATTATGCGGTGCACTGTGCTAAACTAAAGTCTACTCCAGAGGTTCCCAAATGCGGCTCTCAATTCTCCCCAACAGTTCAGGTTTTAGAGATATCCATGGTTGAGCACAGTTGGTTTAAATCAAATGGACTGCGATACTAATAATGTTCCATTAATGTTTCCAATTTTAAAGCACAATGGAATATGTTGCGCTATACAAGAAACTGTTAATAAATAAAAAATAAATAACTATTTAAGTCACCTGTGCTCAACCAAGGATATCTCTAAAACCTGACCTGTTGGGGAGCCTTGAGGACCGCGTTTGGGAACCTCTGGTCTACCCTACATGTACTGTAACACCAATTCTGCATATACTGTAAAGACAAACCCCCAAAAGAACATAAATACAGAAGAATGGGTAATAAAGCCATGATCATACTTGGGAAATGGGCAATGTGAAGGCCAATTAATTCTGAGCCTCTAAAGACATTTTAAAGAGAACTACTGTAAATATAATTACTTATGAAAATGTCAAATTAGTTCCAAGAATTAGCAATAAAACAATCTGAAAGCGGCACCAATGTAAATATTAAAAATGTATTTGGATGTTGTTAACCCTAGAAAGGACGGCTGGCATATAATATAATAATATCCTCAGTTGTGTACAGAACCATCTGTCCACACTGAGACATGGAAGTGGAGAAGATTTTGACTGCATTGAAATTCAATATATTGAACGGTTGGCTCTGTATCATGGGCTGCACTAGGTCCTTTGTATCTGGTGTAATGATTAATGATATATAGAGCTATCTGTGCTGTACATGAAGCCAATTCCTACACTTTGGGTGACCTTGCTGTATCCTATTGGTAATAACGGGAAACCTCTAACTCAAGCACGTAATGCGCATTAATCATGCGCGCACAAACGTCCATAGTGTCTGGCAATTATACCGGATATGCTGCTGTCTGGTTTATAGAATGATCACCAAGTTGCGGGGCCATATCCTAATAAGGGTAACGTGCCGTTCTATGTCTGCAGCAAAGGTCAAAGTGCTCCATAAGCAGCTGCTCGATGGGCATGCTGCAGCGGTTTGGTGGCTGAGACGAGGAGGCGACTGACAAAATGGAGGCGTGTCATCTCAGTACACTTGGCGAGTCATCTCGGTAAGCTTGGCGTGCCGAGGCCGGTGCCTTCATCTTCAGATGCAACCTCACTGGCCCCAGCAGCGTGAATTTCACGCCCATCCTGAGTAACCTGAGGGTTTCCCAGATGACCGATGTTCACACAGATGCTCTGATGCGGCTTCCTTGAAAGCAGCAGGAGCCGGCAGGAGGCACCTACTTACACAAGACGCCTCCTGCGGCATTACCATAGTTTCACATTGCCGCTTTGTACAACTCTTAATTAGGCCCCCGTGCTCACCCATCGATATTCTTACAACCTGGACTGTAAGGGTGCTTTGAGGACAGAGGCCCTCATTCAGAGGCAGTCGTGAGAAGCGATCGCGCTCTCTGAATGAGGGCAGCGGCATCATTTTTTAGTGCGGCCTCCTGGTCGCTAGCTAAGCTGTGGGTTACCACCCACAGCTTAGCAACCAACCAGGGTGATGATCACGAAGGTCAAGACCATCGGGGCTTGCGACGAGACCCTAAGGTTGGGTCTCGGCAACCGCAAGCCCCAGGGAGCTTCCTGCTCTGATCGAGCAGGAAACTCCCCACTGACACCACTGCTGATGTCAGTGCGGCCGCCCACAAAACGGCAAGTGTTCCGTCAGGAACGCCTCCATTTGTGAAACCACCCCCTCACCACGCCTACAAAATGGGAAATGGGGCAAGCTGTCGATCAACCGACAACCGGCCCTTTTGTAGTGAGCTCCGGAGCTGGAGTGTTTCTCTCTCGCTCCGGGGCTTGCGCGCGCTCAGTGCAGCCGCTGTGCAGGACCAAAACATCGAGCCGGTTGTGAGCCCTCAGCGCTTGCGACCGACTCTGAATGATGTCCAGAGTTTGAAAACCACTGGCCTACACTATTTCCCTCCTCACATCATGTCACTGCTCCTTCTCCCAGGCAGCCTTGTCCTCACACATCACTTATCTTCTGATATACTCTGTGCTGCTGGGGGACCCTGCTCCTACCAATATATAACTCTCAGTCTGTGGCTTCCTGCTGCCTCCATTCCCCTCCTCACATCAGACCAGATTCTGAGGTGGGAGCAAAGTCAAAACAGCGAGTATAGTAACTTTGTATCTGTAACAAAGCATGTTGCAATTCCCCGGTCACACGCAGTCTTGTCCTCACGAGCTCTCATCTCCAGCTGCTGGAAACACGATGATCTGATAGAAATTTAAGGACACTGCAGAAGATTAAATACAAGGTGATCGGACACGAATCATTCACACACAACTTTGAAATAAAGACAAGCTAGAGCCCAATATTATCCCTATAGGACAGTGCATATCCAACTGCTTTTGTAAAGGGCCTGATTCAGCAGAGAACGGAGTTATGGTAATGCAGCAGGAGGCTTCTCGTCTCCTGCATGCAGTAATGATCTGCGATGTGTCCTAAGATGCAGCATCTGATCATGGGGTCACATAAGCCGTCCGCCGCACATGCATAAAAGAGTCCAGGAAATCTCCATCAGCCGACAGAGATCCTGGACTCTCCACTCCCCCCACGGTGGCGGAAACGGCCTCCATATTGGGAAAAGGAGGCCATCGCCACCCCCTCCCCACCCAGAAATGGCAGCAGACTGTCAATGGCTGACAGTCTGTCGCCGGACTGCGTGCGTCATCGCAGACCATTACTGTACATGCGCAGTACCGGCCCGATTCCCAACCACCTGGAATCTGCGCCATTTTGCCCTCCGCGCCCTCTGCTGAAGCAGGACCCAAGTCCCAAATAAGATAAACCGTTCTATTGTTCCTGGGAACAACACAATATAGGTTAAAGATTTCAGTTCCAGATCCCATTACAGCCCCACAGATGTGTCATCAAACAGGGACAAACCACCAGCTAATATTTTATTTGTGTATTATATATTATTATAAGCAGAATAATAACTATTGTACCAAAAAACATATTTTTTAAATAACTCATAATTAGCTCCTTATTACTGAACGGGTCAGGACATTGCAGGAGACAGCACAATAAGCACTAGTGTTGCATGGTAAACATCACACAAGATAATTAGCAATGATATGTGATTCACTTAGGATTTATTATAGCCAACAAAGATTACAGGAGGATCTTTGAAAACCCAGAGAGCTGACCCCTCCTCGCCCCAACCGTCCCATATGGGCCCGAACCTCAAGAACAACAGTAAAAATTCATATTTAACCAATTAAAAATGACTTGGTGGAATACACATTAATCTGTAATAAAACCGCTAATGATATCCTACCATGGAAATATACATCGCTGTATAAACTGCTGCCACAATTCCAAGATTATTATGTGGTTTATTTTTTATTTATTTTACTATTTAAAAAAATAGATGCTGGGGAAAGGAAGGTGACCGTGATGTGTATTCTACGATCAATTCCTATTTCAATGTTCCTGCAATTAACAGATGGCTATCGCGAAACGCGCATTCGTATGCCAGCTAGATCATGCTATTTATTGTCCATTTCCAATGTATGTCTCTCATGCTTCACAGACTGAAGTTACAAATGATATTGTATCGAACATGGCGCTTGTTTTTTTACAATACGTATGTACTTCTAAAGCTGCATACACACAACGATGTTTTGAACGATATCGTTTAACGATAATCGTTTGAAAAAATCGTGTGCAGCACTCGGCTCCTGTCACAGTGAGGGAGCCGGCACTGCCCATATCTCCGGTACCCCCCACCACCTCAGTGATAACCGCAGGCCGGGATTCGGGCCACAAGGCCACGCCGTTCCCCGTGACCATGCCCCTTCATGAGGCCATGCCCACTTTTTGGCGGCGCGCGACTGAGCCACCCGTATGACATCCCTCCCTAAACCGGGTGCCATCGCGGGGAGGGACGCCACTGTTGCAATCACCTACGGAAAATATGCTAATGCCTGCCAGAGTGCACCCACTGCCGCCTTCATATCTGTTCAACCTCGCTCTTCTGCAGAAAACATTGGTACCATCAATGCCCATCGGCCAGTTAAGCAGCATTTACAAACAGATCTGACCAGCTGCAGAAACGGCAGGTCTCATCGCACGCAGTGAGCTCTCATGCTGCATTTGCAAACACAGAGGCTAATCTTTGCAAACCCATAAAACGACATTCAAACGGAAAGACACATAGCGTTCCCGCTAGGCTGTTTTAGCGGGGCGCGGCGCCCTGCCCTCTTTCTGGAGGGCAAAAAGCACCCTGCCCTCCAGGAGGAGGGCAAAAAGCGCCCTGCCCTAACAGCCTGCGGGAAACATGCGGTGACCCGGTCATCGCCGGAGAATAGATGCCGGGCGCATGCGCCCGGCATCTATTCTCCCTTTCTGCAGTGCTTGGGGGCTGCCCAGCATGTCCGTAAGTGCCGGGCACGCCCCCAAGTATGACGAACAGGGGACGCGTCTTATAGACACGCCCCCTTTTCATGACCACGCCCCCTTTTCGGGCGCGCACACAAGGTTGCCCTCTCTAGCTCCGGTGCCCTGCCTGCCGCCGGAGCTAGAGGGAACACTAGACACACCTGCGTTTATCTGACCACCCCCCGTCACCACCCCCAAACTCTGACAGCCTGTCACTAACTTTGCGATGGATTCCTCTGTGCGTCCATAATCACGATGCTTTCGCAGCGCACACGCAGTGAGGTGAGTGAGATTTATACACAGGCGCAATGGCAAATAATCCCTTGATGTGCATCCGTATTCGCACTTGCGATCGGTACTGAGTCAGGCCCTCTGTTCATTAGGACATAGGCACCCTTCCCAATTTAAGTTGTATTCAGTTTATTTTTATCGCAGAGAGGCTATGGAACACCCCTCTGAGCTCCATCTGCTCTGTCAACAGCAAACTCCTCCCCCCAGTTCTCCCCCCTCTGCCATGGTATGACATGCTCTGAGTCTGTGTGTGTGACTGGCAGCCATACTTACTCTCACCATTGGAGTGACTTTGAAAAGGAGATAATGATTTGTAAAACGACAGCTAAGTAAAATCAGACATTTTTAAATAAACCTAACTGGTGCAGAATTGCTACATTAACCAGTGGTGTTTTTAATAGCTGTATGTATGAGCCCCTAAAAACGATATTTATTTAAATAATGCCAGCATACAACAATGCTTTACAATTGGGACATAATATACTATTAGGAAAACAAAAGGTTTTATTTTCAAACTAATTTGAATGCTATTGAATAATATTGATTTATTTAAAATGAAACTTCAAAAATGGTTTTCTAGATATTAGACATGAAAAATGCTTCTCAGACCTACAAAAAAATAAAAATTATTATAATATATATATATATATATATATATACATATATACACACACATACACACATATATATATATATATATATATATATACATATATATATATATACATATACATACACACATATACATCCATTCAAAAGTTTGGGGTCACTTACAACTTTACTGATTTTTTAAAGAAAAGCATTGTTTATTTCAATGAAGATAACATAAAATGTATCAGAAATACACTCTATACATTGTTAATGTGGTAAATGACTATACTAGCTACAAACATCTGTTTTTTTAAAGGGCTATCTACATAGGTGTATAGAGGCCCATTCCCAGCAACCATCACTCCAGTGTTCTAATGGTACATTGTGTTTGCTAAGCGCGTTAGAAGACTAATGGATGATTAAAAAACCCTTGTGCAATTACATTAGCACAGCTGAAAATGGGTTTACTCGTTAGAGAAGCTATAAAACTGGCCTTCCTTTGAGCTAGTTGAGTATCTGGAGCATCACATTTGTGGGTTTGATTATACTCTCCAAATGGCCAGAAAAAGAGAACTTTCATGTGAAACTCGACAGTCTATTCTTGTTCGTAGAAATGAAGGCTATTCTATGCGAGAGATTGCCAAGAAACTGAACATTTCCTACAACGGTGTGTACTACTCCCTCCAGAGAACAGCACAAACAGGCTCTAACCAGAGTAGAAAGAGAAGAGGGAGGCCCCCGATGCACAACTGTGCAAGAAGACAAGTACATTAGAGTCTCTAGTTTGAGAAATAGACGCCTCACAAGTCCTCAACTGGCAGCTTCATTAAATGGTACCCGCAAAACGCCAGTGTCACCGCCCACAGTGAAGAGGCGACTCCGGGATGCTGGCCTTCTAGGCAGAGTGGCAAAGAAAAAGCCATATCTGAGACTGGCCAATAAAAGGAAAATATTAATATGGGCAAAAGAACACAGACATTGGACAGAGGAAGATTGGAAAAAAGTGTTATGGACAGACAAATCGAAGTTTGAGGTGTTTGGATCACACAGAAGAACATTTGTGAGACGCAGAACAATTGAAAGGATGCTGGAAGAGTGCTTGACGGCATCTGTCACGCATGGTGGAGGTAATGTGATGGTCTGGGGCTGCTTTGGTGCTGGTAAAGTGGGAGATATGTACAAGGTAAAAGGGATTTTGAATAAGGAAGGCTATCACTCCATTTTGCAAAGCCATGACATAACCTGTGGACAGCGCTTGATTGGAGCCAATTTCCTCCTCCAACAGGACAATGACCCAAAGCACACCTCCAAATTATACAAGAACTATTTAGGGAAGAAGCAGGCAGCTGGTATTCTGTCTGTAATGGAGTGGCCAGCGCAGTCACCAGATCTCAACCCCATTGAGCTGTTGTGGGAGCAGCTTGACCGCATGGTAAGCAAGAAGTGCCCATTAAGCCAATCCAACTTGTGGGAGGTGCTCAGGAAGCGTAGGGTGAAACTTCTTCAGATTACCTCAACAAATGAACAGCTAGAATGCCAAAGGTCTGCAATGCTGTAATTGCTGCAAAAGGAGCATTCTTTGACGAAAGCAAAGTTTGAAGGACAAAATTATTATTTCAAATAAAAAATCATTATTTCTAACATTGCCAAGGTCTTGACTATATGTTCTATTCATTTTGCAACTCATTTGATAAATAAAAGTCAGTTTTAATGTAAAACACGAAATTGTCTGGGTGACCCCAAACTTTTGAACGGTAGTGTATATATAATTATTATTATTATGATGAAATTTACTTTGACTTGGCAAAATACTATGAGCGTCTTTTGCTAAAAATAAATAAAAATGTGTTGTTTAAAGAACCTTTCAGAAATATGTTTGTGACATTCCGTTGATTTCAAATGCCACTCAGGCATTTTTATTTTTTATTTTTTTAGATATTTTCTCTCCACACGTGAACCACACACAACCACATTTATAAATTAAATTGCTGCTATTCTGTTGGAATATTAGCTAGGGAAATACATCTTCCTGACATCAGCGGGGGAGCATTTTAACGGTATTTCATTTAAAAGAATACATTTTTTTTTTTTTTTTTTTAAAACAGCGCATGCCAGATTTATAATAGGTGCCCTATTTTATTACAAGGAGCTGCTTTGAAAATCTTAGTGTTAAAATGTAATAAGATCAGTGCTTTAGTGTTCTGCCAACTGGGACAGCCAGGAGAGGCTGCTCCGAAGCTCTGTGAATCCAGGCACGCAATTTGCAGTAATAAAGAAGAGAATTATATTATAAAATAGAAACTGCAGCTAATAAGTAGTTCGTCATCGTGCGCGCCCATATATTTCATGGTTCTCGCAGCTAGAGCGGAGGAGAAAAATATCACTTTTGTCACAAGTTGGAAACGATGACCTGCCAAAATAAAAGGCGTTCTGTCACAGCCGGGAAATAGACGGGTAACCAAAAATGATTCGTTTGATTTATGTTGTTGACATGTGTAAATAAAGTAACCTAATAAAGTTGAAAAGGTTGTTTATAAAAGAGATGGGAGTTTTGTTCCCATATATAACGTGTAGTTGCAACACTTGTCTTTGTATACAAAATAAGATTCCCCTCCTTTCTGCAGAGCGCCTACTCTCAGTTACACCAGCTTCTAAATTACCAACAAAAGAAGTCTGTGGGGTATACAGTATTTACTAATGTGCGGGTTTTTAGACGTGGAGATGTTGCCCATAGCAACCAATCAGATTCTACTTATTTATCTAGCAGCACCTTCTAGACCAGGGGTGGGGAACCTTTTTTCTTCCGAGGGCCATTTTGATATATATACATATCATTATATGTGGGCCTGGTGCAAGCCACGCCCCCTCCGTGTCATGTCTCACCGGGGTGGGGCCACAGTCGCCGGTGACTACAGCTATGCCCGAAGCATCCTCAGGATGCTCCGGGGAGCTGTAAGAGCAGCATTGTGACCATCTGAAGTGTCCTAAGGACACTCCATGCCGCACTGCTGCATAGATTCTGGCTGCAGGGTGCCATTCTAGGCACCGTGCTAGCCAGATGAGGCTAGCAAAAAAAAAGCTCTGAGGGCCAGACCAAATGATTCTGGGGGCTTTATATGGGCCCCCGGCCTGAGGTTCCCCATCCGTGTTCTGGACGATAATAGCTAGTATCTAATTGGTTGCTATGGGAACAACTACATTTCTGAAAAACCTGCACTTTTAGTAAATATACCCATGAGTCTGTGTGTGACTGGGGGTATAGAACACCAATGTTATGACAAGAGGTCCTAGTACAGAATTTCAAAATTGGTCTATAAAAGGATGTCTCCTCAGACCAGTTGGGTCAGCACGGCTGGTGTTGTGGTCAGCCTTACTGCCTCATGAGTTCTATGCCTGACCAAGGCAATGTGTGGAGTTTGTATGTTCTCCCTGTGTTCATGTGGCTTTCCTCAGGTTTTCTCTCACACTCCGAAAACATAATAGTAGGTTAATGGGCTTCTGACAAAAAAAAATAATCATAGTGTTTACGTGTAAATGTAGTAGAGAATCTAGATTAAGCTTTACTGTGACAGGGACTGACAAATATTCTCTGTAAAGTGCTACGTGATATGTGTGCGCTATATAAATAACTAAATATATATGTAAAATGAGTTGCAATCGGAAAGTGGCCAGTAAAAAGGATCAGTTGTGGACATGCAATGAAGAGCTGTCCTAATCTGCCATGTCCTAGTCCTACAGACAACATGTACTACACAATTGTTTCACTTCCGTAATTTGTATTCCTTTTAGGACTTAATTGCATGTTCATATTATAATAACCAATACCCTGTGTACCTTGTTATACTGTATTAAATCTAAAATTGAACAAGTTTTGTCCTTAGTACTCTAATGAGCCTTTTGCGGTGATAAAAATTGCTCAGCTGTGCTAAGCCTGTGATAGCTTGGGTGCATTAACCCTTTGCATGTTAGGGAAGACTTAAATCTCTGAATGCTGGTGTGTGCGCATACTTAACTAAGAAGGAGCATAGGGGCCAATATTTATGTCGTTGAGCGATTATTGGTGAACTGCACATGCGTCTAAAGGTGCGTACACACTGGCCGATTGAAGTGGACGACTGAACGATAACGATATCGTTACCGTTCAGTCGTCCACTTTATCGTCCATTTTTAACATCAAAACGATGAACGATCACGCACGTTCCCGCGGGTCGTTAGTCATCATCGTTCATCGGGTAAACATGCAGGCCAACCTGACGATATTGTCAGGTTGCTGCATGTTGGAGAATGGGGGAGAGAGCCCGGCGCTGAACGATATCGTTAATGATATCGTTCAGCGGGTGTGCTCCATGTCATGAACGACACTGAGCACACCCTGCCGGGGACACACTAGACGATATCGCTCAGGGAGCATATCGTCTAGTGTGTACGCTTCTTAAGTCGCATTGTGCATGCGTCAAGGTACATTGCCGTAGCTGTTCGCAGCGACAGTTTGCTCGCAGTGTGATTGACAGTCAGGGAGCATTTGAAGGAGAAGATAATGGGAGTGAAGGCAATGTAGCGACCGGCGACCATTTTGGGGGTAGGTCACATCCCGTGTCTGCGATCCCATGCGCAAGAAAAAGATCTCCGGCATCTCACTTCCCGCGGCCATTCTGCACGATTTCAGGGTTACTCAGAAGAAAGTAATCGAAGAATCCGCGACCAATCATGCGTTTCTACTCAGAGCTTGGATTTGCAAAGCCACCAGTGTCTCAGTGTGTATAAATGGGAGAGACCTAATTAGGGTGTGTTTCATCTACACCTACAGTACATCAGGTGTAACATCCTAGTTGCCGACATGGCGAGTCCGGTTCTTGACAGCTAAGAATGATTATTTGCTACACATACAGGGGTATTCAATATGGGTGCGATAACATCATTTTTGCGTTAATATCGCAATTATGACGTCATTATCGCAGGTTTTACTTTTACACCCTATTCAATTTCAGACTTATCGCAGTTTTGAGAAGTCTTTGATAAAAACCGGGGATAAGTTTTCACCATTGAATAGGTGTCGAAAAAAAGTGCAGAATTGGGGTTTAGGGGTGCCGGCTTAAAAAAAATAGCCTGCATCCCTGAGATTGACATTTAAAAAAGAACTGTGTCAAAAAAAGTTAAAAAAAGAAATAGGGACACCCCAAAAAATGAACTTAAAAATTGGGGTGCAAAAAAAAAAAAAAAAAATGGGGAATAATTGTTAAACAATAGGGAAATAGGTTCAGGGCTATTCTGCAAGTATGCGGCAGGTGTTTTCTAGAATAGAATTATAGCGGCAGGTGTATTCTAGAATAGATTTATAGCGGCAGGTGCACAAATGCAGAATTTTTAAAAACTGACTTTAGGGACATCAAAATATGCTAGTACCCATTTTCATGTACCCCAAATTTGATGGGACCACTTAAAAAAACTAAAAAAATAACCTAAGTGCTCTTCTGCATCACTTCTTCAATGTCGGAAAAAAACACCTGCTGCGGCTATTTAAATCCCCGACTTTCAATTAAAGGCTAAAACGGGGGTACCCATAGTGTTCCCCCATGTTTTCACAACTTCAGGGGGGTCTTACAATTATTTTAAGGAAAAATTCGTAACTTTACGCAAATCCAACTACGGAGTTTCCCGTTTTCGTTAATTTTATACTGAATACGGGGATAAGCGGGAGCGCGCACCAGACTTAACGCAGGAAAAAACTCTGATATGAAACGTTAACTTCGACAGTGAAGTTAACGTTTCATATTGAATACCCCTCTATGTGTGTTTTGTTACCATATATAGTGCACAGTTGCTATGCACATTGTCTTTGTACGTGAATAGGCAGCGTCTTTCTTCAAAGCTCATCCTCTCAGTTACACTGGCCTCTGGCATCCAGACACGAGAAGCTACTGGCCCATGAAACAGTTTGGTATTCCGAGCAGAACTGTTACTCGGTACATGTATCCGTCATCAGGGAGAGTGGCCCCTCTGTGACTGTCTGAGGTCAGGAGGTGCTGTGACAAGCTGGGAAGGGAGAGAAGAATAGACAGAACATGTTCATATTGTCTGGGCCAGTGTGAGGTGAGAGGGGGGATTTATGCCCGCTGGCACATCTGCCATCTCACTACAATTGGCTGCGCTTCGCCTTTTAATTCAGAAAGTTGGCTCCGGCTCCTCCAATATTTGTGAACTTACATAAAAAAAATATATAACAACCCCTCTCGGCTACACACACATTTCCAGTAACAGTAAAAAGGGAAAAAGTAGTGTTAGATGTACAGATCTCCAAATTAACACGAGGTGGGTTGCACATTATTTACATCGACGTTCCCCTTGAGCCTTTTTTTATTTTACCAAAAAAAAAAATTTGAAGAAAAAAAAGGATGTCAAATTTACTAATACTCCTTTTACACCAAAATCTTGGGTCTCACCTGGACCTCGTTGACATTGCGGCTCCGATCCAGAGTATTCCCGGGTTGGGCAGTTTACACTGCACACAGCGCTTGGCGATGACAACATCTCTAAGCGCCAGAGAACCGCCAGAGAACCTATGCTGTAAACGGGGACCCGGGGCACCCGTTTACACTGCCCCGTAACCCTGGTCCAACCCTGCTTGCTACACGGGTTGTATTTCCGGGTCACTGGACACAGGATATTTTTCGGGGACCCTTTTACACTGAGCCGTGACCCAGGTTGATACAGCAATAACCCGGATTATTTGGCCAGTGTAAAAGGGATATAAGTTCAACAAAGCATTTACAAGTCATTATTATTAACCAGCACATAGCAATAGTGTTAAATGCAGTCTGGGAACAAACAAAGGGCCTGATTCAGACCCACTCGCGAGCAGCTGTCCGCTTGCAAGTGGGTCGATGGTGTGCACTGCGCATGCTCACGACGGAGGGAGCTCCGTCGTGCGCATGCGCGAGACGCGACGAGCGAAGGACTTTCCTTCGCTTGTTGTGTCTGATCAAAGGGGGCGTGCTGTCGATGTTGATTGACAGCACGCCCCCTTTGGTGGGCGTGCCGGGGGCGTGCCTCCCAGACGGGGGCGTTCCCAAGGGAACGCCTACAGTCAGAAGCCGGCCCCACTGACATCACTAGTGATGTCAGTGGGAGTGATTTTGGCTCTGATAGAGCCAAAATCACTCCGGGCCTTGCGGTTGAGAAACTCAACCGCAGGCTCCGGCTCGCAGTGGCGATGGGCTTGACCATTGCGACCATCAACCTGCACGCTCGTATAGGCTGTGGGTGGTGACCCACAGCTATACAAGCGTCCAGGAGGACGCTCCATAATTATGGAGGTGGGCCCTGATTCAGAGCGAGCGCTCTGGTCAGAGCGTCCGGCTCTGAATCAGGGCCAAAGTCTGAAGTAATGGACTAAATGGTGATTATTGTGAAAAGCCTAAATACCATAACGGTGATCTGCGCTTCAGCGATTCATAACCGATGTCGCTGCAGAACTGCTGACATCAGAACGCGCCTTATTTCATCCCTGATAATTGTGAGCTGTTTAGACCAGTGTACAGTATTTTCTGCGGGATGAAGTAATACACCCACATGGAAATATTACCAGTCACAAAACAGCGCGAGATCTCACCCTCTAAGTAATCTCGTTACTTTTGGCTTCAATTAATTCAACCATGTCGCTATAAGTGGAAAATAACATTCATGCAAGACTAAGTGCCCATAAATTCATGATCATTCTATATATAAAATATGATAACCCGTAATGAACTTTACAGCTTTTAGACGTGATAAATAAATGCAGCGGAGGCAAAGCAGCTGAAGAATCGCCCTCTTTATGCTTTTAGATACTATTAAAACTAAAGTAGAGAGAGTGCGTTGCATTAAATGATAATTATGTGAGTGGATAAAATATGCTTCTGCGTCATATTACAGACATACAGTACCTGGTGCAATGAGGGGGCCCAGCGTCCACTTATTATAAAAGGTATTTTACAAAACAGACAAATCTCTTCCGTAAAATTATTAAAATAGACCACGTTTAGATTTATTGTCGGTTATCGATTTAATTTTAAGGCTACATGACCATTACTCATTCATTTTTTAAGTCATACCACTGGTACGGCACCAGGTATATGGAGATAGTTTATAACCCCTGTATTCAAAGAGAAAAGTAGGACTTACATTACAGCTGCAAACATTTACATATATATTACATTATATAAATTACTGTATGACCTGCACACTTCTCTACTACTGCTGTAGTACCGCTTATGGCCAGCAGGTGGCAGACGCAAACCTTCCCTCCACTGTGATCACGGCAGACAGATGTAGTTGATTAATCACCATCTAAGTGCAAAATAAATATAGATTTGGGGGGGGGGGGGGGGGGGAGGATACCCCTTGTGGACCATGTTTCACCCCACAAACTGTCAATTATCTTTATTTGTAAGATGCTGACGCTGAGTCAAATGTACAACCATTTGCAGAGCGCAACTTGAATGTTCTTGCGCTGCGCCTGCTCCGGTACAGAGCATATGAAAGTATGAGTGCCGCAGAGTCGGATCTATGCATTTCACACGCATCTCTGCTGGTGATGGAGGAGGAATAATAGCGAAGGCAAAGTTCAGAGAGGGCATATAGACATACCTGCAGGCTGTACAGAGATGGACAGAGGCGTAAATGCGCCAGATTTCAGTATACCTGCGTACATACGCATTTCTATTCTCGTACACACATCAGGATCTTCTGCAGATGTGACTTTATTTACCTATAGTGTTTGCGCCATATGATGCGAGATGCATGGCCGGATGCCGCCCTACAGGTGCCAACTTTAAGACTTTCGGACTTTTACCTAAATGTATGGCCTTTGTCACACAATGTGTTTCGCTTTTATACTTTCATGGTAGTGTAAAGTCGCACATTGAGTATGATGCTCCATGGCGGGACCGGAAGCACGGAGCAAATAGGCCCCCCGGTTTCTTGTCTTTTTTTCTCAGATAAGAGTCCATGGCGCACATCGCTGCTCTATTGAATGTCGCTAGTAGCGTTCAGGGCGCTTGTGCACTGTACTTTTGTCGGGTTCGTAGTACAAAACAGAAGCATATTTAGTAAATTACTGAGCGATGGGATGTGTGGCGCAGCTTTGTCACGTTTTTTCATGGTGCACCAAATAAAACCATTTTGGCGCAATTTGAGGACAGCGTGTGAGGACATATCTGTACGGTTGAGGTTTTCAACTTAGTTATCCGGTCCCAAATCTTTACTCTGATTCACAGATGGACGCTAATGTGATCGCAGCCGCGTTTTCATACGCAACAGCGAAAATATACTAATGTTAGCAAAGATCGCCCGGGCATAAGGACGCCCACTGCTGCCTTCTCACCTGCGTGCGACGACGCATACCTGCGGAAATATCGGTAACATCGCCGCAACATCGACCTGCCGCAGCCTTAGGAGCTCTTAAGACATGCAGAGCTGCAAATGGACTCGCAGTGGCTAATTTATGCACGCCCATGCAGGGCCGAAACTAGTGTTTTTGTCACCCGGTTCAAGACAGTAATTTGGCGCCCCCCTCCCCCTGGTAATTCCTCCGCAGCAGTGCCCCCATAGTAATGCCCCTTCAGTAGTGCACCTATAGCAATGCCCGCTGAGGTAATGCCCCTGTACTAGTGACCATATGGTAATGTTCCCATAGTAATGCCCCTGTAGTGCCCAAATAGTAATGCCTCTGTAGTCCCCATATGGTAATGCCCTCTAGTAATGCCCCTGTAGTGCCCATGTAGTAATACCCCTAGTAAGGCCCCTGTAGTCCCCATATGGTAATGCCCTCTAGTAATGCCCCTGTAGTGCCCATGTAGTAATACCCCTAGTAATGCCCCTGTAGTGCCCATTTAGTAATGCCCCTGTAGTGCCCCCTAGTAATGCCCCTTCTGGTAATGCCCCTGTAGTGCCCATGTAGTAATACCCCTAGTTATGCCCCTGTAGTGCCCATTTAGTAATGCCCCTGTAGTGCCTATGTACAGCCCCCTGGTAATTCCCCAGTATTGCCCTGTAGAGCCCCCTGGTAATGCCCCTGTAGTCTCCCTGGTAATGCCCCCATAGTGCCGCTTACACACACAAAAAAACACTTACCTTAAACCCCACTCCTGTGACCGCCGCCGTCCTGTCCGCCCGGCTGCTCCTCTGCACTATGGGAGAGACGTCATGACATCATAGTGCCTGTGGAGAGAGCCGGAAGCTGGAGTTCAGGAGAGAACTCCAGCCTCCGGCTAGAGCGCCGCTGCAGGGAAGGATCCGGGTGCCCGCTGGTTATAAAATCTCAGCGGGCGCCCGGCTTAGAGTCTCCCTGCGGCACCGGGCTGGAGGTCACTGATGCCGGGTGCAGCAGCGCACCCGGTGCACGTGCACCTCCAGCCCCCCCCTAGTTGCGGCCCCTGCCCATGTAACGGCGTTTAAAACGGACAGGCACGTCTGAGTTTCTCAAACCCGCCACCCTGTCACCACCCCCAAAACGCTGACAACCCATCACTCACTCTGCAATGGATTTCTATGCGTGTCCGCGATTACCACTTGTGCGCAATGGCAAACAATCGCTCGATTAGCGTCCGAATTGCAATAGCGGCCATCTCTGAATCAGGCCCAAAGTTCAATCAAAAAATATACTAAAAACAGACGGCGCCGATCTTCTTCGAGATTGTGGTGTTTGCGCACATTGGGCCTGATTCAGAGCCGCTCGTAAGCGGCCGCTCATTCGCTCAGAGCGATATTTGCCCAACTGCGCATGCGTACGGATCGTAATACGCATGCGCGAACCAGTCAGTGCGGCCGAAAATCGTTTGTTCGCTAAATAGCGAATGCCTGCTATTTTGAGTGACAGGAGGAGGCGTATGTGGGTGGTAACGGGGGAAGGTACTTGAAAACGGGGAGTGGAGATCCGAACGCAGGCATGCTTAAAAGGTCAAAACGGGCGTTTTATGGGTGTGCATAATTAATACAGCAGCGTCATTGACCACGTCACTGGGTTATTTTATAGCCAGAACTGCTCGCAAGATTGTGGTAGCAAAAACCAACCACAAGAATAGCGAGCAGTTCATACGCTGGTCGATGTACTCGATTAATCTAATAAATAGCGGACATGACGTAGGATGCGAGCGGCCAGGGGGCGTATTTTAAAAAAAAAACGACCGCAAGTTTTGTTCGCTCGTTCAGACATAGAGGCGTGAACAGACCGCAAAGAGCGAACGGTTCATTTGAATAGCCACCCCTATTTTCTGGGCGAACGTCCGCAAATAGCGTCCGGCTCTGAATCAGGCCCATTGTGTGAATGTTATAATTAAGTTTTTTTCCAACTTCACAAATGCACCCGAGTGCTACTAAGTAGTATTGTGTAGCAACCTCCCTCCCAACCACACTATGCTGAACTAAACACCTTCTAACATAAAGCTGCAAAACGGCCTCAACTGCAGCGAAGCCCAACACGTATGACAAGAGCTGAACTCGCCTAACACTCACTTGGGAGAGAAGGGGTTATACAACTGGCTGCTGGAACTGTCCCTTTCACAGACATATCATCTAAATGGAATGCAAATAAGAGAAGGCTGGCCGCTGTTCCACGCTGTAATTGGCAGGTAAGGATGGATTAGTTATATACATGAAATCTCTTTCCAAAACTTGAATAATACAGCTTATATATCACTCAGATGGAGAAAGAGAAAACATTCAGCGGCGATTATTAAGCAATTACTGCGATAAGCGCATCTCTGCCCGTTCCGGCCCAGGAAGCTCTTGTGTTTCTAGTAAATTACAGAGCATAAAAACGGTTTAGATCAAGGTTCACTTTCCATTAAACAGAAAAATGGCAGCAATGACAGATGTGTATTCGTACAGCGCTAGATGCCTGGTGTGAGTGAGCCGCCCGGTCCGGTGCGAGTCCGGTTGCGCCGAGCGTCTTTCGCCCTACGCAATTGGATGCGTCCAACAGTTTCGGAAGACTGCGCTGATTCATTTGATATGCAACACTTGTTTATCGGTGTGCAACTGAGTCTGTGTACGGATATTGGCGTGAAAACAAGTCGCGTCCGTTGCATCATAGCACTTCGTATACAGATTCGGACTTATTGAGCTGGCGATGCACACAGACTGGTCCCCGGGGGCAGTCCGCAACTCCTGCACTCCCAGAGTGACTAAAAACGGGAGTTTGGGCAGCAAGGCCACGCCCTATCCCGGAGGCCACACCCCCTTTTGAGATATCGGCACCGGGTGTCAGCACAGGGAGGGACGCCACTGGCTGTGCGCATGTGCACGGTATGTTTGCACTCTGCAGGGGCTGCCCAGTATTTCCGTGACAGTAGCGCACGCCCCCCTACAGTGGTGAAAAGGGGGCGCATCTTAATTTCAAACCCCCTTTCCGAAGGACCACCAGTCAACCACAACACTTTTTTGGGTAGGCAATAGTGCCAGTTTTCACGCCAGACGCTCTGCCCCTCTTTGGCCCTGGCCTGAACACTATTATTGTAATTAATGAGAAATCAAGTTGTTTATTATAGTTACTTATTGACTTGACCCCTAAACGTCTGAAAGGAGATCCAGTGTTGGGGAAAAGAACCATCCAACAAAGTTCTATTGTAGTGACTAAGGGAAGCCGGCCTAAACCCAACTTCCCCCCCTAGTGCCTAAACCTAACCACCCCCTCCCCGCACTCTAAATCTAACCCTCCCCCCCTTAGTGCCAAACCCTCACCTTCCCCCTAACCCCGCTACCTACCTTCAGAATCCTGGCGGTCGGGATTCCGGCACCGGCATTCTGACCGCAGGAATCCCCGCTGTCGGGATATTGACCGTGTCCTGTCTAGACATGTATAGGAACTAAAGTGATCCATGTGGATCTACAATCTCCAGCCCACAAGAAGACCGGGTTTGATGAGTTCGGTGTGGAAGAATCTGACTGGCCCGCACAGAGCCCTGACCTCAGCCTCATTGAGCACCTTTGGGATGAACTGGAACAGAGATTGCGAGCCAGGCCCTCTCGTCCAACATCAGAGCCTGACCTCATAAATGCTCTACAGAATGAATGGGCACAAATTTCAACAGGAACCCTCCAAAATCTTGTGCAAAGCCTTCCAAGAAGAGTGGAAGCTGTTATAGCTGCAAAAGGGGAACAAACTCCATATTAAAGTATATGTATTTGAATACAATGTCATCACAGTCCCTGTTGGTGTAAAGGTCAGGCATCCAAATACTTTTGTCCATATAGTGTATATACATACAAACAAACACAGACACACATATCGGTAGGCTGCTATGCATTGCGTTTACTCCTGTCAGTGAGGAAATTAATACACACATCATTCTAGTTAGTGGAAGAGAAACATTCATTTAACATTTAAAGTGAAAAGAGTAATCCTATTTGTAGTTGAAGATGAATTTAACAAAGTACATTTCAAGAATTAGTGATATGATTAGGATTCTTCCCCTCAGCCTTCAGACTCATTTCCCTATGGATTACATGCTGTTTATATCATTATTTTTATCCACATATCCCGTCAGAGCCAGAGAAATCCCCTGAAGAGATCACAGCTTTCCTGGACTGGTAGAAAAAGCAAATAGAGAGAGAACGTTTTCATTGTGGTATATTTAATCTGGTGAATCAGCTACTGTATTTAATTGATCTGAAAATGGAATGCTGGATTTTACTCACAATCGGATGTCGCTGAACAGCGTCGCGCGCCCCTCATTAGATCAATCAATGTTGGACTTCCACCATCGGATACTGTATGCAATACGGTTGTTTCTGTACAGATGAGCCAACGAATGACTGTCACGTTTGGGCTATGGAGATCCCCTACTAAGGGATTGGAAGTCGGGGTCCCAGGTTGGGAAAAGGAACTAGAGGGCAAGGGCCTGGATATAGGTCTTCCTCATCCAAAAGTACTGGATGTTGGCTACACCTGACCAAAGGCGCGGAGTCTAACTTACTGGGAGGTGTTCACCAGTAACCCCTCCAATTAGGATTTGGGTTTAAGCTGCACCTAGTAAGCGGGTCGCAGCCCTTTGGTCAGGTATCCGGCACAAGTGTGAAACGGAAGCGCACAATTGCAGGGAAAGTACAGGGGAAGGATATTGGGAGTTTACACTTGGGTGACGTACTGAGGGCCTGGTTCAGCAGTGTTACACGCTAGTGCACAGCTGAACGCAGATTCCCGATGTTTGGGAATCTGCGCAGGCCCCATTCTGCGAATGTGTAGAATGGGTCCTGCTAACTCGCTCGCAGACTGGCAGCAGACTGGGCGGGGAGGGGGGGCAATGCCCTCCGTTTCAAGAAATGGAGTCATGTCGCCACCATTGCAGGGGAGGGAAGAAGCCAGGTTCTCCATCAGCTGACTGAGATTTCCTGGCCTCTTCCTCTAAACTGGGGCGGCAGGCTGCGGGACCCCGTGGGTCACCGCAGCCGGCCGCTGGTACGCAGATTATCCGATGCTGCGTTGGACAACGCAGCTCGGATAAGTAATGCACAGGAGGCATGATAACTCCTGCACCATTACTATATCTGAAAGGGTCGCAATTGCAAAGATGCCTGCGTGCATACATCATACAGTATCTATAGCCTGCGTGCATACATCATACAGTATCTATAGCCTGTGTATATACATCATATATCTATAGCCTGCATGCATACATCATACAGTATCTATAGCCTGCGTGCATACATCCTATATCTATAGCCTGCATGCATACATCCTATATCTATAGCCTGCCTGCATACCTTCTATCTATAGCCTGCATGCATACATCATATATCTATAGCCTGCCTGCATACATCACACAGTATCTATAGCCTGCGTGCATACATCATACAGTATCTATAGCCTGCGTGCATGCATCATACAGTATCTATAGCCTGCGTGCATACATCATACAGTATCTATAGCCTGCGTGCATACATCATAGGGGTGTGCACCGGGATCTTTTCGTGTTTTGCGTTTTGCTTTTGGATCTGGATCTTTCTTTGTGTTTTGGATCTGGAGTGGTTTTGCCAAAACCACCCTTCCGTGTTTTGGGTTCTGGGCATACTTGCCAACTCTCCCTCATTGTCAGGGAGACTCCCTGAAACAGTAGCAATCTCCCTGTCTCCCTGAAGAGCCTAGTAATCTCCCTGATTCTAACTTACCCCCATTATGAATATGTTATATATAAAAATAAACAGAGATATTTACATTCAAATGGGATCATTAGTATAATTTCCCTGCATTAGTTATAAGGCACAATGATCCCTATGGAAACATGCATTTTCTGAAAAGTATCAGTGTGTTTTCATCAACAAATAGATCTTTACTAACTGCTTTGGGGCTCATTTATATTAGGATGCAAGTCAATTTTATGACACGCCTCTCAGATGTAGCAGTACACGCCCACTTTACCACCATGCTCATAGGTACTGCTGTCACATCTCCCTGAAACGCTTTTTCAAAAGTAGGCAAGTATGGTTCTGGGTTTTGTGTTTTGGATCTGTATTTTTTTTAATTAAAGCTTAAAAACAGCTAAAATCACAGAATTTGCGGGGTTTTTCTGCTCCTATGCTATTAACCTCAATTTCCACTCATTTCCAGTCTATTCTGAACACCTCACACCTCACAATAGTATTTTTATGTCCAAAAGGTTGCACCGAGGTAGCTGGATGACTATGCTAAGCGACACGAGTGGGCGGCACAAACACGTGGCCCATCTAGGAGTGACACTGCCGTGGCAGGCAGGATGGCAGTTTGAAAAACTAGGACCCAAACAGTACATAATGCAAAGAAAAAAAAGGTGCAAGATGGAATTGTCCTTGGGCCCTCCCACCCACCCTTATGTTGTATAAACAGGACATGCACACTTTAACAAACCAAACATTTCAGCGCCAGGGTCTGCCACACGACTGTGGCTGAAATGATTGGTTCGTTTGGGCCCCCACAAAACAAGCTGGCAATTAATCTGTCCCTGCACAAACTGGCTCTACGGAGGCAAGATGTCGTCCTCATCCTCCTCATCCACCGATTCCTCACCCTCTTCAGTGTTGTGTACATCCTCACAGAGTATTAATTCGTCCCCGCTGGAATCCACCACCACAGGTCCCTGTGTACGTTATGGAGGCTGGTCTCCCTGGAAGAGTTGATAATTCATTTTTATGAACATTATCTTCTCCACATTTTGTGGAAGCAAACTCCTACGCCTTTCGCTGACAAGGTTCCCGGCTGCACTAAACACTCTTTTGGAGTACACACTGGAGGGGGGGGGCAACTCAGGTAAAATAGAGCCAGTTTGTACAGGGGCCTCCAAATTGCCTCTTTTTCCTGCCAGTACAGGTACGGACTGTCAGACATACCTACTTGGATGCTGTCACCGATGTAATCCTTTAACAGACAGACACATGCTTGTCATTGCTGCTTTGAGGATGCAGGTGCGGCTACAGCCCACACAATTCACAAAGAAAAAAAAAGAAGAATTTTTTATTTTTGTGGAGCGCACTTTGAGGGTTACACCACCCTTTAACAGACAGACGTACGCTTGTCGCTGCTGCTTTGAGGACAGTATCATATGCAATGACAGTAGACTTGTCAGAAATTGTTGGCACGTCCTTCAGTCCGGACCAGATGTCCAAACCGGCCCTTGACTTATGACACAGGCGCACGCTTGGCGCTGCTGTGTTGATGCACGTGCGACTACATCGCACACAAGTCACAAACACAGAAAAAAAATTGTTTTTTATTTTTTGGCGCACTTTGGGGGTTACACAACCCTTTAATAGACTTATGGGACACAGGCGCAAAGCTTGGCGCTGCTCCTTTGTTGATGCAGTTGCAGCTACAGTGCACACAATTCACAAAGACAGAAAAAGAAGAATTTATTGTTTTGGAGCACACTTTGGAGGGTTATACCACCCTTTAACAGACAGACGCACGTTTGTCGCTGCTGCTTTGAGGATGCAAGTGCGGCTACAGCCCACACATTTCACGAAGAAAAAAAGAAGAATTTTTTATTTTGTTTGGAGAGCACTTTGGGGGCTACAGCGCCATTTAACGGACAAGCCAGCCGGCCCTTTACTTGTGACACAGGCGCACGCAATCGCTGAATGGCAAAAGTGGCCAGAAATTTTTCGGGCCAACCAAAGCGTCTCCTGCAAGCCCCTGTCGCTTTTCAGAAAATTCTGCACCACCAAGTTTATTGTGTGAGCAAAACATGGGACGTGCTAGAATTTGCCCAGATGTAATGCCCACACAATATTGATGGCGTTGTCAGATATCACAAATCCCCAGGAGAGTCTAAGTGGGGTAAAGCCACTGGGCTTATGATTTCTCTCAGTTTCTCTAAGAGGTTGTCGGCGGTGTGCCTCTTACTGAAACCGGTGATACACAGCGTAGCCTGCCTTGGAACGAGCTGGTGTTTCTGAGATGCTGCTACTGGTGACGCTGCTGTTGTTGCTGCGTAAGGTGATACATCTACCCAGTGGGCTGTCACAGTCATATAGTCCTTAGTCTGCCCTGTTCCACTTGTCCACATGTCCGTGGTTAAGTGGACATTGGGTACAACCGCATTTTTCAGGACACTGAGGACACTTTTTCTGACGTTTCTGTACAGTCTCGGTATCACCTGCCTAGTGAAGTGGAATTTAGACGAGATTTGGAACTGGGGACACACTACCTCCATCAATTGTCTAAATCCCACTGCACTAATGGCGGATACCAGACGCACGTCTAACACCAACATAGCAGTCAAGGCCTCAGTTATACGTTTTGCTTCAGGATGACTGCTGTCGTACTTCACTAAGGACTGTTGGATGGTCAATTGTTTAGTAAAGGTAGTGGTGATCCTACTTCCTCGTTGGGATGATGAACAACTCCCAGCAGCAGCAACAGCACTAGGAGGAAGTGGTTCTTGATCTATCCCTATTTTATTTTTATCGGAGAAAGTTTGGTCCTCCATTTATGTTATATTGATATATACATGCGGCTAAGGTGCACACAAACACAGAAAATAATTTTTTATTTTTGCTGGAGAGTAGTGCACTTTGTGGGTTACACCACCCTTTAAGAAATGAGCCAGCCGGCCCTTTACTTATGGGACACAGGTGCATGCTTGGCGCTGCTTCTTTGTTGATGCACGTGCGGCTACTGCGCACACAATTCACAAACACAGAAAATATTTTTTTATTTGGTATGGAGTGCGTTTTGGGGGTTACAGCACCCTTTAACGGTCAAGCCAGCCGGCCCTTTACTTTAGATACAGGCACACGCTACTTTGTTGATGCACGTGCGGCTACTGCGCACACAATTCACAAACACAAAAATATTTTTTTTTTTTGGAGTGCAATTTGGGGGTTACAGCACCCTTTAATGGACAAGCCAGCCGGCCCTTTACTTATGGGACACAGGCGCACTCTTGGCGCTGCTCCTTTGTTGATGCACGTGCAGTCACAGTGCACACAATTCACAAACACAGAAATAATTTTTTTATTTGCTTTGGAGTGCGCTTTGGGGGTTACAGCACCCTTTAAGCCAGCCGGCCCTTTACTTATGACACAGGCACACGCTTGGCGCTACTTTGTTGATGCACATGCGGCTACTGCGCACACAATTCACAAATACAGAAAAAATATTTATTTTTTTGCACTTGGGGGGAGCACCCCTGATGGACAGAGCACCCCCTGGACAACACTACAGCACCCCTTTAGGACTGGGACACTGCACAGGACTTTGGAGTGGACACAGCCCCTATGGACAACTGACTGCACAACACAGTCCAGCCAGCCCCTATGGACTTTGGAGGAGTGGACACAGCCCCTATGGACAACAGCAGCACAGCGCAGCACAGCACAACACTACACTGCACTGCACTGCACTGCACTACACTACACTACACAGCCCAGCCAGTCCTAACACCCACCCTCCCTCTTCATTGTCCACAGCCTAGTGAGAAAATGGCACCGACGTGGGTACCTTATATAGAATCCAAAACCCGCGAGACCCGGAAGGCGGGATGACAACGTTTTGCCTCGATTTCAGATCAGAATCAGGCAGGAAAAGTCGAGCCTGACTCGGATCGGCCTCGGATCGGGGGGGGGGGGTTCGGATTTCAGAAATCCCAACCCGCTCACCCCTAATACATCATATATCTATAGCTTGCGTGCATACATCATACAGTATATATAGCTTGTGTGCATACATCATATATCTATAGCCTGCGTGCATACATCCTTTATCTATAGCCTGCGTGCATACATCCTATATCTATAGCCTGCGTGCATACATCCTTTATCTATAGCCTGCGTGCATACATCCTATATCTATAGCCTGCGTGCATACATCATATATCTATAGCCTGCGTGCATACATCATATATCTATAGCCTGCGTGCATACATCTATAGCCTGCGTGCAGTTTTGCAATTACGATCCTAGCAGAATCAGGACCTGAGGACATAAATTGTGAATCCGATGCAGAACTGGCACAGGAGGGTGATACTTATGAGATGGTACTTGGCTGACGTACTGAGTACGCACACTGTATTTCCAGACACAGAACTGGCACAGGAGAATGTCGCTTAGAAGATGGTACTCAGATGAAGTACTGAGTACACACTCTGTAGATTAACACTAGGAGATCACTAGAGTACGAGAGCTTGGAACCTGGAACGCTGCAATAGTAAGTATTCACTGGAAGTAACAACGTTGTACTAGCAACTTACTGTTGTCCAGAGCCTGGCTAAATACCCTAAGGTAGCAGTCCATTGGAGGACAGTGTCAGCAGACAGCAACCAATGCTACCATTGGGTAAAGGGCTAATCAGGTGATAAAGACTGTCATGGCTGCGTCCATGACGGTAACCGCAGAAACCAAATCACGGAGCAGCACATGGATGTCCTAGCAGACCCCAGGCATAATCCTCAGCGCATTACTCGCTGCCGCACCTGGCGTCTAACCGCTGGAGAGGTCAGGGGATGCGGACGCTGAGGTGAGTAATGGCCAATCCTAGGACGCAACCTGACAATGACCTATTGATCAACCCTGATGACCTATTGCCGACTCTTGTGAATCTGCAAACCTAGGGTAATTACTAGCACCTATAATTCCTTATACTGTACTTCCAGGATCTGACCTACTCTACCTGAGGCACTGCTCACCCCAACTCATACTTGCCTACTTTTGAAATAGCATTTCAGGGAGATTGTGAAAGCAGCACCTATAAGCATGCAGCAAAGTGGGTGTGTCCTGCTACATCTGAGAGGCGTGTCATAAAATTGATTTATATGTAAATGAGCCCCAAAGCAGTTAGTAAGATCTACTTGTTGATGATAACACACTGATACTTATCAGAAAATGCATGTAGCCATAGGGATCATTGTGCTTTATATCCAATGCAGGGAAATTATACTAATGGTCCCATTTGAATGTATATATCTCTGGGATAATGGGGATAAGGTGCAATCAGGGAGATTGCTGGACTCTTCAGGGAGACGGGGAGATTGCTCCTATTTCAGGGAGTCTCCCTGACAAGAGGGAGAGTTGGCAAGTATGCCCCAAACTTGACTTGACTGGTCTTTGATCTAGATCTAAGGATGTGCACTGGCTGAAGAGCCTTCACAACCTCCATGGGCGCCCCCCTCAAAATTGGCATCCCACTGCTTCTGGCACTAGGGCCATAGCAGGGCAAAATTCTGCCCTGTGCTGACCCCGCCTCCAAACTTGTGACGTCATAAAGCGGGGGTTTGGCCACGTCAGGACCCCTGGAGTGGCTCTCTAGACTGCAAGGTTACTGGAGCCATGGGTGGAGCAATGGAGTCGTCCCCTAGGCCCTGTGCGGTGACTGCTTGCACACCCCTGGTTACAGTCCTGTCTGGCATTATCTTACAACCATCACAGCCCAGCACCTCACTCCCAGTGTAACAATGACATCCTATAGCAGCGACCTTGCAGGTAAGTAGTTACAGGCAGCCTCATCTCCATGTCAGAGGCCTCCGTGACACTGCGGCCGGCACTAACACTGGCTGAGTGTCATAGATGGACCCTAAGAATTGGCGGTCGACCAACAGTAGCACCAATCCCAACTTGCAGGGGGTTGTGTGACTATTCAGAGCTAGGAACATCTCTCTGATCAAAGTAATGCCAAATGTGCCTGGTACCTCTAAACAGTAAACATTTTTGTCAGATGTGGCCGGCACTGGGGATTATACATTAGGTCCTTGTATTAGAAATTCTACAGTATGGTCATGTATAGAATAAACCTCACGCTGAAACTTCAGTGTATACTGGGGTGCCAATCATGAATTTGCAGGGCGGTCAGAATCCCGGCGCTGGTGTCCCGGACAGGGTTACAATCCCGATGGCTGTAGGTAAGTAACCCTAACCTAACCCTACCCCCTCCCTGGTGCCTAAACCTAACCTCCCCCTAGTGACTAAACCGGACCTCTCCCTCCCCGCACCCTAAACCTAGCCCTCCCCCTTAATGCCTAACCCTCCCCCTAGTGCCTAGCCCTAACCCCTAACTCCGCTACTTACCTTCGGGATCTCGGCGGTCGGGATTCAGGCGTCGGCATTCTGAACGCCGGAGTCCCCTGTTGCGGGGTACTGAACGTATGTCAGGATTCGGAATGTATCCTGTACACTAGTGTCTTATAATCCAATAAACTCTTAACCCAAATTGGCACCATCAATTACTCTAAATTTAAGTCGGAAGTTAGCACACAGACACCTAGCTACTTGTGTGCTGCATCAGAAGGGTTAATGTGGTGTTCATATTTGCTTTTGCGCTACTAAAGAGCAAAGGACGTACGCGTACTGTGAGCATTTCATACAGACATATGGAAGAAATATGCTCGTAATCAAATTTACCTTCATGTCACAAGTCTGGAGAGAATGTAATATTGTTAAAGTTGCATTATAATCTAAACAATCACTTTGTGACATTATACGAGCGGCTTCAGTTTGTACAGTAAATCCCCCGGTTGAGCATTTTGTTGCTAAATTTAATTTGCTCTCGGTGTAAGGTTATACAGTGGGGGATTGTTGTGGACGTATTACGGCATGTTGCTATTCCAGAAGTAATGTTGTTACGTTGTGGTTGACAGTCTGATAATTATTGGTGCGGGACTGATGTCTGTAATCCTTTCCGCAGCAAAGTTCTCTCGCTTTGCGCTGCCAGAATTCTTACCGTCATTAGTCCGGGAGTTACTGAGCATAATTCACCGGAGGTTCATAGTAGGGAAACAAAACTACCAGTAAGATTTCACATGAGTAAAGCTTCAAATCCCTATGACAAAAGGTATTATATATACTGACCAATCAGGACCCTCTTACATCTTTGTCTGTTATTACCCAGTCTCATCTTATTACTGTTTTGTTCCCAAATGCAAAGCGGAATATGCTGCTATTATATAAGTAACATAATAATAATAATAATAATAATAATAATAATAATATATATAAAAAAAATAATAATAAATGATAATAAGATTAATTATATATATATAAAATATATAATAATAATAATAATAATAATAATAATAATAATATAGACCTCCACTAGGAAGTGCCGGATAAGTGTATATAATGTGTCAGCATTAGGGATGTTAGGGACCCACCTGATGTGGTTCACTTTGGCATGACAGGCCGGCATGCATTTTTGGCCAAACGTGTACTAAGGGCCATATTCAGCAAGGATCGCAACTGCAAATACGCACGCCATCGGCCAATTTTTATGCACTGCGCATACATCACAGTGTGCAAATGCTCCAGTGTGATTGGGCCTGTCAGTTGTGGGAGGTGATGGGGGGTTTGGGAAACACAGGCGTCCCCATGCGTTTGGACGTCATTGCATAAATTAGCCACTGCGACAACTTATGCAGCCTGAGGACTCATAGCGTGCGTGGAAGTTAGCAATTTCTGAGTAAGGTCAGAGCCAGTGTGCGTGAGGCTGCGATGGTTCCCAATTGTACCGATGGTATCGCAGTCTTGCTAAACATTACGGATGTGTGTAAGGTAAGGTAGTGTAAAGCCTGTGTAGTGCTGCGATGGGATAAAATCGCAATTAATTAGCATACGCAGTTGCGATCCGTGGTGAATCAGGCCCTAAGAGCTTAATCCTTGTTAATTTTCAGTTATTATAAAGGTTTTGATTTTCCTTTGGTGCTTAGAGCAGGGAGTTTCCCAAAGTTCGCCATTATAGTCCAGGTTTTAAGGATATCCAGGCTTGACTTTAGATGGTTAAATCACATTGACTGAGGTAAGTCATCTGTGCTGAAGCATGGACATCCTTAAAACCTGGACTGTAACAATGGAAATTGGGAAACTGTGAATGAGTAGTAAAATACAGCAAAATCGTCACATTCCAGAAAAACTAAATTGCCAGAATGTTTTAGAGAGAAGCGTATTCCTAATTTATCATCACTAGGGACGGAGAAAGCAAAGCTCGTTTCAGTGAGTTTGTGATGCTCCCGTTAAGGTAACACTTGGGTTCTGATTGGCAGATCCTCTGCATGGCTCGACAGCAGATATCCCCAATTTATAGTGATGCATCCTCAAAAGGCAGCGTTTACAGGGGTCTAAGGTGGGAAACTTAACTTCCTTGAATGAGATCTGGAAACAAATAGGCAGAAAGGTGAATGGCTGATAAATCCCAGCTACAATGGTCCTTAAAGATAACTTGTCGATCAAGGAGACTCCTGCCACTAAGTAAAAGTGAGGAGAGCGATGTTGGAGTGTGTCGTGCATATTGGGTGACCCGTTTGATCCATGACGGACCCAGATATTAATAGTTTTGATTAATGTCAAAGGCGCCTATTCATCATCGAAGGCCGTATGGCCTCCGATGATGAAGTATTGAACTCGCAGCGGGGGAAACGTGACACCAGAGCAATTCATCATTGCTCCAGTGAGGGGACAGCTGCTCCGAAAACCAGTTGTCCCTGTGGTTAATATCGCAGCTACTTCTGTAGCTGCGTTACTTACCTGCTCCCCGTCGTCACGGCTAAACATGCATGACCCCGGGTCAGGCATGCGCATAGCCGCCAGGGAGGTGGTGAGGAGGCGGCGGAGGGATCCGCTTAATTCCCTCTTCACATCCCCGGAACTCCTTCCCATAGGAAGAGAGCAAGCGCAGTCTGAAGATGGCGCTTGTTCTCGGCAGCAAACTCCGAAAACCTTCAGTTTTCTGAGTTTACCGAATACCAAGGGGGTCCTATTGAACCCTTGATGATGAACGACCCCGGTAACTTAAATATGCGGAAACTAGAGTTTCCGAATGGTTACCGGGTCATTTATCGTTTGATGAACAGGCCCCAAAGTCATCAGTTTTGGTGAAACCAGCCCTTAATCCACCAATGTAACCTGTAGATGTGATGATAAGAGACATTTTAGGTTCCTGATCTCTAGTACGGGACGGCTGACGGACTCTGCTAGGATGGAAAGTACCATTGGCGCCTGAGCACTGACACAGATTGCTGCTCTCCTGTACAGCGATATTAATTAGGAACTAATCATTTCTGAGGTAAAAGGTGTCTCCTCTGAGGCGTTTTTTTTCTGAAACTACCAATTACAAAATTATAAGTGATAGAATAAAGGTAAAGTGCCACCGTTTCCCATCTGAGTTGGCATTACAGGACGAAGGGAAGACGACACTTTAAAACTGATTAACTGATATTAGACGACTGAAAAAAAATCTTCATTGAATTATAAAGGTGTTCAAAGCCCAGAACAATATGTAAAACATGCCCCTAGCAAAGGGAATGCATTTAATCTTCTGCCCAGCTTTAAGAAGTAACACAAAGTGGGTTTATCTCGCAAGACTGGAAATGATTGATATGCAATTGCGAAATCTCCTAAGTGGCGCATGGGCTAACTCAATCTAATAAAGACAGGTCAGGCATCATTCATATCGCTTTTCCCTTATGGCATGTCTCTAACTGGATTTCTATGCATTTGGTGTTAATTATATCAGGGACTCCGCCGACAGCTGTAAATCTTCCCCATTTCCTGGTTAAGGTTTCAGTATAGCGTACAAAAAACAAACAATAAATATTTTAATTAGAATAATCAGCAACAGGTCGATCACGTTTTAACCTAATGGATACGTTATTGATTAAAAAGAACGGTGAAGTTTTGACATTGCATGTAAGTTAAGTAAATAATGACTTACACGCTGCTGTGTGCTGGGCTGCACTGGGAGACTGCTCGCCGCTGCAAAGAAGCTGCCACAGCAGTCTCCTATGCCTGCCTCCACTCGTTATGCGCTGGGCTGAGGGGGGCTCAATGCGACCCCCTCACCAGCGTGTGTCGCTGCAAAACGTTTTTTTTAACATAAGGGGGCGTGGCCACACCTCCCACAATTAGGCCATGCCCCCTTTTACCCGGGTCCGACGCGGCTCTTGGCGGGCCTGCACACACATACATTTATTATACACAGGCTTGCCGACATTCTGACAGCACCCACCGGAAGGGAGCAGCCAGGTCGGACAAGCAGGGAGGAGTGACGTGATAGAGGGGGCGTGGCCGGGGATACTACCAGACAATGGGGATGGAGCAGGGGGCGTGGCCATGAAATCACGTCATTTTGGCCCCGCTCCCGCTTCACAATGTCGAAGTTTTCAGCACGAATCGCGTGGGGGGGATTTGCAGGGGGGTTCTGGGGGGCGGTGGCTGGCCGGGAGGCTTACCTTCCTTTCCAGGGGGCTGGGAGCGGCACACGATTTTCGGGAGAGTAGGCATGTATGATGATTATACATCTATATGTTAACTCTATAAGGTTTTTTACTGTGAGACCTGTTTTGAGAGAATGGCTGTACTTAAAAATGTGGCTGCAGTATCAAAATAAAGGTCTTACCCTGTAGATGTGCCAGTTGAAGACAAAAATGAGATTGGGGCGACGGTTCGGGTGCGGCGGAGCGCCAAATTTCCCACGTAAAGTAGTGCGTTAAAATGATGGCATTCCCACTAACATGATTGGACACACTAGATCACATGACTGCACATGATTTCCCAACGGCCGCACACTTCCCAGTGTAACCGCTCACCTGAACTACTTCCAACGGTCACATGACAAATCCAACGGTCACATGACCATCTGTAAACAAATCCACCTGTAAAATACTTTACTAACTGTATATAACAAACTCCCCTCAATGAATCATATACATTCTCGCATAATCATATACACACTTTTCCTCTCTTGTAAGACAGAGCCTTTGTCTTTATTTCCTACTTCCAGATCCCATTGTTGCTACTATTGTCTATAGGGACTTTTCTGCAGATGAATTACTGTATATTAAAATCAAAACTACAGCAGAAGAGACGAGGCTCATTCATTGTACAGCATGGAAATACAGTGATGTTCACTTCAACATTATAAGCCCAACAATGTATATTTCATTAAAACAGATTAAAAACCTATAGTGAGCAACAGTTAATAAATAAACACAAAGAGCCATCGCCAGCGTCAGGCAAACTAACTCAGAATACCGCAGTCCTCATTCTTAATGGGGACTGCAGTCTGGACAAATGTGGGGCAGCACAGATGGTGTAGTGGTTAGCCATGAGTTTGGTGTGGAGTTTATATGTTCTTCCCATAATTGTGTGGGTTTCCTTACACTTAGGGAGGCCAATCCCAGGACTTTTTCTTTTCTTTTTTAAATAACTCAATCCTGGGATTGCCAGGATACTTGGGATTGGCCTGTCTTTTTTTGTTTTTAACAAAAAAAAAAAAAAGCCCCCCGCCCAGCCCCCACAGCGGGGCTTGTGGTGGATCTGGTCCAGCCAGCGTTGGACTGCGCAGCGTGACCTTACGTCACGCTGCACACTGTGGGAAGGGGGAGCTGGGAAGCGTCTGAGCACTCAGCTGGAGCTGCTCAGCGTTGCTCGGCATTTTAAAAAAAAAAGTCTATTATGGCCAATTCCAGGATTGGGATTGGAGGCCTTCAATCCCGGGATTCAATCCCGGCCATTTTTAGCCCCAAATACCGGGATCCCGATCCTGGGATTGGACTCCCTACTTACACTCTAAAGACCTACTTGTGACAAACAAAATATCCCTAGTGGGTACAAGTGTCCATGTGATAGGGAATATAGAGTGCGAGCTTCACTGGCTGCGGAATGTGCGCGCTGTACAAATAATTGGTAATATATAAATACATTTGCCAAGCTTGGCCCCGAAGGCCAGTGTCAAGCCTATAGACCAGCACTGTCCAAGAGGGATCTTCTGAACGTCCCCCAACAGGTTCTCTCCGGTTGCTCACTTTATTCTACTAATGCGCAGTCTGACGGTCGCAAATGCACAGTGACATGGCCAGAACCCAGACGTAAGCTCTCAGTTTGCTGCAGAATCAACACGGAGACCGGCTTCCAGTGGAGCTGCTGTCCCGGCATTAGTTGTGTGATAATTTGCCACAGTACCTACATCGTTTGTTAGTGCTGCGAATTGCATCACTAAGATTATACCTTACGGGGCTAAACTTGGGTGGGTCTTGAATAGGGATGCACAGTAGTCAAAAGGTTGACAGTAACAAAGTTGACATCACAATATCGATAGTTATATCCACGTTGTTAAAATGTCAACAGGCAATGTGTCAACATTTTCAGAATGCTAACATTAGGGTCAGGTTGCGGGCGGGAGGGTTAGGGTGATATTGCAGGGTGAGAGAGGTTAGGGTTAGGCTGCGCTCGGGAGGGAGGGATAGGATTAGGCTGTGGGCAGGAGGGTTAGGGTGAAGCTGCAGGGTGAGAGGTTAGGATTAGGCTGCGGGCGGGAGGGAGGGATAGGATTAGGCTGTGGGCAGGAGGGTTAGAGTGAACCTGCAGGGTGAGAGAAGTTAGGGTTAGGCTGCGGGCGGAAGGGATAGGATTAGGCTGCGGGCGGGAGGGTTAGGGTGATGCTGCAGGGTGAGAGAGGTTAGGGATAGGCTGTGGGCGGGAGGGTTAGTGGTGGGTTTCTCCATACATCTCTGGGCGGCTGCATGCATTAGAATTAGGGGTGAGAGGGTTCGGATTTCTGAAATCCGAACCCCCCCGAGCCCCCCCGATCAGAGTCCGATCCGAGTCAGGCTCGAATTTTCCCGCCTGACTCGGATCTGAAATCGAGGCAAAACGTCATCATCCCGCCTTCCGAGTCTCGCGGGTTTTGGATCCTATATAAGGTACCCGCGTCGGCGCCATTTTCTCACTCGGCTGTGGACAGTGAAGAGGGAGGGTGGGAGTTAGGGCTGTGTAGTGTAGTGTAGTGTACTGCTGCTGTTGTCCACTACTTCAAAGTCCATAGGGGCTGGCTGTGTTGTGCTGTGCTGCTGTTGTTAATAGGGGCTGTGTCCACTACTTCAAAGTCCATAGGGGCTGGCTGGACTGTGTTGTGCAGTCAGTTCTCCATAGGGGCTGTGTCCACTCCAAAGTCCTGTGCAGTGTCCCAGTCCTAAAGGGGTGCTGTAGTGTTGTCCAGGGGGTGCTCTGTCCATCAGGGGTGCTCCCCCCAAGTGCTAAAAAAATAATATATTTTCTGTGTTTGTGAATTGTGTGCGCAGTAGCCGCACGTGCATCAACAAAAGTAGTGCCAAGCGTGCGCCTGTGTCATAAGTAAAGGGCCAGCTGGCTTGACCGTTAAAGGGTGCTGTAACCCCCAAAGTACACTCCAAACCAAAAATAAAAAATTTTTCTGTGTTTGTGAATTGTGTGCGCAGTAGCTGCACGTGCATCAACAAAGGAGCAGCGCCAACCGTGCGCCTGTGTCCCATAAGTAAAGAGCCGGCTGGCTCATTTCTTAAAGGCTAGTGTAACCCACAAAGTGCACTACTCTCCAGCAAAAATAAAAAAATATTTTCTGTGTTTAGCCGCACGTATATATCAAATCGATATAACATAAATGGAGGACCAAACTTTCTCCGATAAAAATAAAAAAGAGAAAGATCAAGAACCACTTCCTCCTAGTGCTGAAGCTACTGCCACTAGTCATGACATAGACGATAACATGCCATCAACGTCGTCTGCCAAGGCCGATGCCCAATGTCATAGTAGAGGGCACATACAATCCCAAATGACAAAGTTCAGGAAAATGACCTTGAAAAAAACATTTAAATCATCTGAAGAGAAACGTAAACTTGCCAATATGCCATTTACGACACGGAGTGGCAAGGAACTGCTAAGGTCGATCCCTAGTATGTTCATGACTAGTGGTTCAGCTTCACATGACGATGGAAGCCCTCCTCCCACTAAAAAAATCAAAAGAGTTAAGCTGGCAAAAACACAGCGAAGAACTGTGCTTTCTAAGAAGATATCACAAATCCCCAAGGAGAGTCCAAGTGTGGTGGTGGTTGTGATGCCTGACCTTCCCAGCACTGGACGGGAAGAGGTGGCTCTTTCCACCATTTGCACGCCCCCTGCAAGTGCTGAAAGGAGCACCCACAGTCCACTTGCTGATATGCAAATTGAAGATGTCACTGTTGAAGTACAACAGGATGAGGATACTGGTGTAGCTGGTGCTGAGGAGGAAGTTGGCAAGGAGGATTCTGATGGTGATGTGGTTTGTTTAAATCAGGCTCCGGGGGAGACAGTTGTTGTCCGTGGGATGAAAAAGCCCATCACGGTCATGCCTGGGCAGACGACCAAACATTCCACCTCTTTGGTCTGGCAATATTTCTATCCAAATCCGGACAACAACTGTCTTGCCATATGTACCATATGTAAAGGTGAAATAAGTAGGGGTAGGGACGTCAACCACCTAGGAACATCCTCCCTTATACGGCACCAGCAGCGCGTTCATAAAAAGTTACTGTCAAGTTCAGAAACTTTGGCTAAGACCGTAAGCAGTCCAGGGACACCTAAATCCCGTTGTCCTGTTGTATCCAAGCGCCTGCAAACCACACCGTCAACTCCCTCCTCGTCAATTTCCTCCTTAGTCAGGATCGGAAGTAGTCCTGCTGGCCATGTCACTGGCATGACTGACTCTCCTATCCGGGATTCCTCCGGAGGATCCTGCATTGCTACGCCTACTGCTGCCGCTGCTGCTGTTGCTGCTGCTGGGAGTCATTCATCATCCCAGAGAGGAAGTAGGAACACCACTACTTTTACTAAACAACTGACGCTCCAACAGTCCTTAGCAAGGAGGATGAAGTACGACAGCAGTCATCCTGAAGCAAAACGTATAACTGAGGCCTTGACTGCTATGTTGGTGTTAGACGTGCGTCCGGTATCCGCCATTAGTACAGTGGGATTTAGACAATTGATGGAGGTAGTGTGTCCCCGGTTCCAAATCCCGTCTAGATTCCACTTCACTAGGCAGGCGATACCGAGACTGTACAGAAACGTCAGAAAAAGTGTCCTCAGTGTCCTGAAAAATGCCGTTGTACACAATGTCCACTTAACCACGGACATGTGGACAAGTGGAACAGGGCAGACTTAGGACTATATGACTGTGACAGCCCACTGGGTAGATGTATCACCTTACGCAGCAACAGCAGCAGCGTCACCAGTAGCAGCATCTCAGAAACGCCAGCTCGTTACAAGGCAGGCTACGCTGTGTATCACCGGTTTCAGTAAGAGGCACACCGCCAAAAACCTCTTAGAGAAACTGAGGGAAATCATCGCCCAGTGGCTTACCCCACTTAGACTCTCCTGGGGATTTGTGATATCTGACAACGCCACCAATATTGTGTGGGCATTACATCTGGGCAAATTCCAGCACGTCCCATGTTTTGCTCACACAATAAACTTGGTGGTGCAGAATTTTCTGAAAAGCGACAGGGGCGTGCAGGAGACGCTTTGGGTGGCCCGAAAAATTTCTGGCCACTTTTGCCATTCAGCGACTGCGTGCCGAAGACTGGAGCACCAGCAAACACTCTTGAACCTGCCCCGCCATCACCTGAAGCAAGAGGTTGTGACGCGGTGGAACTCAACCCTCTATATGCTTCAGAGGATGGAGGAGCAGCAAACGGCCATACAAGCCTATACATCCACCTATGACATAGGCAAAGGAGGGGGTATGCACCTGACTCAAGCGCAGTGGAGAATGATTTCCGTGTTGTGCAAGGTTCTCCAGCCCTTCGAACTTGCCACACGTGAAGTCAGTTCAGACACTGCCAGCTTGAGTCAGGTCATTCCCCTCATCAAGCTTTTGCAGAAGCAGCTGGAGAAAGTGAAGGAGGAGCTAAGATGGAGCGATTCCGCTCGGCATGTGGGACTTGTGGATGAAGCCCTTCATTCGCTTTGCCAGGATTCCAGGGTGGTCAATCTGTTGAAATCAGCCACTACATTTTGGCCACCTTGCTCGATCCTAGGTTTAAAGCCTATGTGGTGTCTCTCTTTCCGGCTGACACAAGCCTGCAGAGGTGCAAAGACCTGCTGGTGAACACACTGTCAGCTGAAGCGGAATGTGACATGTCAACGGCTCCTTCTTCATTTTCTCCCGCAACTGGGGCTGCCAGGAAAAAACTTAGGTATCCTAAGCAACCCGCTGGCGGTGATGCAGGGCAGGCAGGACCAAGTTTGGACATCTGGTCCGGACTGAAGGACCTGGCAACAATTTCTGACATGTCTACTGTCACTGCATATGATACTTTCACCATTGACAGAATGGTGGAGGATTACATCGGTGACAGCATCCAAGTAGGCATGTCAGACAGTCCATACCTGTACTGGCAGGAAAAAGAGGCAATTTTGGAGGCCCCTGTACAAACTGGCTCTATTTTACCTGAGTTGCCCCCCCTCCAGTGTGTACTCCGAAAGAGTGTTTAGTGCAGCCGGGAACCTTGTCAGCGAAAGGCGTAGGAGGTTGCTTCCACAGAATGTGGAGAAGATGATGTTCATCAAAATGAATTATCAGCTCTTCCAGGGAGACCAGCCTCCAGAAGGTACAGAGGGACCTGTGGTGGTGGATTCAAGTGGGGACGAGTTAATACTTTGTGAGGATGAGAATGTACACACTGAAGAGGGTGAGGAATCGGTGGATGAGGAGGATGAGGATGACATCTTGCCTCCGTAGAGCCAGTTTGTGCAGGGACACATTAATTGCCAGCTTGTTTTGTGGGGGCCCAAACGAACCAATCATTTCAGCCACAGTTGTGTGGCAGACCCTGGCGCTGAAATGATTGGTTTGTTAAAGTGTGCATGTCCTGTTTATACAACATAAGGGTGGGTGGGAGGGCCCAAGGACAATTCCATCTTGCACCTCTTTTTTTTCTTTGCATTATGTACAGTTTGGGGCCTAGTTTTTCAAACTGCCATCCTGTCTGCCACTGCAGTGTCACTCCTAGATGGACCATGTGTTTGTGCCGCCCACTCGTGTCTCTTAGCATAGTCATCCAGCTACCTCGGTGCAACCTTTTGGACATAAAAACACTATTGTGAGGTGTGAAGTGTTCAGAATAGACTGGAAATGAGTGGAAATTAAGGTTATTGAGGTTAATAATAGCATAGGAGCAGAAAAACCTACAAATTCTGTGATTTTAGCTGTTTTTATGCTTTTTTTCAAAAAAATACAGATCCAAAACACAAAACCCAGAACCCAAAACACGGAAGGGTGGTTTTGGCAAAACCAATCCAGATCCAAAACACGAAGAAAGATCCAGATCCAAAACCAAAACACGAAAAGTGGCCGGTGCACACCCATAATTAGAATATTTGTGCACAGCAGCTGTATCTGCAGTTATGTACTGTATGCGAATCAGGTGCTTTCTTAGTTACACAAGTTACATACATGTTATACAGCGGAACGTCTCCCTCGTGACACAAATTAACAAACTCTCTGTGCTGTATCTGCAGGTGAGTGAATGTTCCTACAGAAATGTTAAGAGGGTCCCTTAATGTATTAGGTAGGGATGAGAACTGTATATTTACAGCTGAAATGAACATAATGTAGCAATAAATTGGAGTAACATTTATGTCAGCAGCACATGAAGGAAAATAAAATGGAGAGGTCTTAATGCAAGATGGGTTTGTGGTGTGCACACAAATGTCAAGTATTTACATGGAGGAGAGAGACATGATAATGGGCTGGATGGAGTATTTCTATGAAGGGTTATCTTTGATGGTAAAAGCATGCCATTTACTGCACTAGTTACACAAATAGGACAAAGCAGTAGCTCATCCCATCTACAATCACAATGGATGAATAATTGAGCCCCGACCCATCCTTTTACTAAATAGGTCTCACTATTATAGGTACGCCTCCATCTATTGGAGCCCTCTCAAGCAACGCATGTTTATATTATTCTTCCCACTTCCTTTGGATAGTTACATCTTCTTTCCAGACACAAATTGCACTTGAGGTATGGAAAGTAAAATCTTATTATTGATGTTATACCAACCTTCAATCTTTGGACAGAAAACACAACATCCTGTACTGTATGCTTAGGTTTTGCCTATACCAACCTATCATACTTTGAAGGGTCTACTGACCACCAATGGAACTGGAGAACCCTGGTTTGCATGCAGCTCTTGCGTTTCCCTTGCGGCTCCCGGCTCGGCAGTCCCCACTGGTACAGAGAACGCTGGTCTCTGAAGCGATCAGACTAAACAAGCCACTGATCGTTTCAGAGGCCAGCGTTCCCAGTGATGCAGTGAGGAGCCAGCACGCCTGCTGGATCCAGTTAGATACAGCTGGCAGCAGCGACGGCGGGACAGGGTAGCCCTGACGGTGTGAAATGGTGCCAGCATGAAGACAGTTAAGTTTCTTCATAGGGGTGTGGGCGGAAAGGGGGAGCTAGTACTGGGGCACTACCTAAAGGGGCATAACTACAGGGGGCATTGCAGAAGGGGCACAACTACTGGGGGCATTGCATAAGGGCAAAACTACAGGGGGGCATTGCATATGGGGCACAATTACAGGGGATACAGCATAATGAGCACTATTGCCTGAGAGCCAGTGTGTGGGGGGGTGGGCAGCCTAAGAGCTGGGAAGATGCCGCCTGCTTTCATGCTTATTGGGGCAGAGTGGGGCTGTTAAGATAACTGTGGGGGGGGGGCTGGAGTGACATGAGGGGCTGCTGTAGTGGCATGGGGGGCTGCAATGACACATGGATATAGACTGGAATGGTAAGGGAGGGGGCTGGAGTGACACATGGAGGGGCTGAAGGGTGTATTAAGTGAATCTGGATTTTTCAATGTATTTTATGTGGTTCTAGATTTCAAAATGTATTTTATGTGGATGTGGTTTTTTAAATGTATTGTATTGTAATATTGTATTGTATTGTGTAATATTGTATTGTATTATGTAATATTGTGTTGTATTGTGTAATATTGTAATTTTTTGGCTCTTTGCCTCTGACTTGTTGGCCACCCCTGGTCTAGTGTGTATGCGGCATTACAGTGCATTTGTTACAGCGTGTGCACACAAAAGGGGCAGTTGCCATTGAGACGCAATGTATCGGAGTGGAAAAATGCTGGGCGGTGGTTAAACAGACTCACAGACACGGTCCCTCTTGCAAACGCATTAAGGGAGTGCCGCGAGGCGCGTCACCGAAGTGTTTGTCTACAGAGACGTTGAAAGCCGTACTCAGACACAGAACCTGCGCCTGCCATAAGGCTGGTTCAAGTATCGATGGTGCATCAGACGGGTGGTGTCTAAGGAAGCAACAATCGATGATTCAATGTCTCACTCCTTGCACATTTGGATGCTAGAACGTGGGCAGGATGCAGGAGATACACCCACTCTTCTGGGGTGCGGGGGGACAACCCAAAATATGAGAAGAGTTAGCCACAGTACGCTGTATGTACACACACTTCCTAATGAGCGACCAATCAGCTTTGAGGTAGTATTTATCAAGTACATTCTATAAAATGATAGCTAGTAGCTGGTTGCTATGGGTGACTTCGCCACTGGTCCTCTTTAGAAGGTATGATACAACGGCTCCAAAAGGAGGAAGCTTTAAAAATACAATCCTGGCAGTCTATTATGGCATAAGGTTTTGTAATCATTTATAACAAGCACTGTTACGATTCCTAAGAACAAAGAGGGACTTCGCTTTTCAGTTTCATTATGATTTATTAAATAGGGCTAAAAGAAAACCAAAAAAACCTCAGGCATGCTTATACATATAGGAACATTGATCAGTAGGTTTAATTGAACAATACGGTTGTGTCAAGTTCTCCAGCAAGTTAGTTTTGATTCTCTCTCATAGATTAAACAATTGAAGCAGCCCCTTTACTTCGGGGCAGGTTAGGCGCAGTCGGTCTCTGTAGTCTAGAGATGTACAGCATATACAATATTCCTACAGCCATGCACAAATACTACATTCACGCATACAGCCATTGTCGGGCACGGTTGTTATGAAGACGCAGAGGCGCGGACTGACGTATGTGCGGGATTGCAGGTATGGATGGCATTGTAGGTACGGCAGTAAAATGCAGGGCAGCATGGTCAAATTATAGTAATTAAAGCAGGTATTTAAAAGAAAATAGCACACCGAAAAACAAAGACAGATAATGATGCCCCCAGGGAGGATTGTTTTCCCCAGGGACTCACAAGCAAGAAGCAATGTAAAGGATTGTATCAGCAGGGTGACATCAGACATCAGCCTTTTGTAGTCACACAGCGGTGAGACAAGCAGTAACACACCTCCTGCTGTCCGTGTCCTGATGTACTGGAGGACTCGTAGTCTGATTAATTAACCAGCGCACCCGGAGCGGGGACATTAGATATGCAGCACCCGGTGATAGCCAGAGCTGGCTCTGACCCAAGCAGACTGTCTATTGTCAGCAAGGGACTCGGATGGATTCATTCTCTCCTTCCACATAGTGTGTGCGCTGACATGTATTAAGTCAGGGAAGGTTTCTGTTCTCCCGGCCACTCTAATCTATTCCAAGACATCACTGGAAGAAATTCTGAGCCTGATACTGTGTCGCACGCAAAAGCGAACACAACGGTGTCTATTGGCGGTCGCTAGTCTGCGAGTTTTTGCAAAATGGCCTACAAACGCCTTCCCTTCTGTACATCCATGCATCAGAGTGTGCAAGGGCTGAGACGCCCGCTTTTAGCGCTCGTGCACACACACGAATCGCTGCACACCATCGGGCAGTGTCTCCGTCTAACCATGGACGCCTATGCTTGCGTCTATGATTACTCGGATGCACTAAGCCCCCATAACGCAGCCACTGAAAGCACTATTTTTGTGCGCGCCACTAGGTGCCTCCCAGTCCCCACCAGGAACGTCCGTCACTTTTCTGACACAATTCAGATACTGTCTGAAATCAGGCCTGGCCTGCGGCTCTCCTGCTGTTGCGAAACTACAAGTCCCAGCATGCCCTGCCACAGATTTAGCACTCCCTAATAGCAAAGCTGTCTCAGCAGGGCATGCTGGGACTTGTTTCACAACAGCTGGACAGCCACAGGTTGGCCTGACCTGGCTCTAAGTCGATCGCAACAGCACGTGAGGTTTGCGCTGTAGGAGATTTCAGAATTTTTCATGCATTTGCAAATTATCGCTAAACTACATCAGGATAATATCGGGATTGCTTGCGGCTCTGAATCAGGGCCACCGTGTCTTCAGTGTTTGGCTTACAGGCGACAGTTATAGTTATAGCTTCATAGCACGCAGGAGGACGGTCACGTACCCAAGCCTATCCTGTTTAGGGTTGGCCATTGGAAACAGATTGCTGATAATTGTCAATGTTCCTGATTCAATAGAATTATTATTATTATTTTTTTTAAGTTCAACAACAGCATTGCGATGGTTATCACCATTCTATGCTAGTCTCTGGTGCCACATCTAATGTTCAATTGTGTTTATTCAGTTGCGGACGCTCGGCAGCAGTGTCTACAGCACAAGTCCCTGGTGCATGCATGATTTTCCAGGTTCCACTGGGCAACGTACCAAGAGCCTGATTCAGCAAGGAACGCACAGGAGAGAAGAGAACGCAGGCACTTGGCCAATGTTTCCGTACTGTGCATGCATCGCACTGCGCTTGCGTGAACTACTCGGTGCGATCATGTAAGCGTACACAGACTACACGAAGCGTGTATGCAGACCCCTTCCGATATTGGATTGACAGAAAGTGCCGTTTGTGGGTGGTGACGGGGGGTGGTAGTGCAAACGCAGGCGTGCCTGTGCGTTGAGACGCCATTTTAGGGCCGTCCATAATTAAACCAGTGCGGCGAAGGACGCAGAGATGAGACTCTGTACATCAGGCTTTGAGTATAGGGGGATGGGCGGCTTAATATAGGGCTGGCCGTCTGCATCTTATGCTGCGGTCTCCGTGCGTATGCATTGATTAGCATATTCTCGCAGCGGCTGGGTACACGAGTCTCCTAGTGTGCGTTCCTTGCTGAAGCAGGCCCTAAATAAACATTGCTTACACAACTATGATGGTGACAACGCTGATGAGACTATCTGGTGGCCAGTGTCAGACTGGAGCATGAAGGGCCCACTGGGGGAATCCAGTGGTAGGGGCCCATGCTTTGGGGCATGGTCAGGGGATGAGGCCAGCCCCCACAGAAGCTTGGACAGACATTAGTGACCATTTAACTGACCCTCTAATAGAATAACAATGTATAGTTCAAGTGCACAGTCTGAAACTGACATTAGAGCAAGTGGTAGGGCCCCCAGGCAGTGGGGCCCACCGGGGATTTCCCCTGTACTCCTGTGGGCCAGTCCAACCCTGCTGGTGGCTACATTGTCATGGCCATCCCTGATGCTGTAGATGGCCTGCCAAGAAGGTGCAGTCACGTCCTATGATGGTGTGCTGATGTAACCTTCAAGAGAGCTGCCTCTGCATCATCCACAGAGGGGCCGATGTAATTAACGACCCATGCCCACCCACTTTTGGACTGTCCCAGTATAAATACAGGGAGCAAACATTTGTTATGGTGGCTCAGGGTGTAAGAGGAGAGATAAAGTAAGTAGGTCATGGTTGGCTGCCATCATTGCACTGGGTCCCAGACCAAATCTAGTTGTGCTGGTCCATGTGTGTATATCAGATGAAACCTTTAAGTGACAAATCTCCCACCACCGCCACTAGATACTGTATGATGCAAAACCTCACACAGACAAAATGTCATGGTGGATCCTCCATCAGCGCTGGTACTGGGCAGTTTATGGTCATTTGTATTATAAATGGAAGGGAGACATGAATGGCTTCCCACTTCCCCCCCCCATGAGAAGCCAGTCTGGGCCTGGAGTTGGTTATTACTATAGTGAGGGAACCAGCTTAGACTGACCAGTGCTGAGACTGGCTGAGGATCATTCTGAATACTGCCTGCCTTGTACATTTCTGCATGGAGAGCCTGAATTCCATGCGGAGCGCGTAAGGTGAAACTCATTTTAGGATCAGTTTTGAAAATGTCACTTCTAATAGCCATAATCCTAGTCAGGTAAGAGCCACTCCGACTCTGCGATGATAAGCCAGGGCATAGGGCCTGATTCAGAGCCGGACGCAATTAGCGCTCGTTCGTCCTGATAATAGGGGTGGCTATTCAAATGAACCGTTCGCTGTTTGCGGTCTGTTCACGCCTCTAGGTCTGAACGAGCGAACAAAACTTGCGGTCGTTTTTTGGGAAACTACGCCCCCTGGCCGCTCGCATCCTACGTCATGTCCGCTATTAGATTAATCGAGTACATCGACCAGGGTATGAACTGCTCGCTATTCTTGTGGTTGGTTTTTGCTACCACAATTTTGCGAGCAGTTCTGGCTATTAAATAACCCAGTGACGTAGTCAATGACGCTCCTGTATTAATTATGCACACCCTTAAAACGCCCGTTTTGACCTTTAGGCACGCCTGCGTTCGGATTTCCACTCCCCGTTTTCAAGCACCTTCCCCTGTTACCACCCACATACGCCTCATCCTGTCACTCAAAATAGCAGGCATTCGCTATTTTGCGAGCACATGAATTTCGACCGCACTGACTGGTTCGCGCATGCGTATAACGATCCGTACGCATGCGCAGTTGGCCAAACATCGCTCGGAGCGAACGAGCTGCCGCTTACGAGTGGCTCTGAATCAGGCCCATAGACAATATGGCGGTTATTTAGCGTTAAAAAAAAAAAAAAAAAGTACTTTTTTTTAGCTTTAAAGTCACATTTCTACATTGTGTATCCCAGTAATTTGTCCACGTAGGTCATTCTCGATTGTTCAGAGTCGCCCCCTTACATCTGAAGAGGTGGTACTGAGTAAGGGCATGTGCAGCACAGCTAGATGTGTACTCATTCCCGTATACACCTTTTGGGTTCCGGACTATAGACAGACAGTAATTAGTTGGCTAATGTAGACATTAGCCACCAGATGTTAGACAGTTAATAGATAGAAAAGGATAAAAGTTTGACACAGACAAAAGTCAGACACACTAAAGTTAGACATGTAAAAAGTTCGACAGAGTCAAAAAGTTCGACATGAAAAAGATCGACACAAAAATGGTTGACACATTTTATTTTTATTTTTTTAGGATTAGGCACTTACTGGAGGTTTAGGGTTAGGCACCAGGGGGGAGGGTTAGGGTGAAGATTAGGGCTAAAAAAAAATAAAAAAAATAAAATAATTGTCGACCATTTTTGTGTCGAACTTTTGACCCTGTCGAATATTAGTGTGCCTGACTTTTGTTTGTGTAACTTTTTTCCCCGTCTAACTATTGACCGTCTAACATCTGGTGTCTATCTAGACCATAGGTCTTCAAACTTGGCCCTCCAGCTGCTGTGGAACTACACATCCCAGCATGCACTACCACCTTCTTGATATAACAGCATGCTAAAACTATGGCAGTGCATGCTGGGATGTGTAGTTCCACAGCAGCTGGAGGGCCAAGTTTGAAGACCCCTGACCTAGACATTGTCTAACTAATTACTGTCTATCTCTTATACCACACCCCCACCTTTAAGGAGGCACAGGCCGGCTTGGTGCTACGAAACACAATAAAGACGCTGAATATCAGCAGCGCTAACAAGCCACTTTTGACCCCTCCAGGGGATTATATTTCCATCATTAGCGCTTTTACCATGGTACATTATATCAAGTTGCAGCTGTCTGCTCGCAGTACATAATGGACATTTCCACTCGGAGAACTGCAGGAAATAAGATTCCCATTTCATCAATCAAGTGGTAAACAACAAATGTGCATGTTTTTGTATATTATGTTATATATAATGTTTCGTATTCATAATAACAATCCAGACAATATTCTCTCGGGTATATGACACTTCATTACATTGTTACATTGTATACAAATAGGGTAGTGTGACTTTATCATTACTGTACTGTATCTATGCTACCTTTAGGGGTAAGTAAACATTTGTACTCCTGATATAAAACTACTGGTTCTCAACTGGGGATCGGTATGATTTACCTCTGGCCGCAAATCCCGACAGTGGAGGCCCGGCAGAGGTGAAGATCCCGACTGCGCTACAGGCAAGTATAAACTAACCTAACCCTCGCCCCCCCTAACCCTAACCCTCCCTTGGGGGGGCCTAACCCTAACCTCCCCCAAGTGCCTAACCCCGCCGCCTAAACCCAAGTCTCCCACGCGGGTGGGGACCCAACCCTAACCTCCTCCCAAGGAGGTGCCTAACCCTAATCCCCCCTTCCCCTAGCCTAAACCTAACACTCCCAGGGGGTGCCTAAATCTGTTTTCCCTCCGGGAGCCCCTAACCTAACCCTCCCCCCTGCGGCTGTCCGCGCCCGGCTTACCTTCGTTCGGGAAGCAGGCCGTCGGTCTCCCGGCGTAGGTAAAATGACAGGCGTCGGGATCTCGAGGCCTGTCATTTAACCCTTGCTGGGAGTAGACAGTCGGGAAGCCGGCGGTCGGGATTCCGTCCGTCGACTTCCCGACTGCTTCCCCTCAGCTGTATATACAGTACATGCAAATACGCTACTTTGCCTGCCTTTTCCTGCATGCGTTCATGCCCACTTTTGAATGAGCCCCTATTTATGACTCACTGAATTGCGACAAACCATAAAGCCAGTCAGACTCACTTGGTTACTTAAAGTTTATATGAGCTGGAGATGCCACATGTCTGCATTTAGACACAGTAGAATATTTGGATAGATGGGGTTACATCTGGCAGTATGTCGCTCCAGTCCAGTCTCTGCTAATAGTATAGTCCATCACAGGCTTTGTCTGCTACTGACAGACCCAGCTTTATCATCCTTCCAGATAGCAGGGGGCAATGTTAATGGTCGATAAATCCTTTCGTGAAGATTGAATAAAGGTTAAAACTTTTTTCAGTACAAAGTATTCAGGGACAGATTAGACAAGTATGGAACTATTGGCTTTACAGAACGAATCCACTTACAGTATCTATACTCTGATCATGTACAGGAGAAATAGGACGGGATCGGTTATCTGGAACGCTGTGATACACCTACAGTAGGCCGACTAATACAGCTGTCCAACGTTCTCTACATCAAGGTGAGAAAACAAGGAGGACAGTAATGCTATGAATTAGAGGGGGAGGATAGTAGACAAACAAATAGCAGATTGCACGGCGTGGCAGTGGTTAGCATTGCTGCCTCACAGCCAGGGCCGGCTTGAGGCATGTTCGTCCAGTGCGGTCGAACAGGGGCGCCACTCCATAGAGGGCGTACCCCTCCCAACATCACGATTTCAGCGGGACAGCACTGTTCCGCTGTTTCACCTGTGGGCCGAAGTGTCCCACGGGTGGTCTGGTCGGGAGGTCAAGCACCCCCACCGCAGCAGCTGTGCCGGACCCCAAAGTAGCTGAATGGATGCCGGGAGAGGGCTGGAGGAAGCCCAGCTGACAGAGTGTTGGGCTCGCCCCAAACCTGATGTTACATGGGAGGCATGCCAAGCTGGCACACCCCCAAATAATGGCATTTAGGGGGCATGGCCCATATTAATGAGGTCACGCCCCCATTTCCGGAAGTACACAGCAAAGCCACGTGCGACAGGAGGGCGACGACTGCCCAGGAGGCACAGGGCCCGGCTGTCCCTGCTCACAGCACTACAGTCATGAGTTCAATTCCCAACCAAGGTCCTATCTGTCTGGAGTTTGTATGTTCTCCCCGTGTTTGCTCGGTTCCTCTCACACTTCAAATACATACTGGTAGGTTAATGGTCTTCTGACAACAAAATGAACCCTAGTGTGTATATACACAAGAGGTGTCCCATAAACTGTCAAAAATAAAAATAGATAAATCAAAGCGTCCAGACGCAAAACATGCAAGAGAGAGATAAAGAACTGTAACGTAGAAAACAGAGAATGTATATAATTCCAGGAGATTGGAGGAACATTGTTCACATACACAAAAGGCAGTAGGGAATAACATAACTATATACAGTATTTGCAACTCTCATTTATAATAGGCACATTAATGACTACAGAGTTAAACATCTAGTGACTTTTTTGGACTCAGTAGTTAAAGTGATAGATCAGGGTGTATGATAAACCTCATTTAGATCACCTTACAATAGAGAGTTACTATACGTCCCGGTTTTCCTGGGAACGTACCGGAATTTAACTCTCTGGCCCGACGTCCCAAAAACCAATCTCCAGGATACCCAATTGTCCCGGTTTCGCGAGGAGACGAAGGGCAGCTGGTCGGGTGGTGGAGGCAGGCAAGAGGGAGGTGGCATCAGTTTAAATTTGGCGCCGGTCGCGAGCCAGAAGCCGATGAGAAGCAGAAGCCAGTAACAACTCGCCGCGTCATAGCTCCACCCGCTCTTGGCGTCTGACACCACCGAGCGGGGCCTTCAGTTCTGCGGTGGTGGTCAAGCAAAGACGACGACAGGTGAAGAAGAAAGATAGGTTAAAAAAGAAAGTTGGTGAGGACGGTAGAGAGCTATAGGTGGTGGAAAGCAAAGAGCTAAATGAAGCTCCACACTGCAGCATCTCCCAGCTTACAGGTCGGCGGCCTTGGCCACCAGAAAAATACCCCTGCACCCTTAGACCACCAAGTGTTAGGCATTCAGTCCATGGGTGCAATCAGGCCCCCGGGACATGTTAGGCGGACAGAGGGCCCATGCCACAAGTATAAGTGACTTTGGGCATTAGGCCCAGGTGACTTTATATGCCCTATGGTAGGCAATAACCTGAGCAATGGCGTCACAATGGGGGTGCAGGCCGCACGCGGGTGTCACCCGCCGAGGGGTAACACCAAAGTGCAGACTCCCCCTCTGGTGACAGGAGCCGGGTGCTGCACTGTAGAATTACGTGCAGCACTCGGCTCCTGTCACAGTGAGGGAGCCAGCACTACAAACACACTGGTCCCCGGGGGGCAGCCCACACCTCCTGGACCCCCCAGAGACACTAAAACCAGGGTTCGGGTGCGTGGCCCCGCCCCCACATGCAAGGCCCCACCCACTTGTCCCAAGGCCCCACCCCCTTTCCCTGGCGCGCACGGCTGCACTCATGCTTGTACACCCACACCGGGTGCAACTAAAGGTGAGGACGCCACTGAACCTGAGCTCCTGGTGAGTGGCTGGGCATTAGGCCCCGTTCGCTCTTTAGTGGCAGATAGTAGAGAGCCCCTCTTACCCATGTGGCATAAAGCTCCTTAACAACATTATGCCACACAGCAGGTGGTATACTGTGTATAAAGGAGACTACTATTGTGTGGCATACAGTTTATAAAGGGCACTAATACTGTTGCTCTGAGACCCTTGAGCCGCTCCTGTGCTGAGCTTGTATTGTATTTTTTTCCCTCACTTTTTGTGAGCATGGCCACGCCTCCCTGATTTGGCCACGCCCCAGTGTGCTTGGCTTTTTTTTTTTTTTTTAATATAGCAACCCTATCTTAGCAAGCACATATCTGGTTCCATATCCCACAATAAATTCAGAAACTGAAAATCTTTGGCTTTGAGTCACTGATGCAATACACTATCACACACCCCATTTTACGCTTTCCTGGAATCTGCACTTTGTTGCACGTCCCCTTATTCACTAATATGTTTCAATGGATCCATTTCCTTGGTTCAGTGTTAAGTTCGTCACACTGACCCCCAGATAGTACGCAACAAACACGACCCACATGCAGTGCAATGTACTAACGTCATGCTGCACAAGCCTCTGTTACTCTAAGTGTTAAATACTCTACAGTAATTCACAGAAACAAACTTTACATACACCTTGTACTGTATGGGTGGATAAAGATTTTAGTTTTCTGAAATTGACTATTTTACTAGACAATTTGATTTTTTCACGTACACTCCAAAATGCGTGGACATTTGACACGTGGAGCAAACGGTTTAAATGAAATACAGTCAAACCCCAGGTGAGGAAAATCTGTAAAACAGCACAAAACAAAAGTAGAGTAAAATAATGTGAAAAAAAAAGGTAAAACCGTTAAAGGTGTAAAAATTTGTGTGTAAAGAGTTGTTGTCTGTGACACACTGTAACCATGACAACTGCCATGTACTGTATGTTTTTTACGCTCATTTCCCTAAATATTTGCTGTATTTCTCCTCTTTCCTGGGTGTTAGCCAGGAGTAACTCATATGTGTGCTTAATTCAACATGTATGTGATTATTAAATTATCCGTACACATGAATAGCGCACTCACCCGGGGACGTAGCACAATACAAAGCGAAATAAAAAACAAGCAAGGTACAAAGAGACCCGATTCCCTTATGGGATCCGTTTGATCTGTCAAACAGAAGATCTTAGCATGTTTCGTACGTACAGCTCCCTGATGGATTCATTCTCATCCAAGTTTGTCTGCCCACACTTGCGTAGGCCTGCGCGATTATATACCCAGCAGGGACGACTCTCTCGATGCCGTTGCTACGGCATATTTTGCAACCCACGGACAACCTGCAACCTCTATCCCCTGAAGGGTCTTTCCCTTGCAGACAGAACATACGCAGGGTCAAAAGTTTCAAGTGTTACATTTACGTGCCATGATAGAAAAAAAAAATACATTACTGTATATATTGTATTGTCTTTGGTGATACATCATATTAGACAGCCGTATTAAAATAGTCGTGTTCTTCAGAAGGACACATCCACTACCACTAAATAGTCCCACCAGGGTAATGCATTGGGGTGCATCACTCCCCAGATACCCCCACCATTAACTCTTAGTTGGTACTACTAGTATTGTTGCCCTGGAGAAATTGGATGGGGGGTATGTATTGAATGAGGCACCTGAATGGATGTCACAGATATCCAATCAGGTCCTGCATTTAATATACACTTCTCATACTAAATCACTAGGGTCAGATTCAATTAGCTGGGATGATGCATCGGAACCTCTGGTGATGTGTGGCTGAGCGTATTGGTTACTACCATAGGAAAAGCATTTCTTATATTTGTTCACACCTGTATGGAGCACCAGCAAAACCAAGCAAGATTTTACTATCCTAATACGCCATCAAGTGTTAAAACACAAAGGACCTCATTCAGACCCGCTCGCAAGCGGGTCGATGTTTAGGCCCTGAGCACGCGCAAGCCCCGGAGCGAGAGAGAAATTCTCTCGCTCCAGGGCTCGCTACCAACGGGACGGCTGACTATGTTGATCGACAGCTCTCCCAGTTTAGTAGGCGGGGAGGGGGGGTGGTTTCACAAACGAAGGCGTTCCCTTAAGGAACGCATGCCGTTTTGTGGGCGGCCAAACTGACATCAGCAGCGATGTCAGTGGGGAGCTTCCTGCTCGATCAGAGCAGGAAGCTCCCTGGGGCTTGTGGTTGCCGAGACCCAACCTCACGGGTCTCGTCGCAAGCCCCGATGGTCGGTCGCTAAAGCTGTGGGTGGTAACTAGCTAGTGACCAGGAGGCCGCACTTCAAAAGACAAGCGGCCACCCACATTCAGAGCGAGCGCTCGCATTTTGCGAGCGCCTCTGAATGAGGGCCAAAGTCCTGATGGACCCCAATGGTTATTTTTAGCAACTTTTGTTAGTATAGCACCAGCTTATTGAGTTGCGCTTTGCAAATGGCTAGTTTAATCTGCCACCTGGAATGGAAGGAAGCACTGTAAAAACTAAAATTACAGAACTCCTCTGCCCAGTAGCGGTAGGACTTTTTACTGTAAGAAAATATTCAAAAATCTCCAAAAATAAAAGAAAAACATGTGATTGGTCTTTCCGAGACTATTAGCTACTTGTATCCGATAACGGAACACAGCAGAGGCAGTTAGTTTGTGAGCCGAACAGATGTCCGCGAGAATGCAGGAAACAAATTCACTTTCTACCTTAGTGAAGTCACTACCTGCTGCCTATTCATTTACTGGCGATCGCAAAAATATGGGTTTAGCCACGAAATTGGCGGCCACGGCAGGATCCAGGAGGCCAGTGCGCTTCTAAACCGAATAGTAGACAAATTATGTAGAAATACATTTATTATTAGAAGTAAAAAATAAACTGTATATTAGTATAAAGTGAATTTAGGTCTTGATTTTTCTTCAAGAAAACTAAAAATTTAGTTTTCTTCTTTAAAAAGAAAATGTTGCTCTAAAACAGCTTTAGAAAAATAAAAATGACATGTTCCAATTGAGTAATTGTTATTATTTGTCCATGTGTGATATATGGATTCTTCATGCAGTATCTTGCAGATGAGCCTAAATTGTCTGTAAAAAAAAAAAAAACATCAATACCGAGGGCTAATGCTTTAGATGGATCTCTCGGCGGTGACAAAATGAACTCTGGAATCCAACCACCTCGACAATTAATTCAATCTCCTACTGTCATCTCTTCCACAATTAAAAGGATGAAACCATCTGAATAGCAACAATAGGACGCTAATGAACTATGCGAGTCCAAAAACATAAATCTTGGTGCCGCGAGGTAATCGATACAGAGCTTGAAGGTGGGGAGATCGTCCCGCAAGCCAATCAATCTGATCACTTTTTACGTTTACGGAGCTTTGGTCATTACAGGAGGACGAGAGGAGGGGAGCGAGTGCAGCAGAGGTTTGCCAAAGTTAAACACTGAGAAGAACGTGTGCAGCAGAACGTTTCCTTATCGGCCCCACTATAATAATGTCCTCTATAGAAGTTTTTAAACACTGATGCGACACTGCATTCATTAGCACTGTCTCTACAGACAATACAGGGCTTATGTAGAGTTGGGCACATTTTGGGCAAAAATAACATGCAGGTGTAACATGAGACTGAATAATGGTGCATTTTGCGCATCTTCAGAGATGGAAGCAGGGGCGTATCTATGATGGGTGCAGACAGTTAAAATATACTTACCTCTCCGTCGGTCCGGCGCTAGCTGCGGCGGATAGAAATCACTGTGAAATAGCCACGGCGCCCATTTTCCGGCGATTCGTGCAAGCGCAGTAGAGACGTCCCAGGAATGCGGTGCAGGCGCCATTTTTCAGGAGACCTGCGCATGCGCAGTAGACCCTGGCACAATGCCAGAGTCTACTGCACCCCCCGAAGAGGAGGGGGCCCGATCGGAGTCTGCGTCCGGGCCCTCTCCTCTCTTAAAGCTCCTCTGGCTGGAAGGAGCACAATACTTGCCCAGCTCCGCATGCATGTTACAGTATGTGCGCCAAGTTATGCCAGGAGATGTATCACAATATAGTCTGTCTATAGCAGGACAATGTTATTAATGCCGAGGGCGGGATGCATCAAGCATCGCATTTTAAATGTGATACATCCCACCACTTACCGCATTCATTGCGGTGGCATTTATTAACCCCTTATGCACGTACTGTACAAATGCAATTACAATAAGAACTATCCTTTGCGGTGTGAGCAGGGGCGCATCTATAATGGGGTACAGGGTGTGCGGGGAACACGGGCCCCTGGGTCCAGGGGGGCCCCGCACTGCACACCCTGCACCCATCATATTACTTACCTCTTCGGAGTCCAAAGTCGGCGCGGGGGACGGGCGTTGTAGAACTGCTGCATTTTCCCGTCATTTGCTCAGTACAGGGAAAATGACCTGTGCGTATATTATAGACTCTGGGCGCACTCTAGTGCCCAGAGTCTATAACTCCGGCGCTGACCGCGCACAGCTCAGTGCGCTGCCGGCTGCCAGACGTAGAGGAGGGGGCCCGTATCAGAGACTGCACACGCGCCCCCTCCTCTCTAGAAACGCCCCTGGGTGTGAGGACTTCTGGATTTATGACCCGGGAGTCCTTCTGTGCATGTGCAGCCATTGGCAAACTCATGCCTGAGCTGCGGGGGACCCAGGGAGGGATCCTATTGGATACCTCTTGGGAATGACCTATCGGGTACAGGAGTGATACATACAGGGAATGCAGTCTAACCTAACAAACAAATGCAAAATCCTTCAGTCCTTCAAACGTGCTCTCAAGACCCACTATTTCATCGAAGCCTTCCAGCTCTCATTTTAATTTGCTGCTACACACTCCTCTCTCCCTGCCTACCCCTTCTGTGTCACCCCTGTCTGTCTGTCCCTCCCCCTTAGAATGTAAGCTCCTATGAGCAGGGCCCTCTACCCTCTAGTGCTTCTCCTTACTATACCTTCATCTACTTCTTACGCTCTACCAGGGCACCTAACACTTCGTTGCTTTGCATTGTTACTTATCTGGGTGTTATGGTCATGAATGTAACAATGTATATTATCCATGTCCTGTAATGTATTGTACTGTACCGTAAGTCACTGTAAATCAATCTGTTTATGTACTTTGTTGTTTGGTGCTGCGGAACACTTGTGGCACCATATAAATAAACGATAATAATAATAATAATTAAAAAAAGAGTACTAATAAATTCAATCGAATAAAAAAGTATAGTGACGATGCTCCCTCTATCCTCCATAAGAGCAAAATAGTCTGAATCTACATATACAAAGCAACACAAATGTGCAATTTATACCCAACTATACACATCAGTGTCTCAAACAGACTCCCTGACAGAGGACATGCTGGAATGGAGTTCCTTTGACAACTTCAAAAGCAAAATGTTCAGAAGGTGTTACATTTTGCATCTAATCCTGATGTTCTCTCAGGATTGCAGAAGTCCTTGTTCTGGAGTTCTGTAGATCGGTCATTATAGCTGGGCACACACTGCGTGACCGAGCTACAGAGGAGTAACAAGGGCTCCCTAAAGGCCCTCACAATACAGGGCCCCTATTTACACACTAGGAGTGGCAGTACATGCTGACACTCTACTACACACCAGTGAATGGTCAATGGTCCTGCTGGGGGCGCTCTCTGGACGATGGCTCAAGATCTGCTGGCTGAAAAGCAAGAGCATGAATCGCTTAGAAGCTACACTCATATGCCTAAGGCAAAGGGAACCCGGCAAATGGGGGTATTAGAATGTACGTGATTTACACTATAGGAATACATTTGGGATAATTGATTTATATATCGCATTTGGACGTCACAGTGAAATACTGCTTTTTCCAGGAAAACGAAGAACAGACTCAGCAGGTTCCATCCTGAAGGTAGATGAATTGTTGGTTGGGGACACCAGAATTTCACATAGACTGTAACTTACTTGCTGTACTTTACAGCCCTTCCATTGAGTGTGCAGCGCTCTATTGATTATTCTGTTAAACATGTTACTCTGATGTACGGCCGACTCCGGGAAACCTGCTTTCCATAGTTTACTAGGCTACTAAGTACCTAGGAGGACAGTGGACTTGCTGTGCTCTATAGCACTAACAAAGCCGTTGCCCTGGCCTGGCCCCCAACCATTAGCAGGCATGCTGTAAGCTAGCACTTGCAATGCTGTATAATGTTATGCACCTTGTTCAAAAGCTTACTGTACATTAAAAAGGAAAATGGCAGAAGTGATAGAATTAGGAAAACCTATTGACAGGGGTGCATCCAAATTGATGCAACTAAGCCTCAGACAGCAGATAGTTTTAAATGCAGCAAAATGTGCAAAATAATTTAAAAAAAAAGGCAAAATTATTGATGAAAAAGTCTCAATCAATACATTGTTTACATTGTTGGTACATGTAATAAGGCTTCTATCAGGAATCCAAGAGGGGTGTAACGGCCCTAATTCGGTCACCATCTACATTACCATGTGCAATAGGCTTGTGAGACAGCTCGTAAGTTTGTGAACTACAATTGCCAGCATGCTTTACCATCCCCTGGAGTGACAATAACTTTTGCATAGCACATCACAAGTATCACTGTTTCCATGGGCACAATAAATATACATGTTGTATATTTTATAAGTGATTAAGAACGGATTTATTTCGAAAAAATGTATCCTCAAATTGCCTTAAGAATGGGAGACTTACCCAGATAAGAAAGCAGAGAGATCTAAGGAAGGCAATTTTAATCTTAAAATATGTAAATTATAATGGAGACGTTTTCAAATATTTCAGCCTCATATCTCACATTTAAAACCACCTAGTTACAAGTCTTCTGTGATCAGCAATATTCTCTGAGCTGGCAGCTAATTCCAAAACTCTGCATATTTATCGAACATTATCGGACGTTTCAAAATGCAAAATGATACACCGTTTGGCACTACACGCCATGTGTCCTATATTTCACCTTATTAATATTTGTAGAATCTAGCAGATAATGACAGCTCCTGACACAGATTACCATCACAAACCGTACCGGTGAGGTACCTGCTCTATCGGGAATTCCAACAAGGTTACGAAATTATTTAGCAATTTAGGTCTTTGTATTATTTTTCAGAGCAATTAGATCAGGCACTTGCCGGGATTCATTCCCGTGGATCCGTCACCTGCACAGGATGGAGGCAGCAGTCTTGTAGGCTGAACCAAAATTTGGCTTTGTACCTCGTGCCTCAGTGAGGTCAGTAGTTCCTAGGGAATCATGGGCACACTTTGTGTGCAATTCCATTTACGTACAGTACAAAGGGGGTCATTCAGACCCACTCACGAGCGGCAGTACGCTCGCAAGTGGGTCGATGGTCCCCACTGCGCATGCGCACGTCGGAGGGAGCTCCGTCGTGCGCATGCGCGAGACCCGGCGAGCAAAGGACTTTCCATCGCTCCGGGTCTCGCACCAAAGGGGGCATGCTGTCGATGTTGATTGACAGCACGCCCCCTTTGGTGGGCGTGCCGGGGGCGTGCCTGCTAGACGGAGGCGTTCCCATGGGAACGCCTACTGTCTGAAGCCGGCCCCACTGACATCACTAGTGATGTCAGTGGGAGTGATTTTGGCTCTGATAGAGCCAAAATCACTCCTGGGCTTGTGGTTGAGAAACCCGACCACAGGGTTTCACTCGCAAGTCCGATGGTCGCGATGGTCAAGACCATCGCGACCATCTTGTTGGACGCTCGTATATGCTGTGGGTGGTGACCCACAGCTATACGAGCGTCCAGGAGGACGCTCCATTTTAATGGAGGAGGTCCCTGATTCAGAGCGAGCGCTCTGGTCAGAGCGTCCGGCTCTGTATCAGGGCCAAAGGGCGGAATTCAATTGTATTCGCGGCCCGCATCTCCTGTCTAAAGTGACAGGAGATCGCAGGCCGCTATGCAATTGTCCAAGATGTTTGTGCTGATCGCGCCCATAGAGGTCAGGTTTTGCCGCGTAAAGCAGCTAAAGCCGACCAAAGTGCTGGGCGCGATCGCAAAAAGTGATGTTTGGGCACCCAAACATGTCACTTTTCGCACATTTCAGCTCTCATCCTCGCTGGGGCTGCGAGCTGAAATGTAGCGCTGACAGCTCATCGTGCCCGACAGGAGCAAGAATTGAATAGCTCCGTCGGGCGCCATAGGGGCTAGAAAGAATTGAATTCCGCCCATTGAGTCTAACTCAAGGTCTTGACTACTTTTGATGCTGGACCCCGCAGTTGTCACAAAGGGTTTGCCGCAATCTCGCCAGGTCCCATGTTAATAAAAGCAAATAATCTATGCAAGAAAATAGGGTCTTTGGTCGGAATTCAATTCTTTCTAGCCCTTATCGCGCCCGACGGAGCTATTCAATTCTTGCTCCTGTCGGGCACGATGAGCTGCCAGCGCTACATTTCAGCTCGCAGCCCCAGCGAGGATGAGAGCTGAAATGTGCGAAAAGTGACATGTTTGGGCGCCCAAACATCACTTTTCGCGATCGCGGCCAGCACTTTGGTCGGGTTTAGCTGCTTTACGCGGCTAAACCTGACCTCTATGGGCGCGATCAGCACGAACATCTTGGACAATTGCATAGCGGCCCGCGATCTCCTGTCACTTTAGACGGGAGATGCGGGCCGCGAATACAATTGAATTCCGCCCAATTAGTCTTGAGCTAATGCCATGTGGGTTATCTGGGCATGAATACCTTGCATGTAGGTCCATAGAGGTGCAAGCTAAGAAAAAAAAACGAATTAAGCATTAAGAATTAAGGTTTTCCCTGCCGTACATAGCCAGCAGGTAAACAGAGTCGATGGTGGCAGTGAGGAGGGTCTTGTGGCAACACAGTGAGTAGGGGGCACAATCCTAGCATTATATTATGCGAGCTGCTTTTCCTCTACTGTTCTGTCATTTAGAGGTGTGGCTTCACCAGCGGGGCCATTTGTGGAGTCACCAATTAACAATTAATTATTTTAGGTTCTTTAACCAGCACAGTCTATTTTATAATTATTGCAGGTAATAAGTTAATGTGAATTACGGTATGACTGCAATCATCAATGAGCATCTTACAGGCATGTTTATACGGCATAGATGAGATGTGCAAGATCAGGCTGTGTATAAAATGTCATTTATGGTATTATAAAATCAGGAGATAAGCATTCTATATAAACTACAGGAATCAAAATAAATAATTGACAAAAGGTCTTTGGTCATTAAGGGGACATTGTTTTTAAATTAAAGCTCATGAATACAAAAAAAAATGTCCAGTAATGTTCATTATTTTTAGATTTGTATATCAGCGTTCACATATGTGATCAGACCAATAATAATGGACTATGAATTTCACAAGCTGGCACCTAATGTGTTAACTGCGGAAGATTTCCTAAGCCCTGCGTATCTCTAATGGTGCATACACACACGGTCAGATTTTGTGTCAGATCTTAGCGATAACGATTTTAAAAATCGTTCATATCTGAGAAAATCTGACATGAGAGCCTGCAACGATGAACGATGCACGTTCCCGATTATCGGATAACAATATCTGACATCTGATGTGTTTGCAGTCAGATTTGGACGATTTCATTCATTTTAATACTGTCTGAAATCGTTCAATCATTCAAATCGTTGGTAAAATCGTTCAATCGACCGATCTGACCGTGTGTATGCACCATAAGATTGCCACAACTTGTGTGCGCAGTGCTACAGAGTAATCCTTCCACAAACACGGTCATAACTTAACACCTTGCGTTAATGTGTCTTGCTTCTGAAGCCTCGCCCAGTATTAACAATGTAACACGTTTGCTGTCACTCGGTGACAATAGGCTTGCAGTTTTATTTCTAGAGAATCATTCTACATATGCCATTAGTAATGTGACAATTCACAGTTCTTTTCTTTTGCATATAGATTTACAAAGTAACGACATACTGTTACTTCTTAAATCATATCCTCCATTTAGTAAGATGATTGGCAAATTAGTGCTACTGTAGGAACATCCCTGCTGCATTTCGGTAGAGAATAAGCACACGTTACAGTTTCTGTAACCCACCTACTTGTGAGCTGTGAGAGGATATTTTCTTAAGCATCTTATTTAAACTCCCTAACATAACTAAATCACGTTTGAAGACTTGCGTCTCTGCTACTGCCCTGGAACTACAAGTCCCAGTATGCCTTGCCAACTTCTGAAAGTAGCAGTGGTTATAAATGGTGCATTTTACACCAGGCAGCTAGCCGATATCTACATTGCACAAGTAGATAGGTTAGGAAAACTTTAGTATATGCTTAATTTTTGTCCATATCACTTATAACAGAAGGGTTAAGAACAATAACTTGCAAATTTACTTTATAAATGGTATTTATAATATATTATTTAAATTTTGTTAATACTTGACACGACCCAGTGACAGCCAAGGATATATTAGCCCTTATTTTAGCCTGGCGTACGGTTTGAATGAAAGACCCCATGGCGTACGTGAAGGATAGAAAGACTCTATTACGGACACGGGACAAGGTAATATGCGCAGATGTTGAGGGATTGCGGACGAATGGGCAAGTTTCAGATTGTTCTTCCTTGAAAACAAAGCGGATTCATGTTGGAAGCGGCTCAGCCTGGGAATGAATAATCACTCGGGGAAGGTGCTTACGCTTTAAAAGGAGACTTGAGAGCCCACGGAAGCAGAATAAAATAGGTACGCCATATGGCGTTTGCCAGATGTTCCTTCAGTGGTGTCACTGGCAGTTGTGATAGGTTTCCCCCTGAAGGGGTTACACCGTGATACAGAGAAGCATCCGTGACATGTGTAAGGGCTCAGCTAGGTTTTAATTTGTCAAAACAGATCACTGAAGGCAGCAGCTTAATTCAGACCTGGGCGCTGATTAACCAATTTCAGAGCTGTGAAATTCGGAGACACAACACACATTCGGGAACTTGGCATTGACCTTCTCAGGTGCTAAAATTGGGCATCCATCAATAGTTAATATACTAACCTTGTTTTTGCACATATGAAAAAAAAAAATAAAAAAATGCACTATTGATCCGATATATCCAAACAAGAAATAGGAAAATGTCAACATTGCCTATTTCACTGTGATAATGCTAAACGTCACCGGCTCGATACGGGGCCATGTAACAGGGAGTAATTACTCAGCGGCGGGGAGGGCGCCCAGAGCCGCTCACTTGCAGAAAAATACTTTGTTACAATAGAAATCCAGACGGTTTATTATCATTAAACGGCCAGACAGATGATTATTAACCTACTCGTCTAGTGCCCAGGTGAATTTTATTTCTGGTGGGTCAGATGTAGGAGAGGGCGATCAGCGCTCTAGCTGGCAACAACATGAGGTTTTAGCTGGTGATTAGGCTCATTAATGTATTGCCCAACACATGACAAGGCAGCGGTATCAGGGGCCTATAATAAAGGCAAGGGGTATCAGGGGCCTATAATAAAGGTATCAGGGGCCTATAACAAAGGCAGCGGTATCAGGGGCCTATAACAAAGGCAGCGGTATCAGGGGCCTATAACAAAGGCAGCGGTATCAGGGGCCTATAACAAAGGCAGCGGTATCAGGGGCCTATAACAAAGGCAGCGGTATCAGGGGCCTATAACAAAGGCAGCGGTATCAGGGGCCTATAATAAAGGCAGCACAGTCAGGGGCCTATAATAAAGGCAGGGGTATCAGGGGCCTATAATAAAGGCAGGGGTATCAGGGGCCTATAATAAAGGCAAGGGGTATCAGGGGCCTATAATAAAGGCAAGGGGTATCAGGGGCCTATAATAAAGGCAAGGGGTATCAGGGGCCTATAATAAAGGCAAGGGGTATCAGGGGCCTATAATAAAGGCAAGGGGTATCAGGGGCCTATAATAAAGGCAAGGGGTATCAGGGGCCTATAATAAAGGCAAGGGGTATCAGGGGCCTATAATAAAGGCAAGGGGTATCAGGGGCCTATAATAAAGGCAAGGGGTATCAGGGGCCTATAATAAAGGCAAGGGGTATCAGGGGCCTATAATAAAGGCAAGGGGTATCAGGGGCCTATAATAAAGGCAAGGGGTATCAGGGGCCTATAATAAAGGCAAGGGGTATCAGGGGCTATAATAAAGGCAAGGGGTATCAGGGGCTATAATAAAGGCAAGGGGTATCAGGGGCTATAATACAGGCAAGGGGTATCAGGGGCTATAATACAGGCAAGGGGTATCAGGGGCTATAATAAAGGCTGCACTATCAGGGGCCTATCATAAAGGCTGCAGTATCAGGGGCCTATCATAAAGGCTGCAGTATCAGAGTATCAGGGGCGTATAATAAAGTCTGCAGTATAAGGGGCCTATAATAAAGGCAGCAGTATCAGGGTATAAGGGGCCTATAATAAAGGCAGCAGTATAAGGGGCCTATAATAAAGGCAGCAGTATAAGGGGCCTATAATAAAGGCAGCAGTATAAGGGGCCTATAATAAAGGCAGCAGTATAAGGGGCCTATAATAAAGGCTGCAGTATCAGAGTATAAGGGGCCTATAATAATGACAGCAGGAGCCTATAATATTAATAATGATAGCAGGAGCCTATAATAATGACAGCAGGAGCCTATAATAATGATAGCAGGAGCCTATAATATTAATAATGACAGCAGGAGCCTATAATAATGATAGCAGGAGCCTATAATAATGACAGCAGGTGCCTATAATAATGACAGCAGGAGCCTATAATAATGACAGCAGGAGCCTATAATATTAATAATGATAGCAGGAGCCTATAATATTAATAATGATAGCAGGAGCCTATAGTAATGACAGCAGGAGCCTATAATAATGACAGCAGGAGCCTATAATAATGACAGCAGGAGCCTATAATAATGACAGCAGGAGCCTATAATATTAATGATGATAGCAGGAGCCTATAATAATGACAGCAGGAGCATATAATAATGACAGCAGGAGCCTATAATAATGATAGCTGGAGCCTATAATAATGACAGCAGGAGCCTATAATAATGACAGCAGGAGCCTATAATAATGACAGCAGGAGCCTATAATAATGACAGGAGCTGATTGGTTGTTACTTTCTCTCTCTCCAAGGCTTAGTACATAGACCATTTCTCTCTCTTCACAGCTTAATGAATAGACCCCAAAATGTTGCCAGTGTGTAATTTACCCGGAGTTATGATTGCAACAGACAAAAGGGGTCTATTTACTAAGCTGTGTTAGGAGATAAAGTGAACGGTGATAAGGTACCAGCCAATCAGCTCCTAACTGCCATGTCACAGGCTGTGTTTGAAAAATGGCAGTTAGGAGATAAAGTACCAGCCAATCGGCTCTTAACACAGCTTAGTAAATAGACCCCAATGTGTTGGGAATGTTCCTGTCATTGGGGGAAAGGTTGCGGAATGCAGAGCAGGAACACAGGACTCCAGTTACCCCCGATAGCTCGTGTCACCTCTTGGCTAGTACACTGTACTGTATGTGCAATTAGCTTTGTTCTACTAATTAAAGACACTGTATATGATTTATTTGCCTTATTATTCCTCCTGTCTAGCGCTGTCCGATAAAAACCTACTGACATAAAGACTACAGTTAGGGGTTATAGTGGAAACACGGATTTGGGTAGTTTAAGCTTTTCCTGCAATGTAAGGCCGATTGTGCACAGAGAGGGGCCATGACTAAAGGCCCCCATACATCAGAGATTGATTGCAGCAATCGTGCAATTTGCAATCGATTGTGCATAAAAATCTTTCCCTTTTTCAATCGATTGCAGAATTGCCACAATCGATTGAAAAAGGGAAAGATTTTTATGCACAATCGATTGCAAATTGCACGATTGCTGCAATCAATCTCTGATGTATGGGGGCCTTTACTGCATGTGATGATCCGTACAAGTAGATATATTTTGTAAAGTCACAATTAAAAAACCTCAGTACAGCAATGAATAATGTAATATATAGGAGGACACACGATCGCGTGGCAGCATAAACCGATTGCTTTACAAACGACACATTTAGGAGATGTAAACATCGCCCCATTCATTTATTAAATACCTGTTTCCAAGATCTGCCAGCTAAGCCAGGAATCTGCCCGTCTATAGAATCTAAATCAGATTATAGACGGTCAGCAATTTCAGCACATTAAAGGGCTTTTTTTTTTTCCCTTTTTACCATTTAACAGATATAATTAACTCACCATTAGTTTTACTTTGAAGGCTCAGAATTAAACATTTTTTATATATTTTTTTTCTTCCTTTTGTCATGTAACGAGCTGCCGGCTTCATGAGCGCTATCGTTCTAGCAAATGTAATGTTTTATATTTAGTATTCATACAATGGCATGAACAGAAATCTAAATATGTAAATGATATCAGGGCATGAAAACAATATATCAAACAAAAAGCAGGCTACTGAGAGCGAAAATCAATCTGTGGCCATAGGCAAGTGTTTGTCTCCCCCTACTGGCAGGAGAAGGCAACACGGCAGGATAGAGTGTAGCAAACACAGATGGGTTGAAGTTGCTTTTTTTACTCACTAAATTGGCTTTGCTGTAAGAAATGTTTGTTTTTAGGCTTTGCCTGTCCTGGATAGATGCCTCTAAAGTGCCATTAGCCTCAGATTATGTGCCTCTTCTGTTAATTGTATTTATTAAAAAAAAGAAAAAAAAAAAGAACTGTGATTAATCTATTATTTTCTGAATGAAGAACCTACGAGACAACGACATGGGGTAATCAAGTTCAATGCACTCTCGCAAGAAGGGGCTGAACATCCACTCAGGGGAGTCATTCCCAAAAACTTGCTTTGAATGATCGTTTGGTGTCCAGATTTGTGCCAATGCAAGCCAAGCAGGGACTGCAATTGCAACTGTTATCTATTTGTACATTGCCCACCTATGCCACAGAGCAGTACAACGGGGAAATATGTTCTGCTTAAGGTTTGATGACAGGTTGCTGGGGGAATGACTTGTATTGATCCGTCAGTCTGGCTGCGCCGTTCGATGTCACGCTCTTAAATTACCTGCCCACAGATTTCAGTGCTCAGTCAGTCATACCGTCCTCAGCAATTCCTCTATTCTTACAGTGAGGAATATAAATGCTCTGGCATCATTGGGAGAAATAAGCTTCTATTTACAAAAATCAAAACATTATCTAGAAAATAAACATTTTGAAATCATAGAGGGGTCTATGTACTAATAATCGCAGTACTGCCGCGATTATTATGTACCTAGCTGACCGGGGATATTTTAATTTTTAAATAAAAATTCTACTGGGGAACTTGCAGGGACAACGGTTGCGGTAACCACTGTCCCCCGCACAGCGTCAGCTTCTGGGACTGGCCGGGGGCTGCGGGAGAGAGATTGAAAGATCTCTCTCCTGCACCTGGAGCCCCCATAGGCTTATAGGGGCCTATGGGGGCTCCAGGTGAGCTACTGGTGCTAAACTCAGAAATGCTTTGCTTTTTTTTGGGGGGGGGGGGGGAGTTTAGTACATGGGGGTCAGATTGTGCTCCCCATTGATAACAATGAGGACCGAGATCTGCAGCGCTAATTAGCACTTTGGCGGAGGTTTCTGTGAAATTTCCTGCATTGTGTTTATTAGTACATAGGATCGATACATAAAATTATGCAGAAATTGCAAAGTCTGCATCATTTTATGTAAAAATCAGCTTGAGACATAGGCCCCTTAATGTCTAATCTAAAAATGTAATAAAATAAAATATATGCTACAAAAATAAAAGTAGAACAAGGGATGCCCCATGAGAGAATTAAAAAAAAGCATTTTAATCATTCACAAGTGATGTGATGTGAATATGTATATAGTCTTCTAAATAATATCGGTTCACGCGTCATTGCTTATATTCAGCGAGTTCTGACTTTAGAGCTCATTTTGAAACTGAGGAATAATGCGCAGGATACTGTATATTATATATTATTACAAAACAAACTCTACAATCGTAAACTCTTCGTGAAAACATTCTACAGGGCTAGAGAGGTGCCGCAACTGGTGGATCACACATGCTATAATGGTGAGCAATTATTAATAAAGGTCACTGTGGCAAGTGAGCATGCACAAAGAAATGAATACTCCAGGTGGCAGGAAATGTCGTCCTTACCAGTGTTTTAGAGTCAGTATGGTGCAGGAATGGGCAGCAGGGGGGTCTGGGTTACAATTAGATGCAACTGCTCCTCGGGAAAAGACTAGGTACTGCACAGTTCCTAGGCAAAACCTTTCCACTAACATTAGAAGTTATGGATTGGTCAACAGGGAAGTCTTTCCACCTCACTGGCCAATCATCATTGAGGAAAATGCTTCGTGTGTGTACAGCAGTTCATTCCTGTAGACATTTACGAATAAATCTATTTTTGGCCCAAAGTACTGATAGAAGACTACATTTAGGTGATTCGCAAGAGAAACTAGAAAGCCAATTTAAAAATGCTTATTGCACACTGGTGACATACCGTACCTAGAGTTTTAAATTGAGGTTTTTATTTTTTAAATGCCAATGAATCGCACAGTTGTGAATAATTAAATGACAAACACCACCCTTGGAAAGCCATCCAGATTCACCCAGCACCACAATTCAAAACATGGAGCTCTATACATTTGGCAGTCTGCAAAGGAGGGCATTTGTCCCCCTCAACAACTGAACTGGGCACCTCCACCAAGTCCACGCCTGGGTAAAGAGTACCAGCACCCCCAGCCCTTGGTGTTCCTTGCCCCACATACAGTGTGTACACCCACTCTTCGCCAGCCACTGCCACCTGGATCTCCACCCACAACCACCAGTGCTGCTCCTCAACAACTGACCCGGGCCCCCGCCAGGTATCTACACCAATTCCAGGCCTGGGTAAAGAGTACCAACATCCCCCCCTCCCTCTTGGCATCCCTTGCCCCACATTCAGTGTGTACACCCGCTCTTCACCAGCCACCACCACCTGGATCTCCATCCGCAGCCACCAATGCCTCTCCTCAGCCTGCTCCCTGGCTTTCCCTCACAGTCTACCCTGTCATCTGCACAGTTGAGAAGTGTCGTTTGTGGTGAGGAGCCACCGTGGAGCACCAAGTCCAGACAAAGTAACAGATAGGCGCTCAGCTCCGCTCCGCCTCACACAGTCACCGGCGGCACCATACTACAAATTACACAAAGTGCGCATCTAACTCTGCAGACCTAAAAACAGCACAATCCGCGCCCCGTATTGAATCAATGGGACGCAGCAAGTTGCTTTCAAATCTGTGATGATCCCGTATTCCACGGAAACTGGTGCCAACTCTATCTCTAACACACATTACTGCTATCAGCCATTACTGGTGCTTCTAGGAGGGAGACTGGCAAGAGCGGAGGCAGGGTCATAGGGATGGAGGCCAAGCAACTTTAGTGATTGCACATTGGTATGCCAAGTTTTGGATGATCAGTGCAGATACTACAAAAATTTAGATTGGCGGTGGTGTTGAAGAATTTAATCATCATTAATGATTACAAAGACAGACCTTTCACCTCATGGATGTGGAGATTATAACAGCCAAAAGATCAAATACTGTCCCTTATGTTGTTTGATAGTAAGATATTGCTGTAAACCTCTACGGTGCAATGCCATAACAGCTCAACCAGACTCTATGGTAAAAACATATAAACATGGTGCAAAAGGTGTCATTCATATGTTACCCGTGGCAACCAACTAGGCCTTTTGCTTAGATTTGCTAAAGAGAGTCCAGCTCTTCAATCATGGAATCTAACAATGGTCTACGCTGGTTGGAAGACTTGGCTGACAGTAAGACATCCAGATGTGGGGAACATTTGCAAATCAACAAATAAAACTATAGTCATATACACAGTTATATGTTATGTGAGAACTAGGCAAAAAAGCCAACTGCATGACATAAACAGTGTACAGTATACAGATCAGGTATAACATAAAGTATACAGGTAGTACTCACCACAGCTTTACTCCCAGTTATCTGCATGCAGGGGTCAGCGTAGAGGGATTAGAAGGTGAAAAAAACAAACAGCACAAATTAGTAGTAGATTCAAGCAGGTGCACTATGCAACTACGTTAATAAGTATGGTTACGTAACTAGATTACCACATGAAATTATACAAAACCCATGCTGTTTTTCACCAACACACAGCGACGTACAGTAAACATGCATTAGTGGACCAATATATATTAAATAGTAGAAACAAATTGTTTGCCCTGCACCATTATTTATGGACAAATGTTTTATTCCGTTCACACTTGACAAACAGCTACAAATGACAAAATGGCGGACACATGCATTTCAGGCACTGTGGAGCAAAGGTGATGACAAAATGGCGGCCTCAGACATGCTATGCAAACAAACATGTACAAAAATGACATATTATAATAATATAAACATTTTGTTATTTATTTGATCATCACCGCTTCTGGATATAGGCAACTTTATGATACCTGGGCTGAAACCCATTGGATCAAATTGGATCGTAGCTTTCAACAGCCCAAAGTTGAACCATGAAAGCTAATCTCTGATTGGATGCTGCAAATAAGTGGACAAGTACGGCATTTACACCTTATGACTAAAAACACAACCTTCGTAAGATGAAAAACTGTAACGTATATTTGAACACAAATATTATAGACAGAAACATAAAAGAAAACCACAGATAAAACAAAAATCCCTTTATTTATGGGAAGATAGACTTATTTAACATAGGGGCCTGTGGCTGTAGCGTCACCAGCCTGCCAGCACCATATGAAAGCTGGTTTGATCATGAGAAGGATTGCTGGAGGCTAGCACTTTAAAGAAATGGGCTACCTGCAGCTCTACAGATGTTATGGACACGTTTCTCTGTACAGCCTGCTGGGATGTGTAGTTCTACAATAGCTTGAGGGTCACAGGTTACCCTGGAATCAGGTCCCCATAAATATGACCTTCTACGACATCATATGGTTAAGAGCGCTTTTCTTAGGCTTCACGCCGCGTCTGTCAGATCTCGTTATCCCTGTCTGCCTCAGGAATTAGAATATTACTGGAACCACATTGGCAAAATACTATCCTTGCCTGCAATATCCAAGAAATAATAAATTATGACATATTATTTTACGCTGAAGCTTGATGCTAAGAGAAGAAAATCCCACACATCGTGTGAATCTTCCCAGGATAGTGGAAAGTGAACGTACGTGGAAATGTGCTCGCATACAAGGCAAGGTGATTGCCAATAACAGGGATTCCAGGTCAGAACACAGACCGCTTTATACCCAGAACGAAGGTCTTTTCACTGTAACTCTGACGCAGTCCAGTAAAAGAATGGGATCTTAATAAAACAAATTGCTTCGTATAAAAAAAAGCCACATAATACGTTAACTCTTACTGCGCTGGAACAGCAATTTTTCTTTAATTATTATTTTTAATAAACTGCTATAACTGATGTTTTATCTCCTCAAAATGGGTCTTGAAACCATAAATGGGCCCCTCTGCCTGTAGATGGCTCATGTAATATATTAACAAAACACGGTCCATGACACTTTACGGTTATTTCACCAGAATGAATAACTGCGACCTTAAAGGAGACAGGCACTGCTTTACTCTTGATTGGCATTGCTGGGGGGGTAATGGGAGAGCTGCGGGCGTTGCATAGGAGGCGAGAGTCAGATGTTGAAACTGCACCGTCTATAGACCTGGTGCAAGTATGGGAGCTGAGCCGATGGTGGCGTGTACAGAAACGCTGATGGTATTACAGCGTGCAGAGGCACTGACAGTGGGCGCCACAATCCTCGCACGTGCAGACACCAGGGGAAGGGCTGATACCACGACTCCGGCAAAAGGCGCAAGAGTGAACGCAGCTGCTCCCATCTCTGAACCAGGCCCAGCGAGAAGTTTGCGCTTACAATTCGTCTATTATATAAAAATATAATAAACATTTTTCTTTTCATTTTGCCATTTCTAAAGAGATCGCTCCAAACATTTTTCCAAGAGGTTTCTATTGATTTTTCTTTGCGCACTATCCAACTAAATTTACAGATAGAGCAGACTTTGTTGCAGTAGTTCGTCCACCTGGCTCAATAATTAGCATGGATTAGAGAGACCATTATGTTAGGTTTACTCAAACCTCGAATACTGGAATTATAGAGATCTGATCCACTCTAAGGAAACACACTGAGGCCCGTATTCAATTAGAGGCGAAAAGTCGGAAAAGTTTCACCTGTCCGACTTTCCGCCTCCTTCACCGGTTTCAGAGGTGAAAACTTTCCGTGCGCGTCCCCGCTTTTCACCCTATTAAATTTCAAACAAGCGAAAATCGGAAAGCAGCGATTAAGGAACATGCGGTAAGTACTTTGAGAAGTGGGGAAATCAGTCTGTACCCCAATAAAAGATGCACTAACATAGGTAATCAATGTACATGTGTACCAACACCCCTAATACAAGTGTTTGGGGGTACTTAAGTAGTCTAAATTGCTTCTTATTAGCGTCTTTGTAAAAGTGGTGAAGAATGGCATAAAGCAGGATTTTTTGGAGAAAATAAGTACTCCAGTCAAATTTGGGGTACTTGAAAATGGGTGCTGGCATATTGTTAGGACTCTGAAGTGAACTTTTAAAAACCGTCAAAAAATGCACCTGCAATCCTAAAAACATCTGACCCATCCTTGCTGGCCCCCAAGAAGGCTATTTTGCTAGTTTTTATGCTTGTCCCCCCACTTTTTACTTTTTCGCTCCCAAAAACGTAAGTACTTTTTTGGGGTGTTTTGAGGTAATTTTTATTTTTTATTTTCTTGTTGATTTATCCTTTGGGGAGCTGTCCCAAGGGTTGTCCTTTCCCCATGTTTGTACCCCAAAATAATGATTTTGCACTTTTTTTCACCTGCTATTCACAGGAGATACTTTTCCGCCTATTACATTGCATTGAGTTTCCGTTTAGGTAAAATCGTCCTGGAATTGTTTATGGAGATACTTTGAAAACAGGCAGAAAGTCCAAATCCACGGAAACTTTGACAACAACTTTTTGACCAACGGCACTTTTCGCCTCTAATTGAATACGGACCTATGACTGTTACATGAGGAATGAAAAATGTCAGCAACTGGGGAACTTGATACAATTTGGGTCCTAAAGGCCCTGAAACGCGTTGGGTTTGTCATGTTTAAATATTAAAAAAAAGGTTTCCATTTTCATATAATACATTACAGGTACGTTCTTGGATATTTCCCGAATGCTGACCACCTCTGTTGGGCTTCACAACAGAATTTGCACTAGTGTACGCTCTACCTGCAGAGTCACAGACACACTCATTGATGGTCGATTCATGTAGCGACTCGACAATATACGTAAACACTGCAAGCAAAGGCTGAAATAAAAGTTCTGACTATTGAGGATGGAAGACCCCCGAATACATGTAAGCAGTACAGAGGCTGGATTAGGATTTGCTATATCCGAATTCTCATTACACAGCACATTTTACAACTGCATTGCGCCATGTAAAAAAAAAAATATGAATGATTCTGGGTTTTCTTCAATTCTAAGGTTCTATTGGCTTCAGTAAGTGTTTGATTGAAAATGTTTTTTTTTGATGAACAAAATAGTTACGAGAAATTGCTGAATTGGGATGATGAGAAATGATAAGTTTGAACAACTATCACCTTACCGTATATCTTACCGTATATCTGATTGTAGAGTTCACAAAAATCTTCCCATATACAGTATTTGTTCAACCATTAAAAATAAATTCACAAACAAAAAGAATGTGCAGGTCCGTAAAGCGAGACAACTTTTTGAATAGGCCTCGGGTTGCTCAAATGCAAATCTTAAACCAAAGTTTGTGTGGCGCATAAACACATGCAGCATTCATAACATACGTGAAGATTATTACAGTTCATTGGTGTTATGTGTAACTTCCAATTATCTTACATCAACTGAATAATGAGATAAAAGGACAAATCACAATTCCTAAAGAAACATGTAGTATGACTATCCACTGATATATTACTTACTGGATAAAACATTATAGGGAAGGGGGTATTTATCAAGCTTTGTAGAGAGAAAGTGGAGGTTACCCAAAGCAGAAAATCAGCTTCCATCTGTCATTTTACAGGCCGTGCTAGAAAAATTCAAAAAAACTTAACTTTCTCTCCAAGATTTGATAAATCTTACCCATATATATATATTTTTTTTTATTATTTGCGAATATCCTGGCAAGAAACTAATCCCACATCTCTAATTTTTTCTGGCAGCTGAGCTCTATAGTTAGCTGCTTTGTCTAAATGGGCCTGGAGCCGCGCCAGTCCCGGCCCACATACGGTGGCCTGAGTCAGTGAGCCGGATCATACAGTACATGCGCAGTGGAATTGAATGCCCAGGTTTGTGCCAGCAGTTCTACTAAACAAAAAAAAAAAAGATAAAAAATAAAAATATATTAATTTAGATTACCATCTGCCACAATACTTGTTAAATAGGCTAACACTCTGTTTCATTGAGCAAAACGAACAAAAAAAAAAACAAAAAAAAAAAACAAAGCCCCCGTTACTGATGAAATATACCCATTTTTTTCGGCAGGCAATACAGATTTTTTTTTTTTTACCCTTTAGTAAATTAGCCCTTTGGAATTCGTTGAGTCTCATGCACATTGTTGCTCATCACTTTTTTCTTTTAATTTACTTTAGGAACCAGTGCTGTCACTGAGGTAGGAGGCACCAACATATTTTCGTTTAGCCACTGTGTGTGTTTATATATATATATACATACATACACACACACACACACTATATACACACACACACATACGTGTACACAGTCACACACACACACAGTGTATACACAGACAGTGTATACATATATAGATATACACACACACACACACACTATATACACACACACATACGTGTACACACACACACACTGTATACACAGACACTGTATACATATATAGATATACACACACACACTATATATACACACACACACTATATACACACACACATACGTGTACACACACACACACACACTGTATACACAGACACTGTATACATATATATACACACACACACACTATATACACACACACACATACGTGTACACACCCACACACAGTGTATACACAGACAATGTATACATATATAGATATACACACACTATATACACACACACATACGTGTACACACACACACACTGTATACACAGACACTGTATACATATATAGATATACACACACACACACACACTATATACACACACACATACGTGTACACACACACACACACTGTATACACAGACACTGTATACATATATAGATATACACACACAGTGGCTCGAACAGAGCCCTGTCAGCTCTCAGTTGCCTAGATACGGAAGCATTAATCATGGACTGTAATTCCTATACCTCCAATTTCCAGCTTCAAACGTTAAGAATTGTGTAAGGATGTGAAAGGTGGGAATCTCTCATCAGCAATAATAGTTACTGTCAGATTGGAAAGCCAAAAGAAGCTTAATGTAGTTTACACAGAATTATCTTACGGCGCGCTCATTTTCAAGAGGTTGGCGAACTTGTATATGGAGCGAAGCTTTAAAATACTGAGTAAGATGACATCCATCAGAGTTCTCGTCACTTTGATTTACCCAGGTACCATTAACATTTATGTTGTTGTGTTTGATAAACTGAGAGATGTCTGCAGCGAAATCCCACGGATTAGCCGCGAGCTGGAGAGGCGGACTCTCGTTGGTGTCGCGTAATGAAAGTGCCGCCTCTCAGATTACGGAGCGGCCCAGGGATGTCGGCTACATGCTAATGAAACAAAACGTTTGTGTACATTGGAAAGCGCATTAGAGGCGCGTGAGTGACCCTTATCGTGCTTGAGGGAACAAGGAGATGCCAAAAATGTCAATACAGGAAAATAAATATAACAAAAAAAAAAGATAAAACCACCACGATTACACCAATTAGCACAATGAGCTAGTGGCATCAACAGAGGCATGAGGCACCATGTGCCTCCGTGATGTTACCAGTTCAGAATGAATTGACAGGCCAAATACGGGTTCGGTCCACAAAATGCTTGGGAGGTTAGTTAGAGGATACAACTTACCGACTTTGCAGTGGCAGAAATGTACTGAACGACCATCTCGTGTTTTCTGGACAGATCTTTCTGCCGTAACGGTGCCTTTCGGTCTTCATTCAGATTCATGTCTTCCTGTAAATAAAATCGATGAGGTAGAAGAATGAATGTTAGAAAAATAAATAAGACTCCAATTTTGTAATGTCCCTTTCTAATTATAGAACAGTTGGCTCGTACATACTCTCTCATTTTAAGTCCTTTACAGGTAATGACATGAATACAGTCAGTAAACCACTGACTCAAATGGCCGCCATATGCAAATCTTACCCAGAATTCTCTCCTCCAGAAATGAAATGGCTTATTTACATCTATCTTTCTAGGCATCTACTTCAAGCTATATCTACACCACCAACTACGGGGATGAACATTTTTTTGCTTACCACTTCAAAATGGCCGCATAACGGGTATTGAGCATGCCTACCAACCGCACTGCTTTTTGTGGGATTGTCCAGGTTTTGGAGGACTGTCCCACAGTCCAGTGATCAGGACCTTCATCTAGATACAGGAGGTGGTTGGGAGTTGTTGCAGAGCTGCGCACGGTGGAGGCAGGGGCCCCCATTTTGCCATGGCCACGCCCTGAGCCCAGACCTCAGATGTTATAAGGTATGGATTTTGAACAACTTGTTCAGTCACCTGACCCATCCCCAAATGTTTACAGATTTCAGCCAGTGCTGTCAGACTAACCATTGATACCGGGGGAAAAACCAACTGCACAGTGTAGCTCCCAGGCTCTGGGATGATATAGGCACTATCCGTGGCGGCTCCAGCGCAGTTCAAAATTCAAATAGGGGAGCCACACCAACTGCCACCCCAAATGCTTCCAAACATCGCCGGCCATGACTCACTGGCAGTTGGTGTGACTCCCCTATTTGAATTTTGGATTGCGCTGCAGCTCCCACCTCTAGAGCCGCCACTGGGCGCTACAGTGCCGTTTTCCCTTCCTAGGCGTTTGATCAGCTGTAGCAATTGTTTAACTGTTTGAGAAAAATGTGATGTGCGGGTTCGGTTTTATCCGGTTCTTATCACCAAATTATCGCAAATTCGGATTAGTTCGGATTTATTTTATTGGCTATCCAAAACACATGACCGCCAATATGATGCAGTTTTTGAGATCCGAACATATCCGAGGAAAACCGAACCGCACATCTCTAGTAAAAGTTTGCAAATTCCACCTCAACAGAATAACGCCTAAAGGACTGGTAATCTCTTTGGAGGACCTCACAGTCTATTAGATAACATTTGCAGAAAGCGGCTGATCGCAAAAAGGCAACTTGCAATGAGCAAATGTAATTAGAGGGTCAACCCACTTACATTCTATCAACATATGGAAACATTTACATGTTATATACATTTCTGAATGCTATAAGTAGCTCTTTTATTTAGGTCAACATGAGTTTTAGGTCATATATCCATTGAAGCAGTATAAACACACCAGTCCACAGTGCAGGGCAAACTGTATGAGCAACTTAGAGACACACAGCAGCATGGAATCTTATAGGCGATAAACAGCTTTGTATACTTATTCCAACATGAATATAGAAAAATACATTACTTTCATTAGCGAATCATTACAATAAACCGCAAAAACCGTAGTTTACAAACAAAATAATAAAAAAAATAAAAGTGATAAGTGTATCAGGTTTATTTGCAGAGGGGGTTTATTCAGTAGAACTATAGTGATCGCTGTTCGTACAGTTGGAGGTGTCACCAGCAGGGGTGAGGATGATACCATGTATACCCATTACTGGCATTTGTCACATCCAGAACAAATGTTCCCCTGACTGACGAACCCGCAAGTTCATAATAAAAAGTATCGAGGTAAACATCTACTCATTTGAAATGTAATTTGGCCGTGCGACGTGAGAGCAGGATAATTCTTCAGAGATGAATTAATTATCCTGGCTGTTATTTTGTAGCGTTGCGGAAGCATGCTCAGCGCTTGTCACATCTGTTTTCAGAAACACGTCTCAGCTGCGAGCTCGCAGGCCGGGAGAAAGTGTGAAATCTGCCACAGATGTAGCCGGTTTTGGATTTTAGGAATAAGGTTTAAAAGGAGCAGAGCAAACAAATGCCCACTGGTCCGGCTGGAAACGTGGCGGTAGAGTTAGCAACCAATCCACACACTTTATCTAATTTTACCGGCATGTGGACGCAATTTGCTCGCAACGTGAAACTTAGCTAGTACTACAGGTAAAACAGTAAAGACGTCAACTTTGTGATAAGTTCTTAATAACTCCATTCAAACAGTATTTCTTCATTAAACCCCTCTCCCCTTATATAGCAAAGGCTAAGGGCCGTATTCGATTAGAAGCAAAGAAGTCAGTTTCGGCGATACTTTTTCACCGATGACATCATTGCCGCCGGTTTCAACTTATCCCTGCAGAATTGGGGTTTTGGGTTGCAATGTTGCTGGAACCCCCCTGCACCCTTTGGTTTGGACACCCCCCCCTGACTCTAACTGCATTAAAAAATGCCAAAAAAACACAAAGGACATCCCAAAAAAGCACTTTGAAATAGTGGGTGGAAAAAAATCTAAGTGGGGGTACAAATTCAAAAACTAGTGAAATAGACTCTGGAGGGGGGTCCCCAAGTATGCCCCAGGTTTTTTTTTGTTTTAGTGGATTGCTGATGGTGCGTTTTTAGCGATTTTTAACACTTCACTATAGTCAATTAAAAACATGCTTGCACCCATTTTCATGTACCCCAAATTTGATGGGAGTTATTTTCACCAAAAAAACCCTCAAAATGCTTTTCTTCGCCACATATGCAAAGACGCTATTTAGCACCTTTTGAGCTCGTTTAAAAACCCCAAATACCTTCAGCAGGGCAATTTGGGGGTACCCATAGTGATCCCCCATGTCAGAGCATCCTTTTAGGGGGTGTCAGGCTGATTTCCCCAAAAATGACACCACTTTTCCCTCATTTACTTTTCGCAGAGTCCAGTTTTCGCCGATTTGGAATTGAATACGGGGATATGCGGGGATGAGCGCGATACTTTTTCACTCTCGAAAAGTGGCGAAAACGGCGATAAGTCCAGCAATGGACTTTAAGCTCCTAATTGAATACGGGCCTATGAGGGTTCCTTGATCACTAGCAACTACACATTTAGGAAACAATTAACCTTCTGGCTCTGCAGACCTGCTAGGCTTACAGCCTGGAGTTAGACCAACTATGGTCTGACAACGATCGTAAATAGTTTTACCAGTGATGTCCATTTACTGATGGCGAACATCAACTGTGGGAGTCTGCAGCAGCTGAAAGCCGCAATGGTACAACCATTGATGATTTTCCCTCGGTGGTTTAAAATCATCCGCAGTCCATCCATGGTTATTCCATCGATGGCCATCCCTATGTCCAGTCCAAAAAGGTGCTGAGTGTTCAACTTGCCCAATTAGTTCAGAATGAGCATCTGTTGGAGTCTACGTGAGTTCCCGGAGTGACCGACTCCTGAGCATAGTGACATTAGTAGTAGCTTTGCCAATTGGATGAATTGGGCTTATTACACAAATGTCAGTTGTAGTTCTGCTGCAATATAGTGGCCACGTACCAGTGGTGGAACTTCTATGGGTGCAAGGGTGCAGCCTCTACAGAGCCCAGACACCTGTCCCTAACTCCAGATTAAGCATTTGAAATGTTTCAGTTGTTATGTGTTCTTCATTCCAGCATACACAATTGTTGTGGTGAATGTGTATCGTGACTGGACAAATGGCACCATTGTGAATAACCGATGTGGAAACTGCGGAGCACCACATCCCATTGATGTAAGAGGTGAACGTCGGCCACGAAGGTGCATGAGGGCCGGCTGACACGCTACAGTGGAGTTGCTCACCATCAAAATGAACCTGGGGGCCACCAGACATGTGTCTAAAATGACAGTTCAGCGAACCCTGCTGCGTATGGGGCTCCGAAGCAAACGGATGGTCACCGCACCTATGCTAAGGAAGGTGCATTGGCGAAAAAAGGCTGCAATTTTCACGCCTGTATCGGAATTGGACCTCTGCAGATTGGCGAAGGGTTGTCTTCTCCGATGAGTCATGTTTTCTGTTTCATCGAAGGGATGGACGTTAGCGTGTCAGGCAAGAAACATCGGAGAGCAAACACACTGCAGCAATTGCTGGACGAACACAAGCTGGTGGTGGCAGCGGTATGGTCTGGGGAATGTTCTCATGGCATTCTCTGGGCCCACTCATCTATGTGGAAGGCACCCTCAACTGATTTGGTTATGAATCAATCTTTGCAGAGCACATACACGCATACATGCCGATTGTTTTCACACGGCTAGAAATGTCCAACGAGCACGACAAAGACTCCCAATTACTTCCCTGGGCCCCTAATTCCCCACCTTGAACCCAATTGAGCATCTGTGGGACCACCTCGATCGTTGTGTTCGCTCTATGGACATTCCACCACGCATCCTCCAGCAGTTGTGGGATGCACTGCAGTCAGCATGGCTCCAGATACCTGTGCCAACCTACCAGCACCTTATTGAGTCACTCCCAGCCCGTCTAGCTGCTGTCCGTGCTTTACACGGTGATTACTCTGGCCATTAGTTGGTGGTCATAACAATGGGACTCCACTGTGTACAATAATTTTTTCCAACTATTAAAATTACATGGGCCTTAAAAGGAGGCAGCTTATATGGTGGTGGGTGGAGGTGGCCAACAAGCCCTCATTCCTGGTGAACCAGGTATGGTTTGGATGTATTGTAGGTGTGGTCCAGATGGATTGTGGGTGTGGTCCACATGGATTGTGGGTGTGGTCCAGATGGATTAGAGGTGGAGCTCATTTTGATCACATTTTGGTGTGGATAAATGTTGAGAAATATAAAACATTATCGGCTATACAGAATATTATATAGAGTGACGATCGCTACTTCTAGGAACCTGCTGTAACAATTTATCTACAACGTTCTGTATGCTCTGATGTATAGAACTCTGACGCTTGTCTATGAATAATACACAGCGACCGTACATGACCTGCATGAAATAGCCACAATAGAATAATGCCGGATCTGTGACCAGCCGTGTATGAACGTTTAAAAGGGAGGAAAATGTTTTATAATTTGCTTTAATTTTATCTAATATCTTCCATCTATTTACACTTATAGCACCCATTAGCAACAGATATATTTAGCAATGCTTTTGTTCTCTGTTAATAGGAAATGACTCAGCCCATTCAAACTAAGTGTGTGACTGTTAAAACAAAGATCGCGCAGTTTGGATCATAAAATCGCTCTGGAAATTACAGCCCCAACATAATCACATAATGACCACATTTAATGCCGAATGTATTAAACCTGATTGCGACCTTTTACAGAGAGATGCCTGCAGCCCGGCTACTCTCCCATCTCACAGCAGTACATGGATAAAGGCACACGATATGGATTGAATGTACGACAATGCATAGTTATACTAGTAACTTATCAATTAGGCTAACAAGCCAACAGCAGCTTATGTACAGTCAGTATCTCCCCCTGCAGTCAGCGGCTTTTGATGTCTGTATGTTTAATAGTTACAGTATATATATTTCTAGGATGTCTATACAACTTTACCACTGTGCAAAAACAACAATATAGACCTGAACATTATAGTATTTTTATTTACGAGAGATCCTAAAATATCTGTTGTGCCGGATATCGCCTGGCAGTTTTCTTATTCTTTTGCCTCTGCTGCGTCCTCTCTCTTCCATGTGTATTGTCACACGTCATCTCTCTCTCCTCCCTCCATATTGCCCCTCTGTATGGCTCCTAATGTCTCTCTCTCCCTTTTGTATCGCCCCCTGCTGGCTCTCTCTCCTGTCATGTTCCCCAATGTCTCTCCCCCCTCTGAATGGCCCCTAATGTCTCTCTCTCCCTTTTGTATTGCCCCCTCCTGGCTCTCTCTCCTGTCATGTTCCCCAGTGTCTCTCACCCCTCTGTATGGCCCCTAATGTCTCTCTCTCCCTTTTGTATCGCCCCCTCCTGGCTCTCTCTCCTGTCATGTTCCCCAGTGTCTCTCCCCCCTCTGTATGGCCCCTAATGTCTCTCTCTCCCTTTTGTATCGCCCCCTCCTGGCTCTCTCTCCTGTCATGTTCCCCAGTGTCTCTCCCCCCCTCTGTATTATCCCCGCCCAGGTCTCTCTCCCTTTTCTATTGTCTCTTGTGGCTTTTTCTACCCTCTGTATTTTTCACAGCCAGCTCCTTCCCCCTCTACATTGCCCACTGCAATCTCTGGAGCTCATTCAGACCCGTTCGCAAGATGCATACGCCTGCACCCAGAGTATGCAAACCCAGCGCACACCCATCAATGCAGGCGATCGCACGGCAAGGCATTAGCACGCCCACTATGTCTTGGCGTGTGATCGCTTTGTGTATGCAGACGCCCACCAGCCTGTCTTAAGACGCACACTTGCGCACGTCATCTCCAGGAAGTGTATGCAACCATCTGTACATCGGTTACCATCGGATGCAATTGCAGCGCTTGAGGTTGATTATACCCTGCCGTAAGCACTGCAAACACTTCAGTGTGAAATACAACCAGGTGACGTGTACTATGACGCTGCCTGTTAATAATGCACGCCTCTGAAACAGCATTAAGACGCTCAGGCACGCCTGAGTTTGCACATCCACTCCCCCGGTTCTAGCAGCCAGCCCGTTACTCACTCTGCCGGGTAGTCTATGCACAGAGAGCGTCCGCTTCCCCGTCTCTCGCACTGGTTCGTGCACTAGGATGCATACGCATGCGCAAAATGGGAACATCGGCCAGCTACGAGCAAACGCTTCTAAGCGCCCAGGTCTGAATCAGGTCTTCTAGTCCTTGCGTATTGCCCCCTTCTGTTCTCTCTTCCCTCCATATTGTTGCTCACCATCTCTCTCCCTCCTCTGTATTGTCCACCGCTGGCTCCCTCTCCCCCATCTGTATTGTCCCCTGCCAACTTACTCCATCAACAGTATTGTCCCCCCTGCTCTCTACATTGTCCTCCACCATCTCTTTACCTTCCCTGTATTGTCCTCCACAGTCTCTCCCCCTCCTCTGTATTGTCCTCCATGGTCTCTCTCCCTCCTCTGTATTGTCCTCCATGGTCTCTCTCCCTCCTCTGTATTGTCCTCCATGGTCTCTCTCCCTCCTCTGTATTGTCCTCCATGGTCTCTCTCCCTCCTCTGTATTGTCCTCCATGGTCTCTCTCCCTCCTCTGTATTGTCCTCCATGGTCTCTCGCCCTCCTCTGTATTGTCCTCCACTGACTCTCTCCCTCCTCTGTATTGTCCTCCATGGTCTCTCTCCCTCCTCTGTATTGTCCTCCACTGACTCTTTCCCTCCTCTGTATTGTCCTCCACTGACTCTTTCCCTCCTCTGTATTGTCCTCCACTATCTCTCTCCCTCCTCTGTATTATCCTCCATGGTCTCTCTCCCTCCTCTGTATTATCCTCCATGGTCTCTCTCCCTCCTCTGTATTATCCTCCATGGTCTCTCTCCCTCCTCTGTATTATCCTCCATGGTCTCTCTCCCTCCTCTGTATTATCCTCCATGGTCTCTCTCCCTCCTCTGTATTGTACCCCACTATCTCTCTCCCTCCTCTGTATTGTCCTCCACTATCTCTCTCCCTCCTCTGTATTGTCCTCCACTATCTCTCTCCACTGTATTGTACTCCACAGTGTCTCTCACCATTCTCTGTATTATCCCATTGTCCCCCGCCGACTCTCACACCCTCCTCTGTATTGTACCCCACTATCTCTCTCCCTCCTCTGTATTGTCCTCCATGGTCTCTCTCCCTCCTCTGTATTGTCCTCCATGGTCTCTCTCCCTCCTCTGTATTGTCCTCCATGGTCTCTCGCCCTCCTCTGTATTGTCCTCCACTGACTCTCTCCCTCCTCTGTATTGTCCTCCATGGTCTCTCTCCCTCCTCTGTATTGTCCTCCACTGACTCTTTCCCTCCTCTGTATTGTCCTCCACTGACTCTTTCCCTCCTCTGTATTGTCCTCCACTATCTCTCTCCCTCCTCTGTATTATCCTCCATGGTCTCTCTCCCTCCTCTGTATTATCCTCCATGGTCTCTCTCCCTCCTCTGTATTATCCTCCATGGTCTCTCTCCCTCCTCTGTATTATCCTCCATGGTCTCTCTCCCTCCTCTGTATTGTACCCCACTATCTCTCTCCCTCCTCTGTATTGTCCTCCACTATCTCTCTCCCTCCTCTGTATTGTCCTCCACTATCTCTCTCCACTGTATTGTACTCCACAGTGTCTCTCACCATTCTCTGTATTATCCCATTGTCCCCCGCCGACTCTCACACCCTCCTCTGTATTGTCCCCACTGGGCCCTCCACCCATGACCAAACTCAACATCACAACTTTTTTTTTTTTTTTTTTTTTTACAGGTCGGGTTTTCTGTGAGCAGAGGAACCTTCATCTCAGTCTGGATATTGGACGACAAAAAAAAAAATACTTCTTCAGTGGACGCGTGCCCTGTACAGTAACACCTGCCACCATGAAGCATTTTTCACTCTCCCAATAAAAACATAGTATACATTAGGGGCCTGATTCAGATGTAGATGCAGCCACGGGCCAGGAGGCCTCTTGTGCCGCAACTGCATCTTTACGCCAACGCCACAACAGATTCTATTCATACCGAGACGCCCACTTGCAATGGTGTTCATCTATCTTTGTGCATCTTTAGATGCACCATCGCTGCACCGCCGAAGCTTGCACCAACCCTACGGCAAGTGCAATTTCTCCATCTGAATATGGCGGCCTGAGTCAGGGCTACTGTGTCTGCGACATGGCAGCGTCTGCCTAACCACCCCCAGTTATCTCCCAGGAACACCCACCGAAATCCATGGCTTCTAATCTGATTTGTGCCCCCAGGCGGTAACCATCGGGACACGTGAGCTGTGCAACTCGGATGCATACAGAGTGATTCTAACATCGGCCAACTGCGTGCACCTCTGCATTAGGCACTAGAGGGGACCACTGAAGGGGTCTCATTGATGGTGACCATCGGCACTTTGCATCTATGGCAAGAAATCGTCATCAGGAAACCACTGATGGTTTAACTCATTGATAGGCATACCTACTGTCAAGGGGGGGCAGAACTGATTGGCAAAAGGTCTAAATGGCGTGCCAATCAGAATAGGAGTGGGGAAAAGAGCGTACCAGAGGGCAAAGCAAAGCTCCATGCTCCATGCCCATAGACCAAAAACAAAAAAAAACTATACCTACCTGTTCTGCCATCGATGGTGGAGAACCATCGGATGGTTAACGGGCCATTTATCGTTTGATGAATAGGCCCCTCTGGGAGTGATACCTCAGCCAATTGATTCAATAAGTAGTAGTGATATTGCTGATGCACCTCATGACCACTAGAGGCACTGGCTCCTAATTCTTATGAATTGGTTCAATTGCTCCACTTGTGACAGATGCAATTTAAAAAGTTATTGTTACAATGACTTTTGTTACAATGACATTTTTCCTTAAGTTCTGTGCAATGCATCTAAAACAAGGGTGAGAAATTAGCGGCCCTCCAGCTGCTGTTGAACTACAAATCCCAGCATGCATTGCAACATTTCTATAATGGCCAAATAGCAAAACTGTGGCTGGCAGGGCATTCTGGGATATGTAGTTTTACAAGATCTGGGTGGGCTGCTTGTTGCCCACCCCTAACTTAAACCACTTTCCCTTTAAGGAGCAAGCACAATAAATTTACTCATTTTATTTCTTTTAAATAGTTAAGTACTTTAGGCATGCATCTGATTTTTTTAGCGGCTAGTATGTGAACAGTATGGTTACCACTCACACACAAACTCGCAGCTGCCAGCATGGCGTGTGAGAAAGAGTGGGTGAAGAAAAGGGAAGATTTGACATTACACAGAGCAGGTAAACTGGGAGAGGCTTTCCAAAGATTTCCTGCTCAATACATCATGTGCCATGCGACTGTGGTTGCCATGGTAGTCAGTGTTCATTCTAACACCCTGCATCTGTCACTTGTCAAAACCTGTGCAGTTCCTCATTCCTGCCTGGGGTGTCAAACTCTGCTCTGGTACTTCTAGCACACTCAGGACTTTATTCAGAGTCTGTCGCGAGCGCCGATGCGCTCGTAACCGACTTGATGGTAAGGCCTGCGCTTGCGCAGCGGCCGCACTCTGTGTGTGTGCAAGCCCCAGAGCAACAGAAACTCTGTCGCTCCGGAGCTCCCTATCAAAGGGGTGGCTGCCGATGTTGATCGACAGCTCGCCCCGCTTGGAAGGCGGGCCAGGGGGTGGTTTCCAAAACGGAGGCGTTCCTTAAAGAACGCCTACCGTTTTATGGGCGGCTGCACTGACACCATCAGTGATGTCAGTGGGGAGCTTCCTGCTCCATCAGAACAGGAAGCTCCCTGGGGCTTACGAGTGCCCAGACCCAACCTTAGGGTCTGGTCGTAAGGCCCGATGGTTGCAATGGTGATCACCATCGCAACCATCAACCTGGTCGGTCGTTAAGCTGTGGGTGGTAACCCACAGCTTAATGATCGACAAGGAGGTGGCCGTTCAGGATGCAAGTAGCTGCCCTGATTCTGTGCGACCGCTTGCATCTTACAACCGCCTCTGAATGAGGTCCTCAGTTATTGCAACAAACTACTGGGATACTAAAGTATGCTAGAAGCACCAGATCAGAGTGTGACACCCCAGGCAGGAAAGAGGAACTGCACAGGTTGTGACAAGTGCAGGGTGCTAGGATGAATACTAAGTCACATTATATTGTGAGCAGAATTACAAATAGCAGCTAGAAGAAAAAAAAAGTAAATACAAATAACCTTATAGCCTGCCACAGTGATTTAAATATTACAAAAATAGTAATAATAATTTCTCACATGACTGCTTCTTGGATTTAGACAAGAAAAACAAATTGAAGGTTAAAAAAAGAAATAAAATAAAATTATGTGCAATTATCTGAAGATCTTTTAGTGCCGCTGTACATTGCACCGTGACAGGACTGATAAAGCTGGACAGTGCTTGTGTAAAAGGGGTGTGGTCATTGAATAGGGCGGGTCTCAGGTTAACAAGTGTCATGCGCCTGTGGGTTTGCGTTGCATATCTTTAATTTATTACATTAGATCTTCAATTTATTTATTCAGAATCAGTTACCCACCATCATTTTTTCAAACAGATCCATGATCTCTTTCTCCGATAAATTTAACGACTGGTCGTCGAAGAGCTGCTGCGGGGCCGGGAATTCTGTCACGGACGCCAGGGAGTCGGTGGCATGCTGGATAAGCGGCTTCTCTTTCTTCACAGCGGATTTCCTGAAACTTGTTAACCTGTCACGCTAAGAGCAAAATTAAAAAAAAAAAAAAAAAAAAAAGGATTTGTGAATAAAGCATAAAGGACTTAAATGACAGGTTTCTGGTGTGTGTGTGATCTCATCTCTAAAGAAGAATTTTAATAAATAGAAACCTTTTATTTTCAAATAAGATATTTTTCCTTCCAGTGTTTGTGCGTCCCCAGCGGCTCAGGTGCTTCCTGAAAACCTGTGGTGGAGGCAGTGGAAATATTGCCTATACAGTGAGCTTAATGCAACTTTTTAGGATAATCCGCCACCCAAAACTGCAAGAATCTCCTTTTTGGGACTATTATCACCTAAGTCATTCCCCACCGCCAGTACTATAATGGGTATATGTACATGTGATACGGACCAGAGAGTGAAAGCTCCATTGGGGGCAGGGACTGATGTGAATGACCATAGTGCTGCAGTCAACACACTGGTGTCAGTTGGGATTCAAAATTCTGGCACCTGTTGAGGCACCCGGAGGTTATGTATCCTGAGTATGTATGAGTCTTACTTTCATGCGATACATAAGACTAGTATAGCAGATGCCAGATCACCTCAGTCTCCGCCCCCTGCTTAGTCCTCCCCCCCAGTGCGGATGATGACTGTTGCAGCTGTGGACAGGAATGAGTGGGTGGAGCCGCGTCCCACTTGTAGCCGCTCAGATCCCTGCATTAGCCCTACTCACATTAGTGTTAGGAATTACGGGGTCTAGTTACTAAGCAGTGTTAGGAGACAGAGTGAAAAGTGATGTCTGTGATAAGGTACCAGCCAATCAGCTCCAAACTGTCATGTCACAGGCTGTGTTTGAAAAATGACAGTTGGGAGCTGATTGGCTGGCACCTTATCACTTACTTATCATCACTTTTCACTCTGTCTCCTAACACTGCTTAGTACATAGACCCCTGTATCTGGCTTCAGCGGCATCATACCAGTACAGTTGCTTCTTGCAGGCTGCTCTAGACAAATGACAGAAGCTGATAGGTTGCTGTAAGTATGAGTAACTTAACTTCTCCACTGTATCCCTTCTCCAAGATTTGATCATTAATCTTGGAGAAGGGATAAAGGGATTAAATAACCCTCAGCAGCTAATAAGCAGTAAGGTTTCCTTTGGTGGAGGGATCATCTCTCCTAGTGTTATTTGCTTGTCTTCTCCGATACGGAATGGGTATGTAATGCCGGCTGTTGGGGTGCCTACTGTCAAAATACAGACAGCAGCATCTCAATGGTTGGTATCCCGACAGGTGTCGGGTAAGTATACAAACCCTTCCCCCCCTTCTACTCCTCCCTTCTACCCCTCCCTTCTTTTAGCCTAACCCTCCCCATAACTAACCCTCCCCTTTAGTGCCTAAACCAAAGTTTCCCCCTTCGTGCCTACACCTAACCCTCCCCCCTTAGTGTCTAACCCTAATCTCCCCCCCCAATGGTGCCTAACACTATCCCTCCTCCCTGGGGGTTCATGGCCCTAACCTCCCCCTCAAAAAAAACCTAGCGCTAACCCAGTTATGCTTCCTAAACCTAACCCCTACCCCCGCGGCTAACACTAAAGGTGCCCCGGCTTAGATTAGTTCAGGCTATCGTCCTCCTGGATTCCAGCGTCAATATTAAGGGGTCTATTTACTAAGCAGTGTTAGGAGACAGAGTGAAAAGTGATAAGGTACCAGCCAATCAGCTCCTAACTGTCATCTCACAGGCTGTGTTTGAAAAATGACAGTTGGGAGCTGATTGGCTGGCACCTCATCACTTTATCACTATTCACTCTGTCTCCTAACACTGCTTAGTAAATAGACCCCTAAGTCCCTTGTCGGGATTCCAGGGTCGGGATTGAGACCAGCGGCATCGAAGCCACCGGTCTCATAACTACATCCCCTCGGATAGGCCCTGTTTACCTGATATTGAGGTTTTCTGACAATCCAAGCCGGCTGGAACTTTCCTGCACTTCTCGCTAATAAGGAAAGCGTATGAAGTTTTAGATGACTTTTCCCTTTCCTCCCATTAAATGTATAGTAAAAGTACAGTAATTAGCATAGATTAATGGGTGCGTGTTCTCTGCATGTGTGTGTGCGCGCGCAACTGGAATTAATGGGAGCTGTCATATTCCTTGTATCAGTGGCGCTAAGTGAGAACATGATACATTAATATCTAGGCATAACGAAATAGGAACAGCTGCCACAGAAGGGGGAATAGGACACCTCTTGTGGGAGTACTTCCATTTACTTTACTGGGGCAAGGGGGAGATTTATGAAAACTGGTGCATGGATAACTGCGAAAACTACAGCTCTCAGTAACCAATGGGATGTCTGCTTTCATTTACTGAACAAAAAAAAAAAATGAAGGTCTTTGATTGGTTGCTGTTGGATACATCACAATTTTTTTTTTTTTTTAACCTTTTGACCCCTGCATCGGGTGGGGGCACCAGTGATGGATTTGATTTACAAAAACTTGTTTGTCAACCAGTAAAATCCAGTAAGTGCAAGATTTTTAAGGATAAGACAAACTATGGGCCTGATTCAGACCCACTCGCGAGCGGCTGTCCGCTCGCAAGTGGGTCGATGTTCTGGACTGAGCATGCGCACGACGGAGGGAGCTCCGTTGTGCGCATGCGCCAGACGCGACGAGCGAAGGAAAGTCCTTCGCTCGTTGTGTCTGATCAAAGGGGGCATGCTGTCGATGTTGATTGACAGCACGCCCCCTTTGGTAGGCGTGCCGGGGGCGTGCCTCCCTGACGGGGGCGTTCCCACGGGAACGCCTCCTGTCAGAAGCCGGCCCACTGACATCACTAGTGATGTCAGTGGGAGTGATTTTGGCTCTGATAGAGCCAAAATCACTCCGGAGCTTGCGGTTGAAAACCTCAACCGCAGGCTCCGGCTCGCAGTTTCGATGGTCGCGATGGTCACGACCATCGCGGCCATCAAACTGCACGCTCGTATAGCCTGTGGGTGGTGACCCACAGCTATACGAGCGTCCAGGAGGACGCTCCATTCTCATGGAGGCCAGCCCTCATTCAGAGCGTACGGCTCTGAATGAGGGCCTATATTTGAGCAGATCAATGAGGAAGGGAAATTTGTCACAGCGCTCTCTGGTGGCTAGGGCTGGTATTACTGGTGAGAAAAGTCTGAGGCAAATTCACATTGGGAGAATATGGACAGAACTTTAATACACGACTATCGTTAAGTTTGGCCACACACCTAGCTTAATCAGACAAGAACCAGCCGTTTGCTCCTTTGCCAAACAGCCGGATCACTTTCGACTCCACAGTACAGTAGCTCGTAGTGGGGCCTTGTGTATTCAGTAAATGAAACACACATACAGTATGGAGCAATAGGGACCACCATCAGTCATACCCAACAGCAATCTACGCCATTTATTTAAAAAGACCCTCTCTATTTAGATCATCAGGAATCGTGATAACAAAAATGTGCATGGGCCAAAAATTATAAGGTCAACTCCCCGGAGAACATGGGTCTTATGGAGAGTTGAACATCATTCAGTTTATGGAGCCCAACTAGCATGTTTTTGCACTGCGCATGTTCTTGAATGAAGCGCTATTAAAGAATACGGGTGATGCAGTCTCACATGCACTTTGACCGCCTCTACACGTACAACTAAATTTGCTAAATGTTGACGGAATTGTTGGCCGGTAGCATAAACGCACTTTGTCACTTAATGCACCTAGCATTAGGGCTGGTGGGAATGTGCAACAAAGATAAGCGATCACGACAAGAGAATATTATATAGGAAGCACGGCGCACCACAAGATGCGTACAACTCTGCAAACTACTCTAATGAATATACGCCCATGTGGAATTTCCACAGCGGCCATTCAAGTCATTGTTCTTTATGCTGCCCAGAACAGTTGATCCATTTATGAAGGGCACATATGAGGGTGAAACTTGCTGCCAGACGATGGCTCCTACGCATCAGCCTGGGTCGTCCTCTTAAATTTGAATGGGGGAGGAGGAGGGGTATTCATTTAACAACTGCCGCATTACCCAGAAGCCTTTGGTCGGATTTGAAAAAACACAAAAAAAAGACAGCGGAAAGAAAAATAAAGAGGTAACATAATAAGGGCAATGCTAGAATGTCAGATGAAGGAGAGAAAAAACACAATTGACACGAAAAAAAAAAACGGCATCTAACTTTGCTAGTTATAACTTGGGTTCAGCTAATTGTTAACATTCCCGGAATGGAATCCATAAACAGCTCGAGTATACCATTATCCGTAATGGGGAAAAAATAGGCTCATTAGTATATAGTAACGCTACACACCATGACATGCTAATGATGTGATAATTAAGATGTCAGTGTATAGCTAAGTATCAAAATGTGCGCATCAACCGCTGATGGCATCGGGGGGAATTGCGCGCCCTTGATCTCTGACTTTGGCTTTATTGGTTTCTTTCCATTTGAATATAGTCACAGATAAATAATGTAAGGTTGTAATGTTATTCCCTTAGTATATGAGTGAAGCGCTCTATAAGAGGGCAGTCTGACTTATCTCATTGTGGAAAAACCAAAGTAAATAAATAAAAAAATAAATAAACAACAATTCATCTTCTGCATAAACTGGACAACGAGGCTTTAGAAATCTGGTTTGTGCGTTTCATACTACGTCATTGGACATTGTAGCGCTGCAATGATTGGGTCAGGAATAAACATTTTCATTTTTGTACTCTACTGTGCCTAAGAAAATGTTACTTTGTTTCATCACTACAGACCAGGCTTCTATTAGTAACATAGTTGAGAAAATTTAAAAAAGACAAAAGAAAAAAAATATATATATTTGTTAAATAAGATTAACGTTTCTTGAGGAAGAATCCTCAATTTACCCCACTAGATAGACCCATTATTTAAATTTTCGTCTAGGATTAGTGATTATGATTATAGAGTTACCAAATAAGTTTTGGGCCACAGTACAATTAACACAGTACGCACATTGTGTTTGTGGGTCTGTCTAGTTTTAGTTTTATCATAATTTTGACCACTTTTTTTAAATGAACTTTTACTTAATAAGAATGACTGAATAAGACGGCTATGGCATAATGCAAAGGGAACTCTTGTGATTTTTCACCTTTCGTTCTTGCCCATCACAGCTGCAGATAAGCACCACAAGATCACATCCCCTGTGTGTGTGTAATTACCTGGAGGTCCCCTTGCTCAAGTTCTAAGATGAGGCCAATAGTTGCACGTTAGAATGGTAAGGGGACTGGGGGCTGTTAGAGTTTTTACGGTGATGGCCTGACGTAAATTCTACATCCATGTCGCTGACGAGGTTAAAGTGGCCTCTCCACTAACACGAGGCAGTTATTTTGTAGGCTAAACCCATTTCCGTGGGACTGCAGCCTATCAAATCTCTAAAACACAAGGGAAGTCACTGAAGCTTGCAACACTGGTGTACTACTGCTTGTGTAAGCCATGGGGGCTGTGAGACTTTTAAGGATGGTAGGGGAGGGGTGTGATTGATGGGGGGCACAATTGGTGACTGTGTCACGTCCCTTGCTCTCAGTAACCCTTTCAAATTTCTCCTACTATGTGCACAGTGTAAAGAGTCAGTCAGCATTTAATACAAGGGAACCATGGCGAGTGACAACATACTGCACCTCCCAACTTCCCGGGAAACACACTGTACCTCCCAACTTCCCGGGAACCATGGCAAGTGACAACACACTGTACCTCCCAACTTCCCGGGAACCACGGCGAGTGACAACACACTGTACCTCCCAAGTTCCCGGGAACCATGGCGAGTGACAACACACTGCACCTCCCAACTTCCTGGGAACCATGGCGAGTGACAACACACTGTACCTCCCAAGTTCCCGGGAACCATGGCGAGTGACAACACACTGTACCTCCCAACTTCCCGGGAACCATGGCAAGTGACAACACACTGTACCTCCCAACTTCCCGGGAACCATGGCGAGTGACAACACACTGTATCTCCCAACTTCCCGGGAACCAGGGCAGGAGAGTAAAAGCGGAAGTAGTGGGAGGGTCCCCTTAAATCAGGACTGTACCATAAAAATCAGGACAGTCGGGGGACGGGGTTTACACATTTTTACTACAGACATACAAAAACTTTACCAAATTGTACAGACATACATTTATTAACTGCTGCATATAAAAACAAAAAAGGTCTGCATCATAAATAGCATAAGAGATTTAACAGCAGTTTAATTATATACTTAAAAGCTTGAATACAAACAAAATTATACACAAAAATCTAAATTATATGAGCAAAAAGAAAAAAAATAAAATAAAATAAAAGACTGAATTTATAAAACAGAGAATGATTGGAACAAAAATGAGATTAGTATTTTCGATTCGAGCAAGGAAATCATTGCATGCATTTATAGGCAATTATTGCAGATTAGAAGCACTGGATTCAAAGACTATATTATGATATATTATGAAAAAGCATAAAGCCAATGGATGGCGCGGATTATGGGCATGCAAAAATCATCTCCCAGGATGCAAGCATTGAATCATGCACATGCCTTCATGTCATTGGTGGGAAAGGTTTAGTAACAGAAGAGGAGGAGCATGCATGGTCTGTTAGCTTCCACCTTACCACATCATCTGCCAACGATTTTATGTGAATGTTCTATAGAAACCAAGATAAGGGAAATACAAAGAAACAAAGGCAAAATGAAAATCAATATAGGTGCAAAATCAAATCAAACCTTCAGATCCTAAACCAATGGCATAGTAAGAGAAATTGGTACTATTATCATAAACCACATGCACAGAATGAAATGCAGATATTCAATAATAGTAATAGCAATATAAATGACAACAGTAAGAAATAATGCACCACTTGTTATATCACGTATTACAAAAGGATTATACTTTTTTTTTTTTTTATAAAACACACCTATACATATTGTGACAAAAGCACTGGGGAAGTTCTTGATGGGAGGTATATATGCCCAGATTTTTAACTTCTATGTGGTAATTATCCAGGTAATGAGCAGTCTTGATTGTCAGACCACATATGATTGGCCAGAGAAACTGACACACCTTTTATCAGCCTCTCTCTCACTACCTGGGAAGCAGGCTGGAAGACCTGTTGAGAAACTCTGCTACAGTTTTATGCAAGTTCTGTGTTTATATGTTGTTTTGTGCAAGTTGGACATTAGGTTCTCCCCCCCTGAGAGATCATGGCATATCTATAATGGGTCAACATGGACCACTGGGTCCAGGGAGCCCCACCATGCACACCCTGCACTCATATATAGTTATACTTACCTCTCCACAGTCTCTGAAGTCCTGCACAACCATGCCAACCCCACAGTGGCACAACATGCCAAGGTTGATTAATATTCACAATAAAGCATGGTCCCCGCATGCCCCTAAAAGTAGGAGGATGCGAAATTCATTATGGCGGCCATGTATGTTTCCGACCCTAGTAGAACGCCCCTACTCTATTGTATAGTAATATATATGCTTTAGACCAATCTGCTTTGTTGCTCAAAGATCAGTTGTACCTAGCAGTGTCATTTTGGTAGAGAAGCCCAGTAGGAAAAGCTGCTGGCAATGGCTATAGCAGGAAATGCTAAATGTCAGGAAGTATGGGAGCAATAGCTAGATTCTAAAACACAAAAAATGTAAATATTCCCAAGGCGAAACAAATAATTATTTGCAAGTCACTGTATATACTATACACGCATTTATATATACATACTGTAAGCAGATTTATCATCCCATGCAGTTCCACTTTCCTGCTCTGGTGCTTCTAGCATACTCTGGACTGTATATCAGCAGTTTGTTGCATCAGCTGAGTGTGCTAGAAGCACCAGAGCAGAGCACGACACCCAGAGGCAGGAAAAAGAAACTACAGGGGTTGTGACAGCTGCAGGGTGCTAGAATGAACACTACAGGACCATCGCCAATATCTACTGAAGTACCCTCATAATAAACAGCCCCAGAACTTTATTACAGAAATCCTACCAAAACAGATGTTTTTGGAGGATATAATAAATAAAACCCTAAGAGAGATGTTATCTAACGATAATGAAAAACCGTGTCAGAATTGTCTGTTCAACAAACAGTAAGAGTCGCTGAATTAGAGTGTGAACAGGTTCTAGATTGTAATACAACAGGAAACCATGTTCAAAAATCTTGTTTAATTAAATGTTACTCTTTTAAATTTTTAAAATAAAATTAATTAAGGTATATACAGTAGCAGAGTGCTCATGTTCCCTTAGCAATATGGCAAGTAAGTAAAAAACAGTTTTAAAGAGAAAGGAAGCGCACTATGATGTTTTGTGTATCACATATAAGGTTGTAGGTTTCCAGCTCAAGGTGCAGGCCTACAAACTAGAAGCATGCCCAGGTTAGAGGCAGGGTTGGACTAGCCAGGCAGGGGAGCCGGGTAAATTCCTGGTGGGCTACCCTGCTTCGTAGCCCTGTCCACTATCATCAGTGGCGCAGCCCATGCAGGGGCAGGCTGGTGACTGGCAGAGCCAGATTAAGGAGAGAAGAGGCACAGGAGACACCTTGTGTCCCTGCCATACGTCACCGGTCATTTGCATGCATTTTTTAATTTACCGTAAATGAAAAATATGCACCTGAGATTCTGAGTTCATATGCCAGCGGGGTGTAACTATTGTGGGTGCAGGGGGTGCTGTTACTATTCGGCCTGGTGCCTCCTGGGCCCGCCTCCCACCTGCACCCAGCTTCGCATGCCTCACTGTGTCCGCCAATCACCACTACGCAGGGCCTCCCAGCAAAGCACTGGGATTTTGTTTTTTAATGTTATGACAGGTGTTCCAATAGGCATCCATGGGAGGGCAGCTGGTGCCATGCACCAATCAGAGGAGGGCGTGAGCGAGCAGGACTGCTCTTAAGACCATCACACATGGGAGCCGAAAGAGAGCACCTGGAGAAGAGCTGCTGAAGTGAAACACTGGCGTGGGAGAGGGGGTGTTAGTATTGTGCATATGCTGAATCCCCACAGACTCTCCCACACTCTACTACTCACTCCACCCCTCCACCACGCACTGCTTGACAGTTCACTGCATGGGTCCCTGGTTACTGTCTCCCTGAACCTCTGCTGCATTTAATTCCATAGGCGCTGTACATATGATTTTTTTTTTCATTTGCATCAAGTGTACAGAGGCCCTGCAGCTTATATATCTGAAAGACTTATCGGTACACACATGTACCGATAAGTCTTTCAGATATATATGCTGCCGGGCCTACCTGATGTGTCTGCAAATTAAGTAATTTACAAATTGGGTGCACACACCTACCGATGCGCTATCGGTATATTGTTCATCCAACAAACAATAGATCACCAAGTGTGTTCCCAGCCATTACACTGCATTTTATATGAGAGTTCGGGCACACCCTTCCCAAATCTAAAGCTGGGCATACCCTAGACCAACTTACATCCAACCAGCCAACTAGTTGATTGGTTGGAATGACAATCTGGTAAGGGATGAAAGCAAATGACAATCAGCAATTTGCTCCCAAACGCTGGAAAATTGGCAAAAACTGTTGTTTGAACAAATTGTTTGGATCAAACATTTAACAAACTTGTCTGATGCCAATTTTTTCTATTTTCTGGCATTTAGGAGCAAATTGCTGATCATCATTTACTCCCATACGTTACCAGATTTTCATTCCAACCAATCAACTAGTTGGATGGTTGGATGAAAGTTGGTCTAGTGTGTGGCCCAGCTTTAGTCTCTGTGCACACTTTACGTCTGCCCCTCGTGCAGTGAAACATGGTTTTACCAAGGAGCAATATGACTTGTTCTTTTCGGCTATACTCAGAATAATACCCATAATCGGTAACCTGCGCAGGCCTCACATCGGTGTATAAAGAACCCGTGACCGATCACAGCTCCTCAATCAGAATCCAGTTACCACAGTGAGAGACCAGATTGAACACATGATAATTTGGAATTTATTAATGTACTAATTGCAGGGAGATGCACTACAGTATTTAGTATTGGGCTATTTAACATAAGGGTACTGTCCTATTTTCTCCATAACTTTGTACGGCGGCTATGAAAATAGCATATGTACCAAGCTCCAAAAACATTCAACATAGAATGTCACCAACAAAGATTTAGCACTGCACTTCTGCAGTGTTCCACATAACACATTAACTCCATTAGGGTATGCAGTTAGATTACTGGCAGCTGGAATGTCGTCCGTCGGAATACAGACAATGGAATCCCGACCCGGGGCTAAAGATAGGCAATGAAATCCAGATGTCTATCTTTAGCCCCATGCCGAAATCCTGACGGCCAGCATCACGAAATGAAGGTAAGCCGCGGGAGGATTGGGGGGGGGGGGTTAGGTTTAGGCACTCCTAAGGGAGGGTTAGGGTACTTACCAGCCCCTGCCGGGATGTAGACAGTTCAGGCTTCCGGCGTCGGTATTTCATCCGGCGGCTAATGAGCCGCCGGCATTACATACCGATTCCTCCATTAGAACTTAAAAAGTCTTATACTGAAGATCACCATGTAATAATATCCAACCATTTAACCCTGCGTTAGGCGCACCTCTGGGACTCCCAGGTTCGGGTGCAGTGCGTCTGACAGGTGCCTGTTATAAAATAGTCATTAGCACCTAATTAACTCAATTCTAACGCTCTTAAAGTGATCAGTGACCTTAACTAGGATGTACAAAGAGAGAATTTATGGAAATCTGATTCACAAAACCACATTTACTAACCTTAAAGCAAGTAAAACAAAAAATACTAAATTATAAGAGGCGCAGTGTGCCTAAGAGGCCGCCCTGGACAAACCTACATATTTCCGCAAAATACCCACAAACTTTGTAACTTTCATTCATAAAATGAGCTAAATACACAAAATTGTGAGAAAATAAAAAGAAATACGTACCTTCAAAATTCGGACGAGTTCGGGCGCAATGAGCCTGTGAGGCCAGGAAGGTCACTACTGCACTCCACGCAGGCGGCGGGAAAACTGACTAGGGGGGTTTCAAACAGCACTTAGAGATAGTAAAGTGCTTATGAGGGGCAGGCCCCTGCGCCCCCTTGCGGCGGAGAGGTGAGCGAGAACAGCTTTGTGGTACCTGTCAGGCCAGCTGCGCCAGACGCAGGGTTAATCTGATCAAAACATTTCCGGATTTGAGTCCTGTGTGACCTCACATGTTATTAGATAATTTGGATAGGTTTGGTTATTTGTGAATTGGGGCATATATCACGGTCCCGAGGAACCCCATAAATTTTGCCGATGGGCCACTGGGCACATATGATTGTAGATATTGGCTGATCAAGTATTAAGCAATATACAATTAAAATCCTGATCTAATTCATTCTCAGCGATCATTGGTGGATACCCACCTATAGGTCTAAAATACCCAAGCTGGTAGGAAAAATTACCCCCTGTGGGACAGTTATAATCTTCCTTACATGTCAACTGTCCAATTCCTTTGCCAATGGTTCAGAAGAATGGAGAAGATACACTGCGGTGCACAGAAGACAAGGGATTAATCTATCCTGGTTATTGGTTTGCAGTCCCTTACACAACTGACGTGATTTGTACAGAATTAAAACAGTCAGTCTATTACCAGCTGTGGCATTTTGGCAATTGTAGGGCAGAATATATTTCTGCTGTATTTGCTAGGGATAACTTAGAAGAGGGTCCAGTTGTGGAAATTGCAGGGTACGTAATGAAATGGAGAAGAATATCTTTAACACTCTGCTTCAACCAAGTAAATCGAAAATGCATTCTGAAAAGCACGCTAAAGACAGTAAATTAGATTGGAGATAAAAAGGCAAGATGATAAAAAAATAAAAATAAAATATTTTGACTGATTAAGCAGATCCGAGACTCTAAAAAACCCACAGGTGGCATTCATTTCTGAAACACAAATGGGAATTGGAGACAGGGATGTGATTTGATAACAGTAATACTTACAATTAATTTAAATTAGACTCTCCTAAATCATGTCCGGATTGTAAAATAGTCATATTACTTTTAAAAAAAAATAAAAAAAATAATTTGATGTGTAGTGAAAGAGATCCATTCTACAATTGGTGTTAATTGCTGCTTTCTTAATTATGTCACCATAAATTAAATTTAGCAATTTCACAGAACATTAAATTATATTTTAATACAGAACTATATTATACAAACTTAGTTCAATTATCATGAAAGTGTAAAATTAAAACCTTTTATACAAAGTTACAGTTACTCAAGGGACATTTTTTTATATTTTTAATACTACAGTAATAAAGCAACAACACATGGTTTTTTTCAGTTATTTTGTAGCCTTTTCACAAATTATTACAATTACATTAGACATTTAAAAAAAATAAAAATAATAATAAATAATAAAATTACACACACACACACACACACATATATATAAGAAAATTAATAACTGCGGCACTCGAAGGCTGATGTACAATAAATATATTGAAAGCTGTCACGAAAAAAATCTTCCAACGTTTCGGGGCTCTTTGGCTCCTTTGTCAAGGTCAAAGGAGCCTAAGCGCCCCGAAACGTTGGAAGATTTTTTCGTGACAACTTTCAATATATTTATCTTTACATCAGTCTTCGAGTGCCGCAGTTATTAATTTTCTTTACATGTTAATTTATTCTGAGGGCACCGGAGCAAATCATTTTTCTTATTGAGGAGTGCCGGTCCGTTTGTAATATCTATCTATATATATAAAATTTTAATCTTTTTATTTGGATATTGCAATTGTGCTAATTAACAAGCTCGGAAATATATTTTTGGAGTTTGTCTCCGATAGCAAACAATGACTTTGGCATGCTGCATCCAGATTCCTATTGCTTTTCCAGCGAGCATGCTTGACCCAGCACAGCAGTGTAAAGTATTACCGCAGTGTTTAACAGCAAAAGCAAAATATTCTGCACTCACTGGCTTGTCGGAGCAGCTGTCCCGGGAAGGCCACCATGATAAAGACAGGAAAAAAAAAAATACGCCAAATCACCAAAATGAGGCAAAATAAAGATTAGTAATAAATAGTTTCCTACTGTACTGCAAGTTTCTGTTCATGCCTGTTCCCCATAAACTTCAGGCGAGATTAAAAGCACTTCCGGGAACACTTTGTTGCACAGCAGATGCATCTAAGCACATCACGGGCCTTGTGTAATAGTATGCGAAACATCGCTATGAGCGCAATCATTTAAAGAAAGGTAAAACCAACCTGGTTTTGCTTTCTTAAAATTATTTCCACTTTCAAAATACGGCTAACTCGCCAGTGTCGCGCTTGTGCCTGTGGCTATTGCAGGGGGCCCCGCGTCTGTTAGGGTCTTGAGGACTTCAGTGCTCAGAATGCTTTGTTTACTGAACTTGTTTAGAAAGCAAAACGATTGCATTGGAAATGTGTCCCTTTAATGGATATTAATTTATAAGCCCTAAAGAATAAATCAGAAATGGCCAGTACTGCATCCTGTAGATATATTGGACAGATGGTCAATATTGTGATATAATAGAGACAAATCTTTAAAAGTTGGGATTATCCTTAGATATTAGTGACTATCCTTTATTTTGCCTTTGATTAAATAGAACCCTAATCCTAATTCCCCTGTAGGCTACTTTCAGTTTGTTGGGCAGTTATGCTATCCTGGAGCTAAATTTACTATTTGAATTTTGAGGTAGTCCCTGTCTTAGTTAAAAAAAAATTTTTTATATATAAATAAAAAAGGAAAGGATTTCAAATTCAATTCCGCTGAATCTTAAAAGATTATTTGCTACCTCTTATGTGACTGATTTAGTGAAGGACGGAGAGAAATGACAGTGTAGAGAGCACATGGGCGATGAAGAATGATTTCCCAGACATAAAAAGCAGGTTACAACGGAAGCAGAGGACTTGACATTTACAGGGAGCAATGAAAAGCAAGCCGTAATGATAAATACATGCAGCACGCGACCTTACACTTGAACGTGCACCTGGGTGAACACTGGGTCAACGCTTTCCACAACTAGAAAACCACCGCTGAATGTTTTAATAACAGAACGGATTCAGATGGCCACAAACTATCTGCCGCCCGCTTGTTATCAATGCCTCAAGATGTTCTGTCAATTATCCAAAGAGCCTTATTTAAAAGTAAAATTTTTTAGCTGTGGCACGAAACTGACCTTGATCTGAACTGCTCCAATATTACAAGAAAGTGAAGGAGAAATCTGCTTTATCACAGAGGCTGGGATGAAATTTTCATATACAGTATAAAAAAAATAAAAAAAAAGTATCCATAAAATACTAGAAAACTGACAATTCAAAATCTGTCATGTAACTTTCTGTAAAAGTTCTTATTTTAATAGTGGATTGGTCTCAATAGATCACCAGTTTTTGATTCCTCAGCGCAGGATGTAGCAACCAATAAGAATTAATGAAAAGCAGAATTTAATGGACCGCAGTCTTTCCTAGACATGGCTTGTTCGCTAGGGTGGAGTCATCGGCATCTTCCTTTCGCATTTTGTGGGGGGTTTATTTTGTCTGCATTTCACAAATTATCTCCAACAATTTTCATTTGCTTTTTTCTGAAACATCAGCAAAATGGACAGATTGTACAGGTGCAGGGCCGTAACTTGGGTAGTGCGACCTGTGCCATGGTACAGGGCGCTGTTTGGGCCTGTCGGTTTTCCTGTTTAGATGAGACGCAAGCGGAATAAGCGTAAGGCTATATAAGAGTGCTTAGTTTTTTGTAATTGCCTAGAATTTTGGTCAACTGTTGCTAGGTAGATTAGTTTGGGGGGGTTTGTTTGGTTGGTTGCTTTCTGACCATGTGTGATATATTGGGAGTGGCTATATGTGGGCTTTATAAGGCTGGTGTATGCCCAGCAACTTCCTTTCTGGACGGTATTTGTCCCTCCCTCCCCTATCTCTTTCTATGCGCTTTATATGTTGTGTTCTTACTAACACTATGTTATATTATCATGTTGGGTGGGAAGGTGCTACAAACCAGCGGCCACATAAGGTGTAAGAAAACAGTGTGAAGCAGATTTCCTTTGAAGGGTCACAGTATGGCCTACCTCTGCGGGAGAACTTTGGGCGTCCGTCTCTGCGGACACGCTCATGCAATCATGTGCAGTTTTTAAATGTATGTGATATTTCATCTCTCATCCTGCCTACTGCATATATACTCTGCATAGACCTTCATGCAATCATATGCAGTTTTTAAATGTATGTGATATTTCATCTCTTGCATAGAATTGTTTTTACATGTATAGTCTATATTGTTCAGTGAAGCATAGTTTATGGTATATATCTGGCCTGGCTTTTGCTCCAACTCAGAGCAAGTTATCTCCTTTGATCAGCAGAGCAATTGAGTCAGTTGTAGCCTGTCTTAATCAAGGATACCACTCCTTTATATTCAGTCTAGGGGCAGCTGGGGCTGTTTGCAGCTGGGGTTAACAGCACCAAGTGTTAAAGGCACAAAGTGTGATTACATAACAGTTAATCAAACAGTTGAACAAACATTGACCAACATCTAAGGTAATTTCAGATTAAGAAACTGATTGCTTTAAAATTTGTCTAAAAATAACAAACCTAAAACTCACCATGTACTACACATTTCTTTTTATCAACTTTCTCCTTTGTATTTTCTCTAAGGATATAACATCCCTAACTCTCCCTGCATCTCCCCTCTCTGGGCACACTGCCGCCCTATTGAGTCACTCACCTCCTCTAAAAACTAATGAGCTTTCTTTTCATCAAAAATTGACAATTACAGCCTCATTGTGTCACTATAAAAAACTTTTACACACCTACAACTATATCTACTTCTCCATCCTTCTGCTTTTATTATCTGGTGACATATCACCAAATCCAGGCCCCACACACGGACAGCGGATTTACTATGGAATAAATATCCTGCAAACCTCACGTCTCCCATCACCCTCCAAATCAATAAATGTGCCTTATAGAATTCACACTTGATCACAACTTATTATTTTACATCTGAACATCTCTTTACAATAACTGCTTTCACCAATTTCGACATTTACCTGAGACTGCTGGTTCACACGTTAACCACACTCTCTAAATAGCCCCACATGAAGTGGCTTCTGCCACCCGTCAGACTTCACGTAAACTGATAGAACAGCCATGGCTCTCCACAAACACCTACAAAAACTGCCTCTTAAAGTAGAATGTCAGTGGCGTAAATCTTAATTCAAATGACTTCCACACATACTGTAAAATAGGAATCCACCCATCTGTCATCCTAACCCTCTGTCCCACGCTCACTGTCTACCCCATCTGTGTCACTCCTGTCTGTCTGCCCATCCCCTTTAGAATGTAAGCTCTCACGAGCAGGGCCCTCTATCCTCTTGTGCTTATCCTTTCTTTACTTATACTATCTGCTCTATACTCAAAAGCACCTAACCCGTGACTTTTGCCATCCTGCTTCTGTTGCAGCAGTGTTTATATACCATGTACTTGTCTTGTAGTGTCTTAAACTGTATGACATTGTTTTCTTGTTCTGTTCAACTATTTATGCACTATGTTTCTGTACTATGTAAGGCGCTGCGGAACCCTTGTGGCGCCATATAAATAAAGGATAATAATAATAATAATAATAATAATACTGTGCAGTATTATAGGGGGTTTTGAGTCTTCACAGCTCAGCTTACAATGACCACAGGGGGGGCTTTCAGTCACTCCCTAATATTGGTTATGTAACATATGGCTGGAGCTGAGTATTTGTAGCATCCTTCTTTGCCTCCCAAAAGTAAATTAAAAGCTCAAAACCTTCAATAAAAGCAAGTAATGACCATTTAACCAAAGCAGTCTGTGTCCGTGTCTTTATTTTAGTATAAGTTAGTTGTAACTTAGTTGTTCTATTGTTTTTAATTGCAGTAAAGTTATGGACGCCTTATCATTCTCACTTGTAGCTTCCTCTTATTTTATCCCCAGCATCTCCTGGCCTCCCCTATCTCTTCCCTGGCCCTTCCCCATGAGGCCATGGCCCTCTCTCAGGTGCACTATATTATGTCCCTATTTATCCCCAGCATCTCCTGGCCTCCCCTATCTCTTCCCTGGCCCTTCCCCATGAGGCCATGGCCCTCTCTCAGGTGCACTATATTATGTCCCTATTTATCCCCAGCATCATCCGACTCCCCGAAGCCCCCTGGCAGTCTCGGCGGCATATTTGTTGTTTTTCTTAGCACAAGATCTGTCGTATGATCGATCCTGTGCCTCATGTGCTCATTAGGGAAACAGTCATTGAAATAACTTGAATGGTAGCATGATGCATCGCATGCACAAAATAAATTGCACAATCTGCACACGATATGTTCCATCCTATGGGTTGCACATCTGATCATAAAAGATTGTTTATAGGAGTTGCAGGAGCGCACATCAGATCGTATCTTACAAAAAAAAAAAAAAACACGATTTTCACAAAATCCATCATATGACTCGTTGAAAATCGGGCAACGGCCCGAAATCGTGCAGGTGTATGGCCAGCTTAATGGATTATCTTACACATGAGGTGTGCCCCCTACCCTGAACCACCTGCTACAGCAACATAAACCCAGTTATATGTATTCGGTTCCTTAGCTACAGTATTATTTGCATTAGTATATAAATATTATTACAAAATGCAATGGATATAACACACAAAAATAAACTTTTTACATTAAAATAAGTTACTTGTACTTAATGTTTGTGAACTATAAATAATTTTTTCAGACCACTGGTTTCTGTGTTTCAGAAAATATTATCAGATATATATTTTTTTAAATGTATTAGAAAATGTAATTTAATTTTTCAAGATTTTCAGCATGCAAGGGTAAGTGGGTCAATGCAAGAAGTAATTGAGAAGTTTCAGCATCTTCTATTCCTAGGCAGTTACTTTAAATTAAATATTCATTTCAACTTTTGAATTCAGTGTAATCTCAGCTGTATTAACCATCTCACATCGATGTACAAAGACTACCCAAGGTCCCTAAGAAGGAGTGTAATTTAGCTGTAACCTCAATAATACCGCAGCTAATTACAATGCAAATATCATTAGTAAATGAAAATTAAGGCTTAATTTTCCCAATCAACTAAAAATTAGCAAAAACAGCACGATAGCACCAAGTCTCTCAAGGCAACCGTGCAATATTATCTGAGAAATACTGCTTCAATTATCGCACGACTTTAAACCTTGGTGTTCGGGAGATATTATATTTACAAATAATACAATGAATAGGTTTCAGTTATGTCTTAGGTGGAAATATGTGATCAAATAAATTAATAAATAATATACTGTATTTAGATGCAAGAGAATAATCCCCAAACCATGGAGAAGCTGTATTTGAAAGGGTATGCGGTCAAGATGCCGGTGCACGGGATCCCGGACGCCAATATACTGACGCCGGAATTCAGACAACCATCAAAATGCCGGATTCACCGGCATATCATGCAGATTCCTTTTAAAGGTGTGTTTGACTTATCAATGGTCATCTCCAGCATGCCCATGTGACCCAATTTCAAAGGGGGCAGGGCAGACCATCAGAATATTGGGCCTACAGTAGGTGATTGTAACCACTGGGATAAATAATTCATTTCTACATAGGCATACAAGTTGTAACACATATAACCTGTGCTAGGCCCCATTGAGGTTTGAAAAGAGATTGTAGTTGCAGTCTAAGTACAGAATGGTCAGAATTACCTTTGCAGGTCAAACAAGACATAAATTGAGGGGCCCTAACTTGTACCTGTCACTATTAGAGATGTACAATGAGCCATTCATAGCTTATATGGTGTTATCAGTAGACAGTGAGCCACATTTCAGTGGGGTGACCATTGTAAGATGTGTAAAGGCGCTAAGCATTATGGGTAACTGATAGTTATGTCCATATTCTCTACACAAAGGGGGCTTTGAGAGTTTATCTCCAGACATTAGGACACATCATTACTGTATGTCTTTGTCTGAGTATATGTTAGTGCTTACAGAACATGTGCAAGACATAAGTATGGTCAATGCTATGTTGTACCAATCAGTGCTTGATACCCAGTATGTAACTAATATGGGCTTAATATCCGGAAAGCCACCACCCATACTATGGTATATAAATCAAGAGCTAGACAAAGGCTCTTTGGCTCGTGCATGGACCTGAGACTGCAGTAGGGTGTCTGCAATGTATATTGGACTACCTGGGCATTATTGAAATGAGGGCTCCCCAGATGAAGATGAAGTACATCTTATCTGAATATGTAGACAAAAGTTAAGTATACTGTATACTTTGTATGTTTTTTGTTTCTTGTAAATAAAGTGTGTTCATTTGTACTCACTGAAATGGTCATGTGTGTGTACTATTCATTTAGATCAGAACGAAACCCAACGTCGTGCACTTGGTGTCGAGAAGTAGGATCGAAAGGGTTAAATAGTTTGTGACCAATTGACTAATTCTGCAAAAAAAAAAAGGCAATATGATGTTTTGCTTTTTCTCTTGCTGCCCTGTATATTGTATAGTGTATGTGTCCACTGTCTCATTCCTATGAGAAAGGATTGTGATTTAACTTAAAGCACATTGTATGTTTTGTCTTTTAAATTAAAAAAAAATAAAAATAGAAAAAATGTTTTGCCCAAAGTCAGGAGATACAAGGTAAGCAGGATTTCATCAAATGTCCAGACACCTGAGACTGAAGACTACCGCCCATGAGAATATGACTTTTACATGGCATGATCAGCTTGTCATTGTTGAGTTTAAAAATGCAAAAAGTGAACAAGATGTGTTCCCTGATGAAACATCCATTGCAAATGATGTGTATGCTTTACTTGCTAATTGTGAAGGAGGGGTTGGTGGGTACACACTGACTAACCACAAGGGGCGTACATGCATTACAGAAACACTGTTTGTGGAAATATTTTGTGACAAAATTGCAGATTTTGTGTTTGGTAATGAAATTCGCATCCCATTGTATTTCCTTACAAAGCCTTACCAGCCAAAAGGTTTTAAAGCAGCTGAAAGACACACAGTTGCTAACGACAATGGCAGAAACGATCATGCTGATTGAGATGATCAAAGCGCTACTTGCTGGCCGTGTAAAATTTAAACCAATGTTTGACCTGTCCATATTGGATTTCTTTATGGTCACAGCTCCACGGTGGTGGGAAGATTTCCAAGACCGAAAGCATTATTGGTTCATGGACTATGGTGCTCCCTGCACCCACATAGGACTGTTGTGGAGCATTGCTGGAGCAAAGCAGCTATCTTTACAAGCTGAAAGCCGACCACCAGAAGAAGTTGCTAGCGAACTTGTTGCATCTATGACTGTTTTCCAAGTCACTGACAAGACTAAAGACCCTGTAAGTCTTCAAACTGAGAAATGGACATTTGACACAAAGACTATATGGACTGCTGTCCAAAGCTGGAAGGTCGACGTGGCACATGCTGATACACATACCTACAGCTTCAATGGTGTGTGCACAAGTGAACTGAGCACAGAACATGATGTGCAATTCACCGCAAATACAGCACTGATGGTACTAGGAGAACTGTTAAGCCATGACGGAGCTGAAGCTGCATTCAAGCAAGCTCAAATCAAAGGGGTTCCTTACATCCAAACCAAGGTCAGAGGCTTTGCAAAAACCTGTTACATTTGCCAACAGCTGGAAATGTGGCCTACCTTGCTTGCTATTAGAGAAGGCCTCATATACTGTGAAATGACTGCACAAGTCTGGCAGTTTGAATTCATCGTTTGCCACCAAGAAGGTGGAGGACGAATGTTGTACTGAACAGCTACAGAACACTGTCATTCAGGAGTGAAGTTGTCTCAAGCAGAGTTTTACAACATAAGAGACTTTCCGGAACATGTGACACAGACTTAATGCCTTGTTGATATTACGGGATGTCCGAGAAGATTCAAGCAAAGACACCGATTCTACAGAAACAACATGTAGTATATTGGGTTTTCTATGCTTCATACCATTCACAAAACTGACACCAGTATGATTGAACGAATGGATGTGTTGTTTGGGAAACAGGAAGGATATTATAATAATAAATATTTATAATAAATATATATATATATACACACACACACACACACACACACACACACATACACACATACATACACTTATACACAATGCTGGGATTTTTAGAGCAGGCTGTATACAGTATATATATTTGGTTAACCGGAGGGTGGTAAGAGGTTGAACTTTTAAAGTACGATATCTGGTGCACAGACACAAACACTTAAGATAAGGTTGTTGTGAAGAAATGTTTAGTAGGAAGAGAAATAGAGACAGGTGTAATAGATATTTGCAGCATTATAAGCAACTGTTTATTTTGTTCTGTTTTTATGGTTTATCTCACACGGTTTGTCTTAGCCAACAGGTTCATGGTTGGAGCAGGAGATGAGAGAACATCGCTGGAGGCGTGCCTGAGATGACAATGGCCAGAGAGTGATTTCTTATACAGGAGAGATAGTCCAGGAGGACAACAGTTATAAGATCTGATGGCACTACCATTACATACATCTATGTGTATTCTGCAAGACTGAACTTGTGCCTTATATTGGTTGGATCCACACTCACCAATATTCTCAAGACTATTTAAAGATTTCATTGAACTGAACTTTATTTTACTTTACTGATATTAATTGTCTTATAAGTAACTGATATATTTGATATAATCATATGTATTATTCACTGTTTTATTAGAGTATTCACATGATATAAAGGAATATAATGTAGAGAGTTAGAAATGAAATAAGAGTTCAGTGATATTTATTGACAGGTTCTGCAATACAGCCAGAGTGGTCAAGTCCTGAATGGAAATGTTGCTTTAGTTTCATTTTATATTATTGGTTATATGTAATCATAGTACTAACCTTATTATATATTATATGTTGTTACATTGTGTGTAAGGATAAGTAGTGAAAGTACAATGGAGGATTAGATTTTGTAATGGGGACCATGCTCCTTATATTTGATGTAGAAATCAGGGTGGAATGTAACCAGTGGGTTAAATAATTAATAACTACATATGTATATAAATTGTAACACATATAACCTTGCTGGACCCCATTGAGGTTTGAAAATATATTGTGTTCATATAGTTGCAGTCTATGTTCAGAATAGTCAGAATCACCTTTGCAGGTCAAACAAGACATAAATTGAGAGGCCCTAACTTGTTCCTGTCACTATTAGAGATGTACAATGAGCCATCCATAGCTTATATGGTGTTATCAGTAGACAGTGAGCCACATTCCAGTGGGGTGACCATTGTAAGATGCGTAAAGATGCTAAGCATTATGGGTAACTGATAGTGATGTCCATATTCTCTACACAAAGGGGGCTTTGAGAGTTTATCTCCAGACATTAGGACACGTCATTATTGTAGGTCTTTGTCTGAGTATATGTTAGTGCTTACAGAACATGTACAAGACATAAGTATCCTCAATGCTATGTTGTACCAATCAGTGCTTGATACCCAGTATGTAACGAATATTGGCTTAATATCCGGAAAGTCACCACCCATACTATGGTGTATAAATCATGAGCTAGACAAAGGCTCTTTGGCTTGTGCATGGACCTGAGACTGCAGTAGGGTGCCTGCAATGTATATTGGACTACCTGGGTGTTATTGAAATGAGGATGAGGATGAAGTACATCTTATGTTGAAGATGATGAACTACTGGTGTCATCTGAACATATAGACAAAAGTTGAGTATACTGTATACTTTGTATGTTAATTGTTTGTTTGGTACTTGTAAATAAAGTGTGTTCATTTGTACTCACTCAAATGGTCACGTGTGTGTACTATTCATTTCGAACGAACCCACCGTTAAGCAGTGATGATGTACAGTATGCTTTACTTTAGAGACATGAACACACTGTAATATAAATCTGGTGACAGCAGAGGTGATGGATGCATTAGCAGTCACCTCTGAACTGTTCTGCAGTCATTCAGAAATAGAAGCACTTTGGCCTCAATGGCGGCACTTCTTCGCAGATCATAGAAGTCACTGGCCTGCAGGTCTCAGGGTCATTGAGGAAGGATGAACAGTCTTGAAAAGCCCCAGAACATCTACAGGGTTTGCATGCAGTGGACATGCTGGATGAATGTCAAGATTACCTCCTTCTAGGTAGCTGGGGTGAGGAACGCATGGAAGGGGGTTTGTGCAAGTTAGGGTGAACAGTACCAGGTATTTAAACAGCTGACTAGTTTCTGTGTGGAGTTAGTGGTATCTGTGCAAAAAATACTGGGCAGCTATGAGCTACAGTATGGATGAGCGGTATCCAATTATCCCCGAACATTGTTTGGACATTAACTGACCCCTGCGATTGCCGAAAAATGGGGATTTTTCTCCAATTATCACCGATTGTTTTTTTTCACCCTATCCTATTATTTTGGTAGAAATAATAGGATAGTTCACCCGAAAACACATAGGTGCCGCGATAAGCTTGCGGACCTATGTGTTTTTGCCTTTTTTCAGGTGATAAAACGGCAATTATAGTGGATTATTTTTTAGGACAAATCAGGTCCCAAAAAAACCCCCCCAGATAAGTGCCCGCATCAGGCTAACTTTGGGGCTAATTAGATAACCCCGGGCAAGGTAATTAGCCACAGTCATTTAGCATGGCTAATTGGATACCCCTATATGTGCAACATATAGCTGGCACTGGGGGCATTTCTCTGCAATGGCGGGGTCACTGGTATAATCTTTATGTGGAAGGCAGGTTAGTCATGAGAAAGGGGTGCAATATTGTGATTGGCATCATCATGGTCCACCCTCTGTATGCAGGATCCAGGAGTTTGGACTATAATTTGGGAATCGCCATGACATTCCAGTATAGTAAGCGATTATGGGGCACTATATGTCTAGCAATGAGGGAATTGGTGGAGTTAGTAGTAGAGATGTGTAGTTTTGTTTTGCAGAAAAACCGAACACACCCACACCTTAAGGTTCCGGGTAGAAGAGAGTCCCGGGTCGGATCACTTTTGGGGTTCAAAGTATAAAAGAGTTCCGGCTTGGGTCTGCTGTAAGTTCGGAACTCAGATTTAAAAACAGAATCTCGGGTTTTGAATTGCGTGTAAACAGGTCAAAATTACATTTTAGATATTATTTTAAAGAAATCCAAAACAGAAATTGAAAAGAACCAAAATTAGTGGAGAGTGGTCTTGCCAAAACCAAAACAAGGGTGCCCGCACACATCTATAATTAGGAGACCCATATCTCTGGGGGATTTTTTTATGCAATATAGACCAGGCAATGATGGGAATTACCTGTGCCACTGTATATGTTTGAGGCACATGGCATCATACCCTCTGTATAGGTGTATAATCACGCAAATACACACATATTATATGTATATATATATATATATATATATATATATATATATATACACATACACACACACACACATACAACTTAACTAGCCACACCTACTACTTTGCATAGCCACATTCACTAAAAATGTGCATATTAATTTCTTTAGCCCTATCTACAGTAAATCACTGCCGAAATGTTTGCTTGGAACAAATAAATACTGGTCCCACCGTTGAAAAAGTTACCGTGCCATCCTGCAACAGTGGATTCATGATTTGCCACCAATTGTTTGTATGGCCACTTCTAGACTACTCTTTTTGTTTAACATGGATTGGCTAGAGGCATCCTTAGACAAGGAAACTTTAACCCTTGCGCTTTTCCAATGCTGGGGTAAATACGTCCAAAGTCACTACCCTCCTCAACCAAACTGGCAATACAACAGTGTTTTCAATTTACATCCTGGTACTCCTATCAACTATTAGATAACCAAACTCCTATCACCATTTAATTCGTTTGTTCTTTATATTATAGTCAGACATTTGTTCTTTCCCCCCTCTCTCTCTCTCTCTCTGCTTGCTGTCTTGCCTCTTTTTTGTCCCATGGATGGATCGGCGGCCTCTGGTGTGGACGAGCACAGGTTGATGTTGCTATATTCATATTTTATAACTATCACTAATTAAATATATAATACTTTGGAAAATGTTGGTATATTTACTTTTATTAACTGTGAATGACCTCTGGATAATGTATTGACAAAGATGTATTTTTTATGAGGTCATTGATGCTTCACTATCTTCATGTATTTTTCTTGCAATGTACCTTAATAAAAATATGTTGGAAAAAAAAAAAAAGTTACTGTAATAATTATATACATTTTTTTCAGCAAGTTAATTTATATTTTTAGATAATATAGGTGTAGCTTAAATAATTTAGGGAAATTGAGGGTCAACTAGCCGTGCTCAAAAAGGGGTCACTAGCAGCCCCCTGGATCAGGATAATTGCTGCTGATTATACTCAGTGGGGGCGCTTCAATTGTTTTTTTTGGCGTGATAATTAATGAGCGCCCAGATTGCTATTCAATTGTTCTGGGTGCTCATGAATTATCGCCCTCTTCGCCGCCTAAAAGACGAGGTTTAGCCATCTAAAAATGGCTAAACCAGTCACAAGTCCTGGTTAGGGCACGCTATCTGCGGTTAGCGTGCCCTAACCAGGGTGTTTTAGACACATTTCTGCTCACGGACTCCTGAGTGCGTGCAGAAATGCCGGCGCCTATTGCGCCCCAACAGAGCAACAATTGAATTGCTCTGTCGGGCGTCTAAAAAAAAAAAACAAGCCGCCGGATAAACATTTGAATTCCCCCCTATGAATACTTCCTCCTAGTGGTAGTCAGACAGAGAAAAGTGCCTACAATGTACATAAAGCAGCCAATTTATCACCCGCTGTTTACTGAAGCTCCCTCTACTGATCAGTCCTTATCTGCCGTTATAGTAACCAATAGGAAGCAACAGTTAAGCCATCACTGGTTTCCTTTTGGTTACTATACCGACAGACATGGCCGGATCATTAGAGGGAGCTTCAGCAAAGAGTGACTGACATTAGTGGAATTTCGGCCAGACCCTGGATTTGTGGTTCAGTGGCCATTATATATGCTGAAACAGCAGTTCTGCAGGATTTATATAACAGCGTTTTTATAGTTTGATTGCAGGAACTGACGCCCTCATTAGCTGGCATTAACAGTCGCAACTCTGCTCATTTCTATTGGAAAGAGATTCAGAGTGTGAAGCCCCTCCCCCCTCCTCTCTGTGCGCATGAGTGGTCTTAGGGCCCGATTCACTACGCATGGCAACAGCGCATGCAGATCAGCCGCCGATTGTGCGTACTGCGCATGCAACGCAGCGCACGTGAGTGAGTCATTGCGATCGCACTGCGATCACCTACGCAGATACAAAACAATCACAGAGCGGGGGATGGGACGTCAGCGTTTGGGGGTGCGATTGGGGGGTGGTTGGAGAAACGCAGACGTGCCAGTCTGTTTGAATGCCGTTACGTGGGTGTGCATAATTTAGCCACTGCGACGGTATACGTAGCTTAGGTACTCACTGCGTGCGATGAGGTTAGCGATTTCTGACAAGCTCAGACCTGTTGTAATTGTGCGTGAGGGGCCGATGTTCATCGATGTTACCGATGCATACGCAGGACAGCGAGGTATTACGGATGTGAGATAGCGGTAGAGGGCGTCTCTATGCTGGCTGTGCGACGGCTTTGCGTTTGCAGTCCTTGGCATATTTTAGCAGCAGACGTGCGTGTGTAATCACAGCCACGATCGCAATAGCGTCCTGTAGCAAATCAGGCCCTAAGTTCACCCATGCACAGACGCACACACTGTCATTGTAAACTTATGCCGCTAATAATGGAGACAGCAGCTGTCCAGACGCTGGAGCAACACTGAATTGCGCTGGTACATTAGTGTCAGCCGCTGTAAAATGCATCGAGTTTAAAACTATTTCCATGGGGCCACCACACTTTATAATGAATAGGCCCCTCAATGTAAATACTCGTCCACAGCTTTGAGGGGAGACAGATTAAATAGATGAGAAATAGGGGTTAAAAGAGGGCCAGAGGCATAAATGTAAATTTCAACAGTAAAAACCAGTCAATAAAAATCTCAACAAAAAAAAAAAAAGTAATAAACAAAAAGTTTTGCAACATTATCTAAAGCCAAAATAAAACTTCTCGTCGCCGAACTACGTATAAGGAAGAACAAGTCAACATCCCTGTGTTACATAAATGAAGGCAGCGTATACTTCTATCTCCATAATTGACAAAGTGAATTTGCACTTATACAACAGGTAATTACGGCCGTCGGAAGACATATTCCTGTGCTCAGGGCAAATTCATTTGACTGAACACTTATTTATTTATTTTTACCAGCTGTAACATGGGAACCCAAATGTAACGTTCAGATCTATTACAGGAAGGTAAATATTTTATCTACTGTAATATCAGATAATTGTAAGCAGCTGTGTGCCCTGAATTTTCCAGGCACAGATTATTTGCCTATTGCAGGGTACGATCAAGTTTTGGTGTCTGGAAGGCAAAGAGAGTTCTCCACATTCACGATGGAATCTGAACCAGGGTCGTCGACAAATATGCTAACCTTAATGTCCATTAAGCTCACAGGTCTATAGTCAACTCTGAGATCTGGATAGGAGCTTTTATGTGACATACTGTATATAGTCTGATGTCCTATTTCACATTCAAGTGTAACAATCACAATTATTTGGAAAACTCCAGGTTAACAGAAGAGAGAAGACGACTTATATATAAGAACAACTCAAGTCACAGGTTTGTTTGCAAAGGAAAACTCTGAGTGTGCCGCACAGTAACAGGTTTGCTACCTCGCAGCTGCCAACTACTGTAACTAATCACTGCATTCCTCATACCTGACAATCATTTAATTACTGTAGTGTGTATCTTCTTAGTTGCCTTAGGGTGGTTTGTTCCATCAGGGCATAGAGCACTTCCCAGCGGGCCGGTACTAAGCTGCTGTCTGCAAGCTGTAGCGACAGGGTCTAGAATATTTGGCTAGTTAGAGGAGCTGAACATGGCACTGTCAGACCCACACATTGCAATCTGGGGTAAGGCCTGGCGATTCCCCATCTTCATCTTTCCCGCTCTGCTGAGCTGAGAATCCTATAGCGCTGGGTAGTTCATCCACTGGTCGGTTAATAGTGCTAACCAGCTGAATATATCTGCTCAGGGGTTCCGTGACCCTGTAACTGGCTTCCTATTGGTCCATATGGTCACACACTCAAAATAAAGCATAGTGTGGACAAAGGGCCTGATTCAGACCCGTTAGCAAGCGGGTCGATGGTGGCCCAGTGCGCATGCGCACGACGGAGCCGGCTCCGTCGTGCGCATGCGCGAGACCCAGATAGCGATGGGCAAACCGTCGCTCTGGGTCTCGTACCAAAAGGGGCGTGCTGTCGATGTTGAGTGACAGCACGCCCCTTTGGTGGGCGGGCCAGGGGCGTGGCTGCCCAGACGGAGGCGTTCCCATGTGATCTGGCCCCACTGATACTACAAGTGATGTCAGTGGGAGTTCTTTCGGCTCTGGTAGAGCCGAAAGCACTCTAGGGTTTGGCAACGAGACCCTACCACAAGGGTATCGTCGCAAGCCCGATGGTCGCGATGGTCTTGACCATCGCGACCATCTTCCTGGCCGCTCGCTATAGCTGTGGGTGGCCAGCGGCTATAGCTGTGGGTGGCCACCCACAGCTATATATGAGCGGCCAGGAGGCCGCTCTAAAAAAAAAAACCAGAAGGCTGGCCCTGATTCAGAGCGAGCGCTCAGTCAGAGCGACCGGCTCTGAATCAGGCCCAAAATCCCCTAGAAGTAAAATATAAATATACAAACTGTCTCTGGGCGCTATTACCTAATTAGGAGACAGACTTCTTGAAAGCTAATAAAGTTTATTCATAAAAGAAAAAGAGGAACCCTTTCAAAGTAAGTGGGCTTCTGCAGAAAAGAAGCAGGTGGTAGAAAGTCAAGTCATATCTACTGTATGTTCAACACTCTGTGGTGCACACTCAAGGGGGATTTCTGTTGCCTGGAAATATTATTAAAATTATGTAATTCTATATAAAAGACCCACACATTTTTATGAGTAATTTCAATTGATTCTAGTCTACGGACCACCCGGAAGAGCAATATGCATTCCACCCTGATTAACCAGTCACATAGTCGGGGGTCCACCGGAAAATGGGCCTCCTGTTGCTGCGGGGTAACAATTTCTGTCTCCTCCCTGAAGTGATAGATTTACCTTGATGATAATAATGGAGGAAAAAAATTGGATGGAGGTTTAAGTTGTGTAGAGTGAATTTAAGCGGCAGACTAATACTCCTTGCGGGTACTAAAGCCATGTTCCCAATTCTATATTTTTTAGCTCCATTTATCAAATATGATAATTATTTAATATACAGATGTGTCCGCATCGACCTAGCATCAACACGCCTTGCGGTGTGAGTCACCCAGCGCATCAGAGCCGCTCCAAGAGCAGCAGCTTACAGGCTTTTTGGCACGACTGCAGCAATAGTGTATAAGGGGGACTGTACAGGCTCAGCTGGAATTTAACCCAAGACTTCAGGGTCCACTATTATACATGTCTACTCTGCCAGAATATTTGGCTACACTCTGAAATCCCACTATGTGTCCTGCAATTTGGTGGACAGGGCAGTGGGGCCTTGGGTGTTGCTGTTTGGGGGATGACCAGCCTCCTACACCCCACATGTCATGACAACGCACCCCTGTTGTTATGAGGTCTGACATCTCTCATGGTGGAGAGCGAGTGCTTAATGATGTGCTTCGTGCCATCAGACTAGGCCTCAGCTACACGTGGGGTGGCCGTGAGATTAAAGTTATTGCGCAACAGGAGTGGATTACATAAGTTTCATCATTATGCCCCTCGCACTTCCCTCCAAAAACGAAGGACAGAGAACGCAAAGTTTTGGGGATCTTAGTAAATAGCATCCCCATGAAAAACTATGGGGGCGGCTTCTGCGGAGACTGGTGGACAGTAAGCAGGGATCTTGCTTTTTGTATCGTTACATTACAGCGACACTTAATTCAGCCCTTTAACACGTTTAAGCAGCAGTTCTCGCATATTTTAAAGAATGTAAGCTCTTTCGAGCAGGGCCCTCTACCCTCTTGTGCTTCTCCCTACTGTAATTTAATTCATCTCTTAATTTAATATGTAAAAATTCCACATTCGATGAGTAATACCAAATGCACCGGTTATATATTGATGAGATATCTACATCACACTTACACCCCCATATCTACTATATATACACACAGCACTCACCACTCCTAGATTTGGGGTGCAACATGATCTGTGACCACATTGTTCAAATAGAAATCACAGGGGCTCTGCACTCACCATAATAACTAACAACGGGCCTGATTCAGCAAGGAACGCAGTTGCGAATACGCATGCAATTGACCGTTTGTTGAGTTCAGCGCATGCGTACTTTTTTTTTTTCATACATACCTCTCCGATGTCCCACGGAGTAGCGCTACTGAAAACACCTGGAAAACGGCGGCCGCAGCCATTTTCCCAGCGTTTTCCGCATACGCAGTATGAAACCACCATTCGCAGTAGACTCTGGGCACCCTCGAGGCTTGGTGCATTTGAGAAATGCGGTCAAACCCGCATTTTCGGGGTTTGACCGCATTTCTCCCTTTGCTGCCAAGTATCAAAAATGTATGCTAATGAACCACATCGCGACAATGCAACAAAGAGACAGAGCGACAAATCTTGCATATAAAACTCATCGGTCTGTTTGTCTGTCTGGTTATACATTACACACCCCTGCACAGATTGGGATGAAACCAATGCGGGGTGGTCCAGTTGGATTCTGGACAGGTTTTAGGATCACGGTCAGACCTCCAGTTGGTGTACACTGGGCAGAACTGTGACCCGGGGAGCCTGTCCTGGGCCTTCCACTGGATGGATATGGATGAAAACTTCACAGAGGGGTGACAATTGGGATGCCTAATGGGGAGGTTGGGGTCCCGGTCGGATGCCCGGGAGCCTATTCTGGGACTTCCACTGGATGGATTTGGACGAGATCACATAATAAATCTTCGTAACTTGAAGAGTTAGGGGTCTATTTACTAAGCAGTGCTAGGAGACAAAAAGTGAAATGAGATAAGGTGCCAGCCAATCAGCTCCTAACTGTCATCTCACAGGCTGTGTTTGAAAAATGACAGTTGGGAGCTGATTGGCTGGCACCTTTATCACTTTCTTATCACTTTTCACTCTGTCTCCTAACACTGCTTAGTAAATAGACCCCTTAAATTTTAAACCCGGGAAACGCCGGGCAATTCAGCTAGTATAAAATAATCAAATCCGCTTTCACTTATAATATTTCATATGTTTCTTATATGAAGGTGGGGGGGTGCAACCACTGACCGTTACAAGTACACCAAATCCAAAAAGAATAAAAAGATGGTCATGTGTAGTGCACATTTATATACTGTACATAATCTATAAAACATAACTTTTATTGTTGTATAAATAATAAAAAACAGTGGTCAGATTTTATATAGCTTTTTCTTCTTATATTCATACAACAAAACATTCAGTATTGATAGCGATGTCCAGGTCTTTTTAACAATGTCAGTTTTTTTATTTTCTTACCCACCGACCTCCACAATGCGGCTTTTTCCCCAGACTTGTGTTCTGCTTTACTCTGACATGGAAAATAAAATGTTTGCCTGAAATAAACTAGATGGAATAAGAGGAGATTTTCAGACCCGGAATACTGTGTCAGCTGTGAGAGGCTTCTCCAGTACACAAAGGCTGAAAGCGGAGGCGATGGGCCTGTCTGCAGGATGCACCATGGGAATAGAAGATAATTATCTACCTTTAGATTTTAGAAGAGTGAAAACGGGAATATGTAAAAAAAGAGATGTGATCATGTCGACAGCTGAGAAAGACGGAGTCAGCCGCACACATCAGGAATGCATAAATGAGAACAAATGCAACATAATATAAATATATAGAACTTACTTTATTGCCTTCTGCAGATCCATAAACAAGCTCAGGCCGTGTTTACAGCAATGTACACTACAGGCCCCGGCCACGTCATACCACCAATTGCTGGATAGAATTAGGATACAGGTGGCAAATGAGAAAACATTTTTGAAATGTGACCAATTTGGTGATCAACTGATTTAACTATTAAACTAGATGGTCCATGGGTTATTATCACCACTTATCGCTGCGATAGAAAATCACTTATCACTGAGATTTATCAATAAAATCTTCCTGGAGGCAGCCACGTCAGTCACCACCGGGCCAGTCTCAGGGGATACATGTGTGTGTGACCACACTTACTAGATGGCTCGTGAGGCGCAGTTGAAATATAAGTCCAGGCTTCGGCTTTCAGTTCCACTTAGTGGACCAAAAAAAAAGGGTTGGGTAGGGGATGCCAGTGTCCGGGATCCCAGCAGTCAGAATCCCGACAGGGTTAGGATACCCTTGTTGGTAAGTATCCTAACCCCCTCCCCTAACCCACTCTGCTGCCTAAACCTACCCCCCTGCAGCCTAAACCTAACCCTCCCTCCCTCCCAGCAGCCCAAACCTAACCCTCCCCCCCCCAGTGCCTAACACTAACCTTCACCCGACGCAGCCTACACCTAACCCTCCTCCCTAACCCCAATACTTACCGCCGGGATGCCGGATTGTGATAGGTGTTGGGATTCCGGCGCTGACATTCTAAGCACCAACATCCCGACTGTTGGTATTATAACTACATCCTAGTATAATTTCCCTGCATTGGTTATAAGCATACATGCCTACCCTCCCAGAAGTTGCAGGAAGCTCCCGATTTTTCAAATAACCCCCCCCGCACCCCCGGAAGGTTAGGCACTTCTCTCACAGTCTGCACACTTCCTACTGAAGTGGGCAGAATAAGGAGAAATTTCTTGCGGACAGGCAGGTCCGCGAGTAGGGGGGTGTGACCTAATGACGCAATTCTATGAGAGTCGTGTCACTTGGCCCCACCCCTTATATAAATATGCGCCGTTCGTGGCAAATTGTCACGAGGGGCGGGACTTAATGGCATGATCCATCCAGCCCCGCCCTCAACACCTACCACCTGCTTCTCCTCCCCGGGCCCAGAGGTGAAAGGGGGCCTGTAATGGTCAATAGTCCTTTCACTGCCTGCATCATTTGTTAACTACCGACCCTATTCACCCTTCATTCCTCAGAGAAGTCAGCAATTCCTTGTGATTTTAATTGTGTCTCGTGCATCGGTGCCATGATTGCTTCCTAGCGCATTGATAGTCTATATCCTCGTGACGATTGGTTTACAAAATGCCAGCCTCCATGATCTGTATGCGATGTGTAAGCCATTTTAAGGCATTCAGACATATAGTAACATGGTTGACTTCAGAGAGTGACTTTCTTTTTTAAAAGGTACAGAAACAGGATTCACTTATCCGTATGCATGATTCACAATCATACAGAGCTTTTGATACACACCCATGACACCCGCACAAGTCACGGTGCTGACGTGCGATCACACTGTCATCACCCAGTTCATGCCCAGAAATGCCCTATGTCACAAAAAGACAGATACGTCCGAGATGCAACCAGCTCAGAATGGGACAATCGCATGAAAAAAAGAAAATAGAATAAACTCGCCGTTTGCATCTGTTGGGAGAGATCCGCGATACTCATAACACTGTACAACAAATTAATATTTTTAATTTGTTTATTTTCTAAATATAGTCATACATTACTAAAAGTCATACATTACTAATAGTCATACATTACTAATTTGAGGTCAAGAAAAACTAAAATGATTTCAGAATGTTGTTACTAGCTCTATTATTTGAGCTACACTACTTGCACTATACTGTATGTACATTAGTAATATAGTCAGGGTGAAAAGCTATTTTAAAATAATTGATATTTTCTTGATAGAAAATAAACAGTTGAAGTTTTAATGCAATCACAAATAAGAACACAAAACAAACATACAGCATAGGAAACAAACATACAGCATAGGAAACAAACATACAGCATAGGAAACAAACATACAGCATAGGAAACAAACATACAGCATAGGAAACAAACATACAGCATAGGAAAGTAGTATGTAATATAGTGGCCTATTCATGGGGGTGCTCTCTCTTTGCTTGTCGCTTGTACTCCTCTTCTGGGGCATCTCTTGTCACTGTCACCTCCTCTGATATCTTTGTTCCATTGCTGAAATGTCTTGGTGGAATCGCTCCCTATGCTGTCACTCAGTGCACCACAGTTATCCTGTGTGGTTAATCCCGTGAATCGCATATATTTGAATAGGGGAGGGGACAAATAACTGATTCATTTAATTGGGTCATTAGGCCCCGCCCCCTGTGCGGAACGCAGATTGCTGGTAAGATTCTCTCCATTCTGCCCACGTCACTAGGAATACCCCATCTTCGTCATAAATGGGCTATATCTCGGAACTCAGAGCTAACTGAGAGTGTTAAATGTCATACTCATTCTTTGCATGCTAAAATCAATTAGAAGTAACTATTTTCACATCGGAAACATTTTCATTGTTGTGCAGTGTTATCTGCCCCAAGGTAACAAAGAGTTGCTCCCATGAATGGAAACATTTGCTGGCTTTCATCGCGTGGTGAAGCCTATTTAACAGCTACACAACGCCGCACTGACAATACTTGTTCTGTGATGACACCTTGGGTGGAGATAACCGATAAAAATAAGGGAGAGAAGGCTTTATTCTTACATTTGTACATGTATTTCTCACAATTATTTATTTATTTTTATTAGTGGAACTGAAATCCCAAACATGGGCTTTCCACTGCACATTTTGCGAGATGGATCGCCAGCTCATGTGCCCAAATCTACAGCTACTGTACTAACCCAGCAGAACAGTATTTTAACCCTTACTGCTCCGGGCTAATATTTCCAGGGTAGCAGAAGGTCTCCCAACTGTCTCGCTGTTAGTGTCGTGTCCTGTTAAATTGTGACAATAAGGCTTTTTTTTTTTTTTTTAAATCGCCATGAGGGTCTCAAAAGCTTCAAAGCCTATGTTAAGTCAGTATACGTATTCAGAGTGTTCATCGTGAATGTAGAAAGTCCATTTTACAGTTAGGGTTAGGCTGGGGGTTAGGGTTACAAGCATCTCAAAGTGTTATGTCGACAAGCCAACATTCACATTGTAAACACTTTGTGCCACACCCGCAAAATCGGGCCGATCAACCACCGGCATCCTCGAACTTTTTAAGACAATGTTCTAGTACCCAGTAACTGCATGCTCGCAGCTCTCCGTATGGTTGCATACATGAATGGAGCTGTTGGGCTGTGTATGCAGGTTTAGTTTTACATTCCAGTCCTAGGGGTAAATTTACTAAAGCGAGAAGATTTTTTTTAAGTGGAGATGTTGCCCATAGCAACCAATCAGATTCTAGCTATTATCATCTAGAAGGAGCAAGTTTAATGCCAAGTAGAATCTGATTGGTTGCTATAGGCAACATATCCACTTCTAAAAGCATTCACTTTAGTAAAAATACCCCCTTACTCTGGGAGCGTCGGTCTCCAGCTGAAAGGGTTGGCGGGGCGGAAGACAACTAGTAAAATAAAGAGTTTGAATCAAACCTAGATTAAAGTGCTAAAGTGCACGGGCGGATGTATACACTGGCAGGACACCAGCTGATGTTCCAAGTTGTACAAATATCTATTTCAGGAGGAAATTGGTTTGCAAAGCTTCTTATGTCTAGAAATACGGAACCTGCTGTTCAGTGCCATATGAGCAGGTTATGGGAGGCTCTCAGGCACCCGCATTACAGACACTAATAGACGGATTTCTCCCTGAGCGTTTCTTTCTCTTTTCTGCAGTAAGAAAAACAACATCAGGTGCATTTTCCAGATATGACAAAGGTCCCTCACGGATGTATGCATTATGCAGCCGTTAGGTAAACTGGGTTAATGAACAGCTGGCTCTCACTATTAATTTAGCTTTGGTCTAGTTACAATATGCGAGATGTTTACCTGTAATAGATATAATATATAAAAAGGTGCGCAGAGCAGTAGAAGGAGTCTTAGGAGAAGACTCTTCACTCTTGCAATGGCCATAATAGCTTAGCAACATGCAAAGTCCTTCCCTCCTCCCAAATCCCTCCTCCCATAGACCTGCCAAAACCGACCGTGTGGAAAAGAGTTGAACGTTCACAGATTTGCATAGTGTATCTCGCGTAGATTTACATATTTCAGTTGTATCTACGCCATGGTTGCCCCCCTTCCGGATTCTGCGGGAGACTTCCGGATCAATGTGGTCTCCCACTACCAAAGGGGTTGGCAGAAATCCCGTACCCGCGTTCCACCGCCCAATGCCCATCACTATGTGCACCTACTTTGACCTCCCTCTCCAAAGACTTCTGGTAGAGGGATGCCAGACTGCATGTGTGTGTGAGTCAAGAGAGAAGGAAAAAAGCCGAATGTCCACCTCAACCTCTCTTGATGGACCTCCCATTGAGGAAGCCTTGGATGCCGGCAAGTATAATGTATGCTTACAACAGAAGATAGTGTTTGGACATTCTCATGTAGGCAAATCTTAGTGATGGCCATGTCAGTGGACCTGCAGGCTATGCAGAGATGGCTGTACATATAAATACTCCCAGTTAGAGATGTACCTTTTGCACCAAGGTTAGGCTGAGGCAAGTGTGTACCTACAGTATGAGTAGGACGAGTTGCAAACCAAGTGCACAGCAAGAGGAGTGCATCTCTGTACATGGGTGAATATATGAATTTATTTCCATACACACTTCTTTTGTGCAAAAGCAATGCCCAATTTACCTTCCATTATCTTTAAAGTTTACAACAAAAATTGTGCAATTCATTTGGAAGGGGCCCAGGCATGACTAGCTTACTGCATTAGGGGTCAAACTTACCATTTCTCCAGGTCTGTGTGCGCAAAAGTGTGCATGCGGGAGCCGGCCAATGCATACTAAGCTTCATTTTTAGAATCGTATTTCCCATAAAGGCACAGGGAAGCAAATTTTGGTAGTGGGCGGGGCTTAGTGCTGGCCATACATTTTTCTATAACCCTTTAAAGTATAGGGCGATGCGGCCTTTGTTAAATAAGCCCAATAAGTAAAGTAACTGGTTATAAATAAATGAAATAAATCTCCCCTTGGCATACCGGGCAATAGGGAAACTATACGTCACGCCCCATCTCATGGTGGTCTTAGGCCTCAGATTTTCTTGGGTTACCACGGCTACCGGCAGTTTGTACGAGGAGCCAGGTTGACGTTGCAGCTCTGCCTGGTGCTAGCCCATAATGTACACATTGTGGTCATATTTCCAATAGTTTCTTTATATTGACAAAAATTCAGTTCAGAGCCGTAACTACCCCTTCATTAAGGACGACCTGTCTCCCTTCTGACAGGTCATCTTTCCTTTAGCACAAAGCCTGTCCTACAAAGAATCTCACCCAGGAGAGGGACGGACAGATGAGGCGCTCGGTATGCTAATCGCAGGTCTGATTAGCAGCCAGGTGCCTGGCGTCCTTTTATTTGGTGTTCTAATATATTCCGACAGGTCCACATTAAAATGACATCTCAAAGTAAAAAGGGATTCTCTTAAAACTTTCTAATGCAAAATAAAAATAAAATCATATTGTTCACCTTTCCTTTCATTTACAATTGACAACATTGTGCATCAATATACAAAAGATCCGGGAAGAATGAATGTGGAAATAAACAGCATAGATTATCTGTTGTTATTTTTTAAATCGCGCCTCCTCGCCAATAATAGGAGGACAGTGACGAAGCAGAAAGTTTTATTTCACAAAACACTTTATATAGCGTTGGTGCAGGATCCTAAATGACTCGTTCCTTACAGAAACAGGAAATACTTGTTTATGGGAAGTGGGTGTGTAAACTGAAACACAAGCAGTTCCCAAATTACAAGATGCTGAAGGAATGTGACCAGCAGCGAGCGATCGGAGAGGGACATGCAATTGGCAAATTGTATTAAAAAGGGACAAAAAAAAAAAAAAGTTTAAGAAAGTTTATTTTGTGCCTTTTATATCTGGTGCCAATGGTGGCAGGAGAAGGAACGACAGAGAATGAAGCACAGGCCAGTATTTTAGAGCAACTCTGTTAAAGCAGCAAGTTTTAATTAAAAACTCATACTGCCGACACTGTTAAAATGCTTTAAGCAGCATTTTAACTTTGTTGACCTCGTGGTGCCGGCATAACGCTGCCGACAGTGACATTGGTCACTGTTGATCTAATGACTGCATGCCACATACATCTATAAAGTCATCAGGAAGCTGGGAGTCTACGAGGAACAGGCATTTGGAAGGATGCAGGACTGGTTTACCAGTCACCTCACAACAGCTGAAGAAGCAAAATGGCTGCTGGGTGAAATAAATGCATTTCCCTTCCCCCATCCCTTCAGTATAATAATAAGACTGATTAATAGAGATGCTTTAAGAAGTCATCGGACTTGGTTGACAGATGGTGTCTGCCCTCCATTCTACCGGTCACAGTATAATGTAAAGTATGATGGATATTCTCATATTGAAGTTCCTGGAGCCAATCTCCTCATAAATCCCAGCTGTACCTTACAATTGGGACTGGAAGAGTTTGTTATAAGATGGAATGGGAGAGACTCTCCTGAATACTCCCTTCACTGCAGACTGGTGGCTTCGGACAGGAAGTTTCCATTCTCACAAGTGAAAAACTTGTTAAAGAGTAAATCAATTATTTTATTTTTTTATTTTAGACTATGGATTTGCAGTGGTTTCTAGTCAGGCCCATCAGCGGGCAGCCCCTGGGGTCCTGAGATGATGCCATGTCATTGGTGGAGGAGCAGAGACTACGTATTCCATTGGACCTGGGATTGGAGGGGCTGCTGGGAAATGAGCAATCAACCAATGTTGACCGGCCATCTTTCTCTTTCCGCCAGATGAGAATACAAGAACCTAGGGAGATAGGAGGAAGAGGCTGTAGCATTACGTATGCAGCTCTATCAGAGGGTGGTGAAATCTCGGGAACCGCACATTCATACTAATGAAGGATACACAGATAGTACAGCGGAACTAGTTCATTGTAGAGCATTCAATGGATTGTTCCAATCACTATTACCCATCTGCTATAGACCAAAGAACTCTAGTGGCTGGCAATCGCTTATCTCCCATAGAGGTCTGAAGCAGACCTGATATCACACAAATTCCTGTGCACGTCCATACTTACAGGTTTCTCTACTTAGGCAGCTTACAGGGGCCTCTGAGAGACTATGGAGGGGATGTATTAAGCACAAGGAGGATACAGTAGGTGGAGATATTGCCCATACAACCAGCTTCTAGCTAGCATTTATCAAGTGCAGTCTATAAAAGGATAGGCAGAAGCTAATTGGTTACTATTGGAAACTTTTCCACTTGTAATATTTAAAAGATTTGAAGTCTCTCTCCTTATGGGTTCTATTTACTACAATCCACATATTGAATGCAGATTGTAGTGTGATATTGCCTGAATTCGCAATGCAAACTCAGTCGTTAATATCACAGGGATTTACTACAAATCCCTTGCAGGGACAGAGCTTGCGATAAAGCTCTGTCCATGCGAATCCCCCTTGGAGCCTTATCACATTATTTTTGCAAAAAATACCGTGACTAAGTGCCCGCGCATGCGCCGACCGGTCGCTGCTGCTTCCCCCCCGGCGCTAAGCCACGCGATCGCGGACCCCCGCGAATCCCCTTCCCACGACCCCCTTCTCTCTTAATTACACTTACCTGCATGATCCGGGCCTCCGGTGATTTTCTCCATGCTTCCGGTCAGGTGATCTCCCATAATGCACTGGGACCTGATCACCTTATGACTGGGCAGCAGTGCACTATGGGAGAGGAGTCATCACCGGAACCCCGATCATCGGTACCTGGAGTCAGGTAAGTCAATTTTTTTTTTTACTATAGGTGATACTAAAATAATGTGAAAAGGGTGTGAAAACACAAAACAGCATTTATCACTTTATTTTAGTCAAAGTAATGTTAATAAATAGAGCACTAGGGGCTCTATTTATCAACATTATTTTTACTAAAATAATGTGAAAAAGGGTGTTTTCACACCCTTTTCACATTATTTTAGTATCACCTATAGTTATTACAGGGCAATTGGAGTAGCATTCGTAAAATTCTACTCCAACCCCTAAGTATCACTTATTTTTAGTAAAGCAGATCGCATTTTCCATAATTGTAATGGGAAATGTGATCTGACCAGAGTTACTAAAAATAAATTGTGAAAAAATATCAGAGGAAGCCCTGTGATAATAATGCCACCTGGAGGTGGCCTTATCCAGGGTCTCCCCCGGTTACCGGACTCCTGCTCTGCTCTAACGGGGAGAGAAGAGGCGGGAGTCGGTCCCAGTAATCAGCTGTGTGGTCTAAACAGACCGCAAGCTGATTACTGTAAACAAAAAAACAAACAAAAAAAAATTTACTTACCCGACTTCAGGGACCGGTGAACGGGCCTCCGGGGATAACTCCCATCCGGTCAGCTGGTCTCCCATAGTGCATTGCTGCCTGGTCATCAGGTGATCGGGCCCCTGTGCAGTATGGGAGATCACCTGACCGGAGGAATGGAGAACATCACCGGAGGCCTGGAGCATGCAGGTAAGTGTAAGTAAGGGAGGGGGGGTTCCGCGATCGTGGGGGGCGGGGCTTAGCACTGGGGGCGGGGCTTATCGCCAGAGGGGGGGTAGCTGCGGCGAACGGTCGGCACATGCGCGGGCACTTAATCACGGTATTTTTTGCGAAAATACCGTGATAAGGCTCCGAGGGGATTAGCAGGGACAGAGCTTTATGGCAAGCTCTGTCCCTGCAAGGGATTTGTAGTAAATCCCTGTGATATTGCCTGAATTCTCAATGCGAATTCACTCGGTAATATCACACTACAATCTGCATTACCAATGCGGATTGTAGTAAATAGAGCCCTCTGTGTGAGAATTCTTATATTACCATAATGTCGCCATCAGAGACTACATAGAACTACAGCAGAACTAAGATTCATATGTAGCTTCAAGTTTACTACGATCTTACCAAAGCTACCAATGTGTTACACTGTTGTATGTATGGTGCTTAGACCTGAGAGGTAGAACAAACAGTTGTTACAAAATCTTGCAGGGCGTCGAGTCTAGTTACTTAGATTACTATGTACATACAGGCCTCAATTAGAACCGTATAAAACTTGGTTTATGTGAATTATTCACCCAATTCCTCATTGTCGGTTCTTTATTGCACACATAATTGGCCTCTTGTTTTATTTGCAGAAAAACAACAACAAAAAAGGCAGCAAACACCTGCTCATAGTAAATACTGTGGTATGGGTCATGTCTGAAGGAGTAGGGTGTATTAAAGAATAGATGTACAGGATCATTGAAATACAGATTACATATACAGTAGTAATATAGAAAATTTGGGAATTTATGTTTCAAACTACTGTACAATAGCTAGCCAGCTGCCGGTGAGTCCATTACGCTAGGTCAGACGTTGCAGTTTAGAATGGTATCAGCCCTGTTAGGTCTTGATACAACAGATAGAGGTGGAGGGATTACTGTACAGATTTCACTCATCAACAACATTTTTTTTCCCCCAAGTGATCTACAAAACATGCGCCGTTTAGGAGGTCGCAGCACAGAGCAGTGACGTTTTAAAGATTGCTCTGCAAAATATTTGCCTCTCCACATCTGGACATAGAATTGTGCACGTTTCGCCAGCAGAATTTGGCCTCAAGTGTTCCAAGTCCCACCCCAACAAGACAGCTGTGTCCCTAAAGTTATAAATCCTGTGAAATGCGTATTTACAAAAACACAGTACAGAATGGTAAGGCTAAAGCGGAACTCAAACACTACTGTATATTTCTAAAACTTTGCACCTCTGCAGACCGGCCTGTTCCACGGCAAAACTTTCACATGAAAATGTTGTTTACATCTGGGTCACAGGACAACTGTGTAAATACATGACAATATCAGCTATTGAAACAAATACCTACGCGTTTCAGTGGCTTTACTTTTATTGATAGCGTGGCAACAACCCGTAGTACAAGCAGATGTATTTTGATTTAAAAACTAAAAAAGAAACAGGATGAGAGAGAAAACCACCTGCTTTTGGCCATTGCATGTTGGACCTTCAAGGACTAATCCTGCAAAATGTAGAGCTCTATGACAAAATAGGTTATTCTGTAGTATAGTAATCCTAATGCAGTTTATTTGTGGAGAAGGACTAGGAGTTTAGGGCCTCATTCAGAGGCGGTCGGAGGATGCAAGCGGTCGCTCAGAAACTGGGTGATGTCAGTGGGGCCTCCCCCAAACGGAGGCGTTCCCATGGGAACGCCTCCATTTGGGCTGCCACCCCCCCGGCCCGCCTTCCAAACGGGGTGAGCTGTCAATCAACATTGACAGCTTGCCCCCTTTGGATCGAGACCCGCTACGACCGGCGCTGTCGGTGGTAGCGGGTCTCACGCATGCGCATGAGGGCGCCGTCGCGCGCATGCTCTGTGGGGGGCCATCGACCCGGTCCGAGCACATCGGCGCTAACGACCGGGTCTGAATGACCCCCTTAGTGTAAGCAGCTGCTTAATATTCATGAGTGTTCAACCTATCAAATGGACTGAACTAGTATTCAAAGTGATTCATGCTTCAGCCATATCTTTCCAACTGTCCCTGTCAGTGCTACGACAGAGATGTACTAAGCTCTGGAAAGTGATATATTGTAAAGTGATAAACTACCAGCCACTCAGCTCCTAGCTGTCATGTTACAGGTTGTATTTCAAAAATGACATTTAGAGGCAGATTCATTGGTACTTTATCACTTTCCAGAGCTTAGTACATCTGCCCCTTTCACCCATTGTCCCATTTGGGACAGAAGTCAAGGAGGTTCTGCATTAGCTGAGCAGCTCTGAACAGGTGCCGCGCACATAAGGCCCGATTCAAGCTCGGACGGATTTACCATCACAGCTGCCAACATGGTAGCAGCGGTGATAGCACTAGAAATGGTAATGCAGAAGGAGGCGCATGGGGTCACTGATCCGAGCAGCATCAGTGGACGCAGCATGATCCTTGCAGAATGAGTGACCATGGGGTCATTCTAGCCGACCGCCGCAGATGCACAAAAGAGGCCAGGAATTCGCCGCCAGCCAATGGAGATCCTGGCCTCTGCCCTCCTCCCCAACGGCAACATCATGCCTCCATTTTGGGAAACAGAGGTAATCGCCGCCCCCTCTCCGCCCACAAATGGCAGCAGACTGTCAATCACTGACAGTCTGCTGCTATTTGTGGGGAATCGCAGTACGGGTCCTGTGCTGGCGGCAGTTACAATTGGAAATGTGCACTAACCATCGATTAGCGTAAATCTCTGGATTTACAGTTGAAGGATAACTGATGGGTTTAAGTGTCAGCTAGGGGGTTGTCCTGGGATTGAATTGATATATAAAGCAGCATTTGCCCACCGTGGAGAGGGGTGAACATTAACAGCGCTGCAGATTTTACAGAGGCTGTGACCTTTACAAAGCCTATAAGAATTTTTTACTTCTGAAATCCACCCTCACTCATGAGTTACTTGTAGGGTACAACTTTTTTTTTTTTTTCTTTTATTAATTAAAATCATGCTGTAAAAAAAAATTAAGTAACCGAGGGAGTCCTAGATGATAAATAAATATCTGGGGACCAGAGTTCCCTCCCTGGAACTACCTGTACCTGCAACAACCTGTATGGGGTGCAAGGGAAAACATGTGATGCTGGCAGGCGCAATGCTCTGTTCCTAGAAAAGCACATTGCGTCCAATTGAATCATCCCATGACAAAACTTTCTGCTTTAGGAGAATCACTTTGATACCATGTTCCACACAATTTTTGTTCCGCATTTTGACCAAATCGGGAGGGTAGGCAAGCCCGATATAGCACCTTTTGCTGGTCATATTTGGACTGAAGTGTCACCAGTTCCTAACACGTTACACAGCAGAATCCATTGACCCTGGCTGACCCAGCTCCATGCAGAGCCAGGGTTGTCTTAACAGCAGTGTGGGCCCTGGGCAAAGCAATGCACTGGGGCCCCTACCCACCCATTCACGGGAAAAAAAAAATGTAAATGGTTAATAAAATTAAACCCTCCTGCTGGCCCAGCAGACCTCCCACACATGCAGAGAGACTCTGTCTGACTGGTCTGAAGTCGGAGGATGAAGTGAAACTGGGATTGAGGTGAATACTCGTCACCTGGGGGGGGGAGATTAGATCAGAATACAGTGCACCGGCGGCCAGCCTGAGTCAGCTGGTTGGCGGCCCGGCGTCGTCCACCATTGGCCACCGATGGTGATCCCAGCCACGACCTCTGTCACAGTGCTGGGATTATGCAGTGCCATTTGCATAATAGCAAGGATGGAATAGCAAAACTGCCTGCGTGCAGCTTTGCAATTGGGATCCTTGCTGCATCATCCCCTCAGTCCTGGAGAAGGACTAACACAACTCAATGATTAGATCACCAGAATGCCGCATCTCTGTAATGGGCCCGATTCAACAAGGATCGCCGCATGCTACGATGGCATACGCAGCTTGAGTGCTCACTGCGTACAGGAAGTGAGGTCTGACCAGCTGTAAATGTGCGAGCGGCTCCGATGTACTTCGATATTACCAATGTTTTGGCTGGATTGCAAGGTTTTACGGATGTGCGAGAGGGGAAGTGGGCGTCTGCATGTGGCCATGCGAGAGCTTTGCGTACGCAGTAGACCTGCGTACACGATTGCAGGCGCAATCCTTGCTGAATCAGGCCCAATGTGAAGGAAACAGTCCGTTTAACAGGTCACAATATTGATAACCTCCAATTGCAATAAGTTACACTGAACTCCAGTGTGTGAGCCCTGCAAATCTTTGGCGTGAGTTTCCACTTTCTGCTAAGCCCGGGGGGTTTCGTCGTCGACCCCCTGCAGAACTGGAACTCCAAATAGGGAGGGTGGTTTGTTCTGCTATTCATGGGATTCTTTAACATTTCATATACGACAATATAGAAAAACAGTTACATAACTTTTCCAGGACAAAAACAGCAGCTACAACTTTTCTGACTGAAGTTGAGTAACACGTTGAATCTTAAGATCAACAGCAGGGGAGATATATTAGGCAAGTATACAAGACTAAAAAAAATGAAACAAATCTTACAAGTAAATTAAAAAAAAAAAAAAACTAACAAAGTTTATTTCTCTTCTAATCTTGATTCAAGTACACCCAGTAGACGGGCATTTGCTTTGCGCTTTCAAGGGGCATAAACAGATTCATTTGGTTACGACCCAAAAGTATTCTCAGAGACTTGTTTGATGTTCAAAGACACCAATTATGGATAAAAAGTTTCTAATCTCTGTAGGACGTCATATAAATCTAAGAATATCACGGTTTCCCCAGCGTCAGACGCAGCATGCATAGAGATCAGCTACAGGATGAGATCTTTGTGGCTGGCTCGCAAATTTAAAAAAAACTGCAAGCAAGAGCCAAGTTAACCCTTTGGCAGTGCAGGCAGAAACGTCTTCTGGATTTTTTGGTACCCATTGCCAACTCTTTAGAATGACGTAGGTTGGACTGGTTTCTATTTGTACATGCCTTACATTCCTTGTCTGTTTCTGCAAACGATGTATTTATTATCAACGGGTAAAGTGTTTGCTCTATGTGGGCAGAGTAACAAGAAACTAAAACCATTTGCCATTACCGTGTAGTTAACCAATATACTTGCATCTATCACTGCTTTCCAGCACACTGTAGTATTCAGGAGGTGGTGCTTCTTTATCTTACATTATCCTGAGACAGGAGAGTGTGACTGACAGACATGCCAACTTGCTTAGCAGAAATATACTGTGGCTTGGTGTATTCACATAAGAGGTGAGAACCAGAGACGTCACAGCAGCTAATAAACATAAATGTTAACGTTTTGACCAACGTTACGGTGGATTCTACTTGTAGATTAGTTTTTCTCCAGTCCGTATCCACAGTCAATGACCATGCTAAAGCAACAATGTGTCACTCTTTGTCATAAAGCAACTAAGACGTGGGCCCACTGTGGCACTAGCGATTGTATCGGGCTACAGCTGGGTACAAGCCTGTACAATCACGAGGCCGTTCTTTCGTTTCCCAACCCAATCATGCAATATCTATTCTTAACCTTCTATCACGTTTTATCTGAAGAAAACTGGTCGCCTCTGAAGATCAGGTTTTGTGTTTTGTTTAGTTTTCATCCTATTCGATGTCACAATATCGGTCAAAAAATAAAGCGCATGCGCATGATCGAATGTTCTGTCTGAGGCTTCTGCCCATACAGGGTCGGCTCTAGGGGTGTTCGACCAGTCGCACAGGGGCGCCACACGTAGAGGGCGCACCCCTCCCCCGCATCCAGATTTTAGAGGGACAATACTGTCCCACTGTTCCACCCGTGGCCCACAGGTGGTCAAATCGGGAGGTTGGGGACCCCCACTGCCGCAGAGTGTGAATGGATGCAGCGTGCATGCGCGTGGCATCCATTCACTGATGGGAGAGGGCTGGGGGGGGGGGTGGAAGCCCAGCCAGTGACGGAGGGCTGGGCTGTACCCCCAGCCTGACGTTACTTGGAGGCGTGCCGTGTGGGTACGCCTCCAAATAAAGTCATGTAGGGGGCGTGGCCTATGGTAATTAGGCCACACCCCCAATTTTGGTATGGGCTTCTTGTTCTGGGCCGGCACAAGGTGCTCCGACCCTTGGTGCCGGCCCTTTGCCCATACTACCCCAGCAGCGCCTCCTGAGGGTCTTGTCAGCAGACATTTTACATAGAGGCGCTTCCTGGATCACAAGTTAGATTGCAAAGGTGAGTACGCATGAACCTGCACCTGGAACGGGACTTATGAGCGTACGTGTAATCGAAAGTAATAATCGCATCGAACGTACGATTGTATAAGTGTGTAACTACAGTAGTTTACCACCTTATCCACTGCCGCTAAAACCCGGGTTATTGTCATGTCAACCCAGGTTCCGGCTCAGTGGAAAATAAATGGGTAACCCGGATCATGCGACCCGCGTCCTGTTCACAGCATAGGAAGAGCTGCTTCAGAGTCTTAACGGACCATAGTATAGGTCTTCATCAGGGACTACACAAGGGGGATAAGGACTTCCAGGGAAGGAAACCATTTAAATTCTATCAACTACAGAGCAATACCAGTTATATACAGTGCTGTACAAAGAACATGTCATTCCTATGAGTCCCTGCTTGCAGTCTAAATTCCCTTTAATTCTGTACAGGTGCATAAACATACAATAGGGTTAATTAACATTCTAGTAGGTTTTTTGGAGTGCGGGAGAAAAAAACCCTGTAAACACAGAGAGAATGTACAAACTCCACACAGATCAGCCCTGACTGGGAATTGAACACATGACTTTAGGGCTGGTAGGCGGCCAGGCCTTAACACCATAGCACCTTGACGTCCATGTGATAGGAAATATAGATTGTAATTCCCACTGAGGCATGGAGTGGTGAATGACTGATATACTCTCTGCAAAGGATTGTGGAACAAGTGAGCAGTGCATATAAATAGCTGGTAATGAAATAATCAGTTGCATTAAGTCCAGAGAGCATTCGGCAGCCATGATTCAGAGTCCCTGTTTATATATTTATTGCCTTTTATCAGTTCCCTCTATTGGGAGTTCTTAATATAGAAGGAACCACTACACCGTAGATAGAAAACAAAAATAATCACATTCATTTTAAAGATAATTCACATTATTATTATACATTTTTCCTTCAAAGGCCCAATGTCTAGGAATGTTCTCTTCTCAAATGCTCATACTCCAAGCCGCAGGCTATACAAGCTTGCACTCAGACACGGCTTGGTGCTATGGAAACCTGTGTGGGAGCTTCTAGGACAGCTGAAATGCACTCACCTTCCTAACACACTAAATACAGGACTATTCCAAACAGTAGTAGTACAGGGACGGCAGACTGGGAGCGTTTCTAGGCCACAAGGAAGATTAATTACATAAAACATACAACCAATTGATGAAAACACAACCTGGAATTGTGCAACTTCTGCAGGTCTATGTTAGTTACACGTTTTTAATTATTATTTTTTTTAGGATTTTCATCTCTCAAAATGGCAATAACTGCGCAGGCAGCGAGAACCCCTTTACCAGGGGGAATCCTATCGGTTTATGTATTGGGTAACATGAAAAAAGAAAGAAAAAAAAAAAATTCCCGTCACTAGGAAACAATACTAAAAACTTTTTCTCACTGATAAGTCAGCACCCAAGTGCGGATCCATTTAACTCATCTATCGCTTAAGGTGCGTACACACACACAACGATTTTTTTTTTGAACGATTTAACCATAACAAGTAACGACGTCGTTATCGTTCAAAAAAAAAAATCATTCAGTGTAAAGCAAACGGTGAACGATTATCGTTCATGCGCGTTCACGTTTGTAGTTCAGTCAGACTGGTCAATTGAACGATTTTCAATAGAAGTTGCAACATTTTTCCTTCAACACACAGAAAATCGTTTATTTAGTAAAGTAAAACCAACTACTTTGTAAAACTATTTTCGTTCACTTTTTCAAGGGAAAAACATTCATGACGTACATCGTTGTGTGTGTATGCACCTTTATGGTTTGTTTTTAAGAGTTTAGCTGCATACACATGATTTTAGTAAACGATTTTCGTTCATTTTTTCAAGGGAAAAATGAACGAAAATAGTTTACTAAAATCGCTCATTTAATAAATGTAATGAACAATTTTTTTATTTTTTTTTTAACTACAAACGAATTTTGCATATTCCCTTTATGAAAATCTTTGAGTTGGTCAGTCTGACTGAACTACAAACGTGAATGCACATGAACGATAATCATTCATCGTTTTAACTTAGAAAGTGAACGATTTTTTAAACGATTGAACGATAAACGATATCGTTAAATAAAAATTGTTTTGTGTGTATGCACCTTTTGGGGTAAGTGTACCAGGCGGCGGTTTTGCTGCACATTGCCGGTAAATGGAAACATCCAACCGCTGTATTTATTTACTATTCAGTTGTTTTCATGGGGTCTTGCAAACGACCACCGATGTCCATCGGTTATAAGGCGGTTTTTTGGTTGGTTTGTCGTGAGGTTCTGACTAAAACCGCTGCATCTATTATTTTACAATGGGGAGATTATTTACAGGAAAATAATTAAAAATGCTTTTATGGTGGGGGCAACATTTTAACACCGACTATCAATTAATATTTCCCCATTTAATATAATTAATAAATATTGCTCTCTTCATAAAATTCAATAATACATTTTTCCACCAATATAGTGATAAGTGTATTGTGATTCCCGATCTTCAGATTGGCAAGCATGCGATTTGAGCTCTCCCACCTCTCACAATCACCTTATTACTTGCCAGGGGTTTGGAACCTGTCACTTAGTAAATCTGGGGTTTCTATACTTCGAATGGGAAAATACATTGATGGCGCTTTAATGTTCAAAGTGTATTCAAAAGTCTGGGTTCCTCTCAGCGGGTTTCTGAAACAGTTGTTTGGTAAATATACCGCAGGTTCATTGATGTCCTGGGAACAGATTGCTCAGTGCTACTCTGGGTACATAGCTGTGCACGGAAGCAGAGCATTCTATACATAGACATGAAGACACCATTAGCTTTCATGGTATCCAAAATCTGAGAAATCATGGCAAGCCCAGACTGGATTGTTCAGCGTCTCACAGAGTAACTAGCAATTGGTTTCTGGACTGAAACTGCAATTTTAAAGTCATATTATATAGTGCTGCATTTCTACCTACATGAATCATAGTTATGGGCTGAGTATTCGGTTAGGTTTCCAGAATTAAATGAGTTTCAAACGGACAAAAAGACCAAAAAAACACATCTTTTTGTTATGCCAACATGATAAATGCCATACTTATAGTTGCACAGGGCTAAATGCAACGGTCATGTGTTTAAAGAAAAAAAAAATGACAGTGATACAGTGCCTTGCAAAAGTATTCATACCCCGTTGCATTTTTCAGGTTTTGTCGCCTCACAACCTGGAATTAAAATGGATTGTTTGAAGGTGTGCATCATTTCATTCACAGAACATGCCTACAACTGTGAAGTTGTATTTTTTTTTATATTGTGAATCAAACAACATAACAGAAAACTTCAGCGTGCATATCTATTCACCCCCCTAAAGTCAGTACTTTGTCGAGCCACCTTTTGTGGCAATTACAGCTGCAAGACGCGTTGGATAAGTCTCTATGAGCTTGCCACATCTTGCACCTGGGATTTTTGCCCATTCCTCAAGACAAAACTGCTCCAGCTCCTTCATGTTGGATGGTTTCCACTTGTGAACAGCAATCTTCAAGTCTGACCACAGATTCTCAGGTGGATTGAGATCTGGGCTTTGACTAGGCCATTCCAACACATTTAAATGTTTCCCCTTAAAATCACTCGAGTGTTGCTTTAGCAGTATGCTTCGGATCATTGTCCTGCTGGAAGGTGAACCTCCGTCCCAGTCTCAAATCACAGGCAGGCTGAAACAGGTTTTGCTCAAGAATATCCCTGTATTTAGCACCATCCATCTTTCCCTCGACTTGAGTCAGTTTCCCAGTCCCTGCTACTGAAAAACATCCCCACAGCATGATGCTGCCACCACCATGTTTCACTGTGGGGATGGTGTTCTTGGGGTAATGGGATGTGTTGGGTTTGCACCAGACAGAGTTTTCCTTGGTGGCCGAAAAGTTAAATTTTAGTCTCATCTGACCAGTGCACCTTCCTCCATACATTTGGGGAGTTGCCCACATGCCTTTTGGAAATCTCAAATCCTGTCTTATTTTTATCACTAAGTAATGGCTTTTTTCTGGCCACTCTTCCATAAAGTCCAGCTCTATGGAGTGTATGGCTTATTGTGGTCATATGCACAGATACACCAGTCTTCAGAGTCACCTTTGTTCTCTGTGCGGCCTCTCTGATTAATGCCCTCCTTGCCCGGTCTGAGTTTTGGTGGGCGGCCTTCTCTTGGCAGGTTTGTTGTGGTACCATGTTCTTTCCATTTGATGGTGCTCCGGGGGATCATCAAAGATTTGGATATTTTTTGAAAACCCAACCCAGAATTGTACTTCTAAACAACTATGTCCCTGACTTGTTTGGAGATCTCCTTGGTCTTCATGGTGTGATGGCTCTTGCTTAGTGGTGTTGCAGCCTCTGGGGCCTTTCAGAAAAGGTGTGTTTACAGTGGCAAACATAGGATTTTGAAAGGGGGGTTTCCAAATAATTGTTAACAGACCAAGGGGCCTATTCATTAAACCTAAAAATTCTCAAGAGATAATTAGCTTTAGAACTTGCATGGAGTTCTACCTAATTATAGGTGGAATTCATCATTCCACCTCTCCATAAGTATCTATTCTGAAAAGCTGTCATTTTTGCGATGACAGCTTTTCGGGAAATAGCTACTTTTCCCTGCCTACACTACCTTATCGCATCTGGAAACAGTGCTGCGCATGCGCTGTTACATCTGTAAAACCAGCGCATGCGCAGCACTGCCTACAGATGCGTTAAGTTTGTGTACCCCCCCACCCTCCTCCCCCCTCCGCTCACCTCCCCTCCCCCCAACTTACCTGTCCGCGCAGCAGCCTCCGGCTCCGTCCTGCTGGTCTGTCATGTGGTTTCCCAGCAGACCACATGACAGATTAGAAAAAAAACAAAAACTTTTTTTTTTCTTTTTCTAAACTTTCTTGTGCTCTGCTGGGGAGTACACATGTCCGACCAGCCTCCGGAGCCTGAGGACGGAGCAGAGCGCCGGAGGGACTCGTCGGGACTCGATACAGGTAAGTTTCACCTGCTATTCGCCACCTCACAGTGGCGAATAGTAACTGCATCAAATTCCGAAAATTCATAATTTTCGGAATTTGATGAATACCACAATTTCCACATCCCCATACTAATGTACTAATGTATGGGGAGTGTGGAAATTAATGCAGGGGAACTTAGCAAGGAAATATCTGTGATATCTCCTGTGCCAAGTGGCTACATGAATACCAAAATAACGTTATTTAAAGGAAAATGTCCTTAAAAACGTTATTTTAGTGTTGATGAATAGGCCCCCCAATGACAAAAACATCTAACCAGAATAAGTCTGCAACATACACTTTGTGTACTTCAAGTGTTTTAATATAAATAACAAGGCATCAGGTGGCTATAGGCTCAGGGTTGTCTTAACAGCAGTGTGGGTCCTGGGCAAAGCAATGCACTGGGGCCCCTACCCACCCATTCACAGGAAAACAATGTAAATGGTCAATAAAATGAAACCCTCCTGCATGCCCATCAGACCAACACATGCAGAGAGACTGGTCTGAAGCCGGCGGATGAAGTGAAACTGGGACTGAGGTGAGTACTCGTCATGGAGGGGGCTATGGGGTGGGGGAGGTTAGAACAGAATACAGTGCACCGGCGGCAGTCTTATAAAAATATCACAAATTTACAAACTGGCCGCGGCTACAGGGGGGGCGGGTTGGCAGGCCCCTACAAGCTTCGGGCCCTTATGCAACTGCCCAACAAGCCCAATGGAAGAGATGGCCCTGTATAGGCTGCTCTGATAGACATGATATACTACTGTATGTGAAGCAACCTGTGGAAATGTTTTTCTGTTTGAAATGGGTAATAGAGAGTAATGTTGATGTTCTAACAATACCCAAGTTCCAAAGAGGTCTGAATGTACTTTTGACACCATAGTCCTGACACCACTCAACCTAGTTTGAGTTATCTACTTATTGATTTGTGCCCCTTTGTTTAGATATTTTCTACAATTATTATCATCTATAGCTTCTATTATGTTATTATTTATTTTTACCCTTTTCATCTGTATGTTTCTCTCCATGTTAGGTACATGCCATCATTTATATAGCTTTTAACCTTTGCATTTCGTCATCTCTACTTACATCTTCCAGCAGCCATTTTGTCCTTTCCTATGCCACCACTTCTTTTACTATAAATTACTGACATGCCGACATGTTCTCGCTCCCACCCCTCCCCCTTAGCCTGCACACTACACAACACTGACAGACACACACAATCACACACATTGATAGGAGACAGACACACACACTGACAGACATACTGACACATCTACTCACCCAAAAAAACAAATGCAGAGCCAAAATACATACAGCAGTGATCATTTATTAACTATTATCCTCCCCCCCAATTACATACAGCAGTGATCAATCATTTATCAAATATTATCCTCCCCCCCCCAAATACATACAGCAGTGATCAATCATTTATCAAATATTATCCTCCCCCCCCCCCCCACTAGCGCATGGAGGGGGGGGTTTCTAAGTACCCAGAAACCCCCCCCCCCCCTGACCAACCAATATTTTTTTTTATTCAGAGATGGAGACAGCCTTGTCTCAATCTCTGCACCATCCCCATGCCACTCATGATCGCCTGCGCGGCGCTGTCCGGCAGGCCCCTGCCAGTTCAGATGTCAGTGCTTCCGCGTCAGGTGGCTTTCATACCACCTGACGCGGAAGTGCTGGCAGCTGAATCGGCAGTGGACGGGCTGTGCGCCATGCGCTCAACCCTCCCAGAGGGAGCTACACAGAGGGAAGCATTGCCGGAGCCGGCCTGCACCTTCCGGCTCACGGACGGAGGCGGGCACAGGAGCGGGGATACAGGGAAGTTTTTTTTTTTCTGTGTGTATTTTGTGTTGTATATGTAGGGGGCACTGCTGGAGGGCACTATATTGGGGGCATTTCAAGGGGGGGACCACTAGTGGAGGCACTGTCACTGCTGGGGGGAGGCACTACTGGGGGCGCTGGCACTGCTGGGGGGTACTATCTAATGGGCACTACTGAGGGCACTAAAAAAGGGGCACTGCATAGGGGGGACTACTACTGGGGGCTCTGGCACTGCTGGGGGGGGCACTGCTGGGGTACTATATAAGGGGCACTGCATAGGGGGGACCACCACATAAGGCACTGCATAGGTGAGTCTACTACTGGGGGCATTATATAAGTGGCACTACATAGGGAGGACTACTACTGGGGGCAATACATAAGGGGCACTGCATAGGGGGAGGACTACTGGTGGCAGTATATAAGGGGCACTGCATAGGAACAGGACTACTACCGAGGGCACTACATAGTGAGAACTACTACTGGGGGCCTCTGTCGTGCGCAACTACTTATATATGTGTGTGTGTGTTGACATATATATTGGAAGCCCCTCCCTGAGAATCCTGCGTTTGCCCCTGCCCCCCCAAATACATACAGCAGTGATCATTTCTCAAATATTATCCTCCCCCCCCCAAATATATACAGCAGTGATCAATCATTTATCAAATATTATCCTCCCCCCCCCCCCCCCCCCCAAATACATACAGCAGTCATTTGGCTTTGGCTTACCACAAGGCAAATACATACAGCAAGGAATCCTCTGGCATCATTTTGTAAAGATAATCCCCCCCCCTATCCCCCCGGCACCTAAATATTATCCTCCCCCCCCTAGGCCATCTGCCCCCACCTGCAAATACATACAGCAGTGAGTCATCCTCCTATTTCTTATTATAATAAAGATTATCCTCCTCCTCCCCCCCCAAAACAAATACATACAGAAGTCATCTTGCTTCATTTTATTAATATAATTCCCTCCTGGCATTCCCTCCTACCTCGTGCGGCTCCGGGACTCGCTGCACTTGCAGTAAAAGACAGAGAGTCCCGGCAGCAGGCGCTCTCTCACAGTGCCGAACGGTCACAGTGCCCCTATGGGAAGTGACTGGGAGGGGCAGCTCCCCCTACAGCCAGCCCAGGCTTTGCAAAAAAAAAAATAAAAAAAATTATATTGTTTAGCTGCTCGCCAGGCCAGCAGTGATGGAGCAACGGGCAGGGGGGGTTTCTAGGTACTCGGAACCCCCCCCCCCTGCGTGCGCGGGTGGTTTATACTGACAAATTATGTGACACTTAGATTTCACACAGGTGGAGTTCATTTCACTAATTATGTGACTTCTGAAGGTAATTGGTTGCACTAGAATTTGAGGTGCTTCATAGCAAAGGACATATACACATGCCAATTTTCAGAATTTTACTTATAAAGATTATATATATATATATATATATATATATATTTTTTTTTTTTTTTCTTTTTTTTTTTTTCCCATTTCACTTCACCAAATTAGACTATTTTGTGCAGATCCATCATGTAAAATTCAGGAAAAAAAAAAAAAAAATCACAGGTTGTAATGTAACAAAAAAGGTAAAAAAACCCCAAGGGGGTTGAATACTTTTGCAAGGCATTGTATATAGACTAATGGGGACAAATAAAAAATATATAAATATTTTATAGGATATGTATCAGCTACAATTAAATATTTCTGAAAAAGCCATTGCCTGTTACGTATAATTAAATAAAAGCTCTGGCACGATATAGAGGTATTACACATCAGTCAGATGCTTTGATCGTGGTGGGAAAATAAATACCTCAGTGCCAGTAAATGTTGTAGTCATAAGAACTGTGTACAGGTGCTGGAATCTCAAACACCTCCCGTCAACAACACAGCAAATGCCATGGGCTGAAGCCACCCTCTGACATCAAGCAGGAGGTTTAATTGCAGGGAGATGTTGGGATTCTAAAGGAGGTTTATCGACTGATCTTGGGCTGTGGACAACTGGTACAAGGATTGGTGATATCTGTCGTGTGTTTATTAATGTCTAAAACCCAAAAATGTCATCAAACCTCTGATTCACGATTCACTGGTTGTGATAAACAGCGGTCACATGCCCTGTACGTTGGCAAAGAACGATTATTGACATAATCATCTATTATTGCACAAGATCCTCATGTGGTTTTAGGCATGACAAGAAACTGTTTAGGAGGAAAACTACAATACACATAAATCCAGGAGCACACTACTACTTCTTATATCGTATAAGAGTATCAATAGCTATGTAAGCCATAGCTTCAGCCGTGGACCGAGGCAAAGCACTTAGTAGGGTTATATGCAGTGCATGGCATGGATACAGAAGAGTATCTAAGGTGCAAATTGGTGTGAAAATGGTTTTATTACCTGCAGTCCTTCTGGCAACAATACAGGACACATACAAGATCAACACATACAGTTGTGTGTAATTGTAGGACCACAAAGTGACAAGAACAAACAGGAGCTCCTCTATTTATATTCTGCGATCTTCATTGACAGACACAACTGTTCTACTACCACCAGCACTTAAACAGCAAACCGACAAAGAGGAAGCCTCCCAACATCAATCTCCCAGCACAGAACAAGCTGAGCCCTACGCGTTTCGTGGCATTTTTATATAGCAGGGACAACCGCTTCCCACAGTATTGACATCCCCATCACAGTGGATATAGAAGATGCTTTAATGAATAAAGAAATATCCACAAAAAATACTTATGCCACCGATTTACTTAAATAAGATGGTTCAAAAGCTAATTCAAGGGTAGTACAGTGTAATATTATTATGATGGTAAACAATCACACTAGGGGGGATATTATAAAACCTCATGGTTCTAATGACCATTGTTTATGTAAAAAGGGCTTGCAACACATAAGTGTCTTTTATAAACATGGAGCACAGACAGAAGATTCCCCCCCCCAAATAGATGATAGTTCCTCAAAACACTACCCTTCCCACACAGAAAATATGGGACCCAAGGAAGTCTTGCTCCTACAGAAAGCTAAAGATGGCCTTGGTTACCACAGGCCCAGGTTTGCTGAATACTAGGCGGTCCTATCGGACCCCTAATAATGAATGGGTCAGTTACTTAAACCATGCAGAAACTAGCGCTTCCGCATGCGCGCCGGCCCATATTGCGTGACAAATAGGCCCCTTAATGTATATACACAGACACAAAAAAAAAAAAAAGGCTTTTTTGAACACTAGATTCACTCAGGAGCAGACCCATGAAAAGAGGGCACTGTATAGAGAAACTTAGCAACACTCCGTGCTAATACTGTACCTCCTAGTGGGTCCCATGTGTGGCAGAGGCTGCTGCAGCTGGTGGCAACTTAGTGGTGTTTTTGCGAGGAGAGACAACGGGAACACCCTTCATAACATAGTCGTGCCCCTAAACTTCACTATGGACAAACTGCTCTATTCTGTCTGCCAGGAGAGTTGCGAGAACTGGTGTATTACAGGATATGCCATGTACTAAGGCAGTGATAACAGAACAGTACTATTTCAGGATTCCACACCTACAGAGCATACAACCCATTATGCAGAACATTACTTTTGGTCGAAAGAGGAGACTGTTCACTTTAAACCAGATACCGTTTGCATCAAGGTCACCCATACATCCTTGAAGGGGTTAAGCTCAGTTGTTTAATTAGTCAGCTATTGGGATGGTATAATCCTTACTCATAAGAGGGAGCCTTGCCCAGGGAGTATACTGCGTAACTAGTGCTCGTGAGATGGGTGTGATCCCAAAGGAAACCAGGAATAAGAAGACTGTAAACAGAACCAGCTCTGTATTGTAGAGAGTTTATAATATTAAAATACTATATATTTTATTATAATCATAAGCTCTTAATATGTGCAAAAACATGGCAGCTCCTGTCATCCCTCACAGCAAATGCGATATGACCGATAACAAGTAGAGTAACCAACCGAATTAGCATTTGTAAAATAAAGCACTAGGATTCAGTAGTAGTTTTGGTGTATTATCAGATAAGAAACATTACAGGCTACGGAGAGAGGTCTATGAAAGGATTCAAGAGCCAAGTCTACTTACTCAACACACAACAGCTGCAAGCTCATGTAAAGTTTGTAGAACAAACACAGACTAAGCCAAGTTTATATATTGTACTGTCAGTTTATGAGACAGTAAATCTAATTTTTTAAAGGGGGAGGTTGGGATTATATGTAAATATTGGAGCAGTCTGAGGTCAGATGTACATAGTCATTATGAGTCTTCCCTACGTAGTTAGACAATGGGCTTCCTTCCATTAGGACTGGACCATTGGTTTAATATTTTCACTGGCGATAACAATGCTTTGTATTATCTGGGATAGCTTCCTGGACAAGCAGCAAGATGGGCGGGTTCATGCCAAGGTCTCAAACCTATATTGTATCATCTTGGACGACCACAGCAGCCAGTCTCCTGCCAATGGCCCATAATGGAAATGGAGAAATAGTAATTTTGCTACTGAATCCCACAGTTGTTACCAAGTCAAATTCTTAGATCCAACTTAGTGGAGGGAGCCATATTCTGTTACCTACTGTATATAATATGGCTGTACCAAGACTTTAGTATAATACAGTAAATAATTCATGTGGAATCTTATCACCCCCTGAAGGAGTGAGATACTCAATGAATACATTGTCATCTACTAACACGGAGGCCCAAAAGCCAGTAGTTTGTTAGCAGTAAAGTTGCTGGCTACTGCTCCTCCATGTTGATATCCAGCTGGAAGTGTGGCGCTGGGCTATGATGTCACACTCGGCTGCTACACCTCCATTTTGGTAAGAGGTTGGATGTGTGGCGCTTGTATTATGATGTCACAGCCGGCTGCTGCTCCATGTTTGTCATGGTCTGGAAGTGTGGCGCTTGGCTATGATGTCACAGCCTAGCACTACACTCCCAAGAGGAGAACATGGTCGCTCCACATTAAAGGGGCCTATTGTATGCATCAAGCTGATTTTTACATAGAGTTATGCAGAAACTGCAATTTCTGCCAAATTTCAGTTATGTATTGTTGCTATGTACGACTTGCACAATGCAGGAGATTTCACTGAAATCTCCTGCAAAGTCCTAATTAGCACTTCAGATTGCAGTCCCCATTATAGTCAGTTTAGCCCTGGTATTATACACCATTTTCAGATGGTGTAAACCACTCCCGGCTCCTGATGCAGTAAAGAGATCTTTCGATCTCTCCCCCGCAGCCCCGGCGGCTGACGCTGTGCGCGTGCGCAGTGTCAGCATCCCCCAAGAAAAAGTCTTAAACTTCTGTGAAAAACTTCACCTAAATGCCGGGGATATAACTCGCGGGGACAGCGGTTACAACAAAGGCTCTCCCTGCGAGTTCCCCGTAGTACTTAGCCGGGATATTTTTATTAAAAATTTTAATATTCCCGGCGAGTTAGGTACATAATAGCGGTTGGTCCACAATTAGTACATAGACCCCTAAGTAAGCAAGGGGGAGGGGGAACAGAGCCTAAAAAGGAAAAAAGCTCCTAAGGTTTTCCTGGCACACACTGGATCTGAAAACTATTTATTTTACTATAGCGCTCGCTGAGGAGAGAACCTTACTGCTGCAGTAAAGATCAAAATCTAAAAACAGGAAAACTAATGATTTGGAATCAGATCATCCTCACAGCAGGTGAACATGCTGCATACTTGCCAACTCTCCCTCATTGTCAGGGAGACTCCCTGAAATAGTAGCAATCTCCCTGACTTCCTGAAGAGCCTAGCAATCTCCCTGATTGCACCTTACCACCATTATGAAGCTGTTATATATAAAAAAAAAAAAAAGAAGGAGCGAATATATACATTCAAACTGGATCATTAGTATAATCTCCCTGCATTGGTTATAAGGCACAATGATCCCTATGGCTACATGCATTTTCTAAAAAGTATCAATGTGTTTTCATCAACAAATAGATCTTACTAACTGGTTTGGGGCTCATTTACATTTGGAGGTCAATCAATTTTATGGCACACCCGTCAGATGTAGCAGTACACACCCACTTTACCGCCACGCACATAGGTGTTGTTTTCACAATCTCCCTAAAACGCTTTTTCAAAAGTTGGCAAGTATGACATGCTGGTGCCACACTGTGCAGTAAGGACTATAAAGGTCATACTAAGACCACCACTACTTGCCCTGGGAGGATCTAGGTCAGCCTACCGGCCAGTGCCACATGGCAGCACGTCCATCGGGAAATGCCCAGCTTATACCAATGCTGAATTGTTGCAGTGAGGACACATTGAACCAGAGGGAAAATCCTTCTCCAGCGTCTCACGAGAGAGTCTCAGCTGTGATGATGCCGTAGACACCTTGCACGGTTGTGACGCTCACTCTGGCCGCACCCACTACAGACTTCCCTATAATGGCGAGGGCTTATGGGGTGTAAAATATTAATAGAGCCTGAAGTTACTAGATCTGCTAAAAGGACAAATATCTGCTACAGACTAATATCTACAGCAGCATACAGTATTTGTGCACAAAAAGCCCCATAAACACATTTATACAACTAAATTCACCTCTTGACATCAGACAAGGCTGCGTTGCACTTTGAGAGTGACAGCAACATTCCAAACAGAATACAGACAGAAATCATCAAGAATCATGTTACACTGAGCCCCCCATTCCTTCCACCTAAAGGATCATTATAATCTTTAGTTATTCTACAGCGCAGTATAATTTGGAAACAAAACGTGGCAGACACACTGTATACACACACACACACACTGTATACACACACAGTATACACACACACTGTATACACACACACACACACACACACACACTGTATACACACACACACACTTATAAACTGCCACCAAGGGTAAACTGCCTGTGAGAGCTGCAGTCTACAAGGTTAGGTTATGGCCACAGAGTGTATGGGGGAACAAGGTTTAGAAATGGAGAGGCTCTGATAAGGAATTGGGGACTGAGGGAATAGGCCCCCATAAGGATCTTGTTCATCCCATCATCTGTTCAGTTTACAAATGTTCATTGCATTTTGGATTTCTTAGGTTGCAACTATGAGAAGTTTTTCCTCTGCCCATTTTAAAGTGTAAATAGATTGGAACAGTTGCGTGAATGATCTATATACTAATATTATAAGGACGTTGTGTCTGTTTGTTCCAAGTTGGAGCAAAAACTACTGAACCGATTTCAAGAAAACTGCATCGTTTTGTAGTGGAAACTCCTAGACATCATATAACCTGCGCTGTCTTTCATCTCCATCCAGGGGAGTTTCTAGAGAGGAGGGGGCCCGTGTGCAGTCTCCAACACGGGCCCCCTCTTCTCCGCCCGGCAGGGCACTGAGCTGTGCGCGGCCAGCGCCGAAGTTATAGACTCTGGGCACTAGAGTGTGCCCAGAGTCTATAATGTATGCACAGGTCACTGGGAAAATGGCCGCAGCGGCCATTTTCCCTGTACTGCGCAAATGACGGGAAAATGTCAGCTGCGGCCATTTTCCAGTCGTTTTACAGCGCCGGACCCCCACACCGACATGGGACTTCGGAGAGGTAAGTAATATCATGGGTGCAGGGTGTGCGGTGCAGGGCCCCCCTGGACCCAGGGGCCCGTGTTCCCCGCACCCATTATAGATACGCCCCTGTCTCCATCCTTCAAGTTACAGCCGAGCATTTCCAACAGCCCCCGCGTCAGAATTACCAGGCTCCGGATGTTTGGACCCGGCAGCTAATGCCCCCTGAAGGTGATGTTGTGCCGCTGAAGTCTATGAGCTACATTCCACCATACTTTCCAGGAGAGGGTTCCTCCGGATGGCAATGGCCGCCGAACATGCGTGGCCAACAGACAGAACATGCGCAGTATTGCTATGGGGTCCATATGGAGGAGGGAAGTGACCGCTGTAGCAGTCACCTCAATAGTAACATCTCATTTCGGAGCCCCTGTCCCTTCATGCGTATTATTACTACATCCCCGCAAATGTTCATTTTATTGCCGTGAATACTGGTAATTAGAAATCATCAATTATTAGGTGTTTCACCAGATAGTTATAAATAATGTAGTTTGTTCCATCATTTGGCCACTAAGTTAAAACAGAGGGCCTGATTCAGACCTGCTCGCGAGCGCTGAGCGCTTGCAAGCGGGTCGATGTTGGCCCAGGGCAGGCCGTCGCTCCGGGTCTCGCTACAAAGGGGGCGTGCTGTCGATGGTGAGTGACAGCACGCCCCCTTTGGTGGGCGTGCCGGGGGCGTCGCTGCCCAGATGGAGGCGTTCCCATGGGAACGCCTACCGTCTGGGTCCGACCCCACTGACATTACTAGTGGCGGGAGTGCTTTTGGCTCTGATAGAGCCGAAAGCACTCCAGGGCTTGCGGCAACGAGACCCTACCACAAGGGTCTCGTCACAAGCCCGATGGTCGCAATGGTCTTGACCATCATCCTGGTCGCTTGCACTAGCTGTGGGTGGTCACCCACAGCTATGCGAGCGGCCAGGAGGCCGTTCTAAAAATACAATAGGCAGGCACTGATTCAGAGCGAGCGCTCTGAAAGAGCGTCTGGCTCTGAATCAGGCCCAGAGTTACAACTTTTTTCTCAAGTTATGTGTTTGTGATTCCAAAGTTTATTATAGTGAGCTTTATAGTCGCACTAGTAAAGTATTTATGACCATCACATTCTCTACTATTGTATTTACGTAGACTCAGCGTATAGAACAGGGGGAATTCTTACCAAACTAGAGACGAGTTGTGTGGCAACACACGCCAGTATACCGAATGCAGGGTTCTGGGAACCACAGTGCACAAATGCTTAGACCAGGGGTTCTCAAACTCGGTCCTCAGGACCCCACACAGGTCACGTTTTCCAGGTCACCCAGCAGGTGCACAGGTGTAGTCATTACTCACTGACACATTTTAAAAGATCCACAGGTGGAGATAATTATTACATTTGTGATTCTGTGAGGAGACCTGGAAAACATGCACTGTTTGGGGTCCAGAGGACGGAGTTTGAGAACCTGTGGCTTAGACAAATACTAAGGAATTCCTCGGGTGATCTCGGGATTTGCTCAGTCTCTGTGCAGAGTGCAGGAAGGAATTAAGCAGCAGCACTTTTTTTTTTCTTTTTGCTAGATCATTGTTCAACTATTAAAGAACTCAGCTGAACAGGAAAACAGAAGTGAAGACACTTCCTGTCTAACATCCAGTATTGTGGGTGACGTGTACATTGTCCCCGTCTAGCAAGCTGCCCTCTTAGGACTTATTTCTTTTATTTCCCTAATGCGTCATTGGTCTTTGTGAACCCAAAATATAAGATTGTATTGGACACTTTGCCCATTTTACTATGCTCTCTTCTGCGCATTGGCCAGAAAATCATTGCAAAATTAGCTGCAAGTTATAGCTGCAGGAGAGTGCAGTCATCGCAGAGTTGGCTCTAGCATGCAACCAATCCAGGCAGTTGACTAAAGCCGGACGATTTACGGGGAACAAAATATAGGGAAGTAGTTGAATCCAATTCTTTTGGGTTAGTCTAAAGGTGCATACACACACACGATTTTTTGAACGATCGATAACTATATCATTTATCACTAAAGCATTGATAAAATTGTTCACTTTCTGAGCTAAAACGATGAACGATTATCGTTCATGCGCGTTCACGTTTGTAGTTCAGTCAGACTGACCAACTCAACGATTTTCAGTAAGGGAATATGCAAAAATCGTTTGTAGTTCAAAAAAATCGTTCATTACATTTAGTAAATGAATGATTATCGTTCATTTTTCCCTTGAAAAAAATTAACGAAAATCGTTTACTAAAATCGTTCCTTTACTAAATCGCTGTGTGTGTATGCAGCTTAATTAGTGTCCTACCTAATGCAGTGGTTTGTACCACAGTGTAGGGTCAAATTAATATCAATGTTTCTGTTAATATAGTTTGTGTGTGGGATGAAAGATTACCGTGCCAGTTGCCAAAGCAGCGTAATAGTCAGAGCTATCCTTGACCCATAGGTACAGGTTGGGGCAAGCTGGAAAAGCATGGACATCAGATTAATGTCCATATCCACATAGGGGACCGATGAACTGTTTTTTTTGTACAAAGGAGACAATGGCATTGCAAAAACAGTCAATAGTGCAGTCACTGTAAATAAAACAGACAGTACTCAGCTATTTACCTAATCCCTCCGGCCTATGCCAGCTGTAAACTCAGATTCCTCTGCAATTAATGTACAACTGGATGGTTTAGCAGAGTTGTGTACACACTAGCGGATGTGTAATTTATGTAAGTAATCTTGGCCACCAACCCAGTGAAACCTAACCAGGCTGTGTGGTTTATTGAATAGGAGGTTTGTACAGCCGTACTCACTGTTACACTGGATGTCCAGAGCATGAAGAGGAGCTTTTAGCCGAGCGGAGTTAGGCAGCTCACCAGCCGGCGTCTGTCTCCGGTATTGCTGTACCGGTGCAGGCACTGGAACAATGGTCATGTTCAGGTACTTCTCTCAGGAGCTAAGGGGAGGACAGCCATCCCCCACTGTATCACTTATACACAGTTAACAAGATGGCGTTGTGCATGCACGTTATAGTGACTCGGCAGACATCTTGTCTGACATCATAGCCAAATGCCGTACTCGCAGTATTATAAGCTGCTGACTGCTACTATTCCGTGTCAGTGCCCGGCACTCAGCGTCAGGGGTGTCATCGGATAAATAAGAGCACTGAATTAGAGACAGTAACACAGGTGGGACAGGGTTGCCTACCCTCCCGATTTGGGCGGGAGCCTCCCGATAATCGGGTGCAGCTCCTGCCCCCCCGGAAAGGCAGGCAAGCCTCCCGGCGGCCGCCGATCCCCCGACATTCCCCCGCAATTTACACCTAACCCCCGCTTCGAGGGCAGCCAGTGACGCGATTCGCGTAATTTTGGCCCCGCCCCCTGCCTCACAATGCCTGTATTATCGGCATTGTGTAGCGGGGGCGGGGCTAAAATGACGCGATCGCGTGACCCCGCCCCCGTGACGCCTACAAATGCCTGGCACCCGTCCGGACACGCCCCCTTTTTTGGTCACGCCCCCCGCTGCCCTGCCGATCTGGCTGCTCCCTCCCGGAAGGAGCAGCCAGAAAGTCGGCAACTATGAGGTGGGATGCATGACACTTTGCATTTTGCATCCAGTTGATCATCGCATGCATGCAGGCATAAATAATGGCGGTATGGATGAGAAAAAAAAAAAAACAGTGCTACTGGTAAGAGCTGTCCTTTGGGATAGGACATCAAGTTTATGACCTAGAATTCCTTCTGTGCACGCATCGAGTGACGCACGCACCGTGGGGGTGCTGGGAGGGATCAGATTGGATCCCACTCACAGTACTTTGGGAATAGAAGCCCATAGGCTTCTATTGGGCAATGCCATCGTTCACCGCATCCAAGTCCTGGGGTTGGGTGCTTATGCGGTAAGCGTCCAAACCTCCAAACACATCAATTTCGGAGGTATGACCGCAAAAAACCCGCATTGATGCATCCCATCATGTGAATGTGAGCACCAGCAGCCCTATATACACTCGTACAATATAATCAGGATGTTACAATCGGTTTTAGATTTAAAAGAATGCAAATGTTAAAATTGCATTATTTCAAATCAATTTTATAGTAATATGCAATGGTGAAAAATAGTAAATATATATTATACACACACACCTACAGCTTTTTATTACTTAGATTTTTCGCTGCATTTCTTTTTTTACATTCTCCAAAGCAGCAGAACCACCGTAATTCTAAATAAACAGAGACAGGTCAGCGAAGGAACGTTTCCAACATCCAGCCAAGTTCAAGACAATTTACAAGCTGCACTCGCCATCGGTGCCAAGGACACAGAGAGACGAGGGGGTCGGTGTCAGCCAGCTTCAAACTTCACACAAAAGACAAGAAAACGCTGCTTGGAAGTCAGCCATCTCGACAAGGCAATAAACAGGCGACAGAGGGGCTGGATAGATGCGAAATGTATTTGGCACAGATTTGATCTACCATAGGCCGAAGGGAAAAATTTAGACAGATCACCCAATAAAAAAAGATGATTCAGTGCGTCTCGGCTACAGCGGAGCGTCGGTGGCTGAATGAGATAAGGGACGCCATCTGTCAGATGTCTGCGAGATCACTTGGGAGTGATACCTATCAGAAATGCCTTACAAATCACTCCCGTTGTTGGAGGCGTCACAGTGGAAAGACAAAACACACCTCTACTCCAGTCAGTATCTCCGACCACACGGCTGAGAATATCAAAATAAAAAAATAATAATGATAAAGGTGGGGGAGGGGGGTTTAAAAGGCATCAGCACCTGATCTTGTGTGTTAAGTTCCCCGGCGGGTTTCTTTAGTGATGACAGGGAGAATAATAACGTTGGGAGCTGGATTGTTTTAAGCGGGCGTACAAATAATATGCCGTGTAACCTATGGTGACCCTTCGTTCTGATAATATTACCTACAGTATTTCCAACTTCCACTATTTCTTAGTGTGACCGCTTTGCTGGGGGGTGGAGGGGTATACGATATTAAAAACTCTACAGTAGCGTAATATTGGAAAACAATGAGGTGGATATTAGATGGCGCAAGGCATAATGCAGGTGATAGAGGTAACATTATCTTGGGTTTCACAAACTGGGAGAATTGTAAATGCATTAAAAGAAAAAAAAAAAAAAAAGAAATCAATAAAAAAAACCTGAAGGAATCTTTAGCGTTTGTGTCTTTGAGGAATTTTTGCCAATAACCATTAATCACAGCACGTTTACGACAGGAGCAACCATGGGCTGATGATGCAGTTGTTTGACTGCTTAATAGCAATTTTATTGTGGGAACAGGAGGAGAGGTTCGCTTTTCTGTAGCTAAAATGAATGCAGAGATTGGAGGGTAACGGGGCTGAGGTGTGTGTGTGGGTGGTGTGTAATTTTTTGCAGATTGTGGGCATACAAGAAAGTCTTGCTACAACTTATGTGATGCAAAACGGGTTTATATAAAAGGGCTTTATAATATATATATATATATATATATATATATATAAAAAAAAAATCAGCTTCATCTGTTTTATATATGTTCAACGATGGAGCCAATTAAAAATTGTACGGAACAAAAAAACAAAACAAGAAAACGGTGTGTGGAGAAATCATGCTACAATACCTTCAACTGTCCTGATAAATGTATTATTTTTGCATCCAAGGTAAATACTGTCTGAGAGTCCGATTCAGCTTAGGACGGAATTGCAAAGCTGCACGTAAGCTGCTTCTGCAATTATGTCCTTGCAATTATGGTAATACAGCAGGAGGCACCATTACTTATCCGAGCTGCGTTGTACAACGCAGCACTGGATAATCTGCGAGAACGTCGGCCGGCTAAGTGACCCGTAGGGTCACGTAAGCCGGCTGCCGCAGATGAAAGAGGCGCAAGGAAATCTGCGTCAGCCGAAGGAGATGATCCTCCCCCCCAACGGCGGCGACACAGAGTAGTGGATAATGCAACTGCGGCCACTGTTAAAGCCTTCTTTATAGGTTTCCAGGCAAGGTGGTAAAAGGTTTACAAACCATTTGTTGCTTTGAATTCATGTCGAACAAAGCAAAAAAAAAAAAAATAAATAATAAAATAAAACCATCACATGGTTTGTCCTATAGTGTATAGGTCACCTTACTATTAGTACTGGGCACCTCCAGCAATAACAGGGTTGTGCCCCGCTGTGAAGTTAGAAGAAGCCTAACCAGGTCACAGACACGCGCTTATCTGTTATACTGGCGTCTAAGGTAACGGTTAATGCTCTGGGCCGGTATTGACGAGCATCTCTCCGCTGCGACAATATATTGATAAATTCCGTCAACATTCATATATTATAGTTATAGTTCTCTGCATTTTAATAAAGAGACTGCTTACATTTAGATAGCACAGAGACATATACCAAAGAGTATACAGCAAAAAAAGTTAAAATGTGGTGTACAGTACATTAGTCCAATTTTTACTGACAGGATGAAAAGTAACTGGGATTTGTAGTTCATCAAATAGGGCTTAGGACTTCATATCCTTTGTAGACACTGATCGGTAAGTTAGAGCAAAAATTTCTTTGCGAGCAATGGAAAGCCAAAATTATTATTTTTTTCCCATATTACTCAAATAATGTTGCGAGAAGACTATACAAATGTTTATACAGTACCCCTAATGGCAAAGAGAAACAAATGCGATTGCTTAGCCCATTCCATGGGATTCCGTTGCACATTTTATTTTCAGCAAGAGTTTTTTTTTTTTTTTTTTTTTTTTTTTTTAATTCAGGGCCTCATTTATCAACAAGTTTTATCATTCACAACGAGGGATAAAACTCGCTGCATGTGATGGTGCTCCAGCCAATCAGCTCCCATCTGTCATCTGTCTGAAAAATGCCAGGTGGGAGCAGATTGGCTGGAGCACATTTATCAGACGCAACAAGTTTGATCACTAGTTTTGGAGGTATAAAACTCGTTTATAAATGAGGCCCTCAGTCATTTTCCGCCTGTATAACTGTATGAAAAACTATTAAATTTGTTTAGCTTTGTTTTACTCGAGTTCTCAACATTTCCATTCAGAGTTTATTAAAATAGTATTAGAGAAACACCCTGGCGATGATGCACGGTTAAACGCAATTTGGTTTTGAGGATGGATCTTAATGCCGCAGTTCGAGAGTCCATGGGGAGAGACCAATATGACGGGATGCTATGAGAAGGTCATTTTGGTCCCCGCCCCCTCTTCATAGACCAGCAATTTGGCTTAACAGGAAGCCCCCAGTCTCGCCCCATCAGCGGTCAGCTGTTTCTCCTCTCCGGGCTTCACCCACCAGAGAGAATATCAATGCCAGCAAGCATGGGGTGATGCCCCATTGTGCGCTATCCTGTCACCCCTCCACTTGTGGCAAGGCTAAGCTTAGTTAAGGCGGGTAGACGGCTTGTTACAACTGAGACGTATGCAAAGTTCAGCGTACACCAAGATGCGTCTGAAAACCGACATATCTTCTATATCAAGCGTACGGCTTGTGTAGTAGCGCACTGACCATAATGATAGCAAGGATACCAAGGCTAAGGATGGAGATGGCACGGTCAAATATTCAACTCGGCATATGGCTGACCATACGCAATTTTCCCTGTCCGCGCAATGAATTGGGGATCTAATTACACAGCACGCAATACGGGTGTAATTATGGCAGACTTGGATTCAGCTTTGCATTATCCCACGTGTGTGCGTGTTGCAGAATACTAAAAGATATCACAGGTTTCACGCTCTTTACATCCCCTGATCGGAATACATATGAATTACCGCCGGACACAAGTCCGGCGGTTCAAATCCCGACAGCGGCAGGCCAACGCGGCTGAAAATCCCGATCGTCCCCAAGTATCAACTAACCTAACCCCCCCAACCCTCCTTAGGGGTGCCTAAACCTACCCCCCCCCTTCCCCGCCGCCTAAACCCAAATCCCCTGGGGGGGTGCTTAATGCTAACCCTCCCTCCCCCTAGCCTAACCCTAACCTCCTGGGGGGGTGCCTAACCCCAAGTTCCCCCGGGAGTCCTAAACCTAACCCTCTCTTCCCCGCGGCTGTCCGCAGCAGCGCCCGCCAACAGTTTGATCGGGATGCCGGGCGCCGTTCTCCCGGCGTCAGTAAAATGACAGGCATCTAGAATTAGACGCCTGTCATTTAACCCTCACCGGGATAAAGCAGTCGGGAAGCCGGCTGTCGGGATTAGGTCCGCAGGCTTCCCGATTACATACCCCCTGATGTCACCCGTAGCCCTCTCCTCTCTGTATTTATCTTTACTCCAGAGCACATTATGTCCTGCAAGACTGGCAATAGTAGTTACAGCACAACACAACGGCAAACTAAACCCACATCCTCAGCGCTACCCAGTGACTCAGTCTGTCAGCACACACTGCACCGGCACAACCAGATTCAGCCTACAAGGGCCGAGTGGTACAGGATATCCTAGGTGGTAACACTGTATCTTCTCTTTAGGAACCACACAACTCAGCGCAGTTTGTTCATCACACGCAGGAAATAAAAAAAACTGAAGTGTTTCATCCACCTCCGTGGATGCTGAAGGATGACGCAGCTTTGGCTGGATTATACATTACAGGGGCTGGGTCTCTCTTCGGTTTGTACACAATGGTCCTATTTAGTTCCCTTTGGGTTAAAAGGGTGGAAAGGAAAAAAAAAAACATTTGGAAAATGAAAATAATTATAGTATGACCCATTTATTACTCTCAGATATCAAAATTTAAAAACAAGGAAAAAAAATAATAAATTAAAAAAATAAATAAATAGGGGCAGAGACCAATAATATACATATAACAGATTATTTCTGTCCTGGTTTCTTACTGGCAACAACGGATCTGTAATATCACTTTATCACGGTCTATGTTTCCCATTGTATCATCACCCCCACTCCCCGGTGGCAACAGATACCACCAGTGGCAGTGTACCCCATCCACCAGTGTCTATAGATACCCATTGTGGCACTGCGCCCTCCCTCCCTACACCAGTGGCAATACATCTTAGTGGAGCATTAACCTACTCAGCACACTCCCTGCACCAATAGTGACCCCCCTAGTGGCATTACGCTTCCACCCCACAATTATGCAGAGCGGAGACTGGATTAGAGAGCGCCAATCTGGATTCAGGTCACATCCCCTGAGACCATGCCAGGTAAATGATTGAAATGGTGTAAAACCTGTATATAAAATGTATTGTTACAAATAAAAATGCAAAATCATTTAACAAAGGCAACTACGTTTAATGTGTCTAAATCAGTTTCAGTGGGAACTTCAAATAGAACCACTTTGTAATAAGATGTAAATATCCTGAATGGTGGAATATTCAGCTAGAATTCTAACCTCTAATAATCAGAGATATACGCAATCAGTGACTTTCCAGCTGGAGATACACCAGTCACCTACCACTAGTGTATTAAGAGGTCTATTCATCATCATTGTTATATAATTTTATACAAAAGCAGGTAAAAATTAACAATAACCTACTTTTGTATAAATTAAGTATCGGAGCCATTCATCATACAGGTAAAGCAGGCGCTATCATGGATAGGTTACCTTTCAGCACCGATCCCTGCCCGCTGTCCTCATGCACTAGTACGAGGACCTAACGTCATCAAGCTCAGAAAATGTAATACTGTATTTTTAGTGTTAGACTGCGGGAACCCTCACCTTCTTTAGATGCCATTTATTCCCGCGCACAGTACCAAGTTGCGAAGATCCCTCCGCCATTGCCCAGCTCCATCGCCGGGATTTGTACCCTAGTTCACGCAGGAGCACTAGCACAGCCCAGCTAGTTTTCACTACTATGAAATGAGCAGTGAAAGGATTTGTGGAGACAGACGACTTTCTAATCAGCTGTCTCCGCGCCGGAGCCATGATGAATGGCTCCAGCGCGCACGGCTAAATAGAATGGTAATTATCGGGGATCCGTCCAGCTTAATGAATAGGCCCCTAAAACTCTAGAGTGTTTATAAATATATGTGCTAGTTTTACACACTATTAACATCAGTCCCTTCCACAGTGGAGCTTGCAATCTATATTTACTGCCACAAAACATATACCAGGGTTCATTTTTGTCGGCAGAAACCAAACAATCTACCATTATGTTTTTGGAATGTAACTGGAGCACCCAGAGGAAACCCATCCAACACCAGCAGGGAGGGACTGGGGCTGTAAATCAGCTCCGGCATCCATTTGTCCACGCGTGCGAAAAAAGGGGCATGGCTATGCCTCAGATGGGTGTGCCCTCACAGCCCATCTCAGTCTCTCAGCATGCCAGCCAAACAGAGTGCCGGGAGGCAGAGCTGCTCAGCCAGGGTTTTGGGCTGGGCGATTGAGCCTGGCATGTGCCAGCTGGCCAGTCCACCTCCAAGCACGAGAAGAACATACAAAGTGCACACAGATAAGGTCTTGATCAGAAATTGAACCCAAGACCTCAGTCCCATGAGGCAAAAAGGAAATCACATCACCACTGTGCTGTCCAGACAAATATTTCAAATGACCTGGTAAGTGTGTGGAACCACCCAAAGACTTCTTGTGTGTAACGTAGCAATGGACACCCCCCCAGACAGCCAGAGTCATTCAGGCTAATTCAATTTCTCTACTACCATGTATGAATTTGGCGCTTACTGCTGTTGGAACTTTGGTTGGAAATAGTTTTAACTGGCTCGTGATTAGTTACTGTTCTTGCTGCAAAATAGCCATTTGGCTAATGGAGTACATTATACGAAAGTTAAATTATAATAAAACAATACTGTAATACCAGGTAAAAGGAATATTACATGCTGCATCAATGGAGCTGGCAGGAGACTCATTTAAATGTAGAAGTTGGCGTTATGTAATGTTGCACGTTCACATTTGTTTATATTCCTTTGCTTTGCTATACGAGGTTTCAGCATCGTCTTACAAGGATCAAATCACTTAAAAGAAAAAAAAAAAACTTCAGAGTCTAAAAAGCGAAACATCAACACTACAGTAATATTTTATTGCATAGTTCAAATACTTTTTTTGTGTTGACGTCGGGTTGCCACACGTCTGGTATTATTCCAGACAGCACAGAAATAAGGACACCTGTCCACAGTACAGAGTCTTAGTAGACCTAGGTGGGCCATGTACATCATTTTTCCCCCTTATCCCTTCCGAGGGTATCACAGGGTGCTCTGCAGTCTGCTAGTTCATGGTGGTGGAGCTAGTCACCCTCGCCGCTCAAAGAGCCTGCAGTGCAAGCACAGATCGCATTGGGATCAGACCCTCGTCTGTCTGAATTGTAGTTGTGGTGTTACTAGGAATGATAGCAAAAGTGCATGTGGGGCAGTCAGATGACAATCAAGGTGCATGTTGGGGTTCTCCGATGGAATTTAAAGGGACATATGAAGCAGATGGCATAAAAGATATGCTCTGAGGGCTTATTATTATGCTTTATATGGCATCACAAGGTGTCCGCAGTGCCTTACAAAGTACAGAAACAGAACATTCACAAAACAAGAAAAAAAAAGGTGACTTACATTACAGAACAGTGCAGGAGATGGACAAGGTTTATATACATTTCTAAATTAGCAGTTATAATATCCAGATACGCAGCAGGGCAGCATTATCCAAGGGATTGGTGCCATTGTAGACAGTGGGGAGGAAATGAGGATATAAGTGAGGGAAGGAATAGTGGTGGCTCTCTTATAGCATATAGAGAGGCAGGAGGAGGAAGAAGGGTCTGATGGCATATAAAGAGGCAGGAGGAGGAAGAGGGGTCTGATGGCATATAAGAGGCAGGAGGAATAGGGGTCTGAGGGCATGTAAGAGGCAGGAGGAGGAAGAGGGGTCTGAGGGCATATAAAGAGGCAGGAGGAGGAAGAATGGTCTGATGGCATATAAAGAGGCAGGAGGAGGAAGAATGGTCTGATGGCATATAAAGAGGCAGGAGGAGGAAGAGGGGTCTGAAGGCCTATAAGAGGCAAACGTGTTTGACTTACAGATAAGTGGCAGGTAGAGTTGTGCGCTGGACCATTTTTGCTGGTTTTGCCAAAATGTTGTGACTGGTTTGGGATTTTTGACAAAAATTGACCAAAAAAAATAAAAATCTAAAAATCACATAATTTGGGCTTTTTTTGTATTATTAACCTCAAACACATTAATTTACAGTCATTTCCACTCAATTTTGAACATGTCACAGCTGACAATATTGTTCACCAATATAGGCCAAAGACTGGCTGGGTAAACTAAGAAACAGAGCAGCGGCACAAACACACGGCAGTTATTTCTGTTTAAAAAGGTTTTACAAATTGGTAATGTGATCAATCAGCCTTTTTGTTGAGCAGTTCTCCAAAATGTCCCCAACCATAAAAACAGAGTACTGTACCTATGGTTTGGAATGGATACAGTGCAGGTTACAGTGTGGGTTGGATAAAGTGCGGGATGGATACAATGTGGGTCGCAGTGCAGGTTGGACACACCAATGGTGCGCCGGCGGTGACGGCAGTGCAGGGGTGCCGGCGGTGAAGGAGTGCCAGCATGGTCCTCAGCACGGAAGTGTTGGCAGTTCAGGGGTGTCGACAGTGTGGGTGGTGGTGTCCATGATGTGATGGGGGCCACCATCTTGCGTCCATTCACCCCACTGAATTCTATGGGGAAGCGCTGATTTGCAGAGAGCAGTGACATCCAGCTCTCTCAGACAATAAACGGTCTGCCCATTGATTTCAATGGGACTTTTCAAATTGGCGCCCGAGCCAAAAGTACAAGATCAGACAGTGGGATCTCAAGGTTTTGGCTTGGATCGCCTCAGATCCCGGAAGTTTGGGTGTGTCCAGATAACATCCAGTAGATCTCACAAAACCGTGATATCTCATTCTGACAGCACATGGGCAGTGATGGTCTAGAGCAGTGGTAGCCAACCTCGGTCTTCGGGACCCCCAAACAGTTCACGTTTACCAGGTCATCCAGCAGGTGCACAGGTGTCTTCATTACTCACTGACACATTTTAAAAAGGTCCACAGGTGGAGCTAATTATTTCACTTGTAATCCTGTGTGGAGACCTGGAAAACATGGACTGTTTGGGGTCCTGAGGACAGAGTTTGAGAACCTGTGGTCTAGAGGCAGCGCCAGGACTGGGAAATAACCATAGCACCATCCTTAGATTGCACCATTTAGCGAGCCATCTGATCAGCCTAGGTTTTGAGCCCACCTCCTCCCAACAGCCAGCATTACACACCCACATCAACCTGATTGGTCAGCCTCAGTATTTAGTCCACCTCCTCCCAACACAAATGCCATGATTGGCTGAAATGCGTTGGACAAATTACATGGCATGCCACCATCTACAAACACACTAAGCAGCATTGATCCCGGTCTGCAAGTGCCCTCAAAGACTAAACCTACATATGTCAAGGAGGACCGTGGAGGATCAGGAGGAACTGCTGCAAGAGTCTCTAGCAATGATGCCCCCAGGGGAAAAGTGGACTCGCTTGACATCACTACACAGCTGCACCCACTTATCGATAAGTGCACCGAGCAGAACATCGCCACATCCAAAGCGCAGTGTCCACAATACTGGGCTGTTGCACCACCACAGGTTTAATACGGAGAGAAGCACCCTAAAAAAGGAGCCTCACACATCCCTACAACCACCCACCTTCAGTTGTCACACTATAAGTGGACATAGGGAAACGTGGCTGCAAAGTAGACTACGGAAAGAGGCTCCCTAACGGAGCCAGCTTACCTCCCGGACAACTACCCCAAGAACTAACGATATGCACACCACAGAGGTGCAACACACCCACATCAGTCACTACATCATGGTCCTATACTGAATGTAGGAGCACTAGGTCTCTGTTTAACCATCAATAAAAATAGCATCCTGTGGTATTTACACCCCACATCACACACCACCTAAGAACACTACTAACACACAATACACTCTACACAGGTTGAGTGCTGTGTACAAAACCTCTATTTTGTATGTTACTACTGTATATGTTAAGCAACAAAAAGATCAGCAAGTGCCCATATTGCTTCTCCGCCATAGCTGGCTATGGTGGCATTGCCATCAACAGGAGCCAAAAGGTGCCAATGGAAAAATCTCCACATTCCCTGCAGCCTGCCTCTTAATATATATGGAGGAGTGGGAAGAGGAGTTGAGACACTGTAGAAGACTACAGAGACATTGAAGAGTCAGAGGGGATGAGGGAAGATTGCCATAGAGGTTATTCCTAATCAGACTCGCACACCAATAAGTAAGTCATATAGAGGTAGATACATCAAACCTTGGAGAGCGATGAAGTGGAGAAGTTGCCCATAAGCAACAATCAGCTTCTAATGGTGCGTACACACGGTACAATCAGTCAGCTCTCCCTGCACCTTCCCGGTGTGGTGGATAATCCATATCGTTCATCCAGCACACCGCCAACCCACCAACGACGGGCCAGTGTAACCTGGACGATATCACCCAGGTTGGCCTGCATGCACGGATGATGGTCGATATAGTTATCGTCCATACCACATTGCTGGTCGTTTGAGGATTGGAAGGCACAAATAAATTAACGATCTGAACGATATAGTTATCGTTCATTTTTATCGTTCCATGTGTACACACCATAACTGTCATTGTTCTAGCACAGTCTTTGAAATGACAGAGGCTGCTGGTTGCTATGGGCGACTGCTCCACTTTATCACTCTCCAAACTTTGATACATCTCCCCCATATTATGATGATCGTGTGAATGTCTGTTTTTAGACTGGAATAAAAGGTTACGTCACTTAGTAACCAGCGGAAAAGCAGCTGCAGCTCAGGTGGGAACAGGAGTGTAGTGTAGACCAGACAGGTTCTGGGGAAAGGACAATCAATTATTATCAGGAGGGCAGACGGTGTCATCGGTTATCAGGAACGTGAAAATGAAACCATTTTCAGTCCACCGGGTGCTTATTATGGATCGGATCAATAGATTATTGGGAGGTGCTGTAAAAAAAAAAAAAAAAGCCATACTGATAACAAAGTTAGTAGTAGATATAAGCTCCTCAAAGGCGACTTCAGAGCATTAGGCTGTAAACTTCTTAAGCCACTTATTTTTTTCTCTATTACATGGAAGATATTAAATAAAGTTATTAGTGGTATATCACATAGATCAATATCGGGGCCTGTCCTTTTTAATCTTCTAATGAATGCCTTGTAGATGGATTTGGTCCACATTTTCTGGATGCACCAAGCTCTGAAAGGTTATTAACACATAGCAGGACAAAAAAAAAAAAAAAGTCAATTACATGATAGATTTAATATGAACAAATGAAGTGCCATACAAGTCGGGAAATTGGGGATGGAAGACCACTTCGGAATATTGGATGAGAGAGAGCGGAGACAGAAGCTCAGTACCAAGCAGTGACTGCAAAGGCAAGTCCACTCCAGGAACGCATGACAAAGGGGGCAATTGTCTGCAGACATCAGTTTTACCATTGTACAAGTCACTAATTACCCCCCACCGTGACTATGGGGTACAGCGTTGTCCACTTCACTGTAAGGGGAATTGAGGAGGGATCAGAGACATCGGCAGCACCATAAATAATAATAAACATAGGCGAAGATCACCATTGTCCGCTATTTGCGCAATGCCCCACCAATACGGCTTTACGGGGCACATGGGCTGCTCTCCCTCGGTCTATATATGTATACAGTATTGGCGATTGCATGAACATGTCCTCACTGTAAATGGCCAGCGTTATTACATACAAATCCTTCCACCCGTCCGTAATATATATTATTTATTAACGAAAAAAAACATCGGAACCCTGAAAACAATTAAAAAAAGAGAGAGACAAAATACGTAATACTGTATTTTCCATGCACTTTGTAAAGGCAGCTAGTGCCCATATTCTAAAAAGAAAGCCACAAGACAATATCAGGGAAAACGCCTGACGCTCCAAGGGGTTAAACGTAACAAGTTCACATATTTCCTCTGGGCTTTGTGATAAACAGTAATTTTGAAACTCCAGTTGCCTAGAGAGGGAAAAGCGGAGCTGCTCTCCCCATGGAGAGATACTGCTGAATTCAGAAAGGCTTCCTGTATTTTATAGCTATAATCTATCAGACCTAAGTCAATTGCAAACATCCACACTGACATGCCGGCTATAATTATTCACACCGAATCTGGAGCCGGTGAGAGCCGTCCTGCCAATCTGCGGCATTTCATGTTTAAAAATTCAATCAAATCTAACAAAGTTACGATGAGTAGAAATATATATTTTTAAAAAGGAGAGCGGCCCATATATACACCCTGTGATATTGCAGCGGATATCAGATAATAATGTTGGATATTGCAGAGTGTATCCCGTAAGCAGCCGTGATGGCCAATGATACAATAAAAGACAAAAAACCCCACTGGCGGCCATGCTCAGACGCCGAATTTGTACCCGCCATAGGGTAGGTACAACAATATTGTGCCAATGGAATACCGCCAGTGTCAAGTGGGCGCCTCAGTAGGCGGAGAATCGGTCACAGCATTTCCATAAAGACGGAGTTGTGTAAAAAGACAACTGTTGCCACCTCGCCATTCTATAATACGGTCACGTTCTCAATAAACAATGTTTAAGCGAGATACGTGTAACACCTGAGGGGACACAACAGCACAAAATAAAGAAAACCACAGGAATATTTTAGTTAAAGTTGAAGAAAAACCATAAATACGAATAATGCTGAATTAGAATAAATGTAAGAAGCTGGTGGAGATTTCAGCTCAAATGATCTGCTTTAATGCTGGGTACAGAAATAACAGTACATACATTGTTTATTCAATCGACGAACGATATATCGGGAGTGCATTCACCCAATAAGGTCTGTGAACCAAGTCGTTGTGTCAGGAGACCCTGGCTGCCGTAACCGCCGACACTGATATTTCAACTGGGCAGGCAAAGTAAAGGCCGGCTCTAAGGGTGTTCGACCTGAGCGGTCGAACATGGTGCCACCCATAGAGGGCGCATCCTACGCCAGCATCCCGATTTCAGCGGGGGACAGAGCTGTCCCGCTGGTTCACACATGGGACGAAGTGGCCCACGGGTGGTCAGATCAGGGGGTTGGGGACCCCCACCGCTGCAGCTGTGCCGGGACCTGCTGCACGCGGCATCCATTCAGTGCAGTGAGAGGGCTGGGGGAAGCCCAGCTAGTGAGGCTCCGCCCAGCCTGACGCTATTTGGAGGCGTGCCATGCGGGCACGCCCCTCAGATAACGTCACGTAAGGAGGCATGGCCTATGGTAATTAGGTCATGCCCCCAATTTTGGTTGCGCGCTGTGCAGAGCACTCTACCGGCACAGGGCGCTATTAGCCCTGGAGCCGGCCCTGTTAATAGCCCACCCAGTTATGATGTCAGCCCAGACATATCAAGCAGCCGATTGGTAAGCTATGAACACTTGCCAATTTGCCACTCGGACAGTGGATTAGTCTGCTGACAGATACGTCGTCTCAGTGTGTACAAAACATTAGTCCATTAAAGGTATCTATTTTAGGCTAAAAACACAAGCATAAACACAGCCAGATTCAAAAACGGGATATATGAAAAAGAAACTTTATAAATTTTTGGAAGGAATTTACTACATTATATATTTTTTTTAAAGAAGTCTCTTATTTTTTTGCAACAATGTTTCATATTTTTTGGGGGGAGTGTGAGGACATTAAATCCAGCAGCTAGAATAGGCTTACTCAGTTATAGATTGAAAGATCTACAGTAAAATGGTAGACAATGTCTAGATAAACACCAGGGGGGAAATTTACTAAAGTGAGAGTTTTTAGAAGCGAGTTTTAAAAGTGATATTGCCCATAGCAACCAATCAGATTCTAGCTATTATCTTGTAGGAGGTGCTAGTTAAATGTTAAGTAGAATCTGATTGGTTGCTATGGGCAACATCACTTCTAAAATTCACTTCTAAACACTCACTTTAGTAAATTTACCCCCAGATGTTAGACAGGCAATAGGTCAACAGGGACAAAAGGTTGACACACTAAAAGTAGACATGTAAGAAGGTCAACAGGTATAAATTGACCGGGTCAAAAAGTCAAAATGAAAATTGTCAACTCATTTTTTTTTTTTTTTTTCCCAAGACTAATCTTCACGCTAACGCTTCCCTTGGTGCCTAACCCTAACCGACAGGGTAGATGCCTGACCCTAACCGTCCCTTCTAGTGCCTGTGCCTAACCCTAATTTTTTTTTTTAATCACGTGTTGCCCATTTTCATGTTGACCATTTGTACATGTCGACCATCTTACATGTCGACCTTTAGTGTGTCGACCTTTTGTCCCTGTCGACCTATTGCCTGTCTAACATCTAATGTCTATCAAGACATTGTCTACCTTTTTACTGTAGATCTTTACACCGGATACCGCTTACTCTGGGTACAGTAAAACAGTTGCCAACAGTCCTTAATTTCCTAATCAATTTTTTTCCCCCTGGAAACTTTTGCACCTAAAAAAAAGTCAGTTATTAAAAAGTGACCACCTTTATCTCTCTAAGGGGCCTAGTCATCATCGAAGGCCGCATGGCCTCCGATGATGAAGTATTGAACTCGCTGTGAGGGATACTTAAATATACAACTCGCAGCGGGGGAAAAGTGACACCGGAGCAATTCATCATTACTCCGGTCAGGGGGCAGCTGCTCCGAAAAGCAGTTGTCCCTGTGGTTAATATCGTGGCTACTTCTGTAGCTGTGTTACTTACCTGCTCCACGTCTTCGCACGTGTAACCTCGGGTCACGTATGCGCAAAGCTGCCGTCGAGCTGGTGAGGAGGCGGCGGAGGGATCCGCTTGGATCCCTCTTCGCATCCTCTGAACTCCTTCCAATAGGAAAGAGCGGGGTTTCAAGAACAAACGCCATCTGAAGATGGCGCTTGTTCTTGGGAGCAAATGCCAAAAACTTTGAGTTTTCCTTCCACTTACGTGGTCTTTTTTCCAGTTTTTTTTCTCCATTTATGCCTGTTTGCCATTCTTTTTGTCAAAAAGGCTGTTTTCACCGCTAATTGGATACGGCCCATGGAAGGGAAAATTGTTGGGAGACATGTCCAAACCTGGCACCATTCTACCCATCTAACCCACATTCCAGCAAAGCAGGGGCGTCTTAAGAGGAGGGGGCCCATGTGCACACCCCGTGCGGGGCCCCCTCCGATCTTTCCGGTCATCCAACATGTTGGACAATCTGATGTAACAATTCCAATCACTTTTTGGTTGCAATCTGCGATCTGTGAAGCCCATACTATACATTGCAGATTTTTATACACAATCGATTGCAAATTGCAGAATTGCCACAATCGATTGCTGATGTATGGGGGCCTTTAGATATCACAGATGGATTGGGGCTGTAGATTGCTAGTGTCTGGACACGATCAGCAGATTTGCAGACCGTTACCAATAAAAGGATGGGCCTTTCAAGATTGGCAGATCTGTGTTTGCTGCAATCGATCTGCAAATCACTGAAAAAGATCTGTAATGTATGGGCGCAGATTGCTGGATTGGGAAATCCTAAAATCGGGCAATAAATCTTCAAATTGTTCAATTGTGATTTTCTGATATGTGGGGGCCTTATGCCCTAGTTGCTTTGCTCCCAACTCAGAATCAGATCCTTTTGTGTATTATGCAAGTGAATACGTATTTTGTAGGACCTTTAAACACGTGCAGCTCCCATACAGTAATGTGAAATAAAGCATCTCAGGGTTATTGCAGCAAGTTCATTTGCTAAAGAAAATAAAAAGCATTTGGAAATTCATAATTTGTCCCAGCCAGTAATATCCCAATCTACAAATACGGGACCTGATTGATTACAGATCGCAACTGCAACAGCATACACAGTTGGCCGATTGTTGCGTACTGTGCATGCATCTCAGTGCGCAAAGGCTACACTACGATCGCACTGCGATTACGCAGAGCACAGTAAGCCATGGCAGAATGAGTGACAGGTAGTCAGCGTTTGGGGGGTGGTAAAGGGGGAGCGGTTGGAGAAACACCGGCGTGCCTGTCCGTATGAACGCCGTTACATGGGCGTGCCTAAATGAGCCACTGCGACGGCATACGCAGCCTGCGCGGAAACAAGGTTAGCAATTTCTGAGTAAGGTCAGGGCTGCTGTTAATGTGCGTGAGGGGCCGATGGTACTCGATGTTTCCAATGTGTACGCAGGACTGCAAGGAATTACGGATGCGAGATGCTGGCAGTGCGACAGCATTACGATAGTAATCATTAGCATATTTTCGCAGCAGACCTGAGTGCAATTACAGAGCTGCGATCGCAATAGCCATCCTTAATTACTCATTCCCACAGCGCGGAATGGCAAGTAAAAAACGCCAGGTCGCCACGACCTTCAATCTGTCACAAATAAACACATTTCTACTAAAAAGCAAAAGATTTATAAACTTCTGCAACTTTATATTTTCACATACAGTAGTCCGGCGATTTGACCCAATATGTCACACTCACAATTGTGTCCAATACTAGATTTGTCAAAGTTGTAATGTAATAAAATGTGCTGCTGGATAGATGCCTCCTACAGGTCACACTCTACTACTACTGTTTCCAATACTTATTTTAATACTATACTAGCCAAAGATGTAATGTAATAAAAATTGACTGCCGAGCAGATCCCTCTAACGCCTCATCACATTTTTTACTGACCTAGGTTATAGTGCAATTTTCTGCTATGTAATAAATATTACATTTTAAAATCCTGATAATAAAAACAGATAGTAAAAACTGCAATCACCAGAGAGGGATTGTACGGCTCTCTTGGTCAGCTCCGATAAAGGGACGTTTTTCAGGGAAAAAATCTTTAAAAAAAACCTTACAAACATTCTGCAACATAATTATGACCAAAATAAGTGTTCTCTGTAGTAATCCTCAGCCTCTCCCCGCTGCTCTGCTAGAACACTCTGACCTGTTCCTGGAGTTAAGGCCCCCCATACATCAGCAATTGATTGCAGCAATCGTGCAATTTGCAATCGATTGTGTATGAAAATCTTTCCCTTTTTCAATCGATTGTGGCAATTCTGCAATCTACAATCGATTGAAAAAGGGAAAGATTTTTATACACAATCGATTGCAGATTGCACGATTGCTGCAATCAATTGCTGATGTATGGGGGCCTTTAGATGCAGTCTGCAGTACACTATGTATAATAGTATTAAGGTTTACACCATCAAGCTAGAAAACAAAAGGTAACTCACCATGATTACATTTGCACGTCCCTGCACATTGTGAGCTTGTGTGACACTACAATGCAAATCCCCGTTATGGACACACAGACACAGAGTTCTGGCCCCTGAGGAGGTCATTTTCTTTTCTACACCAGCACCAAATTAAAATGACCCCAGGGAGCAAAGCACCAGATTGTCTGCGCTTTACCTCCATACAGATAATTAACGCACCTGTGAATAGTCTCTAATCTGCAGGTGAAGTATATATATTTTTTTAATCAGTTAACACTGTGCATGCCAAAATGGTTATTTTCTATTTCACATTGAACGTTATACAGGAGAAATCAGATAAAGTATCTTACATCAGGGCAGTAACTAGACTTTTTGATGCTCTGTGCCAGAAAGAGCATTGCCCCCCCCTATTTTTTTAAATAGGGAGGTAACACACCTGAAAAAGGGCCATGGTCTCATGGGGGAAGGGCCAGGGAAGAGATAGGGGAGGTCAGGAGATGCTGGGGATAAAATAAGAGGAAGCTACAAGTGAGAATGATAATTAACAGAAAAGCAACAGGCCCAAACAGCTCTCCCTGCCCTGCGGTGCCCTGTGTCATGGCACCGGCCGCACTACCCTAGTTACGGCCCTGTCTTACATGATCTGCTTGTTGAACAATAGGAAAGAGATGTCCCTGCTGATATTGCCGTGCGTCACTTGCAGGTAGCACATTCCTTAATAAATGAAAAGCTTAGAGCAGTGGTTCTCATACTCGGTCCTCAGGACCCTACACAGTTCACATTTTCCAGGTCACCCAGCAGGAGCACAGGTGTAGTCATTACTCACTGACACATTTTAAAAGGTTCACAGGTGGAGATAATTATTTCACTTGCGATTCTGTGAGGTGACCTGGAAAACATGCACTGTTTGGGGTCCTGAGAACCGAGTTTGAGAACTTAGAATTCTTGAATGATCCATCAGCCAGCAGTGATCATACTTCATATGAAATATAAGTGGTGTCATTTTGGAGCGTCTATCCGCAGTATATTCTGGGCTGTAATTAGGGTGTTTGTTTTGAATAATGTCAATAAGCAGAAAGAAAAAAGGTGCATTAGATCTCAGTGAAAGTACTGCTGTAGCCTTATGAAGTCTATATATAAAGCAATGCGATTAGGCTGAGTTACTTGTCAAACAATCGCTACAGTTTCCCATTTCTCCGGTTCCGTGAAGCAGCGGTCCTGGTGAAGCCTTCCAGCGACGCTTTCACCATCCCGGCAATGTTACAGCACAATGCGTGACCTTATGTCATGGGTGCACACTACAAGGGCACTTTGCAATCCAGACCCATTTCGTATAAGGAGGAGTGGGGTGCAGCGGGCTAATGCCATCTGTTTGTTCCCATAGCCAAGGTCCAGACCCTCCAAAATGACCCCTTCTATCAGATACAGAAAGCTCGGCTCCTAGATTTCCCTCTTACTTTATGACTGCCGTCACCTGTGTTGAACTAGTTAATTAATGAGAAAGGTGTTTCAACACAAGTGAATGCAATCATACATTAAAGGCCGCATTCAACTAGCGACGAAAAGCCGTTTTAACAAAACATTTTCGCCGATGACGTAATTTTCGCCGATTTCATTTAAACCTGTATTCAATTTCAGCGTCTTTTTGCCGATGCAAAAACGCAATGCCATGTAATAGGCGAAAAAGTTTTGCCTATGAATACCCAGCGGAAAAAAGTGCAGATTTGGGGTTTTGGGGTGCAGAGGTGCGGAACCACCCTGTACCCTTTGTACACCCACCTTGACGCAAATTGTGTAAAAAAAATGCAAAAAAATACACAAAGGACACCCTAAAAAGCACTTTGACATAATGGGCGAAAAAAAATCAAAGTGGGGGTTAAAATTAAAAAACTAGCAAAATAGCCTTTGGGGGGTCTGCAAATATGGGGGAGGTGTATTTTGGGATTGCAGGTGTTTGCTGAAGGTGCGTTTTTGGCGCTTTTTAATGCTTGACTTTAGCAACTTTAAAATATGCTGGCCCCCATTTTCATGTACCCCAAATTTGATGGGAATACTTATTTTTCCCCAAGAAAGCTGCAAAATGCTATTCTTCACCACTTGCTGAAAGACGCTAAATAGCGCCTATTGAGACCTTTTAAAAACTCCAAATACCTTTAGCAGGGCTATTCGGGGGTACCCACAGTGATCCCCCAGGTCAGAGCATCTTTTGGGGGGTGTCAGGCTGATTTCTCCAAAACTGACAGAACTTTTTGACGATTTCAGTTTCGCCAGGTCCCGTTTATGCCGATTTGGAATTGAATACGGGGATAAGCGGGGACTTGCGTGATACTTTTTTGCACCCACAACCAGCAATGACGGCGAAAAGTCCTAAGTGGGAAGTCCAGGAGCTAAACATATTGTACCTGGTGGAAGGGATCATGTTGGAGCATACATGCCTACCCTCCCGGAATTCGTGGGAGGCTCCAGATTTTTCGGGTAACCCCCCGCACCCCCGGAAGGATAGGCATTTCTCCCGCATTTCTGCCCACTTCCTAGTGAAGTAGGCAGAATGGGGAACAATTCCGCAGCGATCGTGGGTCTCCGTGTAGGGGGAGGGGCTTAATTACACAATTCTTCATTAATCGCATCAATTGGCCCCACCCAGTTTAAATTTGGGCGAATCGTGGCAATTTACCCCAAGGGGGCGGGGCTTCATTATGCAAATCATCAGGCCCCGCCCCCGCCGCCACCCTCCTGCTTCTCTCGGGAAGAGAGATAAAAAAGTAGTTAAGTATGTGTTGGAGGGTTTAAAGTTCTGAGGTATTCCCTACCCTCCAACATGTCCCGTTCCACCCGCTACAAATCGCTCTGCTCCTGGACTTCCCACCTAATTAATGATTGCAGACACCTGTGTTGAATTAGTTAGTAGATGAGACAGGTGTTTCAGCACAGGTGTCTGCAATCATCCATTAAGAAGGAAGTCCAGGAGCAGAGAAATTTGTACCGGATGGAAGGGGTCATGTTGGAGGGTCTGGTATCCTGGGCCTCATTCAGTATGGATCGCAACTGCAAATGCAATAACGATTACGCACGTAGTCTCACTGCGAAGATATGCTAATCCTCTGCGATCGCTATGCCGCCAGAGCACTACATAAGGACGCACATCCGTAATACTTAGCAAGACTGCAAAACCATCGGTAACATGGAGTACCATCGCAGCCTCATGCACACTTGCACAAGCTCTGACTGTACTCAGGAATTGCTAACCTTTTCGCACGCATGTGGCATCGCAGTGGATAATTTATTCACACCCCTGTAACGGCGTGCAAATACACTGGCACGCCTGCATTTCACCGACCACCCCCCAAACGGTACTACCTGTCAATCACTCTGTGATGGGTCTGCGTAGTGACTGCTGATCGCAGTGGAGTGTTTGCACACAGACACTGCAATGCATACACATGCACAGAACGCAACATTCGGCCGATTGCATGCGTAATCGCAGTTGAGATCCTTGCTGAATCAGGCCCCCAGAAATTGATAAATTGGAAAACTACAATGTTCCCAGACGTGGCACACGGGCAGGGGTTAAAGTGGGCCAGAACGGGGCAGAACTGTGTTCCGTCACTTCTCATTTGGAGACGGACCTAACCCTGGTGCCGCAGGGAGGCTCCATTTGCTGGGCGCCTACTGATATTTTGTTACCAGCGAGCGGCCACCTCCCTCCCCGCAGCGCCAGCCGGAGGCTGGAGCTCACTCATGAGGTCCGGCTTCCAGGTTCCACTGTGTGCAGTCATGACGTCTCTCTCAGAGTTCTGAATGAGAAGCAACCAGGTAGACTAGATGGCAGCGGATGCGGGAGCGGGGCTTAAGGTAAGTAATCCTTTTTTTGTGGTTGTTGTATAAGCGGCTTCACAATAGGGTACATTACTACAGGGGGCATTACTCAGGGGGCACTACTACTGGGGGCATTACTAGGGGCACTACTACTGGAGGCATTACTAAAGAGGAGCATTACTACTGGGGGCACTTACTGCAGTGGGCATTACTACAAGGGGCACTACTATTGGGGGCACTATTACAGGCGGATTACTAATGCGGGTATTTCATAGGGGGCGCTGCATAAGGGGCACCACTACTGTGGGCTCTGCATTAGGGGCACTACCACTGTGGGCACTGCATAAGGGGCACTACCACTGTGGGCACTTCATAATGGGCACTACCACTACTGGGGGCACTGCATAAGGGGTACCACTACTGAGGGCACTGCATAAGGGGCACTATCACTACTGCAGACTCTGCATAAGGGGCACTACCACTGTGGGCACTGCATAAGGGGCACCACTATAGTGGGAATTATATGTAAGGGGCACTACTGCTGTGGGCATTATATAAGGGGCACTACTACTGTGGGCATTGTATAAGGGGCACTACTACGGTAAGCATTGTGTATAAGGGGCACAAATGTGGGCGTTGTGTAAAAGGGGGCACTGCTGTTTGTCATACATGAATAAGAGACACTATGTGGTGTAATGTGAATCAAGAGTGTGCTACTGTGTGGTGTAATTTGTATTGGGAATACTATTAAGTGACCACGCCCCTTTCTTTTGAGCCCACGCCCCTTTTAATCCCTGTATTGACATTGCACTGAGGGGGGGGGGTGAGTTCCACCACTTCTCTAGGACCACTTTAAGCACTGCATACGGGAGATATTAATGATATCTGCTGCATTAATAGAATGATACAGTAAATAGGTTCAAAACTTTTATACTATTATGCCCCATGTTTATTGGTGCCGGGCACATTGATAATTAGGGTGAAATACACTCAGAGCCTTTATATTAATGTTTAACCAGTGACGTGTGGTAAGGTCAATGGCAGGGGAGGCACAAATGGAGATGGGCCTGAGTGCTAGAAACCTGTCTCACCCCTTACTCACTGTAACTCTCCCCTCACTAAACTAAGCTTTAGTGTCCGTTGATTCTCCTACCTGCAACACTGTGTCTTCTCTTGCTGCTGCTGACTTAGTTCCGATCTCTAAACACTGCAGTGCACTTCCTGGTCACATGACACAACCAATGTGTCCATCAGTGCTCAAGGCACACCGCCCATACTAAGAAGGCATGCCTTTATTTGCTCTCTTTCTGTGCAGCTTACTTGCCATGGTGTCCCGGGGAGCTCCACAAAGCTGGTGAGTGTTAACTATAAAACTGATTACAATAAACAAAGAAGATGTTTATAAGTCATTAATATCTTATTTGTATTATTCTAATTATTTCTATATGAAATCTCAGGAGTATGACATGGGAGGCTCTGCCTCCCCCGACTGCACGTCCCCACGTTTAACCCCTTTCTGCAAGATCGTCCGACAGGTTTTTTGGGACATTTATAATAAACGAAAAGTAAATATCAGTTCCACACAGTACTGTATATATATGTATGTACAGTACTGCAGATGTCATGGAAAGTCCATAGGAAGCATTTTCAGGTACTGTCCAATTAGTGTTAAATATCCTGTGTGTTAGGCACAATCAGTACTGTGCACAATTGGCCAATGCCAGTCAGGGCCTGATTCAGAGCTGGATGCTCTGACAGAGCGCTCGCTCTGAATCAGGGTCGGGCATTTTTATTTCCAGAACGGCCTCCTGGCCGCTCGCATAGCTGTGGGTGACCACCCACAGCTATAGCGAGCGGCCATGATGATGGTCGCGATGGTCAAGACCATCGCAACCATCGGGCTTGCGACGAGACCCTTGTGGTAGGGTCTCATTGCCGCAAGCCCCAGAGAGCTTTCGGCTCTAACAGAGCCGAAAGCTCTCCCACTGACATCACTTGTGATGTCAGTGGGGCCGGACCCATACGGTAGGCGTTCCCATGGGAACGCCACCATCTGGGCAGCCACGCCCCCAGCCCGCCCACCAAAGGGGGCATGCTGTCACTCAACATCGACAGCACACCCCCTTTGGTACGAGATCCGGAGCGGCGGACTGCCCGTCGCTATCCGGGTCTCAGGCATGCGCACGACGGAGCCGGCTCCATCGTGCACATGCGCACTGGCCTACCATTGACCCGGTTTGCGAGTGCACAGCGCTTGCAACCGGGTCTGAATCAGGCCCTCAGTTTGCACCCATACAGTGATTTGTATCCAGTTTGGCATTAAATGACCCAACTGCCCGTCCAAATGGCTGCATCCACGTGCAGTATAAGAGCATTAATTGGTGCCTGGCACATCCCGAGGGCTTGTTCGCACGTCTGTGAGTGTGCACTTTCCCTCAACTACAGAATGTGTGAAACTGAAAAGTGGACTAAAAATTTACGACATTCGTTACAGGAGTTTGCCGTTTACAGCAACCTGGGCTATGATTTTATTTTAATGCTGCATTCTGTGAATTAAGACTACAATGCAGTGAGTAAGAAACGCATGAAAATTAATTTAGCTGCAATTTTTTTATTTGCTTTCCAAGCTTTATAGTCCTATAGAGGAAAGAAAATGAAGATGGAATGTAATTAAGTGACGCTGTGAACAGAAGGAAGGGATTCTGGCCCTGATTCAGCAGTGCATGCAACTGATAATCGGGAATCTGTGAGCGTGCAGGACCCATCCTGCGAGTGTGCAGAATAGGTTTCTTCCTAGTCGCATGCAGACCCTTGAATGCCTCTGCCTGATTGACAGGCAGAGGCATTTAAGGGATGGGGTTCCCGGAAATGGGAAGTGTCCAGCCTGTTTTCCGGGAGTGGCCAGTCCAGGATCTGCGTTGATCAACGCAGTGTCCTGGGCTCACAAGCCGGCCATCCTGACCAAACTGAGCCTTACTCAGCCGGCTGGTGGCTGGCGCTGTCCACCATACACTGACCTGATTCTGAGGGGTATATTTGCTAAAGTGCAGGTTTTTAGAAGAGGAGGTGTTGTCCATAACAACCAATCGGATCTAGCTATTATCTCCTAGAAGGTGCTAGATAATGATATGTACATAGTATCTGATTGGTTGCTATGGGCAACAACTCCACTTCTAAATACACACACTTAAATATAACCCCGAGCCTTTTGCCATAGTCATGTCTGCGTCTTCTGCTAATGGCGCGGTATTTTCTCGATTTCATGGCGCACATTTGCAGTGCCACCGGGTGGTGCATTTCCATCACGGAAGCGTCTGCAGATGCCACCAGTGGATTCACCATCGAAACTTGCACCAGCCCTATTACACGTGCAATTTGTCCGTCCGAGTATGGCCTCCTGTCTGAGTGGTTCAGCATCCGTGGACGCTTTCAACAACACACCCGCATCGTCCCCCCTTTTAAATTACAGGAACTCCTACTAAAATCCACAGACCCTGCATCCGTTTCTGTACTGTGGGCCTCATTCGGATGTGGATGTAAATGCCATAGAAGTGATCTCTCACGGATCGCAATAGCGAATATATGCAAATGACTCCAAAGCCTCCCCGATCATAGGGACACCCACTGTTGCCGTCTCATATCTGTCCGACGATGTGAAACAGCGTAAACATGGCGAACATCAACGCAGAGCTGGCAGTCACTCGGCTTCTGAGTAGTCTGACCTGTCTCAAGCACTAATGAAAAGATCTTTTATTTACTGTGCATAATGGTGTGCTAATGACATTTAATAATTGGATAAATACACAGATCTGGTGTTTGCTTGCTAATGATACACAGGAGGCTTATATATAGAACTTCAATAGTTTTAATCAAATCTGAACAATAAACAGCCTAAAATATATACAATGCTATAATCACATCAGCATAAAAAGAATATAGATTCTAGTGCAATAAATAGCCTGGTGAGATAGTGTATAGAACTTGTATGCATACAAAACTAATGGATTCTCACTCTTGGGATAAATTGATTGATGTTCCCAGCTATGAGTGTAACATTGTTGCTGTAGCTATAAAGAGCAAATGGATTGCAATATAAAAACAAAAATTTTAAAATAGTAATGTTCTCACAAACCAGTCTGTGAATGGAGCTCAGCAGCAATAATTGATACACTGGAGTCCCAGTGATAATCACAGTGTCTCTGCTGTTTAAGATAAATAATAGATTACCTCGATCCAATATAAACATGCAAGTGTCCACCTGTGGATCTCCAATTCACTATGATGGACACGGCCCCACAAAGTGTAGAAATCCCGGTACCTTCCTAGACAATGGTCAATGCCGCTGTGGTTTATATTCCTGTGGACCAAGGAGTAGTGTCCATAACAGGAGTGGGTAGCTGGCACCACTGAGAAGTGGCGGACACAGGCCCTAATTCAGACCTGCTCGTGAGCGCAGAGCGCTCGCAAGCGGGTCAATGTTGGCCAAGTGCGCATGTGCGTGTTAGAGCCAAAAGCACTCCAGGGCTTGCGGCAACGAGACCCTACCGCAAGGGTTTCATCGCAAGCCCGATGGTCACAGTGGTCTTGACCATCGCGACCATCATTTTGGCCGCTCGCTATAGCTGTGGGTGGTCATCCACAGCTATGCGAGGGGCCAGGAGGCCGCTCTTAAATTCAGATGGCCGGCTCTGTATCAGAGCCATACTGCAGTGAGCAGCCGCCCGCACACAGCGTCCACGTGGACTGGAGGACAGCGTCCGTCCAGGAGCAGGCGGTCGGCAATCGTGTCTGTAGCCGACAAAGGTGGCAGAGCAGCAGCTGGTGACCCTGCAATGCGTCCGTGCAGAATATTGCGATCAGCAGCAGTGGGGAAAACAATAAGCTCAGCAGTGTTGGATCGGGTAGCCGGATCGAATGACTGGCAACAGGCTGGTCTGGAGTTAAAGTGTTGCAGGAGGACAAGGGTCAATGTGTTTCGTCCCGTCGATTACAGGGACTTTCTCAACACTTCCTCTCTCTAGACACGCTGAGAGCTCTCATGCTGCTAAGGAGATCGCGGTGGATAATTTATGCACGCGCATGAAACGGCGTTTAAATGGTCCCAACATGCCTGCGTAATTCTAACCACCCCCCAAACACTGACTACCTGTCACTCACTGTGCGAGTGAATCCTCTGTGCGAGTGTAATCACCAATAAATCGCCACGTGTGCGCAGTGCAGCTTTCGTGCATGCGTTATGGCTAACAATCATTCAGTCTGCGTAAACATCGGCATTTCAATCAGTCCCCGAGTCTCTAAGTGGTAACCATGCACAGACTTACAACATCGGCAGTTTGCGTGTGACATACTCACTTTGCCCACGTTTGTACTGGCCCTTAGTTTGCCTGCTTGGCTACCAAATTGGCCATCATATTTCATTCAATTACATTTGATTGGGTGTAGCGTAAAATCAGGTATTCACTCAACCTGGAAGTGTAGAAGACCACAGTAGGGATGGAAATCGACCACCTATGCAGCATACTCATACTGTATAGTGTATAGTTACAGCAGCTCTGCCCCTATACAGCAGACTCATACTGTATAGTGTATAGTTACAGCAGCTCTGTCCCTATGCAGCACTCATACTGTATAGTGTATAGTTACAGCAGCTCTGCCCCTATGCAGCAGACTCATACTGTATAGTGTATAGTTACAGCAGCTCTGCCCCTATGCAGCAGACTCATACTGTATAGTGTATAGTTACAGCAGCTCTGCCCCTATGCAGCAGACTCATACTGTATAGTGTATAGTTACAGCAGCTCTGCCCCTATGCAGCAGACTCATACTGTATAGTGTATAGTTACAGCAGCTCTGCCCCTATGCAGCATACTCATACTGTATAGTGTATAGTTACAGCAGCTCTGCCCCTATGCAGCATACTCATACTGTATAGTGTATAGTTACAGCAGCTCGGCCCCTATGCAGCATACTCATACTGTATAGTGTATAGTTACAGCAGCTCTGCCCCTATGCAGCACACTCATACTGTATAGTGTATAGTTGCAGCAGCTCGGCCCCTATGCAGCACACTCATACTGTATAGTGTATAGTTGCAGCAGCTCTGCCCCTATACAGCACACTCATACTGTATAGTGTATAGTTGCAGCAGCTCGGCCCCTATGCAGCACACTCATACTGTATAGTGTATAGTTACAGCAGCTCTGCCCCTATGCAGCACACTCATACTGTATAGTGTATAGTTGCAGCAGCTCGGCCCCTATGCAGCACACTCATACTGTATAGTGTATAGTTGCAGCAGCTCTGCCCCTATACAGCACACTCATACTGTATAGTGTATAGTTGCAGCAGCTCTGCCCCTATACAGCACACTCATACTGTATAGTGTATAGTTACAGCAGCTCTGCCCCTATACAGCAGACTCATACTGTATAGTGTATAGTTACAGCAGCTCTGCCCCTATACAGCAGACTCATACTGTATAGTGTATAGTTACAGCAGCTCTGCCCCTATGCAGCAGACTCATACTGTATAGTGTATAGTTACAGCAGCTCTGCCCCTATGCAGCATACTCATACTGTATAGTGTATAGTTACAGCAGCTCTGCCCCTATGCAGCATACTCATACTGTATAGTGTATAGTTACAGCAGCTCTGCCCCTATGCAGCATACTCATACTGTATAGTGTATAGTTACAGCAGCTCTGCCCCTATGCAGCATACTCATACTGTATAGTGTATAGTTACAGCAGCTCGGCCCCTATGCAGCACACTCATACTGTATAGTGTATAGTTACAGCAGCTCTGCCCCTATACAGCACACTCATACTGTATAGTGTATAGTTACAGCAGCTCTGCCCCTATACAGCACACTCATACTGTATAGTGTATAGTTACAGCAGCTCTGCCCCTATACAGCACACTCATACTGTATAGTGTATAGTTACAGCAGCTCTGCCCCTATACAGCACACTCATACTGTATAGTGTATAGTTACAGCAGCTCTGCACCTATACAGCACACTCATACTGTATAGTGTATAGTTACAGCAGCTCTGCACCTATACAGTATGAGTATGCTGCAATAGGTCTGTCACAAATGGCCAAACCAGTAATGCTAGTTGTTACCAGCCCACTGAGTCATTTAATTATACACAAATGTCAAATGTTTGGTTCACATTTTAAATGTTTCTAGTTAAAGGAGAATTAAAATACAATATAGTACATGGCCCAAAAGCACAGAAAGAAGTTATATTACTGATGAGTTATGTTGCAGAAGTTGTGGAAAACCACACAGAGGACCATAAATCAACATGTTTAATATTAAAATTGTGTGTCATGCTGAGGTGCTTATAACATTACAATCTTCCAGTATCAGTGTGACAGAAGCTTCAGATCACTACTCTGCACTGTCGGAGAACCCTGCTCATCTTCTGACATACTCTGTGCTGCTGGGGACCCTGCTCCTCCCACTATATAACTCTCAGGCTGTAACTTCCAGCTGCCTCCATTCCCCTCCTCACATCATGTCACTGCCCCTGTCACATGCAGCCCTGTCCTCACTAACACATCACTCATCTCCTGATATACTCTGTGCTGCTGGGGACCCTGCACCTCCCACTATATAACTCAGTCTATGACTTCCTGCTGCCTCCATTCCCCTCCTCACATCATGTCACTGCTCCTGTCACAGGCAGCCCTGTCCTCACTGACACATCACTCATATTCTGATATACTCTGTGCTGCTGGGGGACCCTGCTCCTCCCACTATATAACTCTCAGTCTATGGCTTCCTGCTGCCTCCATTCCCCTCCTCACATCATGTCACTGCCCCTGTCACATGCAGCCCTGTCCTCACTAACACATCTCTCATCTCCTGATATACTCTGTGCTGCTGGGGGACCCTGCTCCTCCCACTATATAACTCTCAGTCTATGGCTTCCTGCTGCCTCCATTCCCCTCCTCACATCATGTCACTGCCCCTGTCACATGCAGCTCTGTCCTTACTGACACATCACTCTGCTCCTGATATACTCTGTATTGATGCTCTGGGCAGTGAAGAGGTTAAATAATAATGTAAGAAGTACAGATATTGTGCTTGAATGAACTTAAACATTTCTTCAGACATTGTAGCCTACATTGTAACAAGTGCAGACAATGCAGGGTCATGTGGCCATGTGTACTTATTAGCTGGAATGTGACAGACTTTATACAAACCAATACAAAAAAACCCTGTAAAACACAGAGAACGACCACAACCAATACATCAATCTGCGGTCAGATGGCGTGTCTACCCAAGTATCGCCTATGGGCTGTAGCCTATTAACAGGTCTATTTATCAAGCATTGAAAAGCGTGGAGAAGTTGCCCATAGCAACCAGTCAGCTCCCACCTATTATTTTATAGACTGTACTTGATAAATGCTACTTCAAAGCTGATTGGTTGCTATGGGCAACTTCTCCACTGGTCCACTTCTCCACATTATTCACTGCTGGATAAATAGACCCCAAATTCACTAGGAACTGGAGCCATCACTGAGGCATGAGACACAAAGTGCCTCAGTGATTTTATTATTAGTAAGTGAATCCAAAGGCTGTACATTGATTCAGACCACAAAATGACTGCATGTAGATACTGTACATGATAAATGTCTTCAAAGAATTAAAAATATACGTATTGTGAATTGGTTATTCAAATTGAAATTGCAGTTTCTTAGTACAACCCCCTAAGCTTAGAATATGTATCATTTATTTCTCTGCCCACAAAACAACATTCACACTTATCTCAAATCTTTCTACTGATGGATGAGTGTGAGATCATTACTGGGCCGATTATCACTATAACGTGGTGAGGTCAGAGACCTGACTTCTAGGACTGTACCAGCATCTGCATGAGAACCTGAAAGCCAGGACTTTCTCCCTATCCTGGAGACTAACACACATGACAGACATCTATGCCATCTGCACAGGAGGCTGGTGCTCGCATTCAGCAGAGCCACAGTGTGAAAACAAATCATGGGGGAGATGTACCAACCAATCAGCTTCTGTCATTTTGCAAGCGCAACCTCAAACATGACAGTTATGATGGGCACAAACCTTACAACGTTGCGATGTAACGATTCATCGCATCGCTGTACACACTGCGCGATCTGCCGTGCAGCGGCACAAGGTATCATTACACGATGCATGTAACGCTGCACGGCCATGGAATATAGTCCGAGCTGATGTGCAGCTGCGACAATTCAATGAACGACAGACGGGAACGATATAAACCATATAAACGATGGATATGGTATATGGTTTCGAACCCGCGTTGGAACGATTTATCGGACGACAGATCATATAGTGTGTACCCAGCTTTAGAAGCTGCTTTGGTTGGTCATTTATCTCTCTCCAAGGATTGATACATCTCCCCCTATTGGGAGGGAAAGGAGCAGAGATGAAGACACCTGAAGACAAAGAGATTCTGCAGCTCTATTAGGTGACTCCTCCTGGACAGACCAGAAGACGCAGCGGGCTGCCCATGTGTGAGCCGGGCTGCCTGACTCTGTCAATGTCACTCCTACCCCCCACCCCTGCCGGATCTCCCCGAAGACCCCTCCTTCCTTACGGTTGGACAGACATCTCCTCCCCTCTCCCAGCATCACCTAGGAAGCGGAGGCAGAAGGGGGGCATAGCAGGGAGAATATAAACATTATTCAGTAGGCACTGCCATCCTGGCCTCACCTCTGAAACAAGGGAGTCTAGAGACAGGCATGGGGAACGCAAAACGGCCATGCCCACTGGAGGCTGGGGGGGGGGCAGGTCAGGGCAGAGAAAGGGAAGGGTCACAACTCACCAGCTTTGGTTTGTTTTTGCTGTCGTCGGGGTCAACGTTTTTCCTTTTTGAATTCCTGCCGCTGGCAAGCTCTGCGCTCTTTCCCGGGGGGTCCTCACCCCAGGCACCTCCTGGCTGGTTATCCATTTTCTATTTTTATTTCTTTGCATAAATTCACCCCCCCCACCAAAAAAAAATCCAATCTTCAAATCCGTACAGGCCTGTGTTTTTTATCCTGCCAGGGCGGGAGGGGGGGGGGGGGATTGTGGTGGCAGAGACCACCTATTATCTCTTTATTAGTACTGCTACTGTGACTTGTCCCTCACTGACGTGCACACTGTTGCAAGGCGGGCTCCTTGAAAAATCTATACGTTGCCTCGGAGCATATGCATTGCAGTCTCCCAAACGCGCACCCTGGCTGGCCGGCCGGCCTGTCTGCAAGACTCCTCAGCTGTCTCCAGCCCCTGTGTGTTTGTATTGCCTGGATCTGTGTATTTTTTTTCCCTCTCCTCGTGTAGCTAGTCTCCCTTTAAGGCAACACTGAAAAGGAGTCCCTCTCTCCACTCTACACCCTCCCCAACCAGGAAACCAAGCTCCAGGCTGGAACAATCAAAGGCCTATCCAACGCACATGTATTCAGAGTGTGAGCTCACGCTGCTGCCTCACACATCCTGTCACCGCTGTCTGACGATGGCAAGAAGGAGACGCCGGAATTGTGTCACCCTTTGCAGATTAGAGGACTTTTGTTCGGGGCAGTCGCTGCTGCTCATTGTTTGCGGCAGGATTGTTCGCTGTCAGTTGCACGTTAACCCTTCAACTTGCACCCTTGTGGGATCCCTGAGGTTATTTACTAGCATTGCTCAAAGGTGCAAGGCTGCTGTACCAGCCAGTGCGGCCATGTAGTACATTGCTGTATGTGCAGTATATGGAATTGATTTCTGTCCTTGTGTATATAGCATTTACAGTAGGTGTGTGTTGACCACTTGCAGGGATCCCTGTCAGCGCTGGACCTCGACAAATCACAGCAGAAAAAAATAAAAGCAGCGAGGCGCTCATAGAGCCTTATTCAGATGTGGGCACCAGTGCGATCGCAGGTGCCATCCGGTACCCAGCTGCTGGGCGAATATTTGCTAATGCTGTAGCTGCCTGCAAATGTATCGAGACGCCCACCGGCAGCTTCGCAAATGCAAGCAAGTGTGTACAAATACTAGATCCTACGATGCTCGACCATCTGAATAACCCTACGGTCGCGCAGAACGGCCGCGGGGAACTGAGACGCTGGCGCCGCTCCAGTGTCTCCGAAAAAAAAAACAGCTCTGCAACACACCTGCGTTTTTTGGCGCTACTCCCCATAACTGCCACCAAACTCGCTGGAGGTCAATCACTTGGCAAGGAAATTCTCGCTGCGAGCGGTATCGCTAAGGTATCTTGGCGTGTGCACAGCGTGACCACGATGCATGCGTGGTTGTCTGATAATCGCTTATCTGCGTAAATCTCGGCATTGATTGTACGTCTGAATCAGGCCTATAATATAGTAAAAAATCAAAAAGATAGAGAAAGCGCTGATGGATTGAAAAAAAAATATATATATATATATATATATATATATATATATGTATATATACACATTTATTTCAAAACCACATACATAGGAGTCATTTAAATGAATAAATAAACAAATGCCATACACAATAAATAAAAAAAGGTAAAAATATGTATCATTAATTCCACTTGTTGAGACAAAGGTAATGTGTATACATAGATCATTTGAATGAGTTAGTACTTGTTGCAACAGCTGTTCCAAGTTGCAACTATAACAAATTATGTAGAAAAGACATATATATGTAACTATTCCCACTTGTTGAACAGTACGTCCTTCAAACATAGGGCCTGATTCAGACCCGTTTGCTAGGATGCGTTCGCACACAGCCGTCAGCAGCCTGAGTATGCAAATCCCGCGATCGCTAGCAAGACATTAGCCCGCCTACTATGTCTTGCCATGAGATCGAGATATATAGTAAGACACCCACCAGCCTGACACAAGACACCCACTTTCCCTTAGTAACATACGTCATCTCCAGGAAGTGTACTAAACAATCTGTAACATCGGCTGACATCGGACCCATACGCAGCACTTGTGGCTGACCATACCCTACCGCAAGCCCTGCGAGTGCTGCTATGTGCAATTCAGCCATGTGACATGTATGCTGACGATGCATCTTAATTATGCACTCCCCTGAAACGGCGTTCAAATGCACAGACACGCCTGCGTTCGCACCACCATTACCCCCGTTACCATCGAGCACCCCCTGTCACCACCCACAAACAGCTCGTCCTGTCACTCATGCTTTCGGAGCGTCTGCGTACAGGGTGCGATCGCTTCCTGATCGCATGGACTAGTACGTGCACGTGCACTGCGTCTTGTACAAATGCGCAGATTGCAAACATTGGCAGGCTACGTGCGAACGCAGCCAAGTGAACGGGTCTGATTCAGGCCCATAGGTTGTTCACTAATTTCATATCTTGTTGTTCATAGGCCGCTCTTTAGGTCAAATATCTTTAATAGATTGCTAAAAGCACGGCGTCCCAGTGTTTATCCCATGAGGACATCGATCCGTGGGTTATAAATAATGTAAAGTCATATTCATAGTGGGCTAAGAGTGCACTCACCACTTTTATAATTCAATGTCCGGACGCAGCGGAACCTGTATATGGACTTCAAACCCGGAGTCTTATGTCTCTTCTCAGGGTTTGATAATTGCAGTGTTTGCAGTCAGCTGACCGGGACTTGGAAACCGATAATAAGGTAATCCGTGGTTCCTGCACCCCTTGTATTATAGATGTACAATGTTAGCCTAAAATGGCATGATTTAACCCAAATGCTCCACAAGTCTATAATTAACGGGGATTTGAAGAGGTGGGTTGATAACTCGGAATGACTGTACTCCTGTACAATAGAAATATCTATTGTTAACCCACACTGGTGTCGTAAGGAAAATGAAGCACTGTGTACAGAGGCCCTGATTCAGAGCCTTGACGCTCTGACAGAGCGCTCGCTCTGAATCAGGGCCGTTCCTCTGAATTTTAGAGCGGCCTCCTGGCCGCTCACATAGCTGTGGGTGACCACCCACAGCTATAGCGAGCGGCCAAACAGATGGTCGCGATGGTCAAGACCATCGCGACCATCAGGCTTGCGACGAGACCCTTGTGGTAGGGTCTCATCTGCCCCAAGCCCTGGAGTGCTTTTGGCTCTATCAGAGCCAAAAGCACTCCCACTGACATCACTTGTGATCACTTGTGATGTCAGTGGGGCCGGCCTCCGTCTGGCCAGCCACGCCCACCAAGGGGGGCGTGCTGTCAATCACCATCAACAGCACGCCCCCTTTGTAGCGAGACCCATAGTGACGGCTTGCCCGTCGCTATTCGGGTCATGCGCATGATGGAGGCGGGTCCGTCGTGCACATGCGCACTGGCCCAACATCAACCCGCATGCGAGCGCTCAGCGCCCGCGAGCGGATCTGAATCAGGCCCAGAGTTACTTGCAGGGTCCGGCTCAGCTCCTATTTGTGGAAACCATACCTCAGTCCGCCATATGTCTGTATTGCCGGTATGTACCTAGAAATGCGATTAAAATCACAAAGGACAGCCCTCCAGGTAAGAGCTCTCCTTTGCAATAGGGGGATTTCTGGGTTTAATACCCAGAACTCTCTCTGGTGTCCTTCAGCGCGTGCGCAGAATGACGCACTTCTGCCGTGGGGTTACTGGGACGGATTCAATTGGATCTCTCTCAGTGGGAAACGTGAATAGAAGCCAATAAGCTTCTATTGCTTAACTCCACCTAAAGATGGCATTACGCACCAGGTCCAAGCTTGGTACTATTGGAAACTAGCTGGAATACCCGGCATTGTCCCGGGTTGAAGGCTGATTACAGATTGGCAGGCAGTCATGGAGAGATGGCGCCACCGGTCACAAGGCAATTAGAGCTCGCAGACTAGCAACCAATCAGCAGTGGCGGCTCCTGATTGGCTGCCGATTCGCAAGCTCCAATTGGTGTGCCAGCTGTAATTAGCTGGTGGCCTGGCACGAAAATCACACCTGCTGGCTGCCGATGGCACAGAGAGGGAGGCGAGAGGCTGCTGGAGGGACACAAGGAGGTGAGTTGCTAGGTGGGAATAATGTGTAAGGGGAATTACTGTGTGGCATAATGTTATAAGGGGCATTACTGTTTGGCATAATGTGTAAGGGGCACTACTATTGTGTGGAGTAATGTGTTGTATGGGGCACTACTACTATGTGGCATAATCTGTAAAGGGCATTACTGTAAAAGTGTCATTACTGTGTGGCATAATGTATAAGGGGCAATACGCATGTGCAGCTTGAAGACAGTCAGTGAAAAGTTTCACACTTCCGAAAAACCATTTCGTAGAAACAGCAACTTTACAGAGGTGATAGTTTAGAGCAGAAGGCATGATGAATGCCTCCTAAACTGTGTCTGGACTCGCAGCGAGTTCACTCCCTAATTATCAAATTTAATATGAACTTGCATGAGTCATAAAATTTGAGATTTGCTCAGACTGTGAGGTTAAAAGGATACTTTTGTAGCTTCCATGCAGGTTTTTGGCAGACTGCCAATTTCCACTTGAGCCAACCCTAGAACCTGTGTAATTGACAAGTGTCCCCATTTTTAGGGACTGTGTGACAGTCTGTGGCCCTGACAAAGTTCAAACCTAGACAAAAACCTAATCCTGGTCAAATTACACCACTATGCCAAATTTGGTGGAGCTACTGTAGGTCCAAAACTCTGGCCGTGCATAAAGGACAAACAGACAGATAGACATGCTTTCTTGATTATTATATACTGTAGATGAGGGCAAAACCAACACACAACATGTCATATAAGTAAATTCCAATGGTTTAAGCAGCTGCAGCAGGTCTGCAATAAATCCCAGCACCAACAGCACACTGAAACAAACTGAATCGCCGTATTCAATTTGAAAGACAAAGTTAAAATTAACGAACTTGACTCTGCTGGTGTCCCCAAGTATGCGTCAGGTGTTTTTTTCATTGCAGGGGCTTGCAGAAGGTGTATTTTTCACAATTTTTTCAACTTAACTTTAGCCTGTATTCAATTTGAGGAGAAAAGCCGGAATCGGTGATGATGTCATTTCGCCAGGCGGAAAAGTATCGCCGTATTCAATTTGAAAGACTTTCCGCCTAGGCCTATGAATAGCAGGCGGAAAAAAGTGCAGAATTGGGGTTTTGGGGTGCAACATTGCGGGAACCGCAAAAAAATCACTTTGAATTTGGGGGCAAAAAAAAAATGTTGGGGGACAAAGTTAAAACTAGCGAACTTGACTCTGGGGGTGTCCCCAAGTATGCGCCGGGTGTTTTATTCATTGCAGGGGCTTGCAGAAGGTGGATTTTTCACGAATTTTTCAACTTAACTTTAGCCTGTGTTCAATTTGAGGAGAAAAGCCGGAATCGGCGATGACGTAATTTTGCCAGGCGGAAAAGTATCGCCGTATTCAATTTGAAAGACTTTCCGCCTAGGCCTATGAATAGCAGGCGGAAAAAAGTGCAGAATTAGGGTTTTGGGGTGCAACATTGCGGGAACCCCAAAAAAATCACTTTGAATTTGGGGGCGAAAAAAATATGTTGGGGGACAAAGTTAAAACTAGCGAACTTGACTCTGGGGGTGTCCCCTAAGTATGCGCCAGGTGTTTTTTTCATTGCAGGAGCTTGCAGAAGGTGGATTTTTCACGATTTTTTCAACTTAACTTTAGCAACTTTAAAATATGCTGACCCCCATTTTCAAGTACCCCAAATTTGCTGGGATAACTTATTTTCTGCAAAAATTACTCCTGAATACTATTCTGCATCGCGTATTGAAAAAAGCTATTTAGCAGCTATTGAGCCCGTTTAAAAACACCAAATACCTTCAGCAAGCCAAATCTGGGGGTAACATAACCAAAGAGAGGTCTAACCTGGACCCTAGCCCCCCTAAAACCTAGTCAGTATCCAACTGGTCTACCTTGCATTGAGTTCATCCCAATCGGTGCAGGGGTGTCCGAATGCATAACTGGACAGACAAACAAACAGATCAATTTTATATGTAAGATAAGATCTCTTATCTCTGATCAAGCTTCTAACCCCAGTCTACTTTTTAATACATTTAAATCACTTCTAACCCTTTCCGCATTCAACACATCAGCTGCTATCAGTGCATAAGCTCTGTATGTCAAGGACAAGATACAAAATGAAATGGTGTGCTCTTCCTTTGCCAGCAACCTTCTCAATTCCTTCCCTGAACCATCTGGCACCTTCTCTTCATTTGATCTCACAAAAGAAGATGAAGTATCTACACTTTTCTCATCCTCTTATTCTGCTACCTCTCCTCTTGATCCCTGTCTTCTGCGCTCATCCCAACCTTAAGTAAAGTCTGTAATCTCTCTTTCTACTGGAATCTTTCCATCAATATTCAAGCATGCAAGCAAGATGTCTCTGATTAAAAAAAAACAAAATTCTGACCCTAACTCTATATCTCAAATTACCACCCCATCTCCCATTCCCCCCAAGCTACTTGAGATACTTAACTACACTCACCTATAACACTTTCTTCACTCGCACAACTTATTGGTCCCAACTGTCCACAGAGACAGCACTAACTAAGGTGCTGAATGACCTGATCAAGGCTAAGTCTGCATGTGACACGGTGACCTCTCTCTTCTCATACAAACACTACAATCCTTAGGTCTTCAGGACACAGCCCATTCCTGGTTCTCATCCTGCTTATCTAATCGCTCTTTCAGTGTTCGTTTCTCTGAATCCACCTCGTCTTTGCTACCTCTATCAGTTGGAGACCTCAAGGCTCAGTCTTAGCTCATTTGCTCTTCTCAATCTATACCACCTCTCTTGGCAAACTTATCAGCTCTTTTGGATTTCAGTATCATCTGTATGCGGATGATACTCATATCTACCTATCCTCCCCAGATATGTCACCATCTGTAATGGTCCGAGTTGCTCAATGTCTTGCCAAGGCCACTGTCTGCGTCTTCCAATGCACCAATGCAGGTTCAATGTCCCCGACAGCGTGAAATGCATGACCATCCGGAGAAACCGTAGGGTTACTCAGGTGGGTGATGTTCACGCAGAGAGATCCGAAGGCTGCATCCTCGGATGCAGCAGTGGATCACAGAAGCCGGCAGGAGGAGTCTATTTACTGAAGATGCCTCTTGCAGCATTAGCATATTATCACATTGCAAAGACGCAGCGGCTGTGTGATAGCACATAACTCTGAATCAGGCCCTATAAGCCTTATCAACTGATAATTGACTCACAATTTTATCAACGTATGAGAAAAAGGAGGGTAACGGCGCAGGATATGAAAAAAATCAAAAATTATATGACCAAATAAATAACATAGTTTAGGATTAAAGTATAATTATCATGGTGCCAAAAAGGGTACAATCATATATTAGTATGCATCACCCAATCTTGGGTTCAATTTTTTCAAATCCTGATTGAAGCTTTGTTAATGAAGACGGAGTTGGCGATCACGTGGGTCATAATGCCACATGTCTGTGATGTCCACTTTGTTTATATGTGGTATCTTAGCAACTGCAACTCAATGCCATGGGCAACTTCAGTCACGTGACCCAGGTGTTGAGGTTTACAGAGTCGGCTATCACATGGGTTATCACATCACGTGACTACATTGTTTACTATGCTCACATGTGGATCCTTAGTTACCGCAGCTCAATACTATTGTTAGTCCAATTCATGATGTTTATATGTGGTTACCTCGCTACCACAGCTCAATACCATTGACAATCCCATTCACGTGACCTACAGTTCATGTGACCGGGCTATATCTTTCTTTATGGATTTATCAAATTAATACAGTAATTCCAATAAATTAATTAAGGTTATGTGAATTTTATTTATTTAGTTGTATATGTTTTTAGAAGTTCCCATGTTACAGGTGATCGCTGTTACCATAAAGATAATGGGTATAGAAACACATCCTTCTGGAGGATCAACTCATACTGCCTCTGTGGAAGCCATCAGTAGACAGAGAAACGCGTTTGGGATTTCAGACCAGTGCTCCTTAATCACTTATTGGATTTGCCACCACTTTTCCGCTGAAAGGCTTTCCCCTGCCTTGCAGACCCGATTATTCCAAGGTCCACCTCTGACTGACTGCAAATCACATTTGGGAGACCATAACAGCAAGGACTGCACAGGCTGCAGATTATTCATAACCCCCCTGAGACTGCTTTTCTTACCTCCCATAGAGACATAGGCCAGTATTCAATTTGAGGCGAAAAGTCCGGATCCGCGATACTTTTTCGCCGATGACGTCATTTTCGCCTGTTTTGCTTTTACCCCGTATTCAATTTGAAAGACTTTCTGCCTAGGAGGAAAGTCAATGCAATGTACCAGGCGAAAAAGTTTCGTCTATGAATAGCAGGCGGGAAAAAGTGCAGAATTGGGGTTTTGGGGTGCAACGTTGCGGGACCCCCCTGCAGCTTTCAGACAGTCACCCAAAGGTAAACTGTGTCAAAAAAAAAAAAAAAAAACACTTTAGGACACCCCAAAAAATGACTTTGAAAAAGGGGGCAAAATAAAAGTTGGGGTACAAAGTTAAAAACTATCGAACTTGACTCTGGGGGGGTCCCCAAATATGCCCCAAGTGTTTTTTTGATTGCAGGTGCTTGCGGCAGGTGGATTTTTCACAATTTTTTCAACTTTACTTTAGCAACTTTAAAATATGCTGACCCCCATTTTCAAGTACCCCAAATTTGCTGGGATAAGTTATTTTCTGGAAAAAAAACTCCTGAATACTATTCTGCATCACGTATTGAAAAACGCCATTTAGTAGCTATTGAGCCCGTTTAAAAACACCAAATACCTTCAGCAAGCCAAATCGGGGGGTACCATAGTGTTAGAGCATCGCGTACTTTCAAATTGAATATGGGGTAAAGCGTGCACGTGCACAATACTTTTCCGCCTGCAAAACAGGCGAAGTAGGTGAAAAGTACAGGACGCGAAAAGTACGGGATGCGAAAAAGTATCGCGGCTCGGCTCAAATTGAATACGGCTCATAGTGGCACCGGTAAATATACCTGCGCAAACTACAATTATAAAGTGACATTTCTCTAGTGACAGAGCCTAATACTTTTCAGCGGGTTGGGTATGAAATACTGGCAGTCGGGATGCTTGCTATCAAAATGCCGGCAGCGGTATCCCAATGCTCAGTATCCCGACAGGTTTGGGTAGTATAACCTAACAGTATGTCATGCTAACAGTAAAGCATCCTGAGACCATTCATGTGTGGGGTTGCTTCTCAGCCAAGGGAGTGGGCTCACAAGAACACAGCCATGAATAAAGAATGGTACCAAAACATTCTCCAAGAGCAAATTCTCCCAACCATCCAAGAACAGTTTGGAGATGAACAATGCCTTTTCCAGCATGATGGAGCACCTTGTCATAAGGCAAAAGTAATAACTAAGTGGCTCGGGGAACAAAACATCGAAAGAAGGGTCAACACCACAAATATTGACTCTTTGCATAAACTTAATGTAACTGTCAATAAAAGCTTTTGACACTTATGTAAAGCTGTAATGTTACCTCAGTATACCATAGTAACATCTGACACTTATGTAATGCTGTAATGTTACCTCAGTATACCATAGTAACATCTGACACTTATGAAATGCTGTAATGTTACCTCAGTATACCATAGTAACATCTGACACTTATGTAATGCCTGTAATGTTACCTCAGTATACCATAGTAACATCTGACACTTATGTAATGCTGTAATGTTACCTCAGTATACCATAGTAACATCTGACACTTATGTAATGCTGTAATGTTACCTCAGTATACCATAGTAACATCTGACACTTATGTAATGCTATAATGTTACCTCAGTATACCATAGTAAAATCTGACACTTATTTAATGCTGTAATGTTACCTCAGTATACCATTGTAACATCTGACACTTATGTAATGCTGTAATGTTACCTCAGTATACCATAGTAACATCTGACACTTATGTAATGCTGTAATGTTACCTCAGTATACCATAGTAACATCTGACACTTATGTAATGCTGTAATGTTACCTCAGTATACCATAGTAACATCTGACAGTTATGTAATGCTGTAATGTTATCTCAGTATACCATAGTAACATCTGACACTTATGTAATGCTGTAATGTTACCTCAGTATACCATAGTAACATCTGACACTTATGTAATGCTGTAATGTTACCTCAGTATACCATAGTAACATCTGACACTTATGTAATGCTGTAATGTTACCTCAGTATACCATAGTAACATCTGACAGTTATGTAATGCTGTAATGTTATCTCAGTATACCATAGTAACATCTGACACTTATGTAATGCTGTAATGTTACCTCAGTATACCATAGTAACATCTGACACTTATGTAATGCTGTAATGTTACCTCAGTATACCATAGTAACATCTGACACTTATGTAATGCTGTAATGTTACCTCAGTATATCATAGTAACATCTGACACTTATGTAATGCTGTAATGTTACCTCAGTATATCATAGTAACATCTGACACTTATGTAATGCTGTACTGTTACCTCAGTATACCATAGTAACATCTGACACTTATGTAATGCCTGTAATGTTACCTCAGTATACCATAGTAACATCTGACACTTATGTAATGCTGTAATTTTACCTCAGTATACCATAGTAACATCTGACACTTATGTAATGCTGTAATGTTACCTCAGTATATCATAGTAACATCTGACACTTATGTAATGCTGTAATGTTACCTCAGTATACCATAGTAACATCTGACACTTATGTAATGCTGTAATGTTACCTGAGTATACCATAGTAACATCTGACACTTATGTAATGCTGTAATGTTACCTCAGTATACCATAGTAACATCTGACACTTATGAAATGCTGTAATGTTACTTCAGTATATCATAGTAACATCTGACAAAAAGGTCTAAAAAACACTGAAGCAGCAAACTTTGTGAAAACCAATAATTGTGTAAATTTCAAAACTTTTGGCCATGGCTGTATTCTATATATATATATGTAACAACCTTTTTAAGATATCGTTACAATGGATTATTGTTGATCTGAGGTGACTGTAGGTAGCTCCACATCTCTAGTATATATCTTTCATCAGCGTATACCCTGCGTATCTTGTATGACCACTGCCCCGCCCTTATTGGCAGGTCATGTTTTAATTTGCTTATTTTTAACCATATCATTTACAGTAAGGTCTGTTTTTAAAAATATGTGAGCTCATATCTATGCCGACTCTGGCGTACAGTATACTTGGTGGGAATAAGGTTTTATACTTGCAGTGTGGGATTGACGATCATAGACAAGTTTTTTTTTTAAAACCTTATTTGTTTATAATCAGCCGGGCTCTGGAATTTCTCCTTGAGTCTTAATTTATGGACCAAACTGTAGTTGTAAATATTCCACATGAAACTATTAGATTTAACCATGGCCACAAATAATAAGCCCTTGGAAAAGAGATGTTTATTATTGTGTCCTATGGTTCCTTGGTAGTTTCTTTTTCTTTTTAATTTTTTTTGCTATTGCCTCTCCTTGAGTGTGGCCTACGATGTTTTGGGGCAGTGGCCGTAGCTGTGATCTTGTGGTGACCCTGGAAAATGGAGCTATGGACTCTATACGATTATCCTGGGATTGTCTATCAGTGGATGAAGCTGTCGAATTTTGTTCAAATTGACTCACACCAGTTCTGAATCTTCTAAATCTACGGCTAGATGCCTCATTGCCAATCAACCAACCATAACTCGTACAGTTTGCTCTTTGTAGTCCTTGTCAACTTTTTCAAGGTTATTTCTTTTAAATGTGATGAAATCAATTCTACTATTTTATCTACCAGGTTTTTACATCTCCTTATTTTGCTAAAGTACACAAACAGAGCTAGCTGTGGTTACTTGTACCAAGTCCCTGGATGTATGTGATCCTGATTGGCTACTGTGTAAATATTAATCACTTAACTGACAATTTTTTTTCATCAAAACTGCACAGAAATGATCAGTTTTTTTAATTTAATTAAGTTTAAAGAGTATTTTTAAAAATATATTTAAATAAAAAAATATATACTTAGGGGGTATTATGCACCCCTCAAACCCCGTGTCCATAGGCCCCCATTGAAATTTAATTTCCCACCCCCCATAAAAAATAGCCCCCCAGTGTAAAAAATCCCCAGCATTATTAACCCCCACCCCCCTAGTGGCAATAAATCTCTGTGGCAGAGCCCACCCCCTTAGCCCTCACCCCCAGGGACAATTTTAATATTTATCCCTACCCGCTCCCCCTAGTGCCAATTGATACCGCCATGACCCTCCCCTGTGTCTATCCCCGCCCCCTCACCTCCTCCTAGCAGAGCACAGCGGAGCGTGGTGCAGGAGGAACTAATCTTCAGTCCCCATTGCTGCAGCTGATCCTTGCACACGCAGAGGTTAGCTTACCTGTGCTCGCACTTTCACTTTAGGTGCATGCGCCCCGGAGTGCCGTTCGCATTGCACGATTTTGGGTGTGATGACAGCAGTCACAGACCGCCTGAGGAGGAATGTCCAGATGTGCAGTATGCATTTCCTCCATTACACAAGGGGGACACAGCAGGACAGCACTAACGCATGATATGCAACGTGGTCAGGTAACGCACTCCTAGCTGTGGTCGCATCTCACGCGTTAGTGCCAGGCAAGTGGTTAATATTTATATAATAATTAAGTATAAAAGTATAAAGTTCTTCCAGTTATGAAGGAGTTAACATCTGGCGCGTCCATGGCCATGTGTAATTCACAAGAACAGCCTTTAGCAAATGAAATACAGCAAACGGCTGAGAACTGCTGACTGGTTTGCAAACGATCAGTTTATTTGATATTTTATCTGCAAAGCCGAGGTTTGTGACTCTGGGCCTGCTCACTGCGATATTGCTTTGCATTTGTCTGATTTGTAACCTGTGTTTCTTCCTGTTTGGGGAAGGACTAGAAAAGAAATACACACAATCAACAGCCTTCCTAAGATCAGTAATTGTGCCGGGAATTGTACACTTTACACAGGCACAGTTCGCATTCAGACGCTTGATCGTGTGCTTATTAAACTACAGAACACCGGAATCTAGATATATAGACAGATGATAACGCAGGCCAAGCAGGTTGCGATCAAAAGTAGCTGCCGTCTAGTAAAGTCTGACATAATAAAGTTGCTTTTCTGAAAAATAAAACTTTATTAAATTGATTGAAACTCCTGTCTGTTAGTTACTAACGACGCAGCCATCGGATCTCTTGCGTGCACATCGGCTGCGGGATGTTTTACTGCTGCGCATGCGTCTAAGTCACACCACTTATGCGTCTAGATTTTTAGCGCACAAAGGGCCTGATTTGCTCGTAATGCTGCCGTTGCGCTGCAAATGTGTACGCAGCTGCGATGCAAATATATGCAAATATTGCAGCCGCTGGGGGATGTATTGAGGCGTGGCGATGAGTTTGTTATAGCAGTCATTGAGAGTTAGACAGAATCTCATTGGCTGCTGCGTCCACAGAGGGAGCGGAGCTGGAGCTCACTCATGAGCTCCGCCTTCCGGCTCCCGCAGTGGGTGATGGGAGAGACGTCATGACATCTCTCCCATCGTGCAGAGGACAGAGGAGCTGACGGCGGTGAGCGCAGGAGCAGGGATTCAGGTAAGTGAGTTTTGTTTATTTTTTGTGTGTGTTTGTCTTATATATGTAGGGGCGGCACTACTGGGGGCACTACTGAGAGCACTGCATAGGGGGGACCACTACTGGGGGCACTACTGAGAGCACTGCATAGGGGGACCACAACTGGGGGCACAACTAGAGCACTGCATAGGGGGGACCACTACTGGGGCACTGTATAAGGGGCACTGTATAGTATGGACAACTACTGGGGGCACTAAATAAGGGGCACTGCATAGGCAGGACTACTACTGGGAGCACTGCATAGTGGGGATTACTACTGGGGACACTGTATAATGGGCACTACCGCAAGCACTGCATAGGGGGAACACTACTGGGGGCACTGTGGCAAACTACTGGGGCACTGTATAAAGGGTACTGCATAATGGGGATTACTACTAAGGGTTCTGTATAAGGGGCACTACCGGGAGCACTGCATAGGGGGACCACTACTGGGGGTACTGTATATGGGAAACTACTGGGGCACTGTATAAGGGATACTGCATAATGGGGATTACTACTGGGGGCACTATATAAGGGGCACTACCGGGTGCACTACATAGGGGGACCACTACTAGGGGCACTGTATAAGGGGCACTACTGGGGGCACTGTATATGGGAAACTACTGGGGGCACTGTATAAGGGGTACTGCATAATGGGGATTACTACTGGGGGCACTGTATAAGGGGCACTACCGGGAGCACTACATAGGGGGACCACTACTGGGGGCACTGTATAAGGGGCACCACTGGGGGCACTGTATATGGGAAAATACTGGGGGCACTGTATATGGGGCACTAATGGGAGCACTGTATAAGGGGCACTACCGGGAGCACTGCATAGGGGGACCACTACTGGGGGCACTGTATATTGGAAACTACTGGGGCACTGTATAAGCGATACTGCATAATGGGGATTACTACTGGGGGCACTAAATAAGGGGCACTACCGGGAGCACTGCATAGCGGGACCACTACTGGGGGCACTGTATAAGGGGCACTACTGGGGGCACTGTATAAGGGGTACTGCATAATGGGGATTACTACTGGGGGCACTGTATAAGGGGCACTACCGGGAGCACTACATAGGGGGACCACTACTGGGGGCACTGTATAAGGGGCACTACTGGGGGCACTGTAGATGGGAAAATACTGGGGACCCTGTATATGGGGCACTACTGGGAGCACTGTATAAGGGTCACTACTAAGGGCACTGTATAAGGGGCACTACTGGGGACAAGGGCGTTTCTAGAGAGGAGGGGGTCCGTGTGCAGTCTCCGACATTGGGCCCCCTCCTTTCTGTCCGGCAGCTGGCAGTGCACTTAGTTGTGCGCGGCCAGCACCGGAGTTATAGACTCTGGGCACTAGAGTGCGTCCAGAGTCTATAGAGCATACGCAGGTCACCGAGAAAATGGCCGTGGCGGCAATTTTCCCTGTACTGCGCATGTGCAAACTACGGGAAAATGGCCACGGCAGCCATTTTCCAGTTGTTTTTACAGCGCTGTACCCCCGCACCGACATGGGACTCCGGAGAGGTAAGTAACACTATGGGTTCAGGGTGTGCAGTGCAGGGCCCCCCTGGACCCAGGGGCCCATGTGCCCTGCACACCCTGCACGCATTATAGATACACCCATGACTGGGGTCACTGCATATGGGGACCACTACTGGGGGCACTGTATATGGGGCACTACTGGGGCACTGTATAAGGGGCACTACTGGGGGCACTGCATAGGGGGACTACTACTGGGGGCACAGTATAAGGGGCACTACTGGGAGCACTGCATGGGGGGATCACTATTGGGGGCACTTTATATGGGGCACTACTGGAGGCACTGTATAAGGGGCACTACTGAGGGCACTGCATAGGGGACCACTACTGGGGGCACTGCATAGGGGAGCCCAAAGCATATTCTTGTACCTGGGCCCACCACTCTCAAGTTCCGCCACTGATTCAATTGTTGCAGTCCTTAGTAACCCTATGGTCTCGCAGAATGGGTGTGGAAACTACGGGATCGCACCCTCTCGAAACAGTCGTGACACGCCTTCGTTCTTTTCCGCCACTCACCATTACCTTCCCTAAATCATCCCTGAATGTCAATCACACTGCGAGTAAATAGTCACTGCGAGCGAGTACGGTAATGTGCCTTGACGCATGCACTGTGCCGATTATCACTGAACCGTGAAATATTGTCACATCGCACAACTCCAAATCAGGCGCAGAATCACAGTACTGAGACAGACGCACGGTCTATGAAATGTATTACACAGGGGGCAGGCCAATCAGATGTACGGAGCCACCTCGCCAAATGGGAGTGTCGCCGGCGTCTCGCTGAAGTGGTTACGCTCACATTGGAGCCCATACTCAGATGGAGTAATCTTCAGCCATAGTAGCAGGAACCTTTGCAAGTTTCGATGGTGCCACCGATTGTGCCATCTACAGATACCAATCAATATTTCATCGTCTATGGACGCTGAAAGCGGGCGGCTCACTTTTCGCACATTCAGACGCACGGCTGTACACCAGGGTTTGTAGCGGCATTGCCCTAATTGTAAAAAGAAATGTAACATTTTGGTGCAATATATATAAATGTTAAACAACAAATGTAAATAAATAAATGTAAATCGCTCTTCTGACCCCCATAGAGATCAATGATCCCGCTTCATACCCCGTATGGGTAGCGTGTTATTTAAGCAGAATGCAGTTGAGGCGGAGGAGTAACATGTGCTGCCCACCCGCACTCATGCACGCGTATATAAAGAGATGTGTATATGAAATCATACAGAAGTCATCTGGGAATGCAGAGAGGCTGTGACAGAGCTAGAGAAGAAGCAGACAGAAGCATCGGGAGCAGTTCTGCTCCTGTTCCTGATAAGGGCTGGAGGAGGGAGTAAGCGGCAGAACGTCAGTGATGAAAATTTCCCACCACAAAGGTCCAAATTAGTTGCTCTCTACTTAATCTGCAGACAAGGACATCGGAACGGAACTGTCAGGGGCTGTGCTCTGTAGTAATAGGCTGTCTTTAAGTTACAACACAGCACATAGCACCTCCTCCTCACGGGCTGTGCAGCCTATTACTATAAATCATAGAGGGAGGGGAGAGAGTTTGGGGGGGGGGGGTCAGCGACGGAATGATTTTATGTTGTCCCCAACATAAAATCGTTCCAACGCCCCTGTCCCTAGACCTAGTAGTAATTGTACAGGAGTATATTTGCGCAAAACATAACTTTGCACCTCACATACAATTTGTTGCACACGACTCTGGCGGAAGTGATCCCAGCATCGCGTATCTGATGATTGGAGCCCATTTGACCTTGAGAAGCAGATTGGGATTATAACACGCAAGTGAGGAGCAGTATGTGAGTGCACACACTATTCTATGCACAGTGAGATGTGTCAGTGGCACACACGGGGGCTGCACTCGGGCCCCTTCCTCTCTTAAAATACCCCCTGGTATGGTGCGTCTATCGCAAGATGTGTCTCACTTACACAGGCCTGACAATGCAGACACACATCTCTACGGACGCAAAGCGCCAACTTTTTTTTTGTGGGTACAATACAAATTTTTTTCTACTGCGCATGACCCCCCCCCCTTCCAAAATTTGTGCACTCATGTCTAGATGCAGATAAGGGGGTCTATGTACTAAGCCTTGGACAGAGATAAACCATACTTGCCTACACTCCCGGAAAGTCGCGGGAGGCTCCCCATTTTTCAAGTGGCCCCCCGTACCCCTGGAAGAGTAGGCACTCCTCCCACATACTACCCATTCCTAGTGAGTGGGAAGAATGGGGGAAAACTTCCCTGGAATCCGCGGTCCATCATTAATCTCCACCCCCTGCGCAGTAAAATGTAAGGAATCCTGCATATTTAGCTGGGGGGGTGCATCATTAGGCCACGCCTTCTACTCGCGGATCCGCCGATCCTGGGGAAAATTCTATTTTTACAGGTGTGCAAGGAGGGGGGTTCCCCAAAAAATCAGGAGCCTCCCACAGGTCCCGGAGAGTAGGCAGGTTTGGCTATAGGGCTTTGGTGCAAGCTTGGATGGTGCATGCGATGGTGGCGTGTCAATAATCACTGGCAGTGTTACAGTGCGCAGAGGCGCTGATAGTGGGCGCCTCAGTCCTTGCACAGTCAGAGGCAGTCTGCTACACCAGGGGAAGGTAGATACCAGCATTTGCATATTATCGCAGCCGCTACTCTGGCAACAGACGCAAGACTGATCACGGTAGTCGCCCACCACTGAATCAGGCCCTATATGTGTCCAACATCAGCCGCCGTGTGTCTAAATCAGCGTTGCGCAGTGATGTGCGGTCAGGTGAGGCAGAGCCTTTCCTTTCATACGTCCGTATACTCCAGAATTTTGACCATAAAAATTCTAAGAGCAATTGAAAGAAAATATTATGAATATCCTCTTTGTATTATTCTAATCATATTTATAGTCAAAACTCTGGAGAATAAAGTGTATGGGAGGTGAGGCACTGCCTCCCTGTCTACCTTTCCTGCACATCCCTGTACAAAACACACCAAATTGCCAGCACTATATATTGCTGCACCTTTGTATAATGCCCACATGGACCCTCGGGTTCATATATGTATGTGTAAATCTGGCTCTGATACCAGCCAGTACCACCCCAGCCATTTACCTCACCGCATGTCACTGCCAGTGCCTCCCCAGCCATTTACCTCACCGCACATCACTGCCAGTGCCTCCCCAGCCATTTACCTCACCGCACGTCACTGGCGTTGCGTAATGTTTATGAGCGTTTTGCGCACACATGGAGACGACGTTGCAGTAGCTAGCCTTGGCTGAAGTAGACAACTTAAGCCGCATACACACTTGCCGATGCCGACAAGCGACGGACGGCGGCGGGGGAGGGGAGCGGGGCCAATGCTGCATTCAGCTGCATAGCATCACTCAAGAAATTCCACGATTGGGCTGCATGTACAGCCGACTGGGGACCAGCGTGTGCGCACATCATTGGTCATTTACCGCCTACACACTGGCCGATATTCTGAACGATTGAACGATAACGATACCGCTCAATGGTTCAAAATATCGGCAAGTGCGTATGCGGCTTTTTAAATGGACAGACCATGGAGTGCTGTGAGGGTCTTTGAAGTAGAATCTAGCTTATCAGTCATACTGACACTCCCCTGGTTATTAGCGGCCCTTCCTCATATTGTGCCCAGTCTGTGCTTCCAGAGACCTGAAGAACTGAGCACAATACAGAGAGTTCATCCGGAGTCACTGCCCCCACTCACTTCCTACACAGGGCAGCCGGGCTGGGGCGACACACATGACCCCAGTGTCACCAATAGGAGTAAATACCATTACTTGGTATTATCATTACCCGGTATATATATAAATATATATATATATATATAGATATATATATATATATATATATATATATATTGTAAAGTGTCTTGTGTTTCTTGAACGGAAACAAATCACAAACCAAAACTTTGATTCGGTGTAAGAAAATATAATGTGAAAACTGCTAAAGAGTGTGAGTACTTTTTTTTTATAGACTGATTCAGACCCGCTCGCAAGATGCGATCGCTCGCTTGCAGAAAAGGGCCAGATATGTAAATTAAGCTCTCGGCACTGCGTGGCGTAAGGACTCCCGCTGTGTGTTAGCGAGCTACGGCAAAGTGCGCTCGCAAGTGTCTGGAAACCCCCCTTGCCATTCACAGCACACGTCATCTCCGGGAAATGTATGATTAATCGGGACCATCGTGAGCAATCGAAGCTGCTCGCAACCCTTGCGGTTGCCTTTTCCCTGCCGCAAGCACTGCGATCAGTGCGGGCTGAAATACATGCAGGTGACGTGTACAATGATTCTACTAATTATGCACGCTCTTTAAACGCCATTTTGACGGGCAGACACGCCTGCGTTCGCAACACCACTCCCCCGTTCACATGCACCTTCCCCTGTTACCACCTACAAACTGCGCTATCTGTCACTCCAAACTGCGACCTGATAGTGGCTCACGAGCAACCAAAAGCAGATCGCAACGAATGGCTTGCGCACGTGCACTGCGAATTATAGTGCATGCGCAGATGGGCGAAAATCACTCTGAGCGAGCGATTGCCCCTTAGCGAGCGGGTCTGAATCAGGCCCTCTGTGTATATTAATACATATATTTGTTATATTTGTTACTTTAATAATGAAAAGATGCCATTTATTTCAGAACTGAGAGATGGCAGAAGTAACCTCTGTCTATCTGAAACAACACGACGCGGCTTTAATGGATTTTAGCTTTCCATTCTCAATAATCAGACTGTAAGCTCATTGTAATTGCACAGACACACAATCTTCTTTTCGGCCTTTTATCATAAAGAAATGGCATGTGGGCAGGAGAACAATGGTCATCTCCCTGGCAATGGTGGCCAGGCCTGTAAGTTGTCTAAAAGCGCCTGCATGAGCCTACGGCCCCTAACCTGTGCACTGGAATCCGAAGCCCGATTTGAGCCTCATGTTCCAGGATCAATTAATAGACAAAAGGTAAAAAATGCTTTATTTTAATAAAGAAGCTTTTATACCTGTGATCACCCACAGCTTAGATGGCGTGGCAGGCAGGAGTTCTCCGGTGCAGGCTGACGACAGATGGCGATAACCATCACCAGGATGTGGCTTTGATAAATCTTTTCACAGGAGAGCTTTTCGCCTATGATAAATAGATCCTTACCCTAATATTATTAAAAACTAGAAAAAAAATCTATTGCGGAAGTCGAAACGAAAAAAAAAAATTCCCTACACAACGTATCAAATTGGAATCTTCCCAGGACTGAACTGGTTAATGCTGGATCCCTCTACTTAGAGGGACAATTTTGTCTTTGATGCAGTTGCGCCAACCAGCCCCTCTCATACATGCTTGGTGCCATGAGACTCTGCTAGCACCGGGTGTCTTATTTGCATCTTTTTAGCGACTAAAACGTGCCAAGAGACTATTCTGATTAATTTGATATGCGACACTTGTATATCTGTGTACGACTGAGGACCTGATTCAGACCCGGACGCTAGTTGCGGCCGCTCGTTTTTAGCATATGCAAATTCGGGCTAGTGACGGCATGGCAGGCGATCGTACGCCAAGGCATAAGCACGCCCACTATGTCTTGGCGAGTGATCACTTTGTCGATGTAGACGCCCATTAGCGTGTCTTTACACGCCCACTAGTGGACGTCATCTCCAGGAAGTATCTTAAAGCATTGGTACATCGAGGACCATCGGAAGCGATCGCAGTGCTTGTGATTGACTTTACCCTCCCGCATGCACTGCGAGCTCTTCAGTGTAAAAAACAACCAAGTGACGTGTAGTAGGACGCATCTTTGCTAATTATGCGCACCCACAAAACTCTGTTTGGACACTCAGATACGCCTCCGTTTGCACATCCACTCCCCTGTTCACAAGCACCTTCCCCTGTTACCACCCTCCAATGGTACATTCTGTCACTCAAAGTAGCATGCAGTCTGTGTACTATGGCCCTGATTCAGAGCCGGACGCTCTGACCAGAGCGCTCGCTCTGAATCAGGGCCCACCTCCATTAATATGGAGCGTCCACCTGGACGCTCGTATAGCTGTGGGTCACCACCCACAGCATATACGAGCGTGCAAAATGATGGTCGCGATGGTCTTGACCATCGCGACCATAGGAACTGCGAGTAAAAGCCTGCGGTTGAGTTTCTCAACCGCAAGGCCAGGAGTGATTTTGGTTCTAACAGAGCCAAAATCACTCCCACTGACATCATTAGTGATGTCAGTGGGCCGGCTTCAGATGGTAGGCGTTCCCTTGGGAACGCCTCCGTCTGGCAGGCACGCCTCTGGCACGCCCACCAAAGGGGGCGTGCTGTCAGTCACCATCGACAGCACGCCCCCTTTGATGAGACACTCCGAGCGAAGGAAAGTCCTTCGTTCGTTGGGTCTCACGCATGCGCACGACGGAGCTCCCTCCGTCGTGCGCATGCGCAGTGGGGAACATCGACCCACTTGCGAGCGTACTACCGATCGCGAGTGGGTCTGAATGACACCCTATGAGCGCACGATTCCCCAACGCTGAGACTGGCTTGCGCACGAGCACTGCAAATTATACGCATGCTCATATCACATAACTCAGCGCAGTCTCCCATATACAGACTCAGGAGAACACAGATATACAGGTGTCACATATCACATTACTCAGCGCAGTCTCCATATACAGACTCAGGAGCACACAGATATACAGGTGTCACATATCACATTACTCAGCGCAGTCTCCATATACAGACTCAGGAGCACACAGATATACAGGTGTCACATATCACATTACTCAGCGCAGTCTCCATATACAGACTCAGGAGCACACAGATATACAGGTGTCACATATCACATTACTCAGCGCAGTCTCCCATATACAGACTCAGGAGCACACAGATATACAGGTGTCACATATCACATTACTCAGCGCAGTCTCCCATATACAGACTCAGGAGCACACAGATATACAGGTGTCACATATCACATTACTCAGCACAGTCTCCCATATACAGACTCTGGTGCACACAGATATACAGGTGTCACATATCACATTACTCAGCGCAGTCTCCATATACAGACTCAGGAGCACACAGATATACAGGTGTCACATATCACATTACTCAGCGCAGTCTCCCATATACAGACTCAGGAACACACAGATATACAGGTGTCACATATCACATTACTCAGCACAGTCTCCCATATACAGACTCAGGTGCACACAGATATACAGGTGTCACATATCACATTACTCAGTGCAGTCTCCCATATACAGACTCAGGAGCACACAGATATACAGGTGTCACATATCACATTACTCAGCGCAGTCTCCCATATACAGACTCAGGAGCACACAGATATACAGGTGTCACATGTCACATTACACAGCGCAGTCTCCCATATACAGACTCAGGAGCACACAGATATACAGGTGTCACATATCACATTACTCAGCGCAGTCTCCCATATACAGACTCAGGAGCACACACATATATACAGGTGTCACATGTCACATTACTCAGCGCAGTCTCCATATACAGACTCAGGAGCACACAGATATACAGGTGTCACATTACTCAGCGCAGTCTACCATATACAGACTCAGGAGCTCACAGATATACAAGTGTCACATATCACATTACTCAGCGCAGTCTATACAGGTGTCACATATCACATTACTCAGCGCAGTCTCCATATACAGACTCAGGAGCACACAGATATACAGGTGTCACATATCACATTACTCAGCGCAGTCTCCATATACAGACTCAGGAGCACACAGATATACAGGTGTTACATATCACATTACTCAGCGCAGTCTCCATATACAGACTCAGGAGCACACAGATATACAGGTGTCACATATCACATTACTCAGTGCAGTCTCCATATACAGAATCAGGAACACACAGATATACAGGTGTCACATATCACATTACTCAGCACAGTCTCCCATATACAGACTCAGGAGCACACAGATATACAGGTGTCACATATCACATTACTCAGCGCAGTCTCCCATATACAGACTCAGGAGCACACAGATATACAGGTGTCACATGTCACATTACTCAGCACAGTCTCCCATATACAGACTCAGGAGAACACACAGATATACAGGTGTCACATATCACATTACTCAGCGCAGTCTCCCATATACAGACTCAGGAGCACACACATATATACAGGTGTCACATGTCACATTACTCAGCGCAGTCTCCCATATACAGACTCAGGAGCACACAGATATACAGGTGTCACATATCACATTACTCAGCGCAGTCTCCCATATACAGACTCAGGAGCACACAGATATACAGGTGTCACATATCACATTGCTCAGCGCAGCCTCCCATATACAGCCTCAGGAGCACACAGATATACAGGTGTCACATATCACATTACTGAGCGCAGTCTCCCATATACAGACTCAGGAGCACACAGATATACAGGTGTCACATATCACATTACTCAGCGCAGTCTCCAATATACAGACTCAGGTGCACACAGATATACAGGTGTCACATATCACATTACTCAGCGCAGCCTCCCATATACAGCCTCAGGAGCACACAGATATACAGGTGTCACATATCACATTACTCAGCGCAGTCTCCCATATACAGACTCAGGTGCACACAGATATACAGGTGTCACATATCACATTACTCAGCACAGTCTCCCATATACAGACTCAGGAGCACACAGATATACAGGTGTCACATATCACATTACTGAGCGCAGTCTCCCATATACAGACTCAGGAGCACACAGATATACAGGTGTCACATATCACATTACTCAGCGCAGTCTCCCATATACAGACTCAGGAGCACACAGATATACAGGTGTCACATATCACATTACTCAGCGCAGTCTCCCATATAGAGACTCAGGAGCACACAGATATACAGGTGTCACATATCACATTACTCAGCACAGTCTCCCATATACAGACTCAGGAGCACACAGATATACAAGTGTCACATATCACATTACTCAGCGCAGCCTCCCATATACAGCCTCAGGAGTACACAGATATACAGGTGTCACATATCACATTACTGAGCGCAGTCTCCCATATACAGACTCAGGAGCACACAGATATACAGGTGTCACATGTGAATTATTAAAAAACGTATAATATCCACCTGCCGCAAGTACCTACAATCTCAAAAACACCTGCCCCATACTTGGGGACTCCCCTGGAGTCTATTTCGCTAGTTTTTAAGTTTGTCCCCCAACTTTGGTATTTTTTGCACCCAAAATGAAAGTGCTGTTTTGGGTTGTTCCTAAGTATTTTTTTTTTTTTTTTGACACAATTTATCTTTGGGGGTGTCAAAGTCATATAATTGGTTATGATCGTTGTGCAATTATTGTCTGACGATCTAATCGTCTATGGTCTGACGATGTGTTTCCACATTGCTACTTTGCGTTGTGCAATCTGATGCGCTAAACTGCGCACACACAACACACATACACTGATGCACATAACGCACACACATATAAATTAATATATACTTATATACACGGACGCTCATATGCGTATGCACATACTTACACGTGGACGCTCATTTGTATATAGTCACATGCATGCCGACACATCTTTGCTATCTCAACACACAAACGCACATATGCGGACGCAAATGTGCAAGATGGTTCCCATTCACAATAGTTACTAACCAGAGTTATTAAAGGTATTTTTAACTAATAATTATTTTATAATATGTACTTAAATGAGATCTAAGGTTTAGAGCATAGTGGTCATGTCATGTTTGGTATCATACTAAATCCCTGTTTATTTGCAGACTCCCGTTCCCATCGGCAAAGGAGTTGCATCTTGCGTCCGCTAGTTATGGATGATAGGGAGTTATTGCATTGAATGTTAGTATCTATATGCAGTGTTGTAGCTAGTATTGACCAGTTGTTCAGCGGGAAACTACACAAAGAGACCGTTGGAGAACTGAGACATGCCCCTGATGACACTGTATGACTCAACCAATGACCAGATTATCCAGAAGCAAGAACCAATGGAAACCTGTAAACTAGTTCCTTTGTTAACATTGAACTCTGTAAAGTATATAAGCTGTGACCCGACTCCAGTGTACAGACATCCTCTTTGATGATCACAGACTTCTGGATTGATGACTGTATACTGGGACATGCATATGTATCGGCTTGTACTATTATTGATTGCTTTTTACTCTAAGTGTTAAATCTTTCATTGTGTTACTTTTTTATTACATAAATAACTTTTTGTGCTTTGGAACCACACGATTGGACTGGAAAGCAATTCTTTCTTAAGCAACTTGCAGCGCTAAATAGTGACTAGCGACTATTAGGAATCAGTAGGGGATTGTCCCCAGGGTACAGGGGAGTTCCCGCAAGTTTGCACCCCAAAACCCCAACTCTGCACTTTTTTCTGCCAGCTTTCATAGGCAAATCTTTTTCGCCGATTCCAATGCATTGACTTTCCGCACCAGCGAATTTTCGCCTGGCAAAATGGAATTTTCGCCTGGCAAAATGACGTCACCGGCGAAACTTTTTTGCCGAAAACGGCTTATCACGGCTAAGTGAATATGCCCCTTAGACACATTTTCAATAAAAAAGATGCCCAACTCTAGCAGAGCTGCATGTGAGCTGCCAGCTTACCCATGCCAGGCATATCGTGCTGCATGGCGTATTGAGGCGAGATAAGCGAGGACACATCTGTATTCCATGGTTGACGCATCCAATATATGTTACCAAATAGTTTGCTACAATTTTTTAAATGTATTTTTGAATTGTAGTTACCTGTGTAGAAGTAAGAACCAACTATTTTTCTGTATTTTCCCCATCTTTTGTACCCGGTCTTCACATGTGTGCGGATTCTGTGTTCATTTAACACTAGGAATTTATGTCGCCTATGCAGAAAAGTTATATCATTTAATTATTTATTATATATGGGAGCACTAACATGGAACTAATGGCTTCATTTAATAAATGACCATGATTATGATTTGTATTATACTACAGGGGGTGCAGCCAGCCCGGCACCCATCACTCTCCCACCCGCCTCAGCACAGAGTGACGCAACGTTCAAGAGGAAGGGTTGGAGGTCATTCTAGAACTTGTAACAAGCTAACCCTGACCTCTATAGCCAGGAGCACCCCAATTACTGGGACTGCCTATCAATCTCCCACCAATAGTTCTTAGTTACAGGTCAGCATGCCTACCTGTGTCTATGCAGCATTTAAAAGACAGGTGAATAGCTCTGATGAACATGAGGCATAAACAATGTGTAAAATGACTTCTAACACTACTGTAACTTTTGTATAGGGAATCCCAACATATCAGCGTTAGCGGGTGCAGCGCCATTGCGTTTGCAGGGGAGAATGGATGGGGAAGGTGTTTTGGAGTTAAGTTTAACTTGGAATAATTTGTCTATGACACTGCAATAACTAAGCTGCCAATAGATACTGGATCTACCAGACTGCTACTGTACTTATTGGGTAAAGTGAGGCATCATGGGAAATAGGGCAGTACTGTACAATCTGTACCTTATGATAAGGCTTGTGCTGTTGCCTGTGGACTGAAGAAAAATAGTACAAGTTTTGTTGGCATATTTATTTGAAATAAAACAAGAAAGATACATTTAAATTCAAGTATAATGCAATACAAACAATGAAATAGAATAATAATAATAATAATAATAATAATAATAATAATAATAATAATAATAATAATAATAATAATAATAATTATTATAATAATAATTATTATAATTATTAAGTGGTAAAAATAATATAACAATAAAGTGGTCACAATAATATGTAAAACAAACAAATGCAAATCGATGTAAAACAACAACATAATGTAATAGGAGACATAGGGGCATATTCAATTAGTCGCAGGGTTGTTGCCGCGTCAGACCTATTCAGTTAGCGGGGATTCCTCACGCGTGATTCCACGCAGTCAGACTTTACCCCGCAGCTCATGGAGGTGTGAGGTTAAATCCGCATAAAAACCACCAAATCGGGCTCGCGGGCGGGGAATAAAACCATTGATTCCGCAGTTTACGTGGATCAGTGTGATTCCACGTGTGAGTCAAAATTTTTCGTCACGGGAAAAAGACTATTTTATTGAATATCTTTTCCCTGCGCCGCGGGGATTTTGGCCGGCAATTAGTCGTTGGGTAAACCTCGCGGCTAATTGAATAACCCCCATAGACTACCTAAATCTGTATCTGTTTTAGTTAGTACAGTATAGGTAATAAGCCCATTGGGTCATCAAGTAACAAGAACAAATAATGTGTGTGATGACGCGAATGTGTCCTTAGACCACTGCCCAGTTAGCAATCATGGATGTGGCCGGGGCTCTATGACACAATTTGCATCATCACAGCAAATGTAATCCTGAAATCCAAAATCTCTTAGGCAGGGGCGTTTTAAGAGAGTATGGGGCCCGTGTGCACTCCCCATGCGGGGCCCCCTCCTCTCTCCCCGGTGGCCGGCAGCTGACTAACGCGGCTGGCCAGCCACCGGAGCATTAGTAGACTCCGGGCACTAGAATGTGCCCGGAGTCTACTGCGCATGCGCAGAACGCCGGAAAAATGGCCGCAGTGGCCATTTTCCAGTGTTCTGAGCAGCGCTGACACCCGACGCGGGACCACAGACAGGTAAGTTTAAAATAATATGGGTGCAGGATGTGCAGTGCGGGGCCCCCTGGACCCGGGGTCCCGTGTGCCCCGCACACACACTGGACCTGATTCAGAGCTGCTCGTAAGCGGCCGCTCGTTCGCTCCGTGGCGATGTTCGCACATCTGTGCATGCATATGGGTTGTAATACGCATGCGCGAACCAGTCAGTGTGGTCAGAAATCGTGTGCTCGCAAAACAGCGAGGGCCTGCTAATTTGAGTAACAGAATGAGGCGTTTGTGGGTGGTAACAGGGGAAGGTGCTTGAAAATGGGGAGTGGAGATCCGAACGCAGGCGTGCCAAACGGTTAAAACGGTCGTTTTAAGGGTGTGCATAATTAACAAAGCAGCGTCATCGACCACATCACTTGGTTGTTTTTTAGTCTGAACTGCTTGCATGATTGCGGTAGGAAAAAGCTACCACAAAAATAGCGAGCAGTTCATACGCCGTTCGATGTACTCAATGAATCTAATAAATAGCGAAGATGACGTATGATGCAGCGGCCAGGGGGCGTTTTTTTCAAAATAGCGAGCGCATGTTTTGTTCGCTCGTTCAGACATAGAGGCGTCAACAGACCGCAAAGAGCGAGCGCTTAATTTAAATATCCGGCCCCTTTTTCAGAACGACCGTCCGCAAATAGCGTCCGGCTCTGAATCAGGCCCATTGCACCCATTATAGATACCCCACTGTTCTTAGGTGACCCTTAGGAACTACAAACTCAAGAAGCCTCAGGGATGTGTTTTTACCCTCTCACAGGTTTTTCCCTAATTAGTCTCATGATACATATACTGTATGTATATTTATTATGGTAAATTAATGATCATTTAATTGCTACATGTGTCTTATTGTATTAATTTTAATAAATGTATTATTATTATATTTATTATTATTATTATTATTATTATTTTCAATAAAAAAAAAAATATATTTTTTATTATTTATTTTGTACGGGATTGGATCGAGTTAACAGATCAGACATATTAGCGCTGCGTCAGTCTGCCGTTACAGCTGCTCTGCATGTATTGACGCGTATTAAGCGCAATTAAGGCGGATATTTCTGTTGAATTGTGGATTCTCATTAGATGAAGGATTTATTTCTTTCATTACCATATCTGAGGGAATCGAGAAACGCGATAAGCCCATTGCGTGAATCAATGTCCAACTTTACATATTAGTTCATTGATTGCTGATGTAGTTTGCTTTAAATGGTAGAATTGGTCAATCCAATCTCAACGTAAAACAATATTGACGTAGCCTGCGTGTGCGATAAATCACCGGCTGCAGCAGCAGCAGCGTGGAGTGAGTTCCCAGGCTAGAGGGGGTTAATCATCAACAGAGTTTGACAGGAGTGAATGTGCAGGCCAGATGAATCGAGCGCCTATAGAGACACACACACACACACACACACACACACACACACACACACAGTGTGTGAGAATTACGTGGCATTATACTGTATAGTGTGTGCATAATGTAAAACAGGATGATCTCTAGCTGCCGTCTTCGCACAGGACAGTAATGAGTAACATGTGTGACTTTTAAACGAAGATCGTGTACAGTACCGGCATGCAATAGTTAGTTTGTTTCTCCTGTCATCACAATAACATGGGGTAATTGTGTTCGAAATTGGTTGTTTTTATTTTCTTCTAGGTTGCTGGACAATAGTTCAGTCATTCTTGGCATGCACAATGGAGTGACACAGTAACATTAGCCGCACAAAGCCGATGCTGTAACTACCTCAGGGCCTGATTCAGCGACGGACGGAGTGCGCACAGCTGTTCTGCATGGCAGATGGGATGACGCAATGAACGGCGCGATGCAACTACATGCAGCATGCTAAGATACATGGCGCCGTTGTGCGCTGGATTGTGCAGTGTGTACAGCATGCGAGATGTAATGTTACATCTAGGGATGCACGCCGACCCCCTGTGTTTTGGTTTTGGTTTTGGTATACTCCTTCAAGGTTTTGGATCTGGATTTGGTTTTGAAAACCACCCTCAAGTGTTTTGGTTTTGGATCTCGATTTTTTTAAAATAAAAATGAGATTAAAAAATTTTCAAAACAGCTAAAATCATGTAATTTATGCAATCCAAAACCTGAAATTCAGATTTAAAATCCGAATTCCGAACCGCAAAAAAGATCAGCACCTCAGGAGATTAGAACCGCGACTCGGATTTACCAGGATTCACGAAATTCGGGTGTATTCGGAATTCTGGAGAACCGAACCGCTCAACCCTCAGGTTACGCAGGAATGCCGGTGTTTTCGCTCTGCCGTGGCCTGAAAATCTGCGTCGGAAGATGCATACCCGGTCCTGGAAACCCCTTGACAATGGCATTTTAAAGATCCCTGGCCATCACCGCATCATGAAAAAGTTGCTTGCTTGGCCGGAAGATGTCACTGAGACCAGCTTCGCCTGGGACCCACTGCTGCCAAATGACACCGCTGTCTGAGAGCCGCTCTGCCAATCTCTGGTCACTCTAACAGCCTCGGTTTCACCACGCTGATCACCGGTCACCGGGGACACCTCTCTGTCTCAGGACAGTGTGCTGCGTCTCACCACTCTCCTCACTCTCTCCTCAGTTAGCATACAGTTAGGGAGCCTGTGGCAGTTCAACTGTCTCTGCTGCACCCGCCGGCCGCAAGGCGGTTCGATTCCCGGCAGCGCCTGGCCGACAGATGAGCAGAGCCCGACAGCGCTGGAAATCCCGATCGTCGCTAAGGTAAGTATATACTAACCTAACCTAACCCCCTAACCCTCCTTAGGGGTGCCTCACCCTAACCTCCCCCCCTGTGCCTAACCCTAACCCCCCCTTCCCCGCTGCCTAACCCTAATCCCCCCTCTAAGTGCCTAACCCTAACCCCCCCTTCCCCGCTGCCTAAACCTAAGTCCCCTGGGGGGGTGCCTAACCCTAAATCCCCCCCAGGGGTGCCTAATCCTAACCCTCCCTCCCCCTAGCCTAACCCTAACCCTCCCGGGGGGGTGCCTAACCCTAAATACCCCCCGGGTGCCCTAAACCTAACCCCCCCCCCGCGGCTGTCCGCTCGCAGCACCCGGCATCCCTACGATCGGGATTCCGGGCGCCTGTCTCGCGGCGTTGGGGAAATGTCAGGCGTCTACATGTAGACACCGGGTATTTCATCCTCGCTGGGATATGACAGTCGGGAAGCCGGCTATTAAGGCAGCCGGTTTCCCGATTGTATACCTGCCCACCAGACCCACACGTAGCATGCCAGGCATCTAGAAATATCTGGCACTGCAAACTGCATCCTATAAAGAGTCTTATGGTGCTGGCCACTGAAGTGGGGAAGCAATAAATTGTCCATTACCACAAAACAATTAGCATAAGTGTAGAGTCCAATATTTTACATTAAATGTAAACAGTCCCCTTTAATACAATAAATTAATGCTCCCATACAGTAGCTGCTTATTACATAGTGTGGGCAGCCGAAGACTACCCAACAAACTAGTGGGGTGCCACAATAGTATTATTGAATAAAGATAAATAATGTAGACTATTCACTGCATACCCTGCACCCATATTATCCGCTTACCTCTCCAAGGCCCGCGTCGGGTGTCTCAGCCCTGAACAAAACGCCAGAAAATGGCCACCACGGCCATTGTTTGCGCATGCGCAGTGAGGAAATCGCCGGGAAAATGGCGACCTGCGCATGTGCAGTAGACTCTGAGCACACTCTAGTGCCCAGAGTCTACTGATGCTGCGGTCAGCGGTCAGATGTGTCAGTCTGCTGCTGGCCGTTGGGGAGAGAGGAGGTGGCCCCGGACAGGGGGCTTGATGTACTAAAGGTAAAAATGCGGTAAAACCCCCGAAAATGGAGTTTTCGTGGGGTTTACCGCATTCCCCGAATGTATACTAAGCACCTGGAATGCAATGTATTCCGGTGCTTCGCCCCAATGGGTAACGCCACCTTCATGTGCAGCCTAGGGGCTTCTTATCGGGATGCTCCCCCTTGGGAGGGATCCGGGATGCTCCCATGAGCCCTCGTGGCCCACGTCCTTCTGTGCATGCGCAGAACGCCAGAGGGGCTTCTGGGTGTTAAACCCAGAAGTCCCTCTGCCCGGCAGCATCGCAAAGGAAAGCTCTTATCGGGAGAGCTGTCCTTTGCGAAATACTTGGTACATACTGCGGTATTGAATGTAGCAACCAATCAGTGCCTGACTGTCAGCTTACAGGCTGTGTTTGAAAAATGACAGTTAGGAGCTGATTGGTTGGTACTTTATCTCTCTCCACTTTTTCTATACAGAGATTAAGTGTGACTCAGAATCAGACCCTTTGTTACATATAATGAGGTTTACTATGCAAAATATATTGTGGGCATATTTCCAGTCTCTCCATCTTTGCCTGGTCTCTGTCAGCGCAAATTGCGCCATCGGCAGCCCAGACTGTCCACATCACTAGGGAAATGAGCGGTGCTGGGAGACTTGCACTCTACTGGGTGACCGGGAGAACCACCTAATTTCATACTTGCCTACCCTCCCGATTTGGTCGGGAGCCTCACAAAAGTTGGGTGCCACTCCCAACCTCCCGGAAAGGCAGGCAAGACTCCCGGCTGCCGCCCACCCCTCCTATCCCCCTGCAATACATGTAAAGCCCCCGCAGCGGGGGACGGTGATGACGCGATTCACGTGGAATTGCGTCATTGGCCCCGCCTCCTGCTTCACACATGCCTGTAATATCGGCAGCGTGTAGCGGGGGTGGGGCCAAAGTGACGTGATTGCATGGCTCCGCCCCCCGCCAGCAAACACTCGTCGTCTGGCTGGCCCTACCCCTTTTGCTGGCCACGCCCCCTCCAGTCATGCCGAACTGGCTGCTCCCTCCTGGAAGGGGCAGCCAGATAGTCGGCAAATATGCCTAATTTTCAGGAGCATCCTGGTCATTCCATCAAACCGAGCAAGTATGACTGAAACTCAGGTGTCTATTTATTAAGCCGTGGATGGAGATAAAGTGAATGGAGGTAAAGTACCAGCCAATCCACTCCTAACTGCCATGTCACAGGCTGTGTATGAAAAATGACAGTTAGGAGCTGATTGGTTGGGACCTGATCTCCATCCAAGGCTTAGTACATACTGTAGACCCCTCAATGATGCTTTAATTTACATGGCAAGAGTGTGGGAGGCATAAGGGTTCAATATGAGAAAATGTATCTTAAAACACAGTTGCACATTCATATATCAATTCACCAGGTTCATTCTGAAGCACTGTGCTGTACATCCCTATCTAAGAGTCAAAGGTCAGTTACATGACTGTGAATATATAATCTCCTCCGGCCATAAACACATAATAGTGAAAGTGACATTCCCTGGCAAACATCTTATCTGCTTTCTCCAACCTCCTATCTTTCACTTTTGTGTTCCCTGAGGCCGAGAATTCTGCAGCTGAAATGTTATCAGACCACATTGCTCCTGCTGCTTGATGTGTTGTTTGCAAACCATGCAATGTGTCGCAGGCTGAGCGCCAACTGAAAGCGCATCGTTCAGAACTGCAACAAAAATGTAAACCACAATCTAAGACCTGGGCAGGGTACGACCGTTGCAATGTGTGAAGTGTCGGTTTGCAAAAGGACTAAAAAAGGTTTGCAAACCTCCTAAGGACAAAAAGTCAGTCTTTCTAGAAGTGGTTCTGATTGCCGCAACTGACCAAATCTCCCGTGGTAGGAGCCTAATGCCTAGAAAAAGGGACAGAACCTGGTTGGCACTATTCATCTGTCGTATGGCAGTGATTGGTGACACAGGTGGATTTCTTAGCTTGTTTGATTTATAACAAATGGAGACACGTCTGCTTTGGAGGAGAAAGTAGGAACAACGTGTGTTGCAGATGTCCCGCAGGCTTAACGTCCTTCTTTTGGAAGCCAAATAAAAGAAACCACACAGTAGAACCACATTTGCCTTACACATGGTTTTGCCCTGCAGTTTACAGCAGTTTGCTCAAAAGCAGATGTTGTTCGGGTCCCTCCATATACACACTGGATGTAATTTTTTGCACACCGCAGGGTGATACACTCTGCATTGTGTGTGTACAAAGCACGCACAATGTATGACAGTTTGTAAACCGAGTATTCCTGAGTGGGTCCAGGAGGTCTGACAGATAGTGTATGACACATGACGTGATGCCACAGTGGTAAGAATTGCCGCCTCACAGCAGTGAGATCCGAGGGTTGATTTTGGAGAGGGCCCTGTCTGTGTTATGTTTGTATGTTCTCCACGTGTTGCATGGGTTTGCTGCAGGTGCTCCTGTTTCCTCCCACAGCCGAAATAAGGCGATTTCCCTCCCCCTTGGCTGCCACCATTGCGTAAATTTCTAATTTATGCTGTACATGGCTCCTCCGCCATTATTTCCCATACACACTGAGGCTGATGCAGAGCTGTATGTACGAGCGTATGAGTGTATCTTGCGTGAATTCATACTGTGTACGCGTCTGCAATGAGTGCACATAAGTACAGGCATTTTGTTTGTATCTAGACTTATGACCAGAGAGATAGAACTGCATTCTCACATAGGCAAAGTCACGTTAGGGTAGTTTCTATAATGGGTGCAGGGTCTGTGGTGCATAGGGAACCACACACCCTGAAACTCTGTCACCTCTGAAGCTCTACCGTCTGAGGCCCGTCGGCCAAAGCCCAGTATAGAAAATATATCACTGGTGTCGAAGCTGGATAATTGGCTGAGACAAGATCAGTTTAAAATTGGATCGCAGCGACGCCATCTTGCGACTGGCCGCAAGACGCCATCTTGGAAATGAGATCGCAAGACGCCACTTTGTTAATGGCCGCCTAAGCGCCATTTTAGATAAACTCACACTTTAGTACATGTGGCGATATTACTATTAGCATCATGCGATTGCATCTGTGACCATCGCCATAAGTTACGGCGATTCATCAAAAGTCCATTTCATGACTTTACGAAGTTTGGGTGCTCTGGATAAAGTGTGTATATTATTATAATTCCCCTAAAGGATATATTTCAGAAATGGCTGTACAGTATGTCAAAATTGGATTGCATTAGCTAAACAGAGCAAATGGCCACGTGACAGCTAGCCTGTGAAGACAAGCTTCATGGACATAACGTCTGCTCTCACTCCAGGTGGCCCTGCTGGAATACAGCAAGAGGGTCGTTTGTAGCACCTTACATTAGCAGGCTTCCTATAATAAAATACCTTCAAAGCCAAGAGTGTTATCTGAGGTTTGGGTCTTGTAGCTGTGCTAATTTGCATCTACACAGGCCCTGGGAGAACAAAGACCAGTATTTTGGAGCCTGAAAAGGGTGGGGGCTGCTGGGGCATGAGCAAGTCATGGAACTATAATGCTCAGCATTCCACACTGCTAGGTGTTCACTTCTAGGGATAGCTGAGAGCGAAGAAGTGCTCCCCATGTCGGTCTATGGTGGTCTCCCTCCACACAGATTCTCTAAGACTTCAGATCAGCGTTATCTCTGTGCTCTAATAAATTCACGTGCCTGTAGAGGCTCATGCTATAATTGCGTAATCACTGTGAGTTTAAGTGAGATTTAAGTGCACCATTTCTCATACACACATTAATACGCACAATTGCGCTGTTAACTAGTTGCATATTAGCGAATGCATAAGACCCTGTATGAAAACGCTCCATGCACACGCATCTGCCCCAAGTTAACTAGCATCTTTACATCAAACCCCACACACTAACACATTACATATTCACATTCAAGGTTCCATAAGCTTTAAGGTATAAGATTCAAGTATGCACATTTACTATAATTGCTATGAAATAAAGATTATTTCGTAACTAAGGTTTTATACATGATAAGTAAGCCATGTTTGGTATTGTACTGATGCGTACTCTCTCAACAGTATTCCAATAATATCGATGGAGAGATCGCAACATGCATTCTCAACTTATGGACCGCAGAGACTTCAAGCAACAAAATGTACATTATATGAACAACTGTTAGGATTTGCATGAGGCGGGGAACCAGAGACCTTCGGTTGTTAGAGGCTGGACTGTGTCTATTTGAAACAACCTTTTAAATTCCTTGTACCATATGCCCTCTCCTTTAGGACCAATGGTATTAGCAACAAACTTCTCTATTGTGTTGTTTACTCCTGGGGGGTATAAATATGTGTGCTCTGACCCTGGGTTCCTAGTCTTCTTGCTGAATGCTGACTGACGAGGGGTTTCTTGCTGATGCCTAACATCTGGACCAGAGAGCGCTGCGTAGGTATAATTGTACTTGGGTCTGTATAATTTCTTTGCGCTAAGATTATATGAGGATCATAGCGTGTAACTGCTGTACTTTTACTTGAATAATACTTTGTGCTTTGGAACCACAGGTTCTAGGTCTGGAGTCTTTATTTACTGTATGACTGCGTACGCAAATTAGCGTCATCCTTAGACGTTTATAGGCAGGATATTAGAAGGTATAGGCAGGGGTATATAGAGGTTCAAAGGCAGTATCGTTACTGGGACAGAATGTTGATTTTGCAGAATAAATAACCTTACTGAGTGGTAGATCAACCATTTCAAAAACACACGTTTTTTGTAGAGATATGCGCGGACCACCATCTTTGGGTTTTGGTAAAACCACCTTTTAAATGTGATGGTTTTGATTTTGGCAAATCCACCCTCAAGTATTTTGGTTCAGATTCGGATTTGGTTTTGGATTTCTTTAAAATTGATTAAAACAGATGACATCACGTGATTAGGACTTGTTTGGACCGATTTACATGCAATCCAAAACCGAGATTCAGTTTTTAAATCTGAGATTCGAACCTACAGCAGACCCAAACCGGTACTCCGTTCTGTTTGGAACCCCAAAAGTGATCCGAGCTGGGACTCGATTCGACTTGGAAACCCTAAGTACTGGTGTGATCGTTTTTCAGGAAAACCAAACAACACATCTCTATTTGTTTGGTCGTTCTGGAGCAGAGCAAATTATTATTATTATTATTATTATTATTATTATTATTATTATTATTACCAGTTATTTATATAGCACACACAAAGTCCGCAGCACTTTTACAGACAGAATATTTATCCATTCACATCAGTCCCTGCCCCAGTGGAGCTTACAATCTATATTCCCTACCACATGCACCCACACATACAATGCTAACCATTACACCGTCTGTGCTGCCCAAAGGCGAATAATGAAGTGAATGTGTGTTATTTTTAGGGATGTGCAGGCTCGGATAGGTTCGAGTTTGCACGCCGAGTTCGAATTTTTCCCTCCAAAAAACGGGACTCAGAAAGATGCAAAACGTCATCTTGCATGGACAAACATCATCATTCCTGGACTATCTTGCATGGACAAACATCATCATTCCTGGACAAAAGTCCAGGAATGATGATGTTTGTCCATGCAAGATGACGTTTTGCCTCGTTCTGAGTCCCGTTTTTTGGAGGGAAAAATCCGAACTCGGCGTGCAAACTCGAACCTATCCGAGTCTGCACATCCATTTATTTTCTATTTTTTTGTACAGACAGACGGCTTTCATTTGTACGGTCATATTTATTAACTATTGGGTCCTAGACCCCATAATTATAATTTCTTATTGCCTATTTGCGGCAGTAAGAAATTATTAATTTCCTGGATGCATTAAAATACACCCCAAGGGACAGGGGTTCCTATAGGAGATGTCCCACTTCCTATGGTGTGTAATAAGTGCAGTGGTCGATAATTTGTCAATTTCCAGAGATTGGTAAATTTGGCAAAAAAGCAGCCCATAGAAACTATATGTACATACATTCAGGGGATACTTAATATTTGCAGTACCCCAAAAAAACTGGTGTTTTCGGGGAATATCCCTCAAATATTAATAGATAAATATGCCCTGTAAGTAATAAAGAATACATATTTTATTATATACTGTAGGTAAAAATGGGGTAAAATATAACCCCCCCCATTACATCTTCCTATAGTTTATAAAATGTCAGAGTTCACCCCAAAGAATCCAATTAAACTGTAAAACCTGGTGAAACGATCGTGAGTCAACACTTGTGAAAACTTTTTCATATTAGTTTCTACTTCAGACAGTGAAAAGTATTCAAAGTCATCACTTTGTATCGGGAAAGTTTAGAACATTCTACAGAACTTCAAATAAGCATCTTCATAATAATAGAGGGATAAAAATGTTTTTTTTTTTTTTGCAGGAAATAAAGCACATTATGGGCAGTATTCAATTTGAGGCGAAAACCCGTTATCGGCGATAATTTATTATTTTTGCCTGTTTTAATTATCCCCGTATTCAATTTCAAAGACTTTTCACCGGTGCGGGGATAACTTTTCTCCACACAATAAGTGGCGAAAGAAAGTGCAGAATTGGGGTTTAGGGGAGCAGGCTTAAAAAAAATAGCCTGCACCCCTGGGAATGTCCCCTAAAATTAATGTGTGTCAAAAAAAGTAAAAAAGAAAAAAAATCGGGACACCCCAAAAAATTTACTTGAATTTAGGGGTTAAAAAAAAAAATATGGGGGACAAACTTCTAAACTACCGCAATTTATTCCTGAGGAGTCCCCGTGTATGCGGCAGGTGTTTTCTACATTGTGGGTGGTAGCGGCAGGTGCATATTTAAAGAATTTTTAAAAATCATTTAAGGGACTTAAAAATATGCTTACACCCATTTTTATGTACCCCAAATTTGATGGAGGTATTTTTTTTTTTGCAAAAAAAAACAACTAAGTGCTATTCTGTACCCCTTCTTCACAGGCGCATTTATGCACCTAGCGCAGGCCAAAACGGGGGTACCCATAGTGATCCCCCATGTCAGGACATCTTTAGGGGGGTCCCTGGATGATTTCCCGAAAATTCCCCTATTTTTTCCATACTTACCTTTTGCCGGGTCCCGATTCCGCAGCTTCTGGAATTGAATAAGGAGATAAGCAGGCACGCGCCCAATACTTTATCCCCTGCCAAACCTCCGATGTGGAGCGAAAAGTCCGGCATGGATCCAAATTGAATTGCCCCCTAAGACTTTGCTTTCTCCTTCCTCTGCAGGTAGCTCCACCCCTTCGCTGTCTCCATCTCTCCATGGCTCCACTTTCCTCACCATTTCTGAACTGCTATCTGACCTCTGCGCACGTCCCTGGTGACTGTTATTCTATCATGCTGATTGCCCAGCCTGAAACAGCTGAAACCGCAAGGGCTATTTGCGGCCTGCATTGTGCGAGCTGCTACGACCGGCCTGCCTCTGACATCTTGTGGATGAGGAGTTTTAGCTTGACCCTCTCTATATAACCTCCGTTCATGAACTCAACCAAATACACCACAACGCAGGTGCCTGCTGGCGCCATTTCTCCTGCCCGCTCTCAGCAACATATTTATCCCATACTCCGTTAGATTGTAAGCTCGCGTGATTAGGGACTTCCTGCTGTTTCCTTGACTGCTCCCATCTAGCGTTATTGCTCCAAATTTTCTGATTGCTACTCCGTGTTCTGAGGAGACTTGTTTCTTGACTTTGCTTCCCGCTTGCTCCTTGGGTATCTTTGCTGTGAATTCTGGTATTCAACTTCTGGATGGTTTGACGATTCTTCTGGACACTGCTCTGGTGCTTCCTCCATCTTATTTGGATCAGACCCATGGCTAGTCTGACTACTCTCCTGTACTTATTCCATTCTTATTAACTGGAACAGTATAATAAAGTCTCAGCAACTTCACACAGGAACTGTCTCCTATGGGGATCGAGGACCTGAACAGTGCAAATCTCCCATTATAACTCATTCTAGGGATATAGTTAGTGGAGATGTTGCCCATAGCAACCAATCAGATTCTAGCTATTATCTTCTAGAAGGTACTAGATAAATGTAAAGTAGAACCTGATTGGTTGCTATGGGCAACATCTCCACTGCTATAAATCCACACTTTAGTAAATATACACCCCAGAGTCTTGTTTTCTTCTACTTTCTTTGAGATCCTTGCAAAAAACTTTAAGGAAAACTGAAGTGAAAAAGAAGGGAAGAAATCCCGATCTGGCTCTCAACATTCTGGAGTTGGTTCAAATGTCTGGACTGTAGAGGGGTATATTTACTAAACTGAGAGTTTTTAGAATTGGAGATGTTGCCCATGGCAGCCAATCAGATTCTACTTAACATTTAACTAGCACTTTCTAGAACAGGGATGGGGAACCTCAGGCCCAGGGGCCGTATAAGGCCCACGGAAACATTTGGTCTGGCCCTCGGAGCTTTTCTCTGCTAGCCTCATCTGGCTAGCAGGGTGACTAGAATGGCACCCTGCAGCCAGAATCTATGCAGGAGTACCACCTGAAGCGTCCTTAGGATGCTTCAGACGGTCACACCGCTGCCCTTACAGCTCCAATCACTGGCTGTAATCACTGGTGATTGTGGCCCCCACCCCCGTGTGACATCACATGGAGGGCGTGGCCTGCCCCGGGCCCACGAATAATGTTATATATATCAAAATGGCCCTCGGCTGAAAAAAAGTTCCCCACCCCTGTTCTAGAAGATAATAGCTAGAATCTAATTGGTTGCTATGGGCTACATCTCCACTTCTAAAACCTGGCACTTATATATAAATATACCCCCTTTATGGCATCCATCTCACAGATTTCTGGTGAGCATAGTCACTCTGTACCTGAAGTGCTGGGGGAGCTTGCTGCTAAGAAAGGCATAGACTGTATAGGACTTTATTAGACTGTGCTTGTTACCGTATTGACCAGCTCCCATTGGCAGCTCCATGTTTTCACCTATTGTTTGTTATGTGTTATTCTAGGTTTTGGGGAGACCTATTTAGTGGATTATAGGCTGCAGCCTTTGGGAGCAATCTAACCAGGTGAGAGGTGGCTTGTGCGAGCAGTTCTCATGGCAAACTCACACTGCCAAGTACAGGTACAATCCAAATACAAATTTGCTTTTTTTTTTTTCTCATGGGAAATTTTTTTTAGTGCAAAAAGGTAGGGAAAATCTTTATTGTAGGTAAAAATGTTGGGACACTGAACAGAGGGCCTGATTGAGACCCGCTCGCAAGCGGGTCGATTGTTAGGCAGTGCGCACGCGCGAGCCCCGGAGTGAGTGCAAAAAAGCACTCGCTCCGGCGCTCGCATCCAAAAGGGGCGGCTGTCGATGTTGATCGACAGCTCGCCCCGTTTGGAAGGCGGGGCAGGGGGGGGGGCTGGGCAAACGGAGGCGTTCCTGCAGAAATGCCTGCCGTTTGTGGGCGGCCCTGCTGACATCACTCGTGTCATCACTCGTGATGTCAGTAGGTGGACTTCCTGCTCTATTAGAGCAGGAAGTCCACTGGGGCTTGCGGAAATGAGACCCTATCGCAAGGGTCTCGTCGCAAGCCCAAAGGTCGCGATGGTCTTGACCATCGCGACCATCACCTGGCCGCTTGCATAAGCTGTGGGTGGTAACCCACAGCTATGCGAGCGGCCAGGAGGCCGCAACTAAAAAAACAAGCGCCAAGCCCTGATTCAGAGCGAGTGCTCGCTTTATGCGAGCGCCTCTGAATCAGGGCCAGAACCCCTTGGACACCACCCCTAATGACTAATTATGCATTTGGAAGCTTTCAATTAGCTTAATTGTCCCAAAAATTACATATAATTTTTGGGTGTTAATAAAAAAATGGGCTCAAATTACCCCAAAATCAACCTTTTCGTTAGTTTCAGCACCTCAAATTTAATTAAAGTATTATTGGAATTGAAAAATAATTGTGTTTATATTTTTATTATTTTTACATTTTTTGTTAACAATTGTAAAGTGGCCTCAACTTATTCCATTGGAAATTAAACAAAAGAAGTTTTCTTTTTATCATTTTTTTTTTAACTTTTGAAAAAAAATGCACAAATCAGCTTTTTGACACCATTTAAAACCCCCCATTACTTTCCTTATGCCCCATAACAGCCTTCGCTATCTTCCTGCTAACGAAATTGTCACATTTTTGGAGTCCAGGATGGTTTCCCCTACTTTTGTCATGCCCTTCTAGAAAATTTGCACATCCTTGCCGCGAGTAATGTGAAAATGCATTTCGAACTGGATCTTGCGTTTCTCGGAAGCCCGCATTCATGATATGTTTGCGAGTTTCATAAAACAAGCTCGCTTTTGCAAACTCGCACCTAATTGGATTGACCACCTTTGTGTGCGCTTCAAAGCAATCTCTCTGTTTATTCCCTCGCATCTTATTTTTATTGTTGAACGGTGAAGAGCAAAAGCAACGAGTTATCTTTGAACATAGTAGCAGTCACAGTTTGACGTTAAAGAAAATACTAAAATTCTTTTTCATTATTAAAATAAAAAGTGATTAACTCACGTTTAAAAATGATTTGAAAGCACTAACTCTGACACAAATTGCAAAGTAAAATGCCAATGGCATACGGGAGGCACAAATTTCTCAATTCGGTTGGTGATCGTTTCACGGACATGTTGGTCAACCAGTTGAAAGTTGAATCGGTTTTCAGGCATCTCAACTAATGGGTCATAGGGCCTGATTCAGAGGCGGTCGCTATTTGCGCTCGCTCATCCTGAAAATAGGGGTGGCTATTCAAATGAACCGTTCGCTGTTTGCGGTCTGTTCACGCCTCTAGGTCTGAACGAGCGAACAAAACTTGCGGTCGTTTTTTGGGAAACTACGCCCCCTAGCCGCTCGCATCCTACGTCATGTCCGCTATTAGATTAATCGAGTACATCGAACAGGGTATGAACTGCTCGCTATTCTTGTGGTCGGTTTTTGCTACCACAATTTTGCGAGCAGTTCTAGCTATAAAATAACCCAGTGACGTGGTCAATGACGCTGCTGTTTTAATTATGCACACCCATAAAACGCCCGTTTTGACCTTTAAGCACGCCTGCGTTCTGATTTCCACTCCCCGTTTTCAAGCACCTTCCCCTGTTACCACCCACATACGCCTCATTCTGTCACTCAAATTATCAGGCATTCGCTATTTTGCGAGCACAAGAATTTCGACCGCACTGACTGGTTCGCGCATGCGTATAACGATCCGTACGCATGCGCAGTTGGCCAAACATCGCTCGGAGCGAACGAGCTGCCGCTTACGAGTGGCTCTGAATCAGGCCCATAGTTTCCAGCCTGATGGTGACGTCCTGTGATCTTTCCGGAGCAGATGAGAAAATAGGTGCTGCCATATTTGTCTTTTACCTTTAACACACAGCATTGTTATTAAAAGCATGAAATGACAATGGAGAAGGCGAAGCACAGGGTGATTAGGTAATTGTTATCTGCTGAAGGTTGTAACACAGCTCATAGTCCTCCTACGCCCTAAAAATCACAATGTGATGGGGAAGAGCCATCAAGTCTTATTGACAGGATGATTATTGCATAAGACTAAGCAGACGTGGTATTTATAAACCCTCTGAGTGGTGTGAAAGCTCCGGCATAGTCCCGTCAAGTGGTATCCGACCTCAAAGCTCAAGTAGACTAAACTTTACAAAGTGCCTGAGTATATTGGGCTCGTCAGTCAGGGAAAGCCAACTACTAACTACTAATATAAGTGATCCACGGAACCGCATGGTAACTGTGTGTAATGCAGGAGACATGATGTGGAGGGTTGAGTATGATATGTCAACATGCGTTCTGTAGACAGTGATGAAATGACAACGTGTTAGACTGTCGACATATCGCCCCTTACCTGCTCCCAACAGCTCCAGCTCTCCAGCGTCTTCTGGATCCTGGCAGTTATGTGACTTCCAGGTGACACCTGTGATCCTCTGTCATTCGGGTGAGTATTTCTCCTCTATCATTAACCCTAATCCCTTTCTATAGTGCCTAATTCTAATCATCCCACCTGCAGTCTAACCCAAACCTCCCACTGCAGCCTAACCCTTACATCCCTCCGCAGCCTAATACAAAACTTCCCCCGCAGCCTAACCCTAACCTCCCCGCACAGACTAACCCTTACCTTCCCCCGCAGCCTAACCCTTACATCCCTCCGCAGCCTAATACAAAACTTCCCCCACAGCCTAAGCCTAAACCCCACACAGCCTAACCGTAACTTCCCCGCACAGACTAACCCTTACCTTCGCCCGCAGCCTAACCTAAACCATCCCCCGCAGCCTAACCCTAACTTCCCCCCACAGTCTAACCAAACCTTTCCCTCGCAGCCTAACACTAATCCCCCCCCACAGCCCAACACTAACCTCCCCGATGCAGCCTAACCCTAACCTTCCCCCGCATCCTAACCCTAACCTCCCCGCGCAGCTTAACCCTAACCTTCCCCCCCCCACAGCCCAACACTAACCTCCCCGCGCAGCCTAACCCTAACCATTCCCTGAAGCCTAACCCTAACCTCCCCGCGCAGACTAACCCTTACCTTCCCCCGCAGCCTAACCTAAACCATCCCCCGCAGCCTAACCCTAACTTCCCCCCACAGTCTAACCAAACCTTCCCCTCGCAGCCTAACACTAATCCTCCCCCCCGCAGCCCAACACTAACCTCCCCGATGCAGCCTAACCCTAACCTTCCCCCGCAGCCTAACCCTAACCTCTCCGCGCAGCCTAACCCTAACCTTCCCCCCCGCAGCCCAACACTAACCTCCCCGCGCAGCCTAACCCTAACCATCTACGGAGCCTAACCCTAACCCTCTACGCAGATTAACTGTAACCTTCCCCTGCAGCCTAACCCTAACCTCCCTGCGCAGGCTAACCCAACCTTTCCCCCACAGCCTAACTCTAACATCTGCTCTCACAGCCTAACCCTAACCTCCCTCACAGCCTAACCTCCCCCCGCAGCCTAAACTTCTCACCTGCTGTCTAACCAAAAATTGCTAAGTACAGTATGTTGACATTATGAATGTCAATATATCATTCCACACCCCACAAGAATACATTGGCTGGAACAATATGCAAACACCAGGGCCGTAACTGGCGTAGTGCGGCCTGTGCCATGGCACAGGGCACCGCAGGACAAGGGGCGCTATTCAGGCCTGTCAATTTTCTGTTTATTATCAGTCTCACTTGTAGCTTCCTCTTATCTCATCCCCAGCATCTCCTGGCCTCCCCTATCTCTTCCTTGGCCCTTCCCCATGAGGCCATGGCCCTCTCTCAGGTGCACTATATTATGTCCCTATTTATCCCCAGCATCTCCTGGCCTCCCCTATCTCTTCCCTGGCCCTTCCCCATGAGGCAATGGCCCTCTCTCAGGTGCACTATATTATGTCCCTATTTATCCCCAGCATCTCCTGGCCTCCCCTATCTCTTCCCTGGCCCTTCCCCATGAGGCCATGGCCTTTTTTCGGATGCACTATCTTATGTCCCTATTTAAAAATAGGGTGGGGTGCCAATGCTCTTTCTGGCACAAATGAATAGCACAAATGAAAATAAAAATCTTTAAGGGGTCTATTATTCATCATGACACTAAAACTATCCTACTCTGATACTGTCTTGCACTGACACTATCCTACTCTGACACTGTCCTACACGGACACTATCCTACTCTGATACTGTCCTACTCTGGCACTATCCTACTCTGATACTGTCCTACACTGATACTGCCCTACACTTACACTATCCTACTCTGATACTGTCCTACTCTGATACTGTCCTACTCTGATACTGTCCTAAACTGGCACTATCCTACTCTGATACTGTCCTACACTGACACTGTCCTACACTGACACTATCCTACTCTAATACTGTCCTACACTGACACTATCCTACACTGACACTATTCTACTCTGATACTGTCCTACTCTGACACTGTCCTACACTTAAACTGTCCTACACTGACACTATCCTACTCTGATACTGACCTAAACTGGCACTATCCTACTCTGATACTGTTCTACACTGATACTGCCCTACACTTACACTGTCCTACACTGACACTATCCTACACTGATACTGTCCAACACAGACACTATCCTACTCTGATACTGTCCTACTTTGATACTGTCCTACTCTGATACTGCCCTACACTGATACTGTGCTACACTGATATTTTCCTACACTGACACTATCCTACACTGATATTGTCCTACACTGATACTGTCCTACACTGACACTATCCTACACTGACAGTATCCTACACTGACACTGACCTACACTGACATTATCCTACACTGACGCTATCCTACTCTGATACTGTCATACACTGACACTGTCCTACACTGACACTATCCTACTCTAATACTGTCCTAGACTGACACTATACTACACTGACACTGTCCTACACTGACACTGTCCTACACTGATACTGTCCTACACTGACACTATTCTACTCTGATACTGTCCTACTCTGACACTATCCTACTCTGATACTGTCCTACTTTGATACTGTCCTACTCTGATACTGCCCTACACTTACACTGTCCTACACTGATAGTGTCCTACACTGACACTATCCTACACTGATACTGTCCTATACTGACACTGTCCTACACTGATACTGTCCTACACTGACACTGTCCTACTCTGATACTGTCCTACACTGATACTGTCCTATACTGACACTGTCCTACACTGATACTGTCCTACACTGACACTGTCCTACTCTGACACTGTCCTACACTGACACTGTCCTACACTGACACTGTCCTACACTGACACTGTCCTACACTGATACTGTCATATGCTGATACTGCCCTACACTTACACTGTCCTACACTGATAGTGTCCTACACTGACACTATCCTACACTGATACTGTCCTATACTGACTCTGTCCTACACTGATACTGTCCTACACTGACACTGTCCTACTCTGATACTGTCCTACACTGATACTGCCCTACACTGATACTGTCCTATACTGACACTATCCTACACTGATACTGTCCTATACTGACACTGTCCTACACTGATACTGTCATACGCTGATACTGCCCTACACTGACACTGTCCTACACTGACACTGTCCTACACTGACACTGTCCTACTCTGATACTGTCCTACACTGATACTGTCCTACACTGATACTGCCCTACACTGATACTGTCCTATACTGACACTATCCTACACTGATACTGTCCTATACTGACACTGTCCTACTCTGATACTGTCCTACGCTGATACTGTCCTATACTGACACTGTCCTACACTGATACTGTCCTATACTGACACTGTCCTACACTGATACTATCCTACACTGATACTGCCCTACACTGATACTGTCCTATACTGACACTATCCTACACTGATACTGTCCTATACTGACACTGTCCTAATCTGATACAAATTCCAGTGACCCATAGTTAGATCTCCAAATCTGTGTTACAACACTGAGCAAACTTAATAGTCAATAAAAGATTTTTAATTCTTAATAACCGTGTTTCTCGGTGTAAGTTAAGTTTTTTCGCTGCAGGAAATCTCTCCACCTCTTCTTCCCAGAACATGCAACATTCCTCAGATTCCAGGGTCCTGTAACTAGGGGAAGTTGTGTGATCCTGTGTAATCACTGGGTAATGTTACCTATGGTTATTGCTACTACATTCTTCAAGTGGCTTCTACTGCTCTTATCATTAGGCTGCATAATAACCTGCAGATGAAAGAAGATTTCAGTGAGCACTGACACATGGTTAGGCCTATAAAACCCTTTTATCTGTAATATGTTGCAAATGAAAAAATATTTGAATGAATCTCCCTACACGCAAGTTAAATGCAAACAGACCCCAAGGATATCTGCAAATCGTGTATTCAATGCAGAAAAGCCACTGCAGACTGCGTATACATACACACTGAACGACCATCATCTTACAGGCAGCTGCCGTTCCCGCTGGCTGGGGGGCATGTCTTGCTCCTCCCCGCGGCTGCCGTTGCATGTGTACCGGTGGCCGGCCAGACCGCCCGTACACAATTGCCGATGGGCAGATATGTCTGCAGATATATCTGTCCATCGGCTGTGCAGCACAGCCCATGCGATATGTCTGTGAACAATTGATTGGCCAATATATCTGTCAGTGTGTACCCAGCTTTAGAGGAAGACTCACTGATAAGATAATAAGGGTAATATCTATGTGAGAAAAACGTGACTGGGGAGAAGCCACTACTCTGTAGGCAAAGGGTAATGTTTGGTAATAGCAGGGCAGTATAAGAGAGGGAGAGAGAGTTAGGGTTAGATTTACTAGCCCACAGTTTTACAAAGTCACCGATGGTTTAGCATTTATGTATATTGTAGCTTTAAATTCATCGATCAAGGTCAGCGATCATCCCGAGTTAGCAACTGTGGGTTAGTAAATCTAGCCCTCAGGGAATGAATGTATAATTGAGTAGAATTATAAAAGGTAATTGGAATTGAGGGCCTAATTCAGACCCGCTGAGCCCTCGCAAGCGGGTCGATGTTGGGCAAGTGCGCATGCGCACGACGGAGGCTGCTCCGTCGTGCGCATGCGCGAGACCCGAATAACGATGGCCAAGCCGTCGTTACGGGTCTCGCACCAAAGGGGGCGTGCTGTTGATGGTGAGTGTCAGCACGCCCCCTTTGGTGGGCGTGCCAGGGGCGTTGCTGCCCAGACGGAGGCATTCTCTTGGGAACACCGACCGTCTGGGGCCGGCCCCACTAACATCACAAGTGATGTCAGTGGGAGTGCTTTTGGCTCTGATAGAGCCAAAAGCACTCCAGGGCTTGCGGCAACGAGACCCTACCGCAAGGGTCTCGTTGCAAGCCCGATGGTCACGATGGTCTTGACCATCGCGACCATCATCATGGACGCTCGCATAAGCTGTGGGTTGTATCCCACAGCTATGCGAGCGTCCAAGAGGCCGCTACCAAAAAAAAAAAAGTGCCCTGATTCAGAGCTGGCGCTCGTTCAGAGCGTCTGGCTCTTAATCAGGCCCTAAGTTTGAGTTTTGGCCTTTCGGTTCCATTATTACAATATTAAACAAAAAATGAACATACACATAAACAATAAATTATATATATATATATATATATATATATATATATACACATATACTGTTTATATATATATATATATATATATATATATATATATAGTGTTATATTAACAATTTGTGCAGTGGCTAACAATTTGTGCAGTGGCCAAAGGCTAAAATTTATACTGTGAGCAAATCGTATCTACGCTGCTTGTAGTAATAAAGGTGTGATATATGTAAATTGCATTTCACCAGTTAAATTGATTGTGTTGTGAAACTGGTTATTAATGTCGTGAGCTTAGAAAAGGGGTCTGTGACCCACATGACCTTGGGTACAGATAGTTCTATGTAGTAATAAAGCCACACTGATGTTATTGGGCAATTGAAAGACGCATGGGGCTACCTGTGATGGAATAAAATCCTGTGATGAGTAACACATCAGACAGTCACAGGCAGAAATAGAAAGTTACGTAGGGACAGGTGTAGTGAAGTGTGACAGTCATTATGGATTTTTAATGGACAATCAGGTTATTGTCTGCTAACTGTCGTTAATAGGTTTCACACTTGGTTGCTACCTTTGAGCACTGTGCCAAAGCCTGAGGGATATCTCTAGTGACAAGAGGCAGATTCTGGTTACGGCAGCACTAAAAGGAGAATTTATTGGACTTTCTACAACTTAGCGAAACGATTTGTCAGATTTCCACATCCTGCACACTTCAGTCATTTAGAGACATTAAAAAATCCTGGAAATTCCCAGCTGATGCCTCAAAATATTTAAAAAGTGAAAAGAATTAAGAATTCAGGGGTTAATGACATAATCTGCCGTTTCCATAGATTCTCCTTCCTTCGGTGTAATTGGGGACTTCAGGCTATACCGCTGCCGGGGGAGAGTCACACTGCTTCTTTGTTACACAATGAATCCCTAGAACCGACCACTTAGGGGTAATATATATATGTTGTTCTTAATCAGCAGTGAGGGCTAGGAGTCGTTGCAAGGACTAGTGACGGTGATGAGGGAGGGTAAAGGCTGGTCAGACTGGCAGGACCTAGCGTTACAGAGCTCTAATGATACGCATAAGAAGTGAACCTGATATGTGTGTGCAGGGGAGTATTTATAATGGGTGCAGGTTGTGTGGTGCACATGGGCCCCAGGCTGGGCGCGTACCGCACACCCTGCACCCATACTTTATTTTTTTCATACTTACTTCTCCAATGTCCCACGGACTGAAAATTCCTGGAAAATTGCCGCCATGGGCATTTTCCCGGCGTTTTGCTCATGTGCAGTAGGAACTGCTCATGCTCAGTAGACTCCGGGTACACTCTAGTGCCCAGAGTCTACTGCTGCTGTCAGTTCGCTGATTGCAGCCGGGCAGAGAGGAGGGGGCCCCGGACGGGGAGTGAACACGGGCCCTGTCCTCTCTTAATACGCCCCTGTGTGTGTGCTATTTGGCGACGGTATGCAGAATTATTAGCAACACTAGCGGAATTGCAGACACACCAAACACTCCGGCTGCATAACCAGGTGTCAGGTTTATTTGAAGTGTAGTGGTTACTGGTACAGCCGTACTCACTGTTATACACTGGTTGATCTGAATAGAGAGGAGCTTGAACGGAGCATGTACATCACCAGCCAGTGGAGCTTGTATACGCAGGATGCACTGTGCAAATAATCCAGCTAGCAGCATTTTCTGGCAGGGCCTCTGGAGTTAAGTGTAAACCGTCCATATACAGTGACAAGTGCAGAAGACCAGTCGGCGGCCATCTTGGTAAAGAAGAATGCTTCCATTTTGGAGCATTCATGGAGGCAGTGTGGTAGTGCACTCCATATTTCAACAGAACCAGCCATCTCTCTTCACTCAGAGGGGTATATTTACTAAAGTGAGAGTTTTTAGAAGTGGAGATGTTGCCCATAGCAACCAACCAGACTCTACTTAACATTTATCTAGCACCTTCTAGAAGATAATAGCTAGAATCTGATTGGTTGCTATGGACAACATCTCCACTTCTAAAAATTCTCACTTTAGTAAATTTGCCCCAGAGAGTGCAAAGCAGGTATCTGGTGGGCTCAGTGCAAATTGTGCTCTTACAGGCAGCAATGTTTTGCACTTTAATTCACCTCTCCTGTGTTTACTTAGCAGAAGGGGTTCATTGTATATGGCTGACGTTCACAATGTCCAAATCCATTATGTCGACATGAGAATGTTTACAGAGCCGTGAAGTCGACACTGAATATGGCCATGTTGACATTCAGCATGTCGGCACTAATGTTATGTTGACATTGTTAGAATGGTGACACAGATTTTTTTCATTATGTCACTATGGATGGGATGTACTAAGGGCAGAAATCCCTTATTACGTTCTTAGCCAGGAGTCCTCTTGTCACTCCCCCAATCTACTCTTTAAAGGAGTAAAAGTTCAGTAGCACTACTAATATCTAAGGGCCCGATTCAGCAATTACGCATGAAGTCGATTGATTATTTGCCATTGCGCATGTGTGCAAGCTGCACTGTACAGCGATTGCATTGCGATTTCAGATGCACAAAGGAAACCATCACAGAGTGAGTAACAGGCTGTCAGCGTTTCGGGGTGGTGATGGAGGAGTGGTCAGAAAAACGCAGGCATGCCTGTCCGTTGAAACACCGTGTCATGGGCGTGCATAAATTAGCCACTGCGATTGCAAATGCAGCATGAGAGTTCTCTGCGTGCGTTTCTTCGGTTGGTCAGACCTGCTGTAAATGTGTGTGATGGGCGGATGTGCATTGATGGTACAGATGTTTACACAGAAGTGCGACATTGGACGGACATGAGATAGCAGCAGTGGGCGTCTTTATGCTGGCTGACCTGTGGCAGGCATTAGCATATTTTCGCAGCTGCAATGGCAATTGCGATCCATACTGAATGAGGCCCTGTGTGCATATATTTGGATCAGGAGTTCTCAAACTCAGTCCTCAGGACCCACACACAGTTCACATTTTCCAGAGCCCCTAACAGATGCACAGATGCACAGAGTGAGACATTACTCACTGACACATTTCAAAAGATCCACAGTTGAGCTAATTATTTCACTTTTGACCCGGTGAGGAGACCTGGAAAACATGCACTGTTTGGGGTCCTGAGGACCGAGTTTGATAACCTGTGATTTAGATTACCAATACCAATCCTCTACTATCAGTTGATAGACCATGTGCATGACCAATACCAGTCCTCTACTATTAGCTGATATACCATGACCAATACCAATCCTCTACTATCAGCTGATAGACCATGATCAATACCAATCCTCTACTATCAGCTGATAGACCATGACCAATACCAGTCCTCTACTATCAGCTGATAGACCATGACCAATACCAATACCAGTCCTCTACTATCAGCTGATAGACCATGTCCACGACCAATACCAATCCTCTACTATTAGCTGATATACCATGACCAATACCAATACCAAGCCTCTACTATCAGCTGATAGACCATGACCAACACCAATCCTCTACTATCAGGTGATAAACCATAACCAATACCAATTCTCTACTATCAGCTGATAGACCATGACCAATACAATTCTCTACTATCAGCTGATAGACCAATACGAATACCAATTCTCTACTATCAGCTGATAGTAGAGAATTGTATTGGTCATGGTCTATCAGCTGATAGTAGAGGATTGGTATTCGTATTGGTCTATCAGCTGATAGACCAATACCAATACCAATCCTCTACTATCAGCTGATAGACCATGACCAATACCAATACCAATCCTCTACTATCAGCTGATAGACCATGACCAACACCAATCCTCTACTATCAGGTGATAAACCATAACCAATACCAATTCTCTACTATCAGCTGATAGACCATGACCAATACAATTCTCTACTATCAGCTGATAGACCAATACGAATACCAATCCTCTACTATCAGCTGATAGACCAATACCATTACCAATCCTCTACTATCAGCAGATAGACCATGACCAATATCAATTCTCTACTATCAGCTGATAGACCATGACCAATACCATTACCAATCCTCTACTATCAGCTAATAGACCATGACCAATGACAGACCATGACCAATACTTCACACATGTCACAATATCTGCTCTCTCCGAGCCAAGAACCTACATCTAATTGGCCAGCAGGATAGCTGAGGTGTGAAGTGGACTCCAAACCCATGGGTGTGGAGGCACGAATATCCTAGCTGTACACTACATGTCTAATATGGCTCTAAACCACTAAATCATATCATGCCAATTAGTATTATTAAATTATCCATTGATCCACAATGTGACAACAATAAACATTCCTTACACTTTACACATGAATCACGAACACAGGAACTAGACAGAAAATGAAGTGGCATGCCCCATTTTCAGGACACTACTGTTGCATATGTAGGTTATATATTTATTTAGTACACTGGTCAAAGTGCACCTAGAAATGTGTTTTTCTGCAGAAAGATAAATGGAAAGTGCACAGTGGGCCATATATATATATATATATATATATATATAAATAAATATATAACAGAGCCCAGACTGAGCCGGCTCATAGACGGCAGTAAAATCAATTCCTTTGAGGGCAGAAAAGGTGTGATACAAAAGGTTGACAATACAAAGGCAGACAATAATTTGGTCGATACCAAAAACGTTGACATGGAAAAAGTTAGACAGAACAGAAGGTCGACAGGTACAAAATGTCGACATGGAAATGGTCAACACAGAAATGGTTAGCACATGTTTTTGTAGAGATGAGCGAGTCCGGTTCTCAGAGAATCGGACCCACCCGAACATTGCAATTCCGAGTCGGAACCAAGACCGGCTCGGGTTTTCCCGCCTGACTCGGATCTCAAAACGAGGCAAAACATCATCCTCCCGCTGTTTGATTCTCGCCGGTTTTGGATTCTATAAAGGTTCCGGTGATCTGCGCCATTTTCACTCCAGGTGTGGATGGTGAACTGAACAGATGTGTTGCTGTCACTGTCTGTGTCAGTGTGTTGTCCAACTTGTCCTGTCGGGTCTGGGGCTGAATGCTGCTGCTGTGCTGTCCATAAAGGGGCTGGGTCCTCAGTAGGTGCTGCAGCTGCTGTGTCACTTGTCCTGTCAATCAAGGGGCTAGGGCTGCAGTCCATAAAGGGGTGCTGTGTTGTCCAGGGGGGGGTTCTCTGTCAATCAGGGGTGCTCTTCCCCAGTGTATAAAAAAATGAAAGTGCTTTTTTTTGTGCGTTAGCAACTTAGCTGCGCTATTATTGTTTGGTGACACTGCCGGCCAGACCGCAGTTTATCGTCCACGTATTTGTGACTCTGCAGGTGGTCTGTCCGCACTCGGCAGGGGTGCTTTGTTGTTCAAAAAGAAGGTGTGCTGTCTGTGTTGTTCATCAAGGGGCTGCTGCCTCATTCAGGGGTGCTCTTCCCAGTGTTAAAAAAAATATAGTTCGGTGACGCTGCCGGTCAGACCGCAGTGTAAGTTTGTTGATATGGAGGACGAACAAATAAGAGGAGAGCAGGAACCACATACCAGTCTTGCAGCTGCTGCCAGCAGTCACGATGACAATGCAAGGCCGTCAACGTCATCTACAAAGGCCGATGCCCAAGGGCTTAAGTTAGGGCATTTAAAATCAAACAAGCAATATTTTACAATGTTAAAGAAAAAAAATTAAAAGCTAAGTTAGCTGCAGAGAAACAAAACATTGGCAATAAGCCATGTACTACACAAAGTGGCAAGGAAAGGATAAGGCCTTGGCCTTTATTTATGACTGGTGGTTCTGCATCTTATGATGATGTAAGCCCTTCTCCCTGTAGAAGTGTAAAAAAAATTTAAATCGCTAAGCACATGTATCAACTGTGTGCTCATAAAAGTCACAGATCCCTGAGGAGAGTCCAAGTGTGTCCGCGGTTGCCATGTGTGAGCCTGACCTTTCTAATACTGTACTTGAAGAAGATCCTCCTTCCACCACTTGTGTGCCCATTGCAAATGTGGGGATGAGCAGCACAAGTCAACATGCTGACATAGAAATCGAGAATGCTTCTGTGGAATTGCACCAGGAGGATGAGGAGGATATTTCTGTAGTTGGCGCTAACAAAGATGATGAGGATGTTGATGCCGAGGATGTTGTTTGTGTAAATCAGGCAACAGTTGTTGCCCATGGTATGAAAAAGCCATTGTCATGCTGTAGCAAAAGACAAAAAAATCCACTTCTCATGTGTGGAATTATTTCCACCCAAATCCGGACAACAGTTGTCAAGCTATCTGTAAAGTTTCCCAAGCAAGAGTGAGTAGAGGTAAGGACCTTAACCATCTATTGACCTTCTTCCTGTTACATCACTTGCAGCACATTCATCAAATTCCGAATTGTTTGCAAAATTCAGAAACTTTGTCTAAAAACTTAACAATCAGTCCAGCGTCACCTAGCTGCTCCCTTCTCTCTGTTAGATCCAACCAATCTCCACCACCAACACCTGCATCATCAACATCCTCAATCGTGATCAGAAGTAGTTCTGCATCCAATTTCATAAGATCCTCAGAAAGATCCTTTAGTGCTACACCTGTTGCTGCTACTGCTGTGAGTGGATCTTCCATCCAGAAGAGGACCAGGAAGAAGACTACTTTTAGTAGTTTAACAAAACAATTGACTGTCAAACAATCCTTTGCAAGGGGGAACAAGTATGACAGCAGTCACCCAGTTGCACAGCGGATTACTGACGCCATAACAGCTATGCTGGTATTAGGTGTGCATCCAGTATTCGCCATTACTGCAGTGGGTTTTTGACAGTTAATTGAGGTCCTGTGTCCTCGCTACCATGTCCCTTATAGATTCCACTTCTCTAGAACAGCAATTCCCAGTCTGTACAAGGACATTAAAAAAACCTCATTATTGTACTCCGAAATGTCGTTGTACCCACTGTCCACTTAACCACAGATATGTGGACAAGCGGGACAGGACAAACTAAAGATTAGATGACTGTGACAGCCCACTGGGTAGGTGTATTGCCTCCAACAGTACAAAAAGCAACAGCAGCAGCATCTAACAAATGCAAGCTCATTCAGAGGCAGGCTACTCTTTGTATAATTGGTTTCACTAAGAGGCATACAGCTGAGAACCTCTTAGAAAAACTCATGGAAATCTTTGCTAAATGGCTTACCCCACTTGGACTCTCCCCTGGATTTGTGATGTCTGACAATGCCTCCAATATTGTGCGAGCTTTACATGTGGGCGAATTCCAACACATCCAATGTTTTGCTCACACAATTAATTTGGTGGTGCAACATTTTAAAAAAAATTACAGGCTCTTGGTGGCCCAAAACATTTCAGGACATTTTTGACATTCCTCAACTGCTTGTCGAAGATTGCAGCACCAGCAAGTACTGTTGAATTTGCCCTGCCATCAGCTGAAGCAAGAGGTAGTAACTAGGTGGAATTCTACCCTCTATATGCTTCAGCGGATGGAGGTGCAACAATCCAAGGCTACACAATGGCCTATGACATAGAAAAAGGAGTGGGTTTGCACCTTAGTCAAGTGCAGTGGAGAATAATTTCCGTGTTGTGCAAGGTTCTCAAACCCTTTGAACTTGCCATATGTGAAGTTAGTTCAGACACTGCCAGCTTGAGTCAGGTCATTCCCCTAATCAGACTTTTGCAAAAGCAGTTGGAGAAACTAATGGAGGAGCTGAAATGGAGCGATTCCGCTAAGTATGTTGGACTTGTAGATCAAGCCCTTCATTCGCTTCACCGGGATCGAAGGGTGGTCAATCTCTTGAAATCAGATCACTATATTTTGGCGACCATACTTGATCCTAGGTTTAAGTCGTACTTTGTGTCTTTCTTTCTGACTGACACAAATCTGAAGAGATGCAAAGAGATGTTGGAGAAAAAATTGGCAGCTCAAGTGGCATGTGACACAGCAGCATCTCCTCCTTCAGTTTCTGCGGCTGCCAGGAAAAAACAAAGAGTTTTCAGCACAGCCGGGAACCTTGTCAGTGATCGCCGTAGGAGGGTTCTTCCCCAAAATGTGGAAAAGATAATGTTCATCAAAATGAATGACAAATTCTACGAGGAAGACCTTTACCAGCAATCAAGTAAAAAAAATACAGAGGCACCTGTAATGGTACATTCCAGCGGGGACAAATTAATTTTGTGTGAAGAAGTGGATGTACACACTGATGGGGATGATGATGACGATGACGACATCTGATCTTACCTATGTTGTAAAGCCAGTTTGTGTATGGGATCATTGCCACTGTGCATTGGCAGCTTGTTTTGTGGGGGCCCAAACAAACTAATAATTTTAGCCACAAGTGGCAGTCCCTATCGCTGAAGTGATTGGATTGTTAAACTGTGAATGTCCTGTTTCATATATACAACATAAGAGTGGGTGGGAGGGCCCAAGGACAATTCCATCTTGCACCTCTTTTCTTTGCATTATGTCCTGTTTGGGACATTGCTGCCTGACATTTTAAATTTTATCGTTTTTGAATGTCCAGAGATTGTAATGGCCACAGACAGCATCTCCTGTATGCCCCTTCATTTTTTTTTTTAAATAATTCTGAACCACCAAGTTGATGGGGTGGACAAATATGAGCAGCAGCATAGAGCATCTTCCTGTTAGGATGTGTGCAATAAAGTGCAAATACAGTTAATACAAAAATTAGTTGTGTATATTGGTCACATACATACATACATATTTAAATGGTACATACAGTGTGTAAAGCACGCTGAGGTAACCTGAAGTACGCCACCTGTTGTTGACAAATAACTTCCAGGAGGCCCAGCAAACATCACAGATGCTGGGAGTTCTAGTTCAGCTGGAGAACTACAGGCTGCTTTCCTCTGATGTAAACAGCAAGTCTTGGTCCCATTATAACTAACAACCTCCCTGAGTACAAAGTAATTGTTTGTTTACAGTATGTTCTAGCAGCACCTCCACAAGCAAGGCCACCTCATTTCTATTAGATGTATAAAAATTAACAAAACCTCCTGCAGATCAAAGATGTCTTTTAGGAACTGAAGAACTTGATCCTAGATTGATCTTCCCTCATAATTTTTTTTAAGAATCAAAACATTAAAATAATAAATTAAAAACTAATCAATCCTTCCATCCTTTCCCTGTCTTCAGTCCATAAACATAATCCAACTCCATCGGGCCTCTGACCTACTTAAGGAAAACATTCTTGTTTTTTAAACAAAAACTCAGGGGGTCGGCGCACATCCCTAGTTTTTTGTTTCACTAACCCTAATCTTCACTCTAACCCTCACCTTGGTGCCTAACCCTAACCGTCCCTCCTAGTGCCTAACCCTAGCTGTCACTCCTAGTGCCTAACCCAAACCATCGGTGTAAGTGCCTAACCATGGGGTAAGTGTCTAACCCTAACTGTCCCTTCTTGTGCCTAACCCTAACCCACTGGTAAGTGCCTAACCGTAACCCTAAACTTAACCATAAAAAAATTGTGATGACCATTTCCAAGATGACCTTTTGAACCTGTTGACCTTTTGTACCAGTCGACCTTCTGTACTGTCTAACTTGTCATGTCGACCTTCTTCCATGTTGACCTTCTGGTGTCGACCCAATCATTGTCGACCTTTTGTATGAAACCCGAAAAGGCTCGATGTCGTTTAGCAAACTGCAAAATGATCTCCAGTCCTAAAAACAATGCCACAGAACTTAATCTAATTTTGGTTGTTTCATACTCAGTAATGAGCATCTGTTACGATCCTCTAGCAATTTCTAGGACTGAGATGAAGGTCATGGAGATACGAGGCACATCAAAGAACAGACAAAATCAGTAATTCAAAATCATGGCAGTTTACTTAGTAAGTGAACTGGCAGACCTGGAGGGCCAGTACAAACACAGCATGTCAACAGTGCAGTAAGGAGCTGATGCAATTGAACAGTCAAATAGAATATAGATTTTCAGCCCAAAGTACAGTTGCTGGATAGCCAGGAGGGCCTAGTTGACAGTGATGCTTGCAACGTGGTATAGAAACAGGAATGCTGGATGGCCTGGAGGGCCTAGTAGACAGCGATGCTTGAAACATAGTGTAGAAGCAGGATTGCTGTATGGCCTGCAAGGCCTAGTAGACAGTGATGCTTGCAATGTGATATAGAAGCAGGATTGCTGGAGGGCCTAGTAGACAGTGATGCTTGAAACGTGGTGTTGAAGCAGGATTGCTGTATGGCCTGGAGGGCCTAGTAGACAGCCATGCTTGAAACAGGATTGCTGGATGGCCTGCAGGGCCTAGTAGACAGCGATGTGGCTGACTCCGAGGAACCTGGGTCACTTAGCAGCCGGTGAGCAGAATACACACAGCATGTACAAATAATAACTGGAAGTCTGGATGCACAGGAAGCCAGTAGCATAACCAAAAGCTCCACATGAAAACTCTATAGCCAACAGGGCGGCGACAGTCCAGGAAGTTCAAATAGGATCAGCTGCCAATAAGGCAACACTTGGAGGAAACATGTGAAATCCTCTGAAGTCTGGATCTCCTAGCAACTGGCAACCTAGAAACATGGTCAGGAGCAGGAGGAATACTGGCAGGAGACAAGTCCTGGCCTGGGCTTGTAACAGTACCCCCCCTTGACATGGGGTTGAAGAGCTCCCAGATCCAGGTTTATCGAGAAACTTCTGAAAGAAAAGTATTTTCAGTCTGGGAGCATGGAGTGCATCTTCCGAAACCCAGGAACGTTCCTCCGGGCCGTAACCCCTTCAATTAACCAAAAACTGTAATTTACCTCTGGAGAACTTGGAGTCCAGAATTTTTTCAACAACGAATTCCTGTTGACCATGGACAATCACCAGACCAGGTTTGGAACCAGACTTACTTCCAAATCTCGCGGAAGAAAAAAAATGGTTTGAGGAAAGAGCAATGAAAAGTGTTGTTAATACGTAAAGACTTGGGTAGTTGCAACTTGAAGCGACAGGATTCACTTGAGCAATAATCGAAAAGGCCAAATGAATCTAGGTACCAATTTATGAGTAGGCTGGCGCAGCTTGATATTGTTAGTAGAAAGCCAGACCATATCTCCCTTTTTGAATAAACACGGTCTTCGATGCCTGTCAGCAATACTCTTGGAACGAAGAGAAACTTTGCAGAGACTTTGTTGAACTTTGCTCCAAATACAGCGAAGCCGAGACACAGATGGCGGAGTAGGCACACTGGAAACATTAGGTTCAAAGGTTCAAAGTTGGCTCTGGGATGCTGACCGGTGACACAGAAAAATGGAGACACAGATGAAGCTGAATGACAAGCATTGTTGAATGCAAATTCTGCCAGAGGCAAATACAGGACCCAATCTGAATGACATTTAGAAATGAAGCAACGTAAATATTGCTCCGGAAACTGGTTGGCACGTTCCGTCTGACCGTTGGACTGAGGATGATACCCTGAAGAGAGACTGATAGAAATACCCATCGAGGAACAAAATGCTCTCCAGAATTGTGCAATGAATTGAGTGCCACGATCAGACACAATATCTAAAGGCAATCCATGGAGTCTAAGGATGTGTTGTATAAATAGTGAAGAAAGTTCTTTGGCTGACAGCAGCTTGGACAAAGGAACAAAGTGTGCCATTTTACTGAATTGGTCCACAACTGTCCAGACAACCGAACATCCAGAGAAAACTGGAAGATCAACAATGAAGTCCATGGCAATGTGTGTGCAAGGTCTCTTAGGTGTAGACAACGGAAGAAGAAGACCAGGAGGAGCTGTCCAAGGAGTCTTATTACGGGCACAGGCTTCACATGCTAACACAAACTCAAGGACATCTTTAGCTAAGGATGGCCACCAGACAGAATGAGAGAGAATGTCGACAGTCTTAGTTATGCCTGGATGACCAAAAGTTTTTTAGAATGAAAATCCAAAAGGACAGGTTTCTAAATCTCTCAGGAACGAATATAAGATGAGCAGGAACATTCAATGGAGCTTCAGATTGGCATCTCCAGAGTGTCTCAGCTGGAGTCCGGGTTAAGGCAAAATTAATGAGATCTTTAGGAATGATAGGTTCTTCAGAAACGGAGACTTGTTGGTCAGGCAAGAAACTTCTAGAGAGAGCGTCAGCTTTAACAGTTTTAGAACCAGGACGGAAGGAAATAACAAAATTAAAACAAGTAAAAAATAAAGCCCAACGTGCTTGTCTGGAATTGAGTCGCTTAGCTGTTTCAATGTAAGCCAGATTATTAAGATCAGTAAGAACCATGACTTGATGTTTGGCCCCCTCAAGCCAGTGTCTCCAATCTTCAAAAGTCCATTTAATGGCAAGCAATTCTCTGTTACCCACATCATAATTACGTTCAGCAGTGGCAAATTTACGTGAAAAAAATGCACATGGATGCAATTTATTGTCCGGAGGACTTCTTTGAGAAAGAATTGATGCAGCCCCGACCTCTGATGCATCAACTTCAAAAATAAATGGCAACTCAGGATCAGGATGATGTAGAACAGGAGCATGAGTAAAGGCAGTCTTCAGATCTTCAAAGGCCTGGATAGCCTTCAAAGGCCTATTAGCAGTATCCGCTACTTTCTTGGTAAGGTACACAATAGGAGCAACAATGGTAGAGAAAGAATTGATAAATCTCTAGTAATAATTAGCAAATCCAAGGAAACGCTGGATGCCCTTCAAAGTATTAGGCTGAACCCATTCAAGAACTGCTTTGACTTTACCGGGATCCATCGAAAATCCCTCAGTAGAGATGAGATATCCAGAAAGGATACTTGAGCGACATGGAATTCACATTTCTCCAATTTAGCAAAATGATGATGCCCACAAAGATGTTGCAAAACCAAACGAACATGTTGAACATGGAGCTCTTCTGATTTGGAGTAAATAAGGATATCATCCAAATAGACAACCACAAAAACACCCAGGAACTCTCGAAGAAAGTCATTAATCAAATCCTGAAAAATAGCAGAGGCATCAGTGAGTCCAAATGGCATGATGAGGTACTCATAGTGACCTGAATGAGTGTTGAAAGCAGTCTTCCACTCATCACCTTCCTTAATGCGAATAAGGTTACAAGCTCCTCTCTGAGATAAATTTTGGAAAAAATGGTAATTTCTCGGAGTTGATCAAAAAGCACAGAAATAAGAGGTAATAGGTATGAGTTCTTGATGGTTATATTGTTAATTCCTCTAAAGTCAATACATGGACGTAGAGACCCATCCTTTATTTGGACAAAAAAGAAGACTGCACCAACAGGGGACTTGGATGGACAAATAAATCCTCTGGCTAAATCCTCTTTAATTCTTAAATATAATCTTCCATAGCTTTACTCTCAGGGATGGACAGAGAATACAAATGACCCTTAAGCAGCTTGGCTCCAGGAACAAGAGTGATGGTGCAATCATAAGGTCGATGTGGAGGCAAGGCATTAGCTTTTTGTTTGGAAAACACATCAGCAAAATCCAAATATTGAGGAGGAATGCTACAGGCAGATGATACTTCAGGACATTGCAGCATCCGCACAGGGAGTGAAACGCATGAGGACTGACATTCAGGACTCCACTTAATAATCTCCCCAGAGGACCAGTCAATGGAAGGATTGTGTAATTTAAGCCATGGAAGGCCCAATACAACAGGAACAAAACAACAATGTAGAAGAAAAAATTAAATAAGTTGTGTATGTAAAACTCCAACGGTAAGCCAAATAAGAGGAGTCTTAACCTTAAGAGTTCCTTTAGAGATTAAGCCTCCATCCAGGCCACAAAGGGAAACTTCTTGCTTTAATGGAACTGCAGGAATATTTAACTTGTGAAAGAACAAAAGTCCATAAAATTAGCTTGTGCTCCACTATACAAAAAAGCCTGTGTCTTGAACTCTTTGTTGGACGAATGAATGGATAAAGGAACAAGTACAGAATTCTTGGAGGAAATAGAGGCTAGGCCTAAGTGTAATTCTTCCTGTACACTTAGACCCTGCCTTTTACTGATATCAAATGACAGTCTTTTATGGAATGAGCCTTGTCCCCGCAATACATACAGAGACCTTGTGAACGTCTTCTACGCAGTTCTCCTGGAGAGAGATGAGAAGCTCCAACTTGAATAGGCTCCTCACGATCCAGTAAAGTAAAGGAAGCCACGAAGAAGATCGGGGAGACTTAGTAGGCAACTGTTGTTCTCTCCATCTTTCACGTAATCGACGGACAATGCGGATAACTGTCTGCATGAGGTCATCCAGAGTCTTAGCCAGGAAATGTTGTACAAGAATGTCCTTTATGACCTCAGAAAGTCCAATCCGAAACTGACTCCACAAAGCCGAATCATTCCAGCCTGAATCCATTGACCATCTACGAAACTCAGAACAATAATCTTCTGCAGCTCTTTGTCCTTGTTTAAGAGAGCAAAGCTTGGATTCCACAAGAGATATTTTGTCTGGGTCATCATGTAACAGGCCCAGCTGGAGGAAAAAGGCATCCACAGTCTGAAGGGCAACATGCGAGGAAGGCAGTCCAAATGCCCATGTTTGCAGATCACCCTGAAGCAGGGTAATAATAAGTCCAACTCTTTGTGTCTCAGAACCTGAAGAGACTGGACGTATGCGGAAATAAAGTTTACAACTCTCACAGAAATTTACAAACAAGTTTCTGTCCCCAGAGAAACGATCTGGCAAGTTCATTTTGGGCTCCTTAAGAGCAGCTTGTATCGAGGAGGTAAGCACACCTTCAACTTGAAGTGACAGATCATGAACTTTTTGAGTAAGAGTCTGAATTTGAGCTGCCAGAATTTGTGCTGGATTCTGCGTATGTTCCATCATAGTCCAAAGATTTGGGTCGGCTATAATGTTACGATCCTCTAGCAATTGCTGGGACCGAGATGGAGGTCTTGGAGATACGAGGCACATCAAAGAACAGACAAAAGCAGTATTTCAAAATCATGGCAGTTTACTTAGTAAGTGAAATGGCAGACCTGGAGGGCCAGTACAAACACAACATGTCAAAAGTGCAGTAAGGAGCTGATACAATTGAACAGTCGAATAGGATATTGATTTTCAGCTCAAAGTAAAGTTGGATAGCCAGGAGGGCCTAGTTGACAGTGATGCTTGAAACGTGGTGTAGAAGCAGGATTGCTGGATGGCCTGGAGGGCCGAATAGACAGCGATGCTTGCAACGTGGTATAGAAGCAGGATTGCTGTATGGCCTGGAGGGCCTAGTAGACAGCGATGCTTGAAACGTGGTGTAGAAGCAGGATTGCTGTATGGCCTGGAGGGCCTAGTAGACAGCGATGCTTGAAACAGGTACTGAAACATGATTGCTGGATGGCCTGCAGGGCCTTGTAGACAGCGATGTGGCTGATGCAGAGGAACCTGGGTCACTTAGAAGCCGGTGATCAGAGTACATGCTGCATGTACTGATTATAACTGGAAGTCTGGATGCACAGTAAGCCAGTAGCATAACCAAAAGTTTCACATGAAAACTCTATAGCCAACAGGGCGGCGACAGTCCAGGAAGTTCAAATAGGATCAGCTGCCAATCAGGCAGCACTAGGAAGAAACATGTGAAGTCCTCTGACGTCTGGATCTCCTAGCAACCGGCAACCTAGAAACATGGTCAGGAGCAGGAGGAATACTGGCAGGAGACAAGTCCTGGACTGGACTTGTAACAGCATCTCAGATGGCACCACTTTTTGCAACTTAGCTGGCACTGGTGTTTTTCTGGAAATGCATGCACTTACTACAAAGCCAGCAAAAGCTGCAGAAAAGAAGGAACAAGCTGTCACCAACTAACCATCATATGCATTGCCGAGAGGCATGTTTACTTTTGGAGAAAAAGACTGTTGATTCTTAGCTGATTGCCACCCTGTGTTATCTTGAAGTCTTTTCGGTGGACTGCAGTGGTGATGTGAAGCTGCTGCTGAGGGAAATGAGATGAAGATGAGTCAGATGAAGGTGGACATTTGGGAGGGCTGCTGAAAGACATCAGGGTTAAGTGCTGTGCAGATAAGCTTTAATGGAAGGTGAAGTACAAAGAAAGATATTGGAAACAAAAATACTATTGGGAGTGGGTAGGAAACTATCGCTGTGATAGCTGAGACCTGGTTGGTTTAATTTGTGAAGAGAACCCAATATGGCGGCGAAATGCATTTGATAATCCCTCCCCTCAGTACATGGAAGACTATCCAAGTTAGAGCTATCATATTATTATTTCTTATTTATTTGCATATTTACTTATTAATATATCTATGCCTTTAATAATTAAATATTCTTGCTAGTTTATATTTTTCTGTACAGTACTTTTATTTTCAGCATTTATTATTCTTATACTTTGTTATATTAAAATAAAAAGATCAACAGTATTTGAATTATTTTATCATAGTTTTACTCATACCACTCTTCGCTATCCTATCCGTATCTGCTAATTATATTTAAATATTATTCTATTACTGCCATTTCCTCACATTCTAAATCTTCACCAACCTTCTCCAATATAAATAATAGACCAACCAATTATTGCCACTTAAAGATATATTACCATCCAACTGATTCTTTATGCTTATTGCACACATCTTTTTTTCCCACTTTCACCACCTGTGCATTTCTGTTTACTAACTGCACTTTTCTGCCTTTTACTAGAACAATACACAGTACTACCTGATGTACCCGGGTTCACCTGGGTAGACCTTAGATATTTACTGTCTCCATTTCCATCTCACCACTCCAGTAACACATTATTCCTTCACCTCTATAGTAATGCATCACTGCTATAGTAAGACATTACCCTCCCTCGCCTGTGTACTAACACATTCCACTCCCTCACCTCTGTAGTAATACATTATCCTCACTCACCTCTGTAGTAACACATTTCCCTCCCTTGCCCGTGTTGTAAGATAGACTCACTTGTATAGAAATACAACCCGCCCTCACCTCTGGAGTAACACATTCCCCTCCCTCACCTCTGTTGTAACACATTACCCCCAGTAACCCCTGTAGTAACACACTCCACTACCTCACCCATGTTGTAAAACATTCACTTCCTTCACCCCATAGTAACACATTTGACATTCCCCTCCCTCACCTGTGTTGTAAAACATTCCCCTCCCATACCTGTGTAGTGACACTAGAAGGAAGTGGTTACCGCGCTCAACCCCTAAATGGTGTGTTGAATGCTTAGCGTGTATAAATCAGGCTGGTGCACAGGTTATGCGAAACAATTTATTAATGCAATACAGTATAAACCTTATGTGCCTGAATTAAAGTCAGTGTTACACACATAAAAAGATACATATATGAATACATTCAGAAAGGTACAATTGAGTAAGGTCAGAATAAAGTATTAACAAAGGGACATAAATGCCTGGTCGGCAATGGACAGCAGGATGCGACGTCCCGCAGTGCTGTGGTGGTTGTTGGCATGCGTATAGAGATGATGCAGTCAGTAATTAGTGGTGAAAAAACAGGGGGTATGCAGGATCCGGATTAGTGCACAGGTGGGATACAGAAAGAATGTTTAAAAAAAAGTTGAGGAAAAGTTATGGGTATAGAGACCAGGAAATAGTTACTGTGAATAATGGTGATGGTTGTTAATGCACAGGTCTGTAGTTAGCTTGAGGAGTAGAATAGAACAGAACAGGGGGGAGGATAGAGTGTGAATCAGTCTCGGCAGAAGTGGAGCAAGTACCTTTGCAGATTGCCTCAGTTCCGGGGTGCCTTATTCAGATGTGGCACTGGATGGTTATTAGCTGGGGTATGCCGGCTTCCCTGCAGTGTGGGCTGCGAACGACGTGCCTAATGCGGCCAGATCGTTGGGCACACTGGGCTGCCTGGGTGTCGGCTGGTTGGTTCAGTCTGGCCATGACTTTCCTTTTGTGGGTTAGTCGCGGGGGGGACTATTCCTTCCTTTCCTCTAACTGGTGGTGCTGGGACCGCTGGCCTGTGTTCCTCCTTCACTTCCGTGTAGGCGCCCGGAAGTCCCGGTCATGTGATGCCAGGGGCTGGGGCTGCTGGATGGTACTTGTCGTGTCCTGCTCGTGTGATTGGAAATGTGGGTGGGTTCCAACGCGTTTCAGCCGGATTGGCCTTCCTCTGGGGGTGTGGATGCTCAGTCTGGTGGGTGTCGTTGGTTTATAGCAGTGCGTGGGTCAGCCCCCTGTTCTGATTGGGTAGGGGTGCGTGGGTCCGTCCCCTGTTCTGATTGGGTAGGGGCTGGAGGTGAGTTATCCTTGTTCCTGCATGTGCAAAGTCTCTTGTTTCAGTGCTTGGTGACCATCTTTCCAGAGTCTCTGTATGTTTCAGCTCCTGTTTGCTTGCTGCTTTGTCCGGCTAATGGGGGGTTAATCGGCCATATTGTCGTGGTTTTTTTAAATAGGAATTGTCCATTCTTGCGGATGGTAAGTGAATAGCAAGCGTTATATTAAACAAAATGAAACAACTTGGACTATTACTTTATTGGTATACATGGTAAATGGGAATATGTGCTGCACAAATGATGAAATACACGTGGGTACACATCATATAACATGTTGGTGTGCATAGCGTGATTTACTGTTTCATAGGACAGTTGTGTGTGTGCTAGCATAATTGATATGCTGCCAGATGGTGTCTACGACTGGGTCATGTGTTACAATAGGCTCAGTATGCGGAGTGTAGATTGATCTGTGATAGTTTATGGAATGGTCATATGTATAGTACAAGAAAGTGTTGGTGTGTGGACCTTACTTATGGTATTGATTGGCGTGTAGAGTGGTTGTATGTGGGTATTTTCTCTATTTGCAGATGATGGATCTAACTTCGTTGTCCACATTTAGTCCTCTTGGGGTTATTGTATCTAGGTAAATGATCATTCTTAGATCTTCTTTGTTAATCAGGTGGTTGTAGTCCCCCCCTCTCCATCTTTTATCCCTAGGAATTTCATTAGAGCCGGATTACAATTGTGGTGGTCCTTGTAATGTGATGAGTGAGGGTGTTCCTCTGTGCCTTTTTGGATGTTCTGTATGTGTTCTCCTATACGCATTTTTAATGGCCTGATGGTTCTTCCCACATATATTTTTGGGCAGGGGCATTCTAGTATGTAAATTAATCCTTTTGAGTTGCATGTTAGTCTGTCTCTGATCTTGAAGATAGCTTGATTCCCTGGGGAGGTTAATTCTTGGATCGGTTTCGTGCTTCTGTGTTGGGTGGTTTTACAGGCTTTGCAGGTTCCACAGTGGTAGAAGCCTCCTATTTTTTTGGTGGTTGGTATTGTCGTTTGGATTAGGTTACTTGGGGGAATGTGGTTCTTAGTTACCTTCATTTTAATGTCTGGTGCTCTTCGGAAAATTACTCTCGGCTTGGGTGGTTGTATTTCTGCTAGGGTCTCGTCTTGGAGTAGTATGTGCCAATGTTTCTGTATTGTTCGTTTGATCTGGTTGGCATGTTGATTGTATTGTGTGATGAAACTTATGTTTGTGTTAGAGTCTGTTCTTATTGCAGTAGTGGTTGTCTATCAGCTTGTCTTACTGTTGTTCATGCTTGCTCAATGGTATTTGGGTTGTATTTTTTTTAGATGAATTGTGATTGTAGGGTTGCACTTTGTGTGTCATAATCTCTTATTTTGGAGCAGTTTCATCTTAGTCTTTTAAATTGGCCTAGGGGGATGCTCTGTAACCAATTGGGGTGATGTCCACTAGTAGCTAGAATGAAGCTATTGACATCCACTGTTTGTGGAAGGTGTTGGTATGAATTGTGTCATCTTCGATAAAAATGTTTAGGTCAAGGAATTCGACTCTGGTTTTGCTGTAGTGGGAAGTGAATATTAGATTGTTGTCATTGTTGTTGATGTTTGCGAGGAATTTAATGAGAGATTCTTCCTCGCCGTCGCAGATGAAGAATATATCGTCAATAAATCTAACCCATAGGACGAGATTTGCGCCAAGTTCGCTTTGGGACCAGATGTATTTGTTCTCCCATGTACTCATAAAGAGATTTGCGTAACTTGGCACAAATCTCGTCCCCATTGCAGTCCCGGTGGTTTGTAGGAAGTAGGTGTCATTAAACCATACATAGTTATGTGTGAGAATGGACCTGATGCAGTCTGTAATGAATTTGTTCTGTATTTCTGTCATGTCGGGGTCAGCACTGAGGTGGGTGTTGATGCTTTCTAGTCCTTGTTCATGGTTGATGATTGAATAGAGTGGAGTTACATCGCTTGTCACAAGCCAGTATCTGTTGTTCCATGGTGTTGTGTGTAGTTTATTTAAGATGTCTGTGGTGTCTTTGATATATGATTTCTGTGTCTTGACATAGGGCTGTAGGAAGGTGTCTATGTAGCGGGACAGGTTTGAAGTTAGTGAGTCAATGCCTGAAATAATTGGTCTGCCCACCTAAACCTAACCGCCCCCTTAGTGTCTAACCCTAACCTCTCCCTCCCCGCACCCTAATCCGAACCCTCTCCCTCCCTGCACCCTAAACCTAACCTCTCCCTCCCCGCACCCTAAACCTAACCTCCCCCTCCCCGCACCCTAAACCTAACCTCTCCCTCTCCGCACCCTAAACCTAACCTCTCCCTCCCCTCACCCTAAACCTAACCTTTCCCTCCCCACACCCTAAACCTAACCTCCCCCACCCCGCACCCTAAACCTAACCTCTCCCTCCCCGCACCCAAAACCTAACCTCTCCCTCCCCGCACCCTAAACCTAACCTCTCCCTCCCCGCACCCTAAACCTAACCCTCTCTTTGGTGCCTAACCCAAACCCTCCCCCTAGTTCCTGTCTAACCCTATTCCCGCACCCTAACCCTCCCCTAACTGCAGATGCTTACCTTCTGGATGCCGGTGTTCGGGATACTGGTGTCAGGATTTCGGCATTGGTATTTAGACCGAGGGCATCCCGCAAGCCAAGAAGCCGACTACAACCCACTTTACTAGCACATATTATTCGGGTATTTACACCACCCCAGTGGTTCTCAGACAATCATACTGTTCCTTATTCTTCATTCATTCACTAATCTGGCAGTGCCATGTAGTTATTATGTATATAATAACAATATAAATAGCGCACACATATTGTGCAGTGCTTTGCAGACAATATGTCAGTCATTCACCCTGCCCCACTGGAGCTTACAATCTATTTTCACTATCACATGGATACACACATACACATACACACTAGGGTTCATTTCTGTTCAGGAGCAAATTAGCCTACCAACAGATTTTTGGATCGTGAGAACAAAGTGGAGTCCTTGGAGGAAACCCATGCAAATATGGAGAGGACATCCAAACCCCACACAGACAGTGTTTTGGCCAAGTGTTGAGCTTATGACCTCAGGGCTTTGTGAGGCAGTGATGCTAACCGCTACTCCAACCATGCTGCCCTACCCAACCAACCATGCTGCCTTTACTCTCCTATCCACTCGGAACACCAATATCAAGGAACATAGAAGAAAATCAGATTATCCAGCTCTATATTTGTATATGAAGAAGATCTGAGCTAGTGATGGTTAAATGGGGATGTTTTATTTTGAGGATCCCTCAATTTACAAATGAGTGAAATATCTCTATAATATCTAAATGAAATGTCTGAACGCATCCAGGAAGTTAATTACCTGCAATATGGATGTTTTTCAGAGAGAAGATATTAGCGGCTAATGACAATTACCTTATATATACGTGTGCAGTGAGGTTAGACGGTGAGCCCTCTCCAAACATGTAAATAATGATCTGATTTCATAATGAGCCTAAAAATCAGTTTCATGGTATCTGCAATTAGAAGCACATTATTTCTGCTGCAGAAAATCAATTTTCTCTTAGCTAGAATAGGAGCCCTGCAATACTGTAGGTGCTTCTCATTGTGTAGACCCTTATCTTTGAATGCATCATCTGCTTGTTATGTTTAATTAACATTTTACATGGAAAACAATCCCTCAGAGAAGAGAGCTATTCTTTATAACATCTAAAAGATGTTGTTTTCTCACTTATCTAACGTTGTTTTGCATTTAATACATAATCGTCAATTTGCAGAATGCACTTTATTAAAGTGGCAGCAGCAGCAGCAGTTTTGCAGCCTGAAAGAAGATTTATGAGAATTCAATTCACTGAATAACACACAGAAAAACATACATGAGGTCTGGTGGGCATGGGATGCAATCGGGAAGCCGGCTGACGTAAGCTCAAACAGTCGGCTTCCCGACTGCTTTATCCCGGCGTGGGTTAAATGACAGGCGTCTAAATCTAGATGCCTGTCATTTTTCCGACGCCGGAACACCAGCGCTCGGCATCCCGATCGAAGGGATGCTGGGCGCCGCGAGCGGACAGTCGCTGGGGGGGAGGGTTAGGTTTAGGGCCCCTGGGGGGGACTTAGGGTTAGGCACCCCCCCGGGAGGGTTAGGCTAGGGGGAGGGAGGGTTAGGCACCCCCGGGGGGGAGGTTAGGGTTAGGCACCCCCCTGGGGGACTTAGGTTTAGGCAGCGGGGAAGGGGGGGGTTAGGGTTAGGCACTTACAGGGGGGATTAGGGTTAGGCTCTGGGGGGGAGGTTAGGGTTAGGCTCCCCTAAGGAGGGTTAGTTTAGTAGATACTTACCTGAGGACGATCGGGATTTCCAGCGCTGTCGGGCTGCCGCTGCCGGGATCTCTGCTTTTGTCTGCCTGACGCTGCCGGGATTCGAACTCCCGGCCATGCGGCCGCTGGGATTTCATACCACTTCCGGTTGACATGCACCTCCACTGTGTGACGTAGCGGGTTTCAGAGGAGGCGGGGCTTGCTCTGAAGTGAGAGGTGTTTTTTCAAAGGGGGTGTGTGGTTGAACAGGAAGCAGGTTTGTCTGGGCGGAACGTTGGTGGACTATGAGTGGAATGGGGGTGGGGATAATTTAGTCCTGGATTGAGAGGTTTACCCCAGTAGGTATGGAGTGTGGGTGATTTCCCCCAAACCTGGGGGAAGTGGATTGTGGTTGTACAGTAGCTTTTCAGGAATAAGAGAATTATGTTTATACCTTGCAATTATATGTTTTATTGTTTTTGATCTGGCCAATTGCTTTGCTTTTACTGTGTATCATTAAATAGATACGGTACATATTTTTAAATTAAACTACAGTCTACCACCCCACTTCCGGCTCCTGGACTACCCTCCCCCCCGCTCTGGGACATAGGCTACTCACCTGGATGGCCTGGAGAGGGGGTGGTACAAGACCTGGAAGTGGGGTGGTATATTTTAAAAATATGTCAAAAAAATAAAACATATAATAAAATAACAATTTTAACAGTTCTGAGACATTTTTGCAAAGTATGCATGCCCCCCCCACCCGCTAACATAAAACAATTAAACCTAAGAACTTTGTGAAGCTAAATCACGTGTGGACTAACCACCACCAGCACCAAACAACTGCGCAACACACTCAACATCATAAATAATTTAGCCAAGTGGACAGTCCTGTAAGACCAGCATATGAGAGCCGTGTAAAGGGCTAGTAAACACGCTGCACCTTCCCTAAGTTTGCACTCAGAGCACAAGTGCCATTGGAGTTAGTGCATACTGACGTGTGTGGACCACTGCATCCATGAGTGGGGAATGTTACTTCATGACATTCATTGATGATGCTACAGGGATGACACATGTTTATTTCCTAAGACACAAAAGTGAAGTAACAAATCATTTCATGACAGCACACAGAAGTGTAGTTAGGAAGTTGCCCTGAATTACTGTAGTTTGCTGGAATATTCTGGTGAACAGGAAACCGGTAAGCTTGCGGATTGGTAAGTTCTGTACAATGCAAGGTGATGGTACAAGCTGCGATACACAGGTAACGCAACAAGGCTTCCAGTAGATCTAGGTGAACGCAGACAGGAGCACACTGGTGTATGGTAAGTCTGCGCACCTTGGGAGAGCACTAGCACAGCGCTGAGGATATGCAGGAATGCTGGAGACACTCAGAGAGTGACAGACAGGTGAAGTCAGCAGATGGAGCCACTGACCCAGAACCAGGTCTACACAATGTGTTAGTGAACTTGGGGAATTAAATAGGGCGCTCCAAATGTGGATTGCCTGGAAAGATCATGTGGAAAGTCGGTGTCTGGGAATGGAGCAACAGGATCATGTGATGAGACTCAATATGGCAGCGCCATGGCCATGCAGTCTAGAGGTGTGGACTGACAAAAGACCAAACATCAGTTTTTTACTTCTATCTGGAAGTAGAGCTTATACTCACATAGCTAAAGAGAAAATACACAAACTTAATCATAAAACTATTGAGTGCATCACGCTAGGATACTATAAACAGACCAGAGGTTCGGGGCGTTGTGTTTTATGAGACTACTTCAGCTAATGGAAACCAGAGTGACGTACAGCCACAAAGACATGTGTTGCTTCAGTATATATGTCTGCAGCTGAAAGCATGTCAAACAGTAAGACAACAAACAGCCATTCTAGAAGCAGGAGTTCCATGAGGAGCAACGATTGGAAACCTCCAAGAAAAGATATTGAGGAGTTTTCTGGACTTGTTTGCTGTGTAGCTCAGACACTTCATGATCCTAATCCAAATTGTGATTGGCAAGAGTGGGAGTCTTATAGAGAGGGCTATCAACATTACCGCCAAACACCACTTGGTCAGGGAGCTGATAGAGGATGCTTTAGTTGGAATATCTTATGTATCCAGTGAAATGTTGACCACTAGGGGTAAATTTACTAAAGTGAGAGCTTTTAGCAGTGAGTTTTAAAAGTGATGTTGCCCACAGCAACCAATCAAATTCTACTTAACATTTAAATAGCACCTTCTGAAGATAATAGCTAGAATCAGATTGGTTGCTATGGGCAACATCACTTTTAAAACTCACTTCTAAAAACTCTCACTTTAGTAAATTTACCCCCTAGTCTCATTTTCCTTGCTCAAAATGTTTTCTTGCAGGGATTTGGACTTGAAAATACTTGAATTGTGATATTTCCCTTGATGAATATTGTGTCTCATTACAGGAGTGATGTCAATGTGTATGATGCCCATGTTATGTCATGTGATGAGAGGCAGTCTTGAGCAAGGGGGGGGGGTTATTGGATGGGGAGTGCACAGGTGCTGCCTCTATCCACAGTGCAGACAGCTAAGCTCAGCATGCAGTCTCTAGGTCCTAGAATATATCAATTTGCAAGGAAATACAAATAGAAAGGAGCGCAAATAATCCTTAAAAAACTTTATCTAAATTGTTACATTTTATTGTATGCAGTTTTATATTATATCTTGTTTATATGCTGAAGAGTCATAATAAAAAAATATATTTGAAAAAAAACAAAAACTTTACTGCATACAGTTTAAACATCCAATATCATAAAACTACATAATAAAACACATAACACATGATCACATTAATACTGTATATCCACAAAAAAAATATTATTATTAAATCCTTCGTCTTGTTAATTAGTGCAATAAAGGCAGTTACTTTGTAACTCCTACAAATATATCAATAAAATGAAGAAAGTTCTTTTGTGAAGAGAAACACTTGGTGCATTTGCTCTTTTGATAAATTGAGCTTTATAAAGACAAAAAAAAATCCATATGGTAAATTTAAGCTCAGTCCAGCTCAGTCCAGCTTTTAGTTATTACTCCAATTGGAGTTACTGCAAAACCTGGTCAGATGGCAGATAGAATAGAAATACTACCACCTACCCGCTATTGCAACCACTCTGGTGAGTATTGGGAGCCCTTTTATATAGGCAGTAGTTAGTCCAGTCCAACAAAAGTCCCAGGTTCTTACCGCTCAGTAGAATAGATGGGGAACTCACAGTGTTCAGAGGCTGTTTCTTTAGCTGCGGGGAGGGAGTGTGCCAGTCACCGGTGATACATTTGGCAATAGCCTGCTGAGTATAAAGGATATCTGCAAATACAGCCGGCAAAGTCCCTTGTCCCTTAACGCGTTTCTCCGCTATTGGGTCTCAGCGGTTTCTTCAGAAGGAAGCATGTATGGATGTTAGACTCCCGGGAAGAGTATTTAAACCCCTCCTGGCCAATCATTAATTCTGCACTCTCCGTGCACCTGTTAACAGCCTAATTAGCTGTTCAGGCATAAATACTTGTTAACTTTGATGCACTATCGGATTATTTATTTGTATAATACACAAGTGAAATAAGAAATATTCCCTTTAAAAAACAGATAAATTCAGTTAAAAATATTACATTAAGATTCATCAACATATCTATGACATCACTTAAAAGGAATCATGTCGAAGGAATGTGAGGGCAATTTAGAATACAACTAAAATTATCATTAGAATAGATGAAGCTCCTGTGGCTCAGCCAGTAAGAGCTCTTGTCCAGTCTTTAGAAGGTACAGGGTTCAAATCCACCAGTGATTATGATTTTTTGGAAATCTATTATTGTCTAGTTTTGTTTTTCAAAACATTATTAATATTATTATTATGATTTTTTGATCTCATCAACAATTGTTTTTGTTGAGCAAAATACTAATACACAGGACTTGTAATTTAATATATAGATAAAAGGTAGACGAAAAACACTCAATGTCTGTCTTAAATATGTTATATTTTCATATATATATATATATATATATATATATATATATATATATATATATATATATATATATATGAAAGAAAAATACATGTGTATTATATATAGGTACATTTTATATAGAAACTAAAAATGTTTATGTTAATTAGGAGAATTAACATTCTAACTATTAGGAATAATAATGAGCTAGATAATTGAACATAATACTAAACAGTTAATAACTAAGTCTAATCATATCAAAGCATCGAGAGATAAGATGCACATGTGTATGCGAAATTATAGTGCCCACAAATATATCGTCAGGTTGTGCAGGTTCTGGGATGAGGGAGGGTGCCGGCACTGAGTGATATCGCGACTCAGATCTGTCTGAATTCACGAGATTCGGGTGGATTCGGATTTCTCTAGAACCAAACAGCACAGCTCTGGTTTTTAGATTGTTCATTCTCGGATGGTAGAAGTGCTATAGATGTGTGAATTTCTGACCTTACAATGACTATACACAATCCATGGTGTAACTATCAGGAAGATGCCTGAATGTATATCTTAGCCAACAGGCCTGGTTTGTGGAAAGGTTACATAGTGTGCACGAAGCCCATATACAAAGCAGCAGATATACAGGCGGGCATGCTGGCATGCTAATAACAATCTTAATTTAACCTACCTGTAGAATACATGTAATTACGTTCAAAAATTACAGAGGATGTTATGATGTAGATTATTGATGCTCATAATACATGATCATAATGTACATCATTGCAGATGACGTAACAGGGTGGAGGTTCCTAGATGGTTAAGGTCCCTATCTCTAATATTGGCTTTACAAATGGTACAGATGCCTTCACAACTGTTGTCAGTATTTGGGTTAAAATAATTCCACAACCAAGATGTGGCTTTTCTGGTCTTATGCCCAGACATCACCCCAGCCTATAACCCAAGTTTATATTGTTACCCCAGCCTATACCATCACCCCAGATTATACCAGCACCAAAGTATATATCGTCATCCCATCCTGTGTTGTGTATAAATTACAGCTGCGCTCCCTGTTAGATTGGGGATTCATTGTCCACTTTAGTGGATGTGAGCTCCATTTTAGTCCATATCCCCACACCCCTACACATCTTCTGACCTGGGCTACAGGAGGAGCAGCTGCACTCTGGAATACGGTTGCATGGAGTTGCCCCTCTGACTCACAGAAATTCAGGTAGAGGGGCCATAGGTAGGGAGTAGGGACACTATATCAGAGAACGCAGTGTTAGCTGCTTTATTCCATTTTTTAAACCATATCCTCTAATTTCACCTTTTGAAAACATGTTTATGTGAATCTCAGCTGAGGTGTTTGTGATTTCATTATGTTTAATGTATTATGCACATTATTTAGCACTGTGTTGTGGTCTTGTAGCCAATGTGTAGACTAATCACTTATTCATGATTGAGGAAAAATGTGAAAAGTTGCAATATTTTATTGCTAACTTTCCACTTACTGTCACAAGTTTTTTTATGAATAAGAAAAGAATAACAGACTGCACTACCACTAACAGTGTGACAATATTTTTTATGAATACACTGCGTTTTCCACTTACAATGTCACAATATGTTCTACGAATACACTGCATTTCCACAAACAGTGTGACAATATTTTTTACGAATACCCTGCGTTTCCACTTACAGTGTGACAATATTTTTTACGAATACACTGCATTTTCCACTTACAGTGTCACAATACTTTTTACGAATACACTGCTTTTTCCACTTACAGTGTCACAATATGTTTTATGAATACACTGCATTTCCACTAACAGTGTGACAATATTTTTATGAATACACTGCGTTTTCCACTTACAGTGTGACAATATTTTTTCCGAATGCACTGCGTTTCCACTAACAGTGTGACAATATTTTTTTACGAATACACTGCGTTTCCACTTACAGTGTGACAATATTTTTTATGATTACACTGCGGTTTCCACTTACAGTGTGACAATATTTCTTATACACTGCGCTACCACTTACAGTGTCACAAACAATACATGTATGAATATTACACTGCAGTCTGACAGGCAGTGTCACAGTATAACAAAAATAAAATAAATATAGTACACTGGGGTACAGGACAAACAAAATATATAATATGTTATTTTTTTATTAATTATATTATTAGCTTTTATTTTTTATACACTGTGCACCCTTGGATGGACAGAGCACCCCTGGATGGACACGGCAGCCCCTGCCCCTAGATGGACACAGCAGTCCCTGCCCTAGATGGACACAACAACCCCTGGATGGACACAGCAGCCACTGCCCTTGGATGGACACAGCAGCCTCCGGGATGGACACAGCCACCACTGCCCCTGGATGGACACAGCAGCCCCTGCCCTAGATGGACACAACAACCCTTGGATGAACACAGCAGCCTCCGGGATGGACACAGCAGACCCTGGATGGACACCGAAGTCCCTGCCCTTGATGGACACAGCAACCCCTGGATGGACACAACAGACCCTGGATGGATACAGCAGCCCCTCTTGGATGAATAACAGCCCTGACAGCCTGGGACTCAGCAAGCAAATGGCGCCGATCACCGTGGGGAGGGACTTTTATACAATCCAAAACCCATGAGAATCTGACAGCGGGATGATGACGTTTTGCCTCGCTTTGAGATCAAAGTCAGGTGGGAAAACCCGAGCCGGACTCGGATCTCGCCTCGGATGTGGAAGTTCGGGTGGGTTCGGTTCTCAGGGAACCAGACCCGCTCATCTCTAGTAAAAGGAAAGTAATATTCCAATATTGTGTTGCCTCTCTAGTGCCAGAAGTGGGTGGACTTAGAGGAGCAACGTGTCACTGACAAAGGCCTAAGCTATCGCTACTGTCGACTTATGTGTCCTAGCAGTGTGAGTGTTAGGAGGTGGCAGAAAGTACGAATCTCAGAGTAATTTCCTAATCTCATTCCACTTATCTTATTATGAGGCATGTGTATTAAACAATTGCAGCCTTCCTTATCTCCACATGTCATCGTATCAAAGAATATATTATGCAGGATATTCAGTATATGAACCTGCAGTCACCGGGACAGGGCTTTGATAACAGCCCATCCCGGCAATTAAAGCAAAGTGAATGCTTCCAGGTTTTTTGGACCCATCATGCGTGCGCATTGCGATAATGATGGAGTTATGAGTGTCAGGTACAGTAAGTGATGGAAAGATTTTCTGTGCAAAAACGGAACGGAAATGAGCCCTTTTTCTTATGAAAAATGCAGGAAAAAGGACTTACCTCCGTTTAATAAATAGATTACACAGGGGTAGATGCACTAAGCCTTGGAAAGAGGTAAAGTGGAGAGAGATAAAGTACCAATCAATCAGCTCCTAACTGTCACTTTACAGGCTGTGGCACACATTTATCAACAATGCATAACCCCTTTAGTGCTCGCTAAAGGGACTATGCCAGGTTTCTGGATTTAAGAAACAGCGGTAATCTGAGATTGCCGCTGTGTGTCAAGCACGGCATTGGGGACCCAGCGTTGCCTTTCTGGCTTCAGCAAAGCTTTCCAGGCACTGCCGGGTCCCTGTGTCATGCAAGTGTGCAGACAGACCGTTGCACATGCGCATAACATAGGAGCCCCGTTGCTGGCAGCATTAGTCTACCAGCAGCCCAGCGGAGGACCTCGCCGAGGACTGTTAAATACCAGTAAAGTTTTTGTTTGTGTCACAGTGATACTAAAATAAAAATTTCACTGTTGTTTATTATCGTTGATAAATGGGGGCCTGTGTTTAAAAAATAACAGTTAGGAGCTGATTGGTTGGTACTTTATATCTCTCCACTTTATTACTCTCCAAGCTAAGACAAATCTTCCCCACTGTCTTAATGTGCCAACTAGCTCGTGCCCCTTTCATGGTGTTGCCAGGTCATTGACAGATGGACACTCGGGCAGTAGTTTCACCAATCAACCCCTGTTATAGACCTTACCAAGATCCGCACAAAGCCAGTAGAGGCGCTGTGTTTGACAAATTGGGAAAGATATGAGGTTACACTATCTGTGATAATTACCACCCGTCCTTGTGCATTGAGGTACCCTGTGTCACAGGGATTACAGATATTTCTATATCACTTGTGAATTATTATATATATATATTGTTTTGTCATGCTATACGTACAACATGCCCATCACACCTGATATCTGTATGTGTTAAATCTTGTCTTCAAGTTTAGCCACTGAGGGGCCTATTCATCAACACTAAAATAACGGTTTTAAGGACATTTTCCTTAATTTCTGTTATTTTAGTATTCATGAACACACTTAGCACAGGAGATATCACTATAAGTCGCCTGCGTTAATTTCCACACTCCCCATACATTAGTACATTAATACATTAGTACATTAGTATGGGGATGTAGAAATTAGGCTATTCAGCAAATTCCGAAAACTATGTAAGGTAGAGTAGATAAGGAAAAGTATCTATTTCCTGAAAAACTGTCATCGCAAAAATGGATGAATTCCTCCGGTAATTAGGTAGATCTCCATGCGAGTTCTAAACCTAATTACCTCCATCGATTTTATAGTTATGATGAATAGGCCCCTGTGTCGTTTGATCATTTAAATGTATCATAAAGGGGATTACTGACTGGACGGAAGGGTCTTTTACTTTGCAAACACAGTGTATAAATTTGGTACTTTTTCAACTTTATTTTCAGATTAAATTATATATAAAAGAAGAAGAGTCATTTATTTTACACAAATTACACACATATAGCCTCAGGATCATATTATGCGATGCAATAACTTTACCGAAGACAAAAATCCCTGTTCTAAAATAAGGTAAATTCTCTGATGATCTGTGATGGTCTGTGATGGTCTGTGGGCACTGGAAGCCTTCAGCAAAGGGGTCACCATTACCAGCTGGTCTGTGATGGTCTATGATGGTCTGTGATGGTCTGTGATGGTCTGTGATGGTCTGTGATGGTCTCTGATGGTCTGTGATGGTCTGTGATGGTCTGTGGGCACTGGAAGCCTTCAGCAAAGGGGTCACCATTACCAGCTGGTCTGTGATGGTCTGTGATGGTCTGTGATGGTCTCTGATGGTCTGTGATGGTCTGTGATGGTCTGTGATGGTCTGTGATGGTCTGTGGGCACTGGAAGCCTTCAGCAAAGGGGTCACCATTGCCAGCTGGTCTGTGAGCATGGAAACAAAATATCTCATTGCATTAGGATTGCAACATAAGCAATACAAAGGTGCACACATGATAACACTTTAACTAACACGGTAACGCATACAACGACCTATGTAACAAGCTTTTTTCATATTATTATTCAGAAACTGCAGATTCTGCACAATTTTATGTATTGTTGTTATGTACTAATGGTACAAAGCAGGAGGTTTCACAGAAATCTTCGGCAAAGTGCTAATTAGCGCTGCAGATCGCAGTCCACATTATTATCAATGGGGACTACGATCTAACCCCAATGTACTAGTTCGGCCTCGTTATCTTACACCATCTTCAGATGGTGTAAACTGCTTTAAGCCTATGGAGGCTCCAGGAGCAGGAGAGAAATCTTTAGATCTCTCTCCCGCAGCCTTCGGCCGGCTCCGGAAGCTGCCGCTGTGCCCATCGGCAGTGTCAGCTTACCCCAGAGAAGTCTTTCACAAACGTAAAAGGCTTCTACATGGTACCAGAGATATAACTCGCAGGGACAGCGGTTACCGCAACTGCTTTTCCTGCGAGTTCACCTTTGTACATAATTCAGGGTTGCTGACATTTGGCTCCCTCCTTCTGGGAGGGAGCTGTCAGGCAACCACACATGGGGCTTGTTGCTGTGAAAAGGAGGCGTAGCCTGGAGCATAATGCTTCATTGGGGGCGGGGCATAGGGTGTGACAGCGTGATCGCGTCATCGTGGCCCCATCCACTCTTCACAATGCCGAGATTAATGGCATTGTGAGGCAGAGGGAGGGGCTACGATGATGCATCACCTCCCCCCGCTGCCAGGGTTTATACAGCCGGCTTGCTGGGGCCGGGAGGCTTGCCTGCCTTTCCGGGGGGTCAGGAGCGGCACCCGATTTTCGGGAGGCTCCCGGATGAATCGGGATAGTAGGCAAGTATGACTTAACGGGGATTATTTACATTAACAATGAATATCTCCCCTGCGATATGGATACTTAACAATCGCGGCAGTTCCGTGATTATTAGTACATAGAGCCCACAGCGTCGGTGCTATACTCTGACACAATGCTATAGCCATCCTCTTGGTGTGGAAATATAATATTATAATAAAGATGCACATTGTATTTCTGTTCTTACGGACTCCACATAGCTGCCAGTGGACCCCCTCCCCCATGCACCGCAGAACAGAACATGGATGATTAGAGAAACCTCTTTTCCCGCACCTCTACCTGACATGTTATTTACGAATCGCTCAGGGATGGTTTTTAGGATGCAATTCATGTGACAGGAGGGTGTTTTAGTAGCGTCTCTCAAGCGTCAAAGCTCTGAAACTGGATATACCCGAAATGCACCCATGTGTGTTTGTTGTAGTTAACAATGCCCAAATCTTTTGCTAAATTAGTGACCAAACAAGCCCAAAGAATTGACTGACTCTCTTTTTATTCTCACAGAATGCTGTAAGAGCTCGGTACCTCACCTAGGAGTCTGCTTCTCCCCCCCCCCCCCTTCCTTAGCAAAAGTTATTGTGACTTAACCCCATAATTGCTGAAAAGTTCTTAGGAAAAACAGTGGATTAACTGCCAGACACGAATTCTTCTAACCCCCATGTGGTGTTGTTAGAAGCATGCGTTACTCACAAGTAAGCAAAACAAGACGGTCTTGAGCTCCTCCATGTGTGGATGTTGCAGCTGGATAGATTGTATATACATATTTGCAATGTTTGAAAACTTTGGGAATTTTTTGTTTTAGCTGTTTAACTTGCTTGTATAAATATATGTAGTAGAAATATATAAACACATGTTATTTCCATTGGTTACGCAATCACTGGAGGGAGACCAGTATTATGGCACCAACATTATTATTATTATTATTATTATTATTATTATTATTATTATTATTATTATTATTATTATTATTATTATCCTTTATTTATATGGCGCCACAAGTGTTCCGCATAGTACATAGAACTAATAAGTGAACAAGACACAAGTAACGTACAGTACATTACAGTGCAGGACAAGGACACGACTTATATACATTGCTGCAATAGCGATTATAACACTCACAATAAGCAGCCGGGAGTTGGCAGTCATGTGTTAGGTGCCCTTATGGGGAGCAAAGAGTAGACATGACAACACTTATTGCTCTTGCCATGGGAAAGTGGGGTTAGCAAAGCGATACCTGTCCAATGGGTCCCTTGCTGGGAAAAAGATGAGGGCACAATGGTGGCGCAATCATGTGCTCATGTTAAGGGGCGTCAAACAGACTGGGTGAATAAGGTCCTAAACTGAATTTTGTTTAACACCTCATTTGGCCCCCATCTGGCTCTGATTGGAAGAAGTCAAATCGCTTTCCTCCAGACGATACCTTACTGTGTGTCACGGAGCTGCGGACTTCCAGCTATTGTGGAACTACAAGTCCCAGCAGTTCCACAACAGCTGAAGAGTCACCAGCTATCAGTCCTTGCTATAAAGTGAGACCATTTATTTCTGGGTAGGGACGGCCATCGGAAGGGCGTTGCCACCACCGCATCACGCCTTGGAATGGCATGCGACCATCGCTTCAAAGCCATTTGATGGTGCAGATGTGCAGGAGGCAGAGCTGGTTATTTGCGTGCCCAAGGGAGCACTACAATTGGGTCAGTGTTTCTTCCTCTGAAAATAAAGAAACAATGTGACGGCAGTAGCATCGCAATCCCAGCACCAAATGTCAAAAGCATCGTCAACGGATCGGAAGCATCAATGCTCGTGAACCACCAGTGTCCGATGGCCATCCCTATTTCGGTGTTAGGGACACAAGCAGTGGTGGTTGCAGGGTGGGGGCTGCAGACCTTACCAAAACTGCCAGGGTGGGTCCCATTTAAACGATAAAATTAAGTGAGCTCCAAATGCTAGTGCAGGGGAACGATCATTACACTCACCAAAGAAGGATCAGATGGGACTCTGGGCCTGAATCAGACCAGTTCGCAAGCGCTGAGCGCTCGCACTCGATGTTTTCCCACTGGGCATGTGAACGACGGAGCCGGCTCTGTCGTGCGCATGCGCGAGACCCGGCTAGCGACGGGTTCTCCATCGCTCCGGGATTCGGACCAAAGGGGGCGAGCTGTCGATGGTGATTGACAGCTCACCCAGTTTGGTAACCGGGCGGGGGGGGGGTGGCTGGCCAAATGGAGGCGTTCCTGAAGGAACGCCTGCTGTTTGGAGGCGGCCCCACTGACATCACCAGTGATGTCAGTGGGAGAGCTTCCGGCTCGATTAGAGCCAGAAGGTCTCTGGGGCTTGCGGCCACGAGACCCTACCACAAGGGTCTCGTCGCAAGCCCGATGGTCACGATGGTCTTGACCATCATCTTGGCCGCTCGCAATAGCTGTGGGTGGTCACCCACAGCTATGCGAGCGGCCAGGAGGCAGCACAAAAAAAAAAAAAACGCCCAGATTCAGAGCGAGCGCTCTTTCAGAGCGTCCGTCTCTGAATCAGGGCCTCTGTGTGACTGACAGTTACGCCGGATTAGCCCGCCCCCCAGACTCCTGTGTCAGTTAGCTCCCATTGGCCCTGTGTAGCGCCCATTGGTAAGAGTTTCAGCCCCCACCCTGTGACTGCCAATGGACACAAGCTATGCTCAAGTAGAGCCCTCACTCTACCAGCATCTGAAATGCTGACTTCCTATACCCATGTAGTGAGTGCGTCATCATATTGCTTTATGTTCGGTATGTTATGTCCTATCCCAGCTCCAGAAATAGAGTCCACAGCCAGCAGAATCATGGTCACCGTCTATTTTTCCCTCTAAGTAATAGAGAAGGGAAACAAGGGATGATATTGTGGTTTTACTTTCCCTTTTACTCCTGAAAATATACCGTGACTACTACTGACCTAAGCACTTCCGTGTGTGACTCCTAACCCTGTGTAATACAGTACAATATCCGGCCACATGCTGACACTGACCACAGAAATGTCTCATGATTCTGACTCTCCTTATTACAAGCAGAAACTATAACGTGACACAGTAACAGCTCCCGAGGATCTTACGCAGACAATTCTTTTTAGACCTATTTTTTACCGGATTAATGTATGAAAATCAGAATCCAATAATTATTTATGGGGTCTATGTATTAAGCCTTGGAGACAGATAAAGCGGACAGGGATAAAGTACCAACCAATCAGCTCCTGTCACCTTACAGGCTGCACAGGGGTAGATGTACCAAGCCTTGGAGAGAGCTAAAATACCAACCAATCAGCTCTTAACTGTCACACTACAGGTTGTATTTGAAAAGTGACAGTTAGGAGCTGATTGGTTGTTAGTTTGGGCCCGATTCAGACCTGCTTGCTAGGCTGCGTTCGCTCGTTGCTACAGATGGTTCGCAATGTGCGCATGCGTACGCTTTGCAGTGCACGTGTGCAAACTAGTCAAGGCCATCGGGAAGCATTCGCTCCCTGCGCATAGATAACTGGCTAGACTGAGTGACAGGAGAAGCCGTTTGAGGGTGGTAACAGGGGTTGGCCGGCGGAAACGGGAGTGGTGGTGCGAACGCAGGCGCGACTGAGCGTCTCAATGCCCGTTTAAGAGGCGTGCATAATTAATACGGAGAGTCATATATATGTCACTTGGTTGTATTTCACACTGAAGCACTCGCAGTGCGTGCGGTAGGGAATGGTCAACCATAAGTACTGCGATCACATACGATGGTACTCGATGTTACCGATAGTTGCATACACTTCCTGGAGATGACGTGCATTAGTGGGCATCTTAAGACAGGCTGGTGGGCGTCTGCATACTCACCGCGATCGCTCGGCGAGACATAGTGGGCATGCTGATGCCTTGCCGTGCGATCCCCTGCCTTTGCTGAATTTGCATACGCTGGGTGCGTGCGAACACATCTAGCGAGCAATCCACGACTTAGTACATCTAAAAAGGCACACTAACTGAGATTCACTTCTACGGCAAAAACGTGACGCTGGCGGAACGCAGTTTTCCTTGAGTACCGTAACTGCTTTTCCAAACTCTACAAATGGCTACAGTATGATTTCTACAGCAGGACTGAGTCTGCGTTCCTCTGGTTTATGAGCAAATAGAGGGTATGACCGAGATTTACAAATTAGCAGCGATTTTGTGGCCTTATATCACTGAAACAAGATTTTGTTTGTAAACTGCTCTTATTGACTACATTATATTACATTACTCTTTGGCAATGATTAAAGGCCTCAATAAACAATGTGCTGCTTTTGTTTATGACTTGCTTAATCTAGTTGTATGTTTTTCTAGTTCCCCATTCCCTATCTGAGCAGCGAATTCCGGCAGAACGCAGTAAATGTCGGCAGATTCATTACCGGACACATACTTGTTAGAGGATAACTTCTGAGAATGTGAAGTCCTCCGTTTTGATGCTAGTATTTTCTATTAGAGAGGTATAATTTGAACTTCACATCTGAATTTCAAAGATAAGTGCAGTTTGTAAGTTTTCTGCAATTAATGCTGTTTTTGCATAGAAAAGTCCCTGCAAATTTTCAAGATTATATCAATTTTACTGTATTTAAAAAATTTTTTGCGTAACTTAGGCTGGAAAAAAAAAAGTGGAATCCGGAACAGTATTTTCAGTTTTTAATAAATTATAATTTGTTTTTGTTTCAAACAAAGAACATCTTTAAATACTGTTTTACAAATAGCAAATTAAATTAAAGTTCACTATAAACGAGTTTAGGTTTATTAAAAAGTACTTGTTTCGTCTAAACGATAATAAAAGTTTTGTGAATTGATTATCCATAAAAATGGCCCAATACAGTCAATTATCTTGGGAACAGAACAATGGGAGTTTTGCCCAACTATTATCATAAGAATCATCGTCAGCTGCCTCTTCACAGTTGTAGATTCCACAGTTACTAATATTATTTTCAATTTTGTCACTTACAACACCTATACAAAGTCAGTGTAGGGGGTGTTTTTGCAATGGGGCCTGAAGGCTTCGGGGGCCTAGCTCACACTGGCATCAGTGCTGAACTGCACGGTAAGTTCAGGTAATACAGTACTGAATACAGAAAGGGACAGTTTACAAATGACTTACTGGGATATTAGTATATTCAATACAGTGTATTAAATACACTAGATTGTGATGATTAGTTTGTAGACTGTACCTTTCTACCAGTCTGTCACCTAGCAATGGAATACATGCACCAAATGTGGCATTCAATGCACTAGAAGAGGAAGAAAGTGGCCAAGGTCAAAGAGTGTGGTAAGCAGGAGAATGCTAATGTGATCTGTTGTATGTGAGCTGGGGGAACTGTGTGGAATAATGTGAACTTAGGGCACTGTTGAGATAATGTGAACTGGGGCACTATTAGGCATAATGTAACCTGGGTATACTTCAATGTAGCATAGAAGTATTTGGGAGTATGGCAATGTGACATAATATAAACTTGGGCACTACAACGTACCATAATATGGACTGGGACAGTGTGTGTCATAAAGAACTGGGAGCACAACAATGTGAACTGGGAGCACTAATATGTGGCATAATATGAATAAGGGACACTGGGCCTGATTCAGAGCCGGACGCTCTGAATCAGGGCGTTTTTTAAATTTTTTTGTTTGGCCTCCTGGCCACTCACATAGCTGTGGGTGACCACCCACAGCTATTGCGAGCGGCCAGATGATGGTCGCGATGGTCTCGACCATCGCGACCATCAGGGTTTTACGACGAGACCCTTGTGGTAGGGTCTCGTTCCCGCAAACCCCAGTGAGCTTCTGGCTCTTAATAAAGCCGGAAGCTCACCACTGACATCACTCGTGATGTCAGTGGGGCCGCCCCCAAATGGCAGGTGTTTTATCGGGAACGCCTCCGTTTGGCCAGCCACCCCCCCTGCCCGCCTCCAAAACGGTGCGAGCTGTCGATCAAAATCGACAGCCACCCCTTTTTGGTGCGAGACACCCAGAGCGACGGAGCGCCTGTCGCTAGCCGTGTCTCGCGCATGTGCACGTCGGAGCCGGCTCCGGCGTGCGCATGCGCAGTGGCCAAACATTGACCCGCTCGCGAGTGCTATGCGCTCGCGAGCAGGTCTGAATCAGGCCCACTGTGTAATATAATGTGAACTGTAGATTTTGTGTGAAATAATGTGAACTGGAGGCACTACATTGTGGCATAATATGAACTGAGAGGCCCTATGTGGCATAATGTATACTGGGAGCATTGTGTGGCATAATGTGAACTGGGAGAGCTACAATGTGCCATAATATGAATAAGGGGCACTGTGTAGCATAATGTGAACTGTGGAAACTGTGTGGCATAATATGAACTGGGAGGCACTGTAGCATAATGTAAAATGGGAGCACTGTGTGGCATAATATAAACTGGGGTACTACAATGTGGCATAATATGAATTGGAGGCACTAAGGCATAATCTGAACTGGAGAAACTACTATGGGGCATAAATAAACTACTGTAGGGCATTACTATGGGGCATAAAATGAGCTAGGGCACTACAGTGGTGCATAAAATGAACAACTGCTGAATAGAGGGCTGTCTCTCTAGAAGCATTGGGGGCCTATCAAAATATTACCATGGGCCCACACAATTCGAGTTACACCCCTGGCAATAGCCCTATTCCTGCTCCATGCAAAGAAAACCAATTATTACATTAAATAGATTTTGAATCCCATTTCACTCTCTACTAATTGTGTTAAGGGAATCCTATAACAATTAATATTTCAAATAATGAATGTAATAAAGGGCATTTTATTATTTATATGACTCCAACTTTCTACAGTTCTGTAATTTCTGCTACGTTTTTATCAGCCACAATACATGAATCAGAGGCTGGAATACATAGAGCAGGAATGCAGGAAAAGGCTGACAAACTCGCCGGCAGGAGTCCCGGAGACTCAGTAGGAGTAAATGACAGTACATTTGGGATCTCCATAGACAGTGAGAGGATGTCTGTCTTAGGCAGAGGGCAGTAAGAGCACTGTCCATTGTCTGTTATGTTACATCGGTACAATTATCCTTTGTTTTCCATAGAATAAAATTACAATACAATAAATGTTTATTTACATGCACAGGGTGGAGGGAGTTGGATGGCGAGGGGCTTGGATGGTGTGGGGGAGGGGTTTGGATGGGGATGGGGGACTTTTCTGCAGCTGCACTTTTAAAAATATCATATACAAAAGAGACAGAAATTAATAAGGGTTTATTTTGTTTTATATTTTGGAAACTATAAATATTTTGAAAAAGAAACTGCTCTAAATAAATAGCTGCACATAGCAAGTTACATCTGTCTGAGTAGCTTTGTGCAGACTGTGTGTCTGCATAAACTGTGGATACAGAGATCTCTATTATAAATCAATGCCACTTTTTCAGAAATGTTAATATAATATGAACACGAATCGGACTAACATTTCTGTAATATCCCCCCAAACATCTAACTAATTATACTGTCGAGTTCCAGTTCCAGCCTAAACTAGTTTAAAACTTGTAGATGGTTGTCCCAGACCATCCGATGATAGTAATATATTATACAAATGCCTTTTGGCACCTGTGCGTCACCCACGCTTGCCTTGGCAGCGTAACATTGCGGTGATGGCTGATGTATAGATGTGAGTGTTGGGAGTCTATTTTTAATGAGGACCCTTGATGTTGAATCCAAATATGAACCAATACTTCCTACTCCTATTGTGTCAGGCATATACAGATTTATACTGGTCAGGACAAGCACCGACAGCAACTCTACTTGGATTACAACTGGCCCTCATTGGTCACTTAGGAATGTAACATAACCAGGTCACACACAGAGGAGTTACAAATGGGGCGCGAGTAAATAAGTATTTAAAGGTGCCACCTCCAATTTACCAATTGGTGTGTCTGATATATACATTTTCTCAATTCACCCAGTTTCCCATGGATGACTGGAGGCTGCCCCAATAGCAGAATATGAGGGGGTGGGGGATGGTTACCAAGGCAATACCCTGCTTTAATTTCAGTTTCGTTGGTTCTTTTTTTCATACATATATGTCCAGAATAGCCTAGATTGCAGGCTTCTAAGGTTTCCATGGTGACCACCATTTCTCACCACTGGTGGCCGCTCATTGCTAGGTATTGCAGGTTCCAATCTTACCACTGGTCACTGCCAGTCATCACTTTGCAGGTGATTACCGCTTGTTTAATAAACATCTCCTGCGGAGCATTGACCATCGGTGAGACACGACAACAAGGATACATGCTGTGCAAGAGGACACTATAGTTTATATATATCATGGGCAGGGGCTGGCTGGCAACTTTTAGCCTGGGGGGCAAATGCATGCAGGTGGTCCTGGCAGAGGAGTAGCGTGTAGCCAGGGTGCCTGGAGCACGTGCGTGCTACGGCACCTCCCCCCTCAAGTGTTCCAGGGAGGAGGCGGGTCCATATGGAATTAATGTAAAGTAAAAATAAAGATATGGGGCAGCCCCCTGTAGTGGTGCCCATATGCAGTGCCCCCTGTGCACCAGAAGAGGACCCCCTTATGCAGGCCTCCAGGGGTACCACTACTGGGGGCACTATATAGGGCTTACTACTGGGGGTACAAGGGGCACTGCACAGGGGGGACCACTACTGGGGGCACTACATAAGGGGCACTGCATAGGGGGATCCAGTAGTGATCCCCCTATGCAGTGTCCCTTATATAGTGCCCCCAGTAGTGGTCCCCTCTGTGCAGTGCCCCTTGTACCCCCAGGAGTAAGACCCTATATAGTGCCCGCAGTAGTGGTACCCCATATGCAGTGCCCCCAATAGTAGTCCCCCCCCTTGTAGTACCCCCAGTAGTGGTCTCCCCCTTGTAGTGCACCCAGTACTGTTCTCCCCCTTGTAGTGCCCCGTAGTAGTCCCCCCTTGTAGTGCCCCCAGTAGTGCTCTCCCCTTGTAGTGCTCTCCCCCTTGTAATGCCCCCAATAGTAGTCCCCTCCCCTTGTAGTGCCCCCAGTAGTGCACTCCCCATTGTAGTGCCCCCAGTAGTAGTCCCTCCCTTGTAGAGCCCCCAGTAGTAGTCCCCACCCCCCTTGTAGTGCCCCCAGTAGTGTTCTCCCCCTTGTAGTGTCCCCAGTAGTGCTCTCCCCCTTGTAGTGCCCCTAGTAGTGCCCTCCCCCTTGTAGTGCGGTAGACACAGGTAATTAAAAAAAAAAAATACTTACCTGAATCCCCGCTCCCGCCGCCGTCATCCGCTCCTCCGTTTGTCCTCCCGGGCCGGGCCGCTCTGCATTATGGGAGAGACGTCATGACGTCTCTCCCATTACCCACTGCAGGAGCCGGAAGATGGAGCGGCTCCTGCAGTGGGCGCAGTGGCAGTCAGTGTGAGTCTGACAGACTCTCATTGGCTGCCACTCAAAACAAACACAGCTGCCGGCTGTGTGTTTGTCAGTCACTGTGTAGCACTGACCGAACTCCATTTGGTCAGCTCTACACGTGCAGTGCAGCTGTGTCACAAAGACACAGACATGGCACCCTGCCCCCCGGCCCAGCCCGCCACTGATCATGGGGGAGATTTATCAAACCTTGGAGAGAGATAAAGTACTAACCAATCAGTTTCAATGTGTGAAAAAAATGACCAAAGCTGATTGGTTGGCACTTTATCTCTCTCCCCCCCCCCCCTTGTTCTGTAGTTGACTGAAACAAAAGAAAAGTTTTGCACTAATATTTTGACAAGAATAAAACTGTCAGACCAATGACTGAGATTAGGTGTGGGGGAGGTGTTTGGTTTGGGATACTCTGCAAAATCCTGATGCCGGTATCTCGACAGGGATAGAATACCAACACCTGTTGGTAGGTAACCTAACCCTCCCCCTCTCCCTACCTGTAACCTTAAACCTTCCTCCCCGGTGCCTAAACCTTACCTCCCCCTAGTGCCTTTACCTAAACCCCCCTCCCCACACCCTAAACTCCCCCCCAGAGTCGTAACTAGACTTTTTGGTGCCCTGTGCCATAAAGAGCATTGGCGCCCCCTTCATTTTTCAAAGGGACATAATGCACCCAAAAAAGGGTCATGGCCTCATGGGAAAGGGCCAGGGAAGAGATGAGGGTGGTCAGGAGATGCTGGGGATGAAATAAGAGGAAACTACAAGCCAGAATGATAATAAACAGAAATTTGACAGGCCCAAACAGCGCCCCCTGACCTGTGGTGCCCTGTGCGATGGCACCGGCCGCACTACCCTAGCTACGGTCCTGCTCCCCCCTTAGTGCCTAACCCTCCCCCTAGTGCCTAACCCTAACGCTGACCCTCCCCCTAACCCCGCTACTTACCTTTGGGATACCGGTGCCGGGATTCTGACAGGTGTCGGGATTCCAGCACCGGTATTCTTTGCGCCGGCATTTCCCATGTCCCGGGATATTGACCGCATCCTGATGGGGGAACTTCTCTCAATCATAGACCCTGCAGCAAAAAAAATGCAGATCATTTATTGAGATCAATTCCCAAATAAGAGACTGCAATGGGGTACGTATGACATAAGCCCATTTTTCCCCCCACTAGAAACGCATGCAGTAAAATGAAAAGAAGAGGGCGTAAGTAAAAGATATATCTCTAAAAATACAGTTGTTATTAAGGATAGTCTGTTCACTGAATGTGCAAATAATGACCACAGGTATCAGAGATTCTTGCTGGGAGAACCTCAATTACGTTTATGTCTGTTTGACAAGTTAGAGAGTAGAATCGCTTCACCCGAGACATATTCCTCCGTTTCATTATCCGAGTATCTGTCAAATGTCAGAAAAACATATGCATAACCTATTTCTCTGGAGGGAGGCGAAGGGTGACCTCTTTAATGTTCTCTGAGAAGCCGGCCTCTCCTGATGATTACCATATGTTTTTTAGGGAAAACAAGATAATTGACGGAGTTGCTTAATAACTTGGCACGGCGCTGTGCTGCGGCCTGGGAAGCTGGCGTGCGCAGCCTGGAGGTTTCATTTGTGAAGTGCATGATCTGTGCTGTAAGTGGCACCGTGGTAAAACTCAATGTGAATCAAACATAGACGACTGGCACCAAATCCGGCACCGTGCCAATTATATCATTGGAAATTCGTAGTCAGATCTTCACTTAATTATTATTATATATTTAAAAAAAAAAAAACAGGTTTATAATTCCCATTAACAATCCATGGATGCTTCTGTCTATAGTATAGGTATGACTATACGTTATTAAAGGATACATTACAAGGGGCATTTTAGCAGCATATTGACTAAACATGTTTAATAAAATGATGTATTGTTATTATGCAACAAATTCTGAAACACGGTCTGCTGTACACTGAGTTTATGTTAAGCTGGGTACACACTATAGGGTGTATCATATGTGGATTGGAGCAATACTGTATATTGCACACATGAAATTGGTATGTAATCACGGTGGCTGATTAGCCACAAGATGAAATAACGACAGTGGAAGACTGACGGTGGTAAGCACCCTAACCCTCCCCTCTCCCTACCGTAACCTCCCCCTAGTGCATGACCCTAACCTTCCCACGTTGGTGCCTCACCCTAACCCCCCTTACCACTCCCTAAACCTAACCCTCCCCGGGGGGGGGGGGGTGCCTAACCCTAAGTCTCCCCGGGGGTTCATAAACTCAACCCTCCTCCCCCCACGGCTACGACCTAAGCAGCCCGGCTTACCTTCGTTCAGTGTGTCTGGCGTCGGTATTTCGTCATGGGGCCAATGATAGGCGTCGGGATTTCGATTTAGTCCCATGTCCGGCTTTCAGTGTCCGGATTCTGGCGGCCGGTAACCTGACTACATCCTGCACACATCGTATAGTGGCCCTGATTCAGAGCCGCTCGGAAAAAGCGAGCGTTCGCTCTGAATCAGGGCGGCCAGTTTTTTTAAAAAAACCCGGCCTCCTGGCCGCTCGCACAGCTTTTGCGAGCAGCCAGGTGATGGCTGCGAAGGTCGCGACGATCGGGCCCTCAAACAGCATTTTCATTTGGCCAGCCACCCCCACTCCCCGCCTACAAAACGGGGCGAGTTGTCGATCAACATCAACAGCCTCTCCGTTTGTAGTGAGCCCCGGAGCGAGTGAATTTTGCACGCCGCGCATACGCAGTGCCCCACCATCGACTAAATCAGGCCCAGTGTGCACGGCTGATCCGTCATTAACGGCGGCCATTCATTGCCCCATCTGCTGTTCTGCGCGTAGTAAATTGCGCCATCGTACACTGGATTGTGCAGTGTGTATGGCGCACACAATGTATTGTTACATCGCATCGTTGCATTGCACCATCGTAAAGAGTGTACGCAACTTTAGTCACAGTAGGCATATGTTAGAGTGGTGGTTCTGGGGGGATTGGTTCAGATGGCGTGTGACGATTGTACGACATTACTGCAAATTTTTAGAGAATAGTTTGGTAAATCTTTAGTTTACTGCTTAAACTTCTTTAAAAGTAGAGATGTGCGGATTCAGATTTCTTCAGTTCTTTTCGGCAAATTAGCTCAAGTTCGGATTAGTTCGCCTTTATCTTATTGGCTATCAAAAACACGTGAGAGCCGGATAGCCAATATAATGCTGTTTTTGAGATCCAAACATAATCGAGTAGGAATTTCGCTGCACGAACTTCACCAGGTTGCGTGGAATAGCGGAATCCTATGTTTGCGCATCGGCTCAGTGTCACAAAACCAGCACATGTGATAAAACAGTGTTTAATAATTGAGGTAATAAACATGTAAACATGAAAATATGAATAAAGAGTTTCTAAACCTGGAACAATAAACCACACAGATAATGGGCTGAGAAAAATGGGCAGAGCTTAGGGATAAATCATAAGGTTTAGAACAATCAGGACCATGAGATATCAGAGACTCCGTGGGGCTGATGGATAGCCATTGAATAGGATAGAGGATCAGATGGCAGAAGGGACTCGGAAGACACAGGCCAAAAGTCAGGTTGGTGCAATCATTACAAGGACCTGAATAACCAGTGGTGTTTGCACACCAGAACCCATGTGTCAGACTGACACCAGAGTCATCAATCCAAGGCAGGAGGTAACAGACCTTGAAGCAGTGTGTCTCCATCTACTGGCCAGCATGCAGACTGCAAGGTAAACTGTATATGAAGAAAAGTGTCACCCTACAGACCACTATATCCTGACAGATACTCACCTTTCCCTATGATTATGCTGCGAGTGAGTGGATCCACTGGTGACGGGGGCATCTATTAACCCTCTCCGTCACTGGCTGCTAGCTCTCCTTTCACTTCTTCCAATGAACTCATTTGTTCCCTTTTGTACAGCTCAATGGGATTTGATGGCACTATATAAATTAATAATAATAATAATAATATAACACTTAAAGGAACCTGGCATATGTTGGGCCACCTCAGTCTGCCCGCCATCCCACCCCGCCGCCCCCTTTGACTGGTGCTAGTCCTGTCCTTTCCACCCTGCTCCATCCCGTCCACCAAACCCCCCTTGCTTTGTTCTGTCTAGCTCTTGACCCCAGCCCCACTCTGTCCTGCAACCCCTACCCCCTACTCCATCCAGCCCCCCTCTCTAATACTTACCAAGTTCCAGCTCTTCTCCTGGGCCAGTGGCATCTCCCTAGTAGTAGGAGCAGTTGGGGCGCACACCCTGCTTCTCATGGCGCTCTCTCATTCAGGAGATGGAACAGGCCTTATGAAATTATTATATAGATAATAACTATTGTGGACAAACAGTTTACTGCAGGATATGTAAGCAGCGATTCATCAGAGATGATTGAGTGAGTCTGGCAATAGGTGGTTTCCAATTGTTTTCAGTACAATGTAAGGTGCGGTAAGGCCTGATAATATTTTAGAGTATAATAAAGTAACGTAGTAAAGTTTTTATTGTACTTCATCTACTTCGCCTTAATATAATGATCTCGTGTTTTCCTTTTCATTTGATAACCACACGGAGGGCTTTGACAGTTCGTGGGCATTTTATGAAATGTGTTATAGTCAGTATAACTAAGCAAAGCAATACAAAGATTTCTTGACTGCTCAGAAGAGGTGGACCCGTCAGCTTCTTTTCTATGCAACATTGAAACATTACATTTCTATGAAACATGCGGATGGGGTTGCAACATCTTGGGAACTCGCCGTGTTGCTGTTTTTTGTTGTTCTGTCTCGTTTTCGTTGCTCTTTGTTTTGTCTTGAAAAGCCACTTACTAGGGAGGAGTTCAGATGTTACATTCCTGGTAGAAATATTCTGTCAAAACAACTGCTCAATCATGGGAATCAATAATCTCTACAGTAAATACAGGCACATGAATCATTCAGGAATATCGCTCTATATATAATCCCTACAACAACGGAATACAGCATCTCTTGAAAGGAGAAAAACCTTTTCTTCTCCCAATTGATAAGATGAAGCACAGTTCAGTGATTAAAGTCAGCCCAGCGAAGCTGTCCCCTAGTTACATGATGTATACTCTATAATAAATGGTTTCTGTGTCTTATCCAGACATGAAGCAGATCACAATAGTGCACAGACATCTTGTATATATTTATCACACACGTATTTTCAGTTTGTCAGAGAAAACAGGATGCAATCATAGTAAATAATGAAATGCATTTTACGGAAAGACATTTTAAATGTACTGATGAAGGATATTTTGTGATTGGTCACGTTTGGAAGAAGTTATAAGTTGCACTTCTTGGCTTTTTCAGAAATAAGTTGCTTTTGTTCATTGCATTATTTATTGAATTATTATTATTAGTATTATATTACATTTGCGGTAGCCTAGGTTCTACTCTAGCTACTCTCCTCAAATTCAACTAAACATGGTCTCTGAAGCTATGAATTTGCGATTAGGAACACAGCAGCGCTCTCAGTAACGCCCAATACATTCCTGTAACACGGCCATGAAACAGTCTCTTTTTGTGATCACGTCACGTCACCACCCAGCAGGTCCGGTCACAGGGGGGACTAAGGTACACCCATACTGGGCCCCGAGGTCCAGACAGGCACAAAATGGAGCCGCGGACGGCAGACTCACTGTTCCAGCCAGCAGGCTGCGATCACTGGGACCCAGCTCCCTTGTAGCCTGGCCCGGGCAGTGCTGGGCTCTTCCAGGTGGCTCAGCTGTGGTCCAGGCTGGGCGTGACCTTTAAGTCAGCAACGCAGCAGCATGACATCATAGCATACTTGCCTACATCCTGGCTGCTTCCTCCGGGAGGAAGCAGCCAGGTCGGTTTAGCAGGGAGGCGGGGCCTGTATAGAGGGGGCATGGCCGGACACATTACCAGTGTTTAGGGGCGGGGTTGGGGGCAGAGCCATGCGATCGCGTCATTTAGGCTCCGCCCCACTACACAATGCCGATATTTCCGGCATTGCAAGGTGAATCGCGTCATCAGCCCCTCCGCAGCGGGGGTTTAGCGCTACATTGCGGGGGGACTGAAGAAGTCGAGAGAACTGCCTACTTTTCCGGGGGGCCGGGAGCGGCACCCAATTTTCGGAAGGCTCCCGGCCAAATCGGGAGAGTAGGCATGTATGCATCATAGGTCATGTCACCACACGTCTTCCCTGCTCGTCAGACAGGCTGCGCTGCTGGGGTGGTGAGGAGTTGAGGTGACAGGGGTTAGAGGATAAGGAATAGGGGCTGGGTGCAGAGGAAGATGATGGGGGGCTGGGGACGGAAGAAGGTGATGGGGCTGAGGATGCAAGAAGGGGATAGGGGCCAGGGACAGAGGAAGGGGATAGGGGCCAGGGACAGAGGAAGGGGATAGGGGCCAGGGACAGAGGAAGGGTATAGGGGCCAGGGACAGAGGAAGGGGATAGGGGCCAGGGACAGAGGAAGGGGATAGGGGCCAGGTACAGAGGAAGGTGATGAGGGGCTGGGGGAAGAAGGTGACAGGGGCTGGGGGCAGAGGAAATTGATGGGGGCTGAGGATGGTGATGAGAGGCTGAATTTGAGGAAGGTGATGAGTACTGTGGATGGCTGCTGCAGACACCATCTCTCCTACCCTTGAGGCATCCACAGCACTGTCATCAAGAAGACCTTGTAAGAGACAGCAGACAAGAACTACAGCCTGCATCATCAGGGACAGAGAGACAGGGCTCTATTTATTAACATTATTTTGACTAAAATAAAGTGAAAAAGGGTGTTTATTTTAGTATCACCTATAGTTATTACAGGGCAATTGGAGTAGAATTCGTAAAATTCTACTCCAACCCCTAAGTATCACTTATTTTTAGTAAGCAGATCACATTTCCCATAATTGTAATGGGAAATGTGATCCGACCAGAGATACTAAAAATAAATTGTAAAAAAATATCGGGGAAAGCCCTGTGATAATAACGTCACCTGGAGGTGGCGTTATCCAGGGTCTCCCCCGGTTACCAGACTCCTGCTCCATTCTAAAAGGCAGAGCACAGCCGGGAGTCGGTCCCAGTGATCAGCTGTGTGGTCTAAACACACCACACGCTGATACACTGCTAAAAAAAAAAATAGTAAAAAAAAAAATTCACTTACCTGACTCCAGGGACTGGTGATCGGGGCTCCGGTGATGACTCCCCTCCGGTCAGCTGGTCTCCAATGGTGCACTGCGGCCCGGTCATTAGGTGATCGGGTCCCAGTGCAGTATGGGATATCAACTGACCGGAGGCATGGAAGACATCACTGGAGCACCAATGACTGCAGGTAAGTGCTATTAAAGGAGGAGGGGTCACACGGGGGGGTGTCGCTGGGGGGTCTGCGATCATGGGGCTTAGTGACAGGGCGGGGCCTAGCAGCGACGGTCGGTCGGCGCATGCGCGGGCACTTTGTTATTTTGGAAAATATTGTGACTAGAGTGCGGAGGGGATTTGTAGGGACAGAGCTTTATGGCAAGCTCTGTCCCTGCAAGGGATTTGTAGTAAATCCCTGTGATATTGCCTGAATTCGGTAATACAGGCTTGCCTACCCTCCCGATTTGGCCGGGAGCCTCCCGATTTTCGGGTGCCGCTCCCGGCCCCCAGGAAAGGCAGGCAAGCCTCCCGGAAGCCTCCGACCCTCCCGTCCTCCCCCCTGAAAAGACAAGAAACCCCTGCAGCGGGGGAGCCAGTGACGCTGAATTGCATCATCGCGGCCCCGCCCCCTGATTCACACTGCCGAAAATAATGGCATTGTGAAGAGGGGCGGAGCCACGATGACACAATCGTGCGGCTCCACCCCCAATGTACCACCAACTGGCTGGCCCGCCCCCGGCTCCACCCCCAATTACCGCCCCCGCCCCCCCCGCTGTTAGCCGACAATCAGGTCCCTCCCGGAAGGCTGGAGCTGATTGTCGGCAAGTATGCGGTAATATCACACTACAGTATGCATTACTAATGCGGATTGTAGTAAATAGAGCCCACAGTGTGGTAAGTCATAGTGTATTATTACTGTATGTAAATGCTGGCATATCTTTCAGTGTCATGCATTACATATCACACATGCAGGGGAGGGATGTGCGGGATCAAGGTGCTTGTGTGAAGGTGGCGCATCCAGAGATATCAGTGTACCGGGCCCAGAGGTTTCTATTGCCGGCCCTGCCTTCCAGTCTCCACCTTGATACGCCCAGGGATCAAAAACTACTTCTCAAGTGTTAGCGATTCTGGGTCTCATTTAGCAGTGTCTGCAATTGCGATTGCAGCTGTGATTTCGAACAGCTGTGAAAATATGCTCAGCTCAGCTGGCATAGGGATGCCCACTGCTGCCTTCTCATATCCGTCCAACCACGCTTTCCTGTATATACATCGGTACCATCGCTGCACATCGGCCCGTCACGCAGAATTTACAGCCGGCCTGACCAGCCGCAGACACTGCAGGTCTCCTCGCACACAGAGAGCTCTGCAATCACAGGGGCTAATTTATGCACGCCAAGGAAACGGCGTTCAAACGGACAGGCACGCCTGCGTTTTTCTGACCACTCCCCCGTCACCACCCCCAAACACTGACAGCCTGTCACTCACTCTGTGATGGATTCCTTTGTGCATCCATAATCACAATCGCTCGACTGCGTCCATAATCGCTATTGCGTACGTTGCTGAATCAGGCCCTCTGTATGTAATTGCGAACTGCATCGCTCACATTGGTTCATGCGTACGCAGTACGGGAGTTTGAGACTTTTCTGCACATACGCAGTAGCAAAACATCGCTCAACTGCGTAAATCATCGGCACTGAGTCCAAAGCCCTGTAACTAGGATGGCAGCAGGGAATGAGTCTGGATGAGAGACAGAAACCTTGGGCATAGACACAGGGGTTGGAAGGTCAAATACTTTACGATATGGGAAGAGATGTACTGTATATTCCTGCTTGCTAGCAGTATATGGATTCAGGACCTAATTCAGACCTAGGGTCTGATTCAGAGCCGGACGCTATTTGCGCTCGCTCGTTCAGAAAAAGGGGCCGGATATTTAAATTGAGCGCTCGCTCTTTGCGGTCTGTTGACGCCTCTATGTCTGAACGAGCGAACGAAACATGTGCTCGCTATTTTTTAAAAAACGCCTCCTGGCCGCTCGCATCATACGTCATCTCCGCTATTTATTAGATTAATCGAGTACATCAAAAGGCGTATGAACTGCTCGCTATTCTTGTGGTAGCATTTTCCTACCGCAATCATGCGAGCAGTTCAGGCTAAAAGACAACCAAGTGACGTGGTCGATGACGCTGCTTTGTTAATTATGCACACCCTTAAAACGCCCATTTTGACCGTTTGGCACGCCTGCGTTCGGATCTTCCCTGTTACCACCCACAAACGCCTCATTCTGTCACTCAATGACTGGTTAAAGATTGATATAAAATTGAATAGAATAATACAAAGCAGATATTTATCACTTATAAACATCTTCTTTGTTTATTGTAATAATGTTTATAGTTAACACTCACCAGCTTTGTGGAGCTCCCTGAGACTGCAGGGAGATGAGAGATGAGGCAGCAACAGCTCAGCCTTGCTTCTGTTTAGTCAGACACTGCTTGCAGAGCTGTGGGCAGGGCCACACCACTGGTTGTAAGCTCCACAGAAAGAGAGCTAATACAGGCATTCCTCTGAGTACTGGGGGGCGTGACTTGAGCACTGATGGACACCTTGGATGTGTCATGTGACTAGGAAGTGCACTGCAGTGTTTAGAGATTGGTGTTCAGTCAGCAGCAGCAGCAAGAGAAGACACAGTGATGAAGGTAGGAGAATCAATGGACATTGAAGCTTAGTGTAGTGAGGAGAGAGTTACAATGAGTAGGGGTGAGACAGGCTCCCTGCACTCAGACCCATCTCCATTTGTGCCTCCCCAGCCATTGACCTCACCACACGTCATGTGCTTATCCTTACTTATTCTTTCATCTATTCCTTACTCCCCACAAGGGCACCTAACACTTGGTTACTTACCTTGTTCGCTTATTTTTTATGTACTCTGTCAGGCGCTGTGGAACACCTGTGGTGCCATATAAATAAAGGATAATAATAATAATAATAATAATAATAATAATTAAAATAATAATAATAAAAATGTGGGGTGCTCGCATGCATACAGTATGTGTGTGTGTGTAGGAAGTTATGCCTCTAAGGATAATAGTAAAGGGGCATACACACGTAACGATTTTTTGAACGATTTGTCGATAACGACGTCGTCATCGTTAAATCGTTCAAAAAAATAGTTCAGTTTATGAGTTATAACGATGAACGATAATCACAAATGCGCACTCCCCTTTGCAGGTATCGTTCATCGTCCATTTCAGACTGTCCAACATGACGATTTTCATTAAGGGAAGGAACATAGGCCCTGATTCAGAGCCGGACGCTCTGACCAGAGCGCTCGCTCTGAATCAGGGCCCACCTCCATAATTATGGAGCGTCCTCCTGGACGCTCGTATAGCTGTGGGTCACTACCCACAGCCTATACGAGCGTGCAGGTTGATGGCCGCGATGGTCTTGACCATCGCGACCATCGCCACTGCGAGCCGGAGCCTGCGTTTTTTTTTTCAACCGCAAGGCCCGGAGTGATTTTGGCTCTATCAGAGCCAAAATCACTCCCACTGACATCACTAGTGATGTCAGTGGGCTGGCTTCTGACGGTAGGCGTTCCCTTGGGAACGCCCCCGTCAGGGAGGCACGCCCACCAAAGGGGGCGTGCTGTCAATCAACATCGACAGCACGCCCCCTTTGATCAGACACAACGAGCGAAGGAAAGTCCTTCGCTCGTCACGTCTGGCGCATGCGCACGACAGAGCTCCCGCCGTCGTGCGCATGCGCAGTGCACAACATCGACCCACTTGCGAGCGGACAGCCGCTTGCGAGTGGGTCTGAATCAGGCCCATTATTCCTTCATCGTTCAAAAAATCGTTCACTTTTTCAAGGGAAAATCTGACAGAAAATCGTTGGTTACAAAATCGTTACGTGTGTATGCACTTTATCTGAGGATTTAATGCACATTGTGGGATTTGATAGAGAGTGCTATTGTGGTTGTATACATGGAAAATACAGAATGCAGTCAGACATGGGACTGGCAGATTGTGGATGTGTGCCTGAGGATGAAACAAAGGAACAGTGGTTAGATCCAAAGCAATAGGATTATCAGATATAACGAGCAGTTTCTCCATCACCTTGTTAGTAATCACTAAGGAGTGAGATCACACATTATATTTACCCCAGCGATTGCACCCACCTAGCCTGAATTAGGTAACATCACCCAATCTGACATTTCTACTTATGTCACTAATTATACATATAAATAGGAATAAGTGGAATTGTAGCTTTAGATCTCATTTCCCATCATTATCCATTAAGACTCTCTCCCTGGCCTCATTTACATACTCTGCCGTCCTGTGATGTCAAACGGTTTTGAGCTAATGAAAACCAGACTCCCCATCTGCTGCTGAGAGCCAGCACCACGCTGCCCCTGAGTCTCCTCGCTGGCAGATAGCTCTGCGGATCCGCCAGTGAGATCTGTCCTGGCACAGCCTCGCGCTCAGCCTGGCACACGCACCAAGACTGGCAGTACAGTATGTCTCCCAACAGCCCAATGATTTATGACTTATTAAACAGTATTTTAAAATCATCTGACAATATTTTCATATTTCCAGCCCGGTGGATGCAGTAATACGGATTTATCGGAGATGGCGATTTACTAATGGAACCTATAGTAACTGTTGTGTGTAAATCACAGGAATGCTCTGAGTCAGGAAGTAATACAGTTATAGTAATAATAATAATAATAGTAACACAATAGTAATAATAATAATAATAATAATAATAATAATAATAATAATAACACAACAGTAGTAATAATAATAATAATAATAATAATAATGATAACATAATAATAATAATAATAATAATAATAATATAGTAATAATAATAACAAAATGATTATAGTAACAATAATAATAATAGTTACATAATAATAATAATAATAATAATAATAATAATAATAATAATAATAATAATATAGTAGTAATAATAACAAAATAATAATAGTAACAATAATAATAATAATAATAATAATAATAATAATAATAATAATAATAATCATCATCATCATTATCAGTTTATATAGTACATTTTCCCCAAGGACTCAGAGTATTTTACAGTTTTTGAGGCGACAATGCAGCCACCAGGAACGTGCTCAGGGGGTCATTCAGACCCGCTCGCGAGCAGCAGTCGTGCGCATGCGCGAGACCCGGGGAGCGACGGGCTCTTCATCGCTCCGGGTCTCGCACCAAAGGGGGCGTGCTGTCGATGTTGATTGACAGCACGCCCCCTTTGGTGGGCGTGCCGGGGCGTGCCTGCCAGACGGAGGCGGTCCCATGGGAACGCCTACCATCTGAAGCCGGCCCCACTGACATCACTAGTGATGTCAGTGGGAGTGATTTTGGCTCTGATAGAGCCAAAATCACTCCAGGGCTTGCGGCAGGGAGACCCTACCACAGGGTCTCCGTCGCAAGTCCGATGGTCGCGATGGTCAAGACCATCGCGACCATCTTTTTGGCCGCTCGCATATGCTGTGGGTGGTCACCCACAGCTATACGAGCGGCCAGAAGGCTGCTCCATTTTCATGGAGGAGGGCCCTGATTCAGAGCGAGCGCTCTGGTCAGAGCGTTCAGCTCTGAATCAGGAGCTCAGTAGCAAGTAGTCATTTCAAAAATAAGGCAGCTTTATACTTGTACATTCTATATGTTATTATGTATATAGGGCCTGATTCAGAGCCGTTCGCTATTTGTGGTCGTTCGTTCAAAAACAAGGGGTGGCTATTCAAATGATCCGTTCGCAAATTGCAGTCTGTTCCCACCTCTAAGTCTGAACGAGCGAGCAAAACATACGCTCGTTTATTTGATAAAAACGCCCCCTGGCCGCACGCACCATACGTCATGTCCGCTATTTATTAGATTAATCGAGTACATCGTACAGCGTATGAACTGCTCGCTATTCTTGTGGTTGGTGTTTTCAACCGCTATTTTGCGAGCAGTTCTGAGTTAAAAAAAACCAAGTGACGTGGTCAATGACGCTGCTGTATTAATTATGCACTCCCTTAAAACGCCCGTTTTGACCTTTAAGCACGCCTGCGTTCGGCTCTCCACTCCCCATTTTCAAGCACCTTCCCCTGTTACCACCCACATACGTCTCATTCTGTCACTCAAAATAGCAGGCCCTCGCTATATTGCGTACCAACGATTTTCGGCCGCACTGACTGGTTCGCGCATGCGTACTAAAAACTGTACGCATGCGCAGATGTGCGAACATCGCTCGGAACGAGCGTACTGCCGCTAGCGAGTGGCTCTGAATGAGGGCCATAATACACTATGTAGACAAAAATGATTGGACACTGACAGCAAATAGATCAGTGAGATGTTATTGACGTCAGTACTGTGTAGGTCACCATGTGTAGTGATTACAGCAGACGCCCTTCTTGGCAAACTGTCCACAAGTTCATGGACAGCAGCAGGCGGTATGTTTTGCCATTCTGCCTTATGTACAGTGACCAACTGTGACCCTGAGGAAGTTCGAGGTGGCCTAGAACGCACCCGTCACTCCAATTCCTCCCAGAGGTTCTCAATGGGGTTACGATCTGGACTCTGAGGTGGCCAGTCTATCTGGTTACTGAATTTTCTGTATACCAGTCCAGCGTCGCCCTGGAAACATGACCGGTGGCATTGTCCTCCTGATAAACACATTTGTTGTTTCCATAGAACTGTAAGTGCCCGGGCCTCCCTACCAAGTGTTCATGTTGAAAACACCACATTAGTGGCCGTTTGGAACTTGTGTACAATGGTATGCATTTCGCTTGTGCAGGGGGTGTCCCATCACTTTTGTCTATATGTGCTCACACATCTCAACACATAGGGCCTGATTCAGAGCATGTACAAAAATCCCCCAAAACTGCTACGGCACTTTAACGATCGAGACACGCGCTATCAGAAAAGCTTTGGAAAATGTAGTGTGCGTTCCTGGTGGTGACTGGGAGGTGGCTTAGTGCACACATGGAGATGGTCCATTCTATGGGCGTGTTGTGTGAATGTCGCAGATGTGTTGATGAAAGTGGTTGCGTACACAGATGCTCAACTGCTCACATAGGGGGAGATTTGTAATACCCCGCTAAGTGAGGTATTACTTCTGACATGTCATTACACAAGCGGACAATTCCCAGCAGCAGGTGTCATGACAAGTGTTAGGCCCGTGACAGTGGGATGTGAGCATCAATTGGTCGGTACAGCCTGAGGTAACGGTCTGAGAGCAGGACGCCGACGCTGGTAAAAGGCTCCTGACAGGAGCCAGTGGTTGTGTGCAGGCGTTGTTACAGGGACAGGCAGCTGGGCTGTGAGGCGAAACGGTGGTGACTGCGCCGCACTGTCTGCCATTGCTGAAGGCGGAGGAGACTGGAGGAATCAAATCACTGTACAGAACTCTTTGGTGCTGACAACTGCCTTTTGTCTGGAACTGTCCCACCTGCGGACTGCAGTGTCCCGCGGTGGGGGGGAAGTTGGGAGAAGCAACGGGAATGCAGAGCGAGAATAGATGCTGGGCACGCCTCTTAGTGATGTAAACGGGGCATGCCATCAGGACACACCCACTTTACTATCAGGCCACAACCCCTTTTTCAAAGCGTCTCGATTCATCTAGGACAAATGTTGGGAGGTATGCAACTACACCTTGTCACCGAGGAGACAGCTCTGTCAGAGAACAGTCAGCCCAGTATTAGATACACCACTTCCAACAGGACCTTTCTTTATACAGTATAAAGGTGCGTACACACGGGATGATTTTTTGAACGATTTGTCGTTAACGGTACCATTATCGTTCAGTCATTCAGTTTCTGGTCCAAAACGATGAACGATAACTAAGAATGCACGCTCCCATTTGTAGTTGGTAGTTAACGTTCATCGCCCATTCTGACTGTCCTACATGATGATTTTGTTTCGTGAAATCGCTCATACTTTACAGAACCAACAATGAACGATGAATGATGGCCATTCACTGTATGCAGGCTAATGATATCGTTCATCGTTCATGAAATCGTTGACAAAATCGTTCATTTGATTAAACAAAATCGTTCGTTTTTTCAAGGGAAAATCTGAAGGGAAATTGTTAACGAAAATCGTTACATACACATATCGTGTGTACACACCTTAAGACATCGCTGTACAGGCTGTACGGGGACACAGACAGATATATACAGTATAAGACATTGCTGTACGGGCTGTACAGGATGGCTGAGACAGAATCAGCGTAAAAATTAGCTTGCGCGACGCCATCTTGCGAATGGCAGCTAGACTCCATTTTAGAAACAAGAATCTGCAAGACGCCATTTTGCGAATGACCACCCAACGCCATTTTAGCTAAACTCACACTTAAGTACACATGGCGATGCTACCATTAGCATCATGCGATCGCATATTTTACCATACCTCATACGCACATTAATACACACAGTTGCGCTGTTAATATGTCGCACATTAGTGAATACATAGAAGCCTACATGTGAACGCTGTTTAGTAGCTGCATGCGTGCGCAATCACATAACAAACTAGCGTCTTTTCTCATATCACCAGAGACACAGGCAGAGCAGACCCCCCCCCCCCCCCCGAAGGAGGCCAAAATGCAGCTCCATTCCCCAGGAGGCCTGGAGATATCTACTCATAATGGCTAAGTAAACTGTACATTAGTTAGCCTATTTGGGGATTTGTAACAAGTTTGTATTAATCTGTTTATAGCTTATATAGATTGTGTGTAGTGATTAATATGGTGAGTAACAGCAAGGTTATCAAGCTGTAATGCTTTGAATATCCCTTGGGTAGTTAGTGTATTTGTAGCAAGTTTGTCTCAATCTGTAGTAAAACAAAAATCAACCTAAGTGCTTAAATGACACTAGTAATGTCTATATCTGCAGCAGTTAAAAATAGGGGAAATTGCAACCCCACATGAAATGAAGACGGGCAAAAAACTGCGCTAGTGTATAGACAGATAATAAATATGGATATATACCAAAAATCAATTGGGTAGAGTATGGAGTGGTGGATATAGTAAATGGTGGCTAAATAATGGAGGCTATATAAACCACAAACCTCTAGGCGATGAAGTTATAATCAAACATATTATTTAATATTACATAAAAAAAATTAAATACATAAAAACCATACATGTGACAGTAAAAACCACATTATCCACAGCAAAATGTATACTGGATAAATATGCTGATGCAAAAATTGATATGGATCATAAAAATGAAAAAGTTAAATGACCATCGCAATATGGAAGGAATCCAATTGTATCAAGTGGCAATGTTAGTCACGCTAGTTAGTAAATAGCGTTATCTTGCAACATTGTAACTGCAAGCCTGCAATTAAATATCCTTTTCAGTATTCACAGTAGTATGTTTGCTGAAGTTTATATTGAGCAGAAAATTCTTTGCAAAGTTCAGAGTTTTCACCCTGTCGGGTCCACAGTGATAGGAAGGATATTAATACTGACCGGCTTCAAACTCTCAAACGGCTGTTGGTGTAAAGCGTGACTTTCTATCCAGTAATGGGATGAATAATTTTGCCGGAGAGAGGAACACGGCCTCCATGACTCACAGTAATAGAGAGTCAGGTGGTATGGCTCTCTATCCGACTGGACAGTGTTGATAGCCTGCCGGTGGGTAAGGCCAAGGTGAGCAGGGGGTGTAGATGGATAAATATGTGCGGCCGCGGCTTTCCAATCCTCTGCATCAAACGCTTGTTAAATCTTCCCACACCAAATGGAACTGCGAGCACTGGTACACAAGCTTGAAAAAGTCCCGAGTCGGGATGAAACGCGTAGCTGCCTGTATTGACTGCATTTAATCTGCCTTGTAACGAGCTCGTGCATAATCTACCAGTGCTCGCAGTTCCATTTGGTGTGGGAAGATTTAACAAGCGTTTGATGTTTTTTATGTATTTAATTTTTTTTATGTAATATTAAATAATATGTTTGATTATAACTTCATCGCCTAGAGGTTTGTGGTTTATATAGCCTCCATTATTTAGCCACCATTTACTATATCCACCACTCCATACTCTACCCAATTGATTTTTGGTATATATCCATATTTATTATCTGTCTATACACTAGCGCAGTTTTTTGCCCGTCTTCAATCTGTAGTAGACTATATGTGTAATGGTGCATACACATGGTCAGATTTTTCCTTCAGATATGAACGATAACGATGTAAAAATCATTCAGTCGTTCATATCTGAAGGAAAATTTGACATATCTGACATACCTGAACGATGGACGATCAACGATGCGCGTTCCCGATGGTCAGATAACGATTTCTGACATCTGATGTGTTTGCAGTCAGACTTGGACGATTCCATTCATTTTAATGCAGTCAAAAATCGTTCAATCGTTCAAATCATTCAAATCGTTCAAAACTTTGGTAAAATCGTTCAAATCGTTCAATCGTTCATCTGACAAGTCTGACAAATCTGACCGTGTGTGTGCTCCATAACATGTTTGTATGGTAGTCTGGTAAAGGCTGTGTTAACATTTAATAATGAAGTGAATTTGTAAAAGTTGTATTCAATATGGGTCTGACTGAGATATACATACATACAGGGTTCCATGTGTTGTTCCTTTTTGTGATATGGGCCTGGTACCATGTACTTGATTCATTGGAATGGTGAATTATTAATAGTGTGATTATGGCACTGACTGGCATGGGTTTGGTGTTATTTCAGTGTTATGATAGAATTGTGTATTGTGAGTACTGGTATTTTGGCTACTATATGATAATTACTATCTGAATAAGTTTGTATAGTATCATGAATGTAATCATAGGATGGTATCAGTGTTATATCATGGAAGTTTAAATAATAACAGCTTTGAATGGTACAAGTAATAATCGTGTGTAAGATAGAGACTGCAGTTTTTGTTAAAGATGGCTACCAGCACGTGGGTTAGACAATGGCATTACATGTGATACTCCCCTCCCCCCCATTGAAACATGTGCTTGATTCATGGAAGTTGTGAATTTATAGTCTTGTTATTATAGTTATAATTCTACTCAGTTTTGTTGTTGTATAGTACAAATAGGTTGTTGTAGTTATTATAAGTATGATCATTAATGGATATATGATTTACAGAGTTACAACATTATGTGAGTTTTTTTACATTCAAAATGGACTTTGTGTTCGGAGACCATGCGGTTTGAACAATAGGACAGGCCCTAACAACCCCCCCCATACATACCCCCTCATCAGCCATCTTGGAAATGTGCTCTCAGCAGACATCTCTCTCTCTCTCTCTCTCTCTCATTGTTTGAAGTTTAATCGCTGTTTTTTTTGCATATGTAATAACTGTATCTTGGGTCTGTATAATTTCTTTGCGCTAAATTGTACTTAGATCACAGTGTGTATTATTTGTACTTTGGTTGAATAATACTTTGTGCTTGTTCAAGGTCTAAAGTCTTTATTTTACTGTATGACTGCGTACGCAAATAGCGTCAATTTTAGAGGTTTATGGGCAGGTTTTAGAAGGTATAGGTAGGACCGTATAGAGGTTGAAATCCAGAATCCTTAAGGGACACAGACAGATACATACAGTATGTATCATCCTAAATCCAGCTTTATACGGACGTCCCTGTTTACTTATTAGCAGACATTTAGAGGTATATTTACTAAAGAGAGGATTTTTAGAAGTGGACATGTGGCCCATAGCAACCCATCAGATTAAGTTTAACATTTATCTAGCACCTTCTAGAAGATGATAGCTAGAATTCGATTGGCTGCTATGGGCAAAATCTCCACCTCTAAAAACTCTCACTTTAGTATGCATATCCCTTATAGTGTGGAAGGCGATGACTGTTCCCAAGACCGGAATTTGATACCAAAACGCAAAGGACAAAGGGCCTCATTCAGAGGCGGTCGTTAGATGCAAGCGGTCGCTCTGAATCAGGGCGGCCACTTGCATCCTGAATGGCCGACTCCTTTTCGATCATTAAGCTGTGGGTTAACACCCACAGCTCTAACGACTGACATGGCTGATGGTAGCGATGGTCAAGACCATTGCGACCATCGGGGCTTACGACCAGACCATAGGGTAGGGTCTGGGCACTATAAAGCTAGGGTAGGGTCTGGGCACTCGTAAGCCCCAGGGAGCTTCCTGGTCTGTTCGAGCAGGAAGTTCCCCACTGACATCAGCAATGATGTCAGTGGTGCCGCCCCCAAACGGCAAGTGTTCCGGCTGGAACGCCTCAGTTTGGCCGGGCACTCCCCCGGCAGGCCCAGGAAATGAGACGAGCTGTCACTCAACATCGACAGCTCGCCCCGTCTGCTACGAGACCCCTAACAATGGAGCGCCCATCGTTAGCTGGGTCTCACACATGCGCACGATGGAGCTGGCTCCGTCGTGCGTATGCTCTGTGGGGCAACATCGAGTCGGTTGTGAGTACTCAGTGCTCACGACCGACTCTGAATGAGCTCCAAAGTCCCAGCACAACGAGGTTAGGGAATAGACTGGAGCTGGCTAGCAATAAGGAGCAGAACTGTGTGTGACTTCAGCGTTTCCACACTAGTATTATAGACTGGTGCACTACCCGCAGGTTCCATGGAAGTGCCACGCTACAGGTCCTCGGCAGGGGTGCAGAGAGGGGGGGGGCGGGTACTATTTACCTGGGCCCGAGCTTGCTAGAGAGGCCCGGCGGGGGCCCGGGTGTGGCGCTGCTTTCCCTGTCCCTCCGTCACGCCTCCCACCCACACAGCTTTCTAACACGCAGCAGTCTCCTATGCCTGTGAGGAAAGGGATCACACTGATCGCGCCCCCCTCTGACTTTGCTGAAGGGCTCACAGCACCTCCAGCGCAGTGTTTTGTTTTTTCATTTAGCTCAAGGGGGCATGGCCATGCCTCCCACGATTAGGCCACGCCATCTTCACCTTGGCCCAGCCGGGCTCTCTACGCCCCTGGTCCTCGGCACCCTAGTGGAAAGTTTATGTTGAGGAGTAACAGATCCAGGTTACCCCTGCTAGTTTGCATTCTGCAGTGAGACAGCATGCCTGTACTTATGGGAGAAAGCACGCTGCATTCAGTCACGGGAGCAGCTCAAAAAGACAATCAGGGGTGTATCCGACCCCAAACCTTTCAAAACATTGTTCTACCTATACGTAGAATAAGTTTAATAATAAGTACTCATACAGTATATACAACTTCAGGTCCCATTCTTCAAAGAAAGTGCACCATCGTTGGCCAGGCAGGACTATTAGGCTTACCCTGGGGTTAGTGTAAGTTACAGTGACAAATTATAGTTGTGCCTCTGTATTTAAGTGTAGAGTTATAGGAAACCACCAAAAGCAAAATCCTTGTAAAAAATCTAAAGTTTTAAACATGTACATGTAAGTTTATTGTTATTTTATTGGTGCTGACACTGGTAGTATTTAAAGTTAGTGTAAAGTAACCATATATATGATAGCTTGTCACTAAATGTAACCGTTATCCTAATATATATATATCTGTTAAAGTCACATTTTCCCTTGTAGTCTGGTCACATTAATTATAGCAGCTAATTAACTAGTACATTGAAACAACTTGTCTTGTGGTAACTCCTCACAAAGGAAAACGAGGGGTAAGTTATAAGTGTATAGTGAAAATAAGTCGAATACTCCTAGAACAGACCTTAAATAACACATTAGACTGGCCCGAACATATTCCCAACCCACCCGTACATAAATATATTGGTGGTTTTAATGGTAAGTCAGGGGTGCTCCCCTGAGTCATATACACAGTGATTGCATAATACGCACTATATCGCGTTTTTATGCGCTACATCAAACTGGGGACCCAGCTTTAAAAACTGATCGGGTCCTGCAGGATGCGCTTGTGCTGTGTGTGCTGCAGTAGCCAATCAACGTGCAGTGCCATCTTCCCTGCAAATCCCTGCACGGTGGTGTCAGCCCCTTTTATATTGCCCCCATTAGTGGTACCCCCTATGCAGTGCTCCTTATATAGTGCCCCCAGTAGCAGTCCACACCCCATGCAGTGCCCCCAATAGTGGTAACCCTTATGCAGTGCCCCTTAAATAGTGGCCCCAGTTGTAGTCTCCCCCCTATGCAGTACCCCCAGTATTGCCCTTTATATAGAGCCCCCAGCAGTGGTTCCCCTTGCAGTGCCCCCAGTGGTAGTCCCCTCCCCTTGTAGTGCCCCCAGTAGTGATCTCCCCCCCTTGTAGTGTCCCCAGTAGTAGTCCCCCCTCTTGTAGTGCCCCCAGTAGTGATCTCCCCCTTGTAGTGCCCCCAGTAGTAGTCCCCCCTCTTGTAGTGCCCCCAGTAGTGATCTCCCCCCCTTGTAGTGCCCCCAGTAGTAGTCCCCCACTCTTGTAGTGCCCCCAGTAGTGATCTCCCCCTTGTAGTGTCCCCAGTAGTAGTCCCCCCTCTTGTAGTGCCCCCAGTAGTGATCTCCCCCCCTTGTAGTGCCCCCAGTAGTAGTCCCCCACTCTTGTAGTTCCCTCAGTAGTGATCTCCCCCTTGTAGTGCCCCACCTTCTAGTTCCCCCAGTAGTGGTCTCACCTCTTGTAGTGGTCGCCCCCCCAGTAGACACACGTAATAAAAAAATAAAAATAAACACTTACCTGAATCCCCGCTCCCGCCGCCGCCATCCGCTCCTCTGTCTGTCCTCCCAGGCCGGCCCGCTCTGCATTATGGGAGAGACGTCATGATGTCTCTCCCATTACCCACTGCAGGAGCTGGAAGATGGAGCAGCTCTGGCAGTGGGCACAGTGGCAGTCAGTGTGAGTCTGACAGACTCTCATTGGCTGCTACTCAAAACAAACACACAGCTGCCGGCGCCGGTGGCTGTGTGTTTGTCAGTCACTGTGTAGCACTGACCGAACTCCGTCCAGTGCAGGCAGCTGTGACACAGAGACACAGACTGCCCGCGGCCTGCATGGCGCTGCGGGGCCCGGGGGGTACATGGCACCCTGCCCCCCGACCCAGCCCACCTCTGTAACCAACTATATATAGGATCGGATTCACTGAACTAGCTCTGGGACGGGACGGCGCGTGCAGCTGACTGTAACCGTCCTGTCCCGAGTGACGTCATCACCAGCGGCCGATCGCGGCCAGAGGCCACGGGACTACAGAGAGCCACAGCCAAGGCCAGGCTTCAGCTCTCTGACCCCCCAACCACTACCACATCTGAAACCACCGCATTTGGAGGAGACAGAGTGGCCGGTCTCAGGAAGGGTAAGGTAGGGAGAGATAGTTAACATCTATTTCTGCGGGCGGAAGTGCCAGTCCATTCCACGAAGGAACTCACCGCATTCTCCAAAAGGAGCTATAAACAAAGTTGTTTTAACCAATTTCTATTTCCACAGGTGCCACATTATTATTATTTTTAGCATACATAGCGCTCAATATCTTATTCTATAACCCTAACCCCTAACCATAATCCTAACCCTAAGCCTAATACTTACTGTCAGCCGCCGAGATTCTAATTGCTATTGGGATTCCAGCACCGGGATTCTGACCGCTGGCATCCTGACTGCCGGGATGCTGACTACATGCCGTGCCAGCATATGTGTGATGGGCAACATGCTGGCAGTATGATAAACGCCCACCTAACAAGGTGCCGAGAGAGCCTCCCGAATCGTGGCAATCCTCAGGAGGCTCTCCTCGCCCCTGCCGGTAATGATTCTTCTTCTTCTTGTTGATTATTATTGCTATCAATAGTTACTATAATTATGATTTATTGTTGTTGTGTGATTTTACAATGATGCGTCTCAGCGGGCGCTGCCATCCCAAATGAAACAAATATGTAAATGTAAAAAAAGAAGATTTTTGTCCCTCCGACAAAGATAATGTTGTTTTTCAGTGTTGGTCCATCAGCCAAGCTGAGCTGTGAATTCTGCTCATCTCGCTGTGATTGGGATCTGAAATATCCCACAAACAATGCAGCCTGCGATACATTTCAGACCATTGTCACGCTGGGATAAGATAAGAGCTTCTGGTTTCTGGTTGCTGGTCTCTCTCGCAATGCTCTATTCAGCTGTCAGGTTATCACCACGGGACACATCCTCGCCAAGATATAAGAACCCAGTGAATTATAGTGGGCCTCTGTAATATTTGTTGTGTACAGACAATAATCCATCATGTTTGGAGGAATGTGAAAGCCATATCTATCTATCCAGTGCATTTGTAGAAAATAGAGTAATACATGTCAAGTGCAATTTTCAGACTAATCTCCTATTTAATTCTCATAGGAATAGTCGTGCGAATTGCTTAAAGGTGCAGCGCAGAGTACTTTATCACCTGTAACAATGATGAGGCCCCCAGGACGTGAGGTCTCAGTAGCAGAGATACATGGCCTGCTGTGATATCTCACTGCCTCCGTTACATTAGACTGCCGCAGTACCTGAAAAGTCGTCCTAACAAAAAAATAGATCTTTTTTTAGAGACCAGAATGTATAATACACAAAGAGAAATGTGTTCCGGTGCATTCCTGCCAACAGCACTGCAATGTGCGTGGATCTAATGAAACGCGTTAGTTATTTCTGATTTATCATACTGAATGTAGAAGAGGGTCTGTTTATATTTACAGCTCGACGGAGAAGTGAAAAACATGAGGAAATAAAAAGGAGGAGAGGTGAGATATAGGTCGACTCTATGCTGCTAATTATCTCTTAAATCTCTACTTTGTAATTGCACTAACATTTGCTAATCGCTCGAAGAACATTTGTGCAGATACAATCCATGGTGTGCCATAATATGAAGTGGATGTAGGATATGGGGCAGTGGCGTAACTATAAGTTTTGCTCCCCCCTGCCAAAAAGTTTGTGACACCCCCCCATGGCATTTTGGTAAAATGAATACAGGGCTGTTGATACGCAATTTGGCTCCCAATGCAAAAGTTAAAAAATGTGCCCCCATAGACAGTTTACAGTATTTGCCATTTTTTCTCATTATAGTAATGCCCCTTACACATTATGCCACACACCGTAATGCCCCTTCCACATTATTCCACACACCATAATGCCCATTACACATTATGCCACACACTGTAATGCCTATTACCAAAGTGCCACCATTTTATGCCTCACAGTAAGGTTTCTAAATACTTTTAAATTACCTGCCCGTTGCCAGGGGCTCATGCCTGTTGTCAGGGGTTTCATGCTCAGCGCCAGGGGAGTCATGCTCATTGCCATGGGTCTCATGCTCTGGGTTTCATGCTCGTTGCCAGGGGTTTCATGCTTGTTGTCAGTTGTTCCATACTCATTGCCAGGGGTTTCACGCTCATTGCCAGGGGTTTCATGCTTGTTGTCAGGTGTTCTATGCTCGTTGCCAGGGGTTTCACGCTCGTTGCCAGGTGTTTCATTCTCATTGCCAGGGGTTCTATGCTCGTTTCCAGAGGTTCTATGCTCATTGCCAGGGGTTTCATTCTCGTTGCCAGGAGTTCTATGCTCGTTGCCAGGGGAGAAGATGCAACTTTCTGCATCTTCTCCTTGTAGCGCCAGCATTCCCGACGCTATGCACCTGCCTACCAGACGCTAGAGCTCCAGTAGGACCTCTAGCATCTGTCTGCTCCAAGGTGGCGGACATTTTTGGAGGGCCATTTTCAGCAGATTCCAATACGGACGGCTAGTCCGCATGGAATCTGCAGCCCCCAAGCCACCTCACCCCACAAGCCTCCGTGCCCCCAAGCCACCACGGGGTCTGCGGGGGCTATAGTTACGCCAGTGATACAGTATGGGGGATGCATATTGTCCCTTTGTTTAGTATTTGGGACTCATCGAGGTTACGGAGCAGTGGTTATTAAGTCTACTTCTAGTTGGATATTTGTACAACCTCTTTCCACCTTCTTTATGAGACATTTATATTAATGCAGCACAATCTGAACCTACATTGCTGACGGGGATACTGTTGCTACTAATTTATAATTTGATTGGAAACATGTACACTTTGTTGTACTGCAGTTGATACTTTATATGAGACTTGTTTTTATTGATTGCTGAATGTTTATACACTGACATGATTTTATTAGCAGGCTAATTTCAATTAATATATTGGGGCCTATTCATCATAACTTAAAATTCGATGGATGTAATTAGGTTTAGAACTCGCATGGAGTTCTGCCTAATTACAGGAGGAATTCATCATTCCTCCTCTCCATAACTATCTATTTCGAAAAGCTGTCAGTTTTCCCTCTCTACACTAACTTACCGCAGCTGGAATCTGTGCTGCGCATGCGCTGTTACATTCATAAAACCAGCGCATGCGCAGCACTGTCTACAGCTGCGGTAATTTTGTGTGTTTCCCCCCTCCTCATACCTCCCCCCTGTCCCGCACTTACCTGCCTGCTGCAGCGCCTCCGGCTCTGGTGTCTGCTCTGACACGTGGTCTCCCGGCAGACCACAGTACAGTTTAGAAAAAAAAACGTGTTTTTTTTTCTAAACTTTATTGTGTTCTTCTGGGAGAACACAGTGTCCGAGCAGAAACCGGAGCCAGAGGAGGGACCAAAGCACTGGAGGGAGACGCTGGGGGACCTGCACACGCTGGAAGCAGGTAAGTGTAACTCCATCAAATTCCGAAAATACATAATTTTTTGGAATTTGATGAATAGCCTAATTTCCATATCCCCATACTAATGTACTAATGTATGGGGAGTGTGTAAATGAACACAGGGGTACTTAACCAGGAGATATCAGTGACACTAAAATAACGGTAATTAAGGAAAATGTCCTTAAAAACTTTATTTTAGTGTTGATGAATGGGCCCTATTATCTGATAAACATTATTTGAGTTATTATCAAAGTTAATGTTAGCGCTTCCTAAACATAGGACAAGATATATAAATAGGGTTAGGCGATCTGTTTGTGTGAGCTCGAGCGCCTATATAAGGGGGTCATCTGCCTATGCTGTTTCAGGGCCGGCTGCTATTCGAAAATATGCAAATGTTGCAGCTGCTGGGAGATGTATTGAGACACCCACTTGCGGCTTGGCAGATACGAGCATACGCGCAAAGTGATGCAGCATCTGCGTACATAGACGCAGAATCGGACGCAGACCATTTGATCTTTGCAGTCCTGACGGACAGACCAAGCACCCAATTTTGGTAAACATTCACACTTACCAATCGCCCGCACAACCAGCTCGTTCCAATCAGACGTGAGTCCCCTCACGGGGAGAATAAGCAAGGCTGTATGCCGCACCTATGGTACCATCAGTCTCACCGATTTTTGTTTGCAGCCCTATAGGGCTGCGCACCAAAATGTGCGAGTCCGGGTTCAGATCGGGCAGCGAGGGAGGCAAATTACGGTGCCATTGCTGACGTTTCTACGCCGCTGCAGTGGTACATCGTCCCGTTTGCGGCTAATTGGATTGAGCCCTATGGTATGGCCAGGAGATCCAGTTGAAATGTCATTTTCACTGGTTCCTGCCGCCAGTATAAGGGGTCAGTCATTTGCTCGTGTGTACACACAAGCAGATGTCAACGACGTATCGTTCAGATACATTGTATCAGCCATGCAGCACAGCTGATGTGATAGATCTGTGAAAGATGTCATTCACAGATAGTGTATATCGTGTATCTTGTACATTTGTGCACAACTGAGGGCCTGATTCAGACCCGCTCGCGAGCGCTATGTGCTCGCAAGCGGGTCGATGGTGGGGCACTGCGCACGCGATTGTGCAAGCCACGTAGCGAGTGAGAAATTCACTCGCTCCGGGGCTAGCTACAAGCGGGGCAGCTGTTAATGTTGATCGACAGCTCGCCCCGTTTTGTAGGCGGGGAGGGGGAGTGGCTGGACAAATGGAGGCGTTCCTGAAGGAACACCTGCCATTTGTGGGCGGCCCTACTGACATCACTCGTGATGTCAGTAGTGAGCTTCCTGCTCTATTAGAGCAGGAAGCTCACTGGGGCTTGTGGGAACGAGACCCTACCACAAGGCTCTTGTCGCAAGCCCGATGGTCGTGACAATCGACCATCACCTGGCCGCCCGCTAAAGCTGTGGGTGGTCACCAACAGCTTAGCGAGCGGCCAGGAGGCCGGGTTTAAAAAAAAAAAGCGGACGCCCTGATTCAGAGCGAGCGTTCGCTATTTGCGAGCGCTCTGAATCAGGCCATGAGTCGGAATCTGTGTAAGGGCTCCAATACGAGTAGCCGCGGCTTTTACCCATGCCAAGTTCCGTTGGTCTTCATCTGCATCATCTGTACGTGTGATATTCCAATTCCTGGGTGATAAAAGTCGCAGGCTGGCGTCTCTAGTATACTGTGAGGAGCTTTTCACTGCGTCTGTGATGTGACACTGAAGCAAAATTGTAAGAAAAATAGAAGACGCTACTCGTCTGAGAGAGTCATAGTTGCACCAGGCATCTCGCGCTGTATGGTGTAAAAGGCGCTGAGTGTATGAGGACACATCTGTAGTTCTGCTCTAGACTACTATACTAAGCATGGGCTAATCTTTCTGACCATCTGTATCTGTCTGTAAATATACAGCATTGATGTGGAAAATGTACGCACTTTGTAGATAACCAGTTATGATGATACAAACTGATGTGTTACAAACTGATGTGTTACACATTTTCGCTACAACACAGAGGGGGAGATGTACTAAGCTCTGTAAAGTGATAAACTGTAGAGTGATAAACCACCACCAGCCAGTTAAACCACCACCAGCTCCTAACTGTCATGTTACAGGCTGTGTTTGAAAAATGACAGTTGGGAGCTGATTGGTTGGTCGGTTATCACTCTCCACTTTATCACTTCCCAGAGCTTAGTACATCTGCCCCAGAAAATGATAAAAATAGGTATGATTAAAAGTTGTAGTTGTACTATTATTTCAGTAGAGCTGTCAAAAGTTCATGAACAATAGACAATGTTGTTAGCCCTGCGAGCTGCATCGGGGATATAGCAATTAGTTCTAATACCAGCCAAAGGCTGCTCCTGGTGTCCAGCCACAATCTAGAGGTCATATGATAAATTAGGTCACTAGACAGCAATCTGAGGTCCTGTTTAAACACAAAGTTCTTTTCCAAATAAAACTAGACACATGCAATATCATCTCTGAAACTTGTGCCTGCTCACCTCAAAGGTGACCCTAAGCTGTAATAAATTATTAACCCTCTCTGCGCCAGCTAACATACAGGATATTGAGTAGGAATTACTTTGCTATAAAGAGTGCCTGGGCATGGGGGATGGTACTTGGGTCTGCACGGGGAAGGGACTGCAGCCCAAACTTGTTAGGAGGATGGGGGAATGGGTACTACTTACCGGAGCTCGGGTCAGCATCACAATGTGTCCAATGTGCCCTTGTGGCTGCGCTCCTATACAAGCACGGCCAAAAGTAGCGGTAAGAGATGAGAAGTATTACAGGTGTGGGCGATCTCACTGGTTGCCCCTCCCCCTACACCTCTCCTGGAGCCACCCTACCCCCCTGTGCTGGGCACGCGGTGCCATTTTGCAGCGCATAATAGTTTATTAGGTTTTTTATGGAAGGGGGCATAGTCACACCTTCCGGAGTTTGCCAAGCCCACCAGTACATGGTCCCATCAGAGCTCTTGACGGCCCTGTCTCCTGTACATGTAGTCCTAGCGGAATGTAGCCTGGATGCCAGCGGTCGAAATGCTGACTGCCAGAATCCTGACACTGAAAGTCCGGCATGGGACTAAAGGTAGGTGTCTAGAAAACCAACGCCTTTCATTACCCCACGTCGAAATCCTCACGCCCGGCATACCGAACGTAGGTAAGCTGGGCGACTGGAGCTGTTAGCTGTGGGGGGGAGAGGGTTAGGTTTTGGCACTCCCGGGGGGACTTTGGGTCAGGCACCCCCCCGGGAGGGTTATATTTAGGCTAGGGGAAGGGAGGATTAGGGTTAAGCACCACCGGGGGGAGGTTAGGGTTAGGCACCCCCCCCTCGGAGAGGTAATCGGTATGATTTACCACCGGACCCCTGGCTGGTGGTTCAAATCCCGACAGCGGCTGCCCGAACAGGATGTAAATCCTGATCATCCCCAGGTAAGTATTCACTAACCTATTCCCCCACCCTTACCCTAACCCTCCTTTAGGGTGCCTAACCCTAACCTTCCCCCAGTGTCCCTAACACTTAGTGTCTAAACCTAGCCCCCCCTTCCCCGCCGCCTAAACCTAAGTCCCCCGGGGGTGTGCCTAACCCCAAGACCCCCCCGGGGGTGCCTAACCCTAACCCTCCCTCCCTCCCCCTAGTCCAACCCTAACCCCCCGGAGTGGTGCCTAACCCTAAGTCCCCCCGGGAGCCCTAAACCTAACCCTCCCTCCCCCGTGGCTGTCCGCAGCGGCGCCCGGCATCACTTCGATCGGGATGCCGGGTGCCGGTCTCCTGGCATCGGTAAAATGACAGGCATCTAGATGTAGACGCTGGTCATTTAACCCACGCCGGGATTAAGCAGTCGGGAAGCCGGCTGTCATGATTAGGTCCTCCGGCTTCCCGACTGCATACCCCTGGGAGGGTTAGGATTAAGGTGCGGAGTGGGGGGGTTAGGGTTAGGCACCATGGGAGGGCTTAGGGTTAGACAACACCCCCTGAGTCTTAGGGTTAGGCACACCCAAGGGAGGGTTAGGGGGGGAAGAGGGGAAGGTTCAGGATTTTCATCCGTCTGCTTTCTCTCATCGGGATTTGAACCGGCGGCTTGTAAGCCATCGGTATTTCATACCCAACATGTCCTAACATGCCTGCAAGGGTGGGTTAGAGGAAATTTGCCCTTTCCCAAAACAGGGAATTTTATTTATAGCCTTGGGGGCCTTTTACTCTGGAGCAAATGGAGGAAAAGCCACAACCAATCACATCAGATCACCTTTTACACAGATTCAGACGCAGTCGCACACAAATGTCACACAGCAATATGACCAGTGTATGCCAGAAATGCAGTGTTGTCGCTCCCAGTTTTATTTATGCAAAAAAGATGCACATCTTGAGCGCGAAAGGTGCTCGGCGCGGCCGTGTAGCATAGGACCTGACACCGCGAGTGACTGAAGCAACAGTAATAAAGGACACTTCTGTAGAACTGATTTAGAGACTGATATCCTTAGGGCTTAAATGCTCCCTGGGCGGTCCTGCCCCATTAGCGCCTGATATCATGATGTCATTGCGGAGGGGACAGGGCCGACAGCACAAGTAAGGGCAGTGCTGACTGAGGGTGCTCTGATCAGCTGCACACTCTGTAGGGCCGCTATCTGGACCGTCTAAAGGGCGCAGTGTCCGGGCCGCAACAGTGATCCTGACTGCAGGGTGTCATTCCAGGTACCCTGCTAACTAGATGAAAGGGCCATGGGTGACGGTGCCGCCAACAGAGACCTGCTCTGTGCGCAATGGCACAGGGTGCACAGCCCTGTCCTTAGTGCAATACATCCGCATGTCTATCAGGGTCACATTTTGGTTTGTTTGTTTGAACCTCTGCAACATCATAAAGAAGTTAGAGGTGGGATATGGATGTCACAGAGGCCAATATGAGATTGTCATGCAGACCAGCCCTTCCTTGTACATGTAATTATGGTATATACTAATCCTGTCCTATTCTAGTCTGTAAATACACAATGGACTGAGTAAAGAGCTCAGCATCGCCACCTCCTGGTCATTATCGTTTCTGCAACCCTTAACCCTTCCTTTATTTCTTATTGTTAGGGACGCCAATATTTATTCCTGATTTGGTACTGACAAGGTCAGAGCCAATGACTGTATCACACTGACTGGCACTATACTAGCGTCACGACTACGATCGCGCAGATCCACACCCAGGTCCTGACATAGTGAGGACAGAGGGCCTCTGGCGTGCGCATGCGCGAGCCCCAGCGGCAGCTCCATCGCACCGGGGCTCACTACAAGATGGGCCGGCTTTCGATGTTGATTGACAGCTCGCCCCATTTTGTAGGCAGGGAGAGGGGGTGGCTGCACAAAAGCAGGCATTCCCTTAGGAACGCCTGCCGTTTGTGGGCGGGCCTACTGACCTCACTCGTGATGTCAGTAGTGGACTTCCTGCTCTATTATGTAAGCTATAAAATGAGTGTAAGGAAGTTTTCTCTGAGATGTGTGATTGGTTATATGCCTCATTTCTTCCAAACCATTGGTCTTAAGGACTCTCAAATCACACCCCACCAGTGTACAGACTCCTGGTATATCTCTATGATTTTGGAAGCTCCTACGTGTGGTGGAAATATCATTTTTTAGTCAAAAATAGTTAAAATATGGTAAAGTGTCTGATCCCTGTTTATGGTCAGTCACACCTCGTGATCAGACGGCTGTTTGAATACCCCCTGTTGTGATAGGTGCCAGGTAACTATCCTCAAGTCATCTATATGCAGACATAGACAAAAGGCCTTGTCTACCAATCTCCTCTCCAGGTAATTGTCTTTTAGGTGCTCTAAGGAAACCATAAGGGATGTACATTTTAACAAAACTATACCAAAACTGTACCAACCCCCTCTGGTTTCCTAAGTATGATGTACAGTACATGCTAATAAAAAACTTTCCATGTGCTCTACATTCAATAAACTTTGATATTATTTTACAGTTATCATTTGAGCAATAATTGAATTATTATTAATGGAATATATGTTCCTCTCTACAATGCCCTACATACGTACATTGGACAATATTTCTTAGCATGAGGGCATTCCAGACACTCTTAATTGCCTCACTTCACCTGGCTCGAGACTTGCTGATAGCCACTAATACCTGATTGAAGGCAGAAGTCTAGTGACACAAGGAATTTACTTTTCCTTCATGCAATGAGTGTATTGGGACTAAGGGCCAGATTAAGGGGCACATAGGCCTGGGTCTGAAAGTGATTATGGGTCTATTGTGAGAATAGCAGGAACAGATTATGGCAGTCGCCCAGAGGTTCCCACATGTTATAGCCCCTCACATAGTTGCAATAATTCCTCCAAGGTACTTCTTTAGGAACCGCAATAGCAGCCCTCCCAGTCCCCTGGCTCTACTGGGTCCTAGCTGCCAGTACTGGTCATTAGAGACTGGAGGAAGCTTTTAGTGCTAAATATTCCAGGGACAGACGAAGGCAGCATGACTTACAGTAAGGTAATCACCCAGGCAGGGGGACCACTATATGACATGGCATGCTGGTAGCAGGGGGCAAGGGGCAAATAGATTGATTTTATTGGTGGGAGCCTCACAAATTTGTTGTCCAGGGGCCCCCACAAACCTTAATCTGGCCATATATAAGAGTAGGAATTGTGACCGGTGCTTTGTGGGAGCGTAAGTCCCCTTATACTATGATCCCTAAATGTCTCCCCAAGTTAGTACAAGTAGAAAAATTGCCATTCATGCACCTCATCTCTCCCCACTGCAGTTAATACAGAATATGTACTTTTATACCACTTTTCCTGTTCCCCAGATTTACCCCCACCCATGTGATAAATATGAACATAGGCTTACACCAAAAAGACATTTATGCAACGAACAGAGATGCCAGCTGGATATTACTGCCACAAAGTACTGTTGTCCGTGGAACTGCATAGCCCAGCAACGCTTTTTAGAAGTGGACCAAACAGTGACTAACACAGACAATGAAGGATTAGCGATGGCTGTAAGAGGTTCTCCAGCCAGTCACCATACAAACTGCTTTCTCCTGCAACTGTGTTCCTGAAGATGCAAATCTGTGTGTGCTGTGTGCTTATCTATGATATCCACTTCTGTTATAACAAAGTAATCTTGGGGAGATGTATTAAGCCTTGGAGAGAGATAAGGTGGACGGTGATAAAGTACCAACCAATCAGCTCCTGTCATTTTTCATACACAGCCTGTAAAGTGACAGTAGAAGCTGTGTCATCCCAACAGTAAGTATCCTACCACTATCTCTTATAATGCGCACACACGTAGCGATCTGTCAGCGATGCAATGTCGCCAACAGATCGTTATGCACCCTCTCTGGTTTGCAGGATGACCAATATCGATCATCCAACACACCAACTACTTACCGACGGCTATAGCAACCTGCGATCAACGATCGCGGGTCCCTATAGTAACTTGCTCGATATCCAGCAAGTTGACCGGCATGCACGACGATGGGTGATATTGCTATCGTCCACACGTGGCCGCGTATCGCTGGTCGAAGGTAAGTTGGTAGGGATCATTTAAAAGAAAGATTTGAAAGATAACGTTAACGATAATGATATATTCCTTTTAAATCGTTACGTGTGTATGCACCATTCCTTCTACCCTAACCCTCCCTCCCCGGTGCCTGACCCTAACCTCCCTCTAGTGCCTAAAACTAACCTACCCTCCCTGCACACAAAAGCTAGCCCTCCCCCCTTAGTGCCTAACCCTCCCCCCTAGTGCAGGAATGGCCAACCTGTGGCTCTCTCTCAGCTGTTGTGAAACTACACATCCCAGCATGCCCTGCCACAGTTTTAGCATCCCCTAATAGCAAAACTGAAGCAGTGCATGCTGGGACTTGTAGTTTTACAACAGCTGGAGAGCCACAGGTTGGCCATTCCTGCTCTAGTGTCTAACCCTAATTCTAACCCTCCCCCAACACCTGATACTTACCTTCGGGATGCCGGCTGTCGGGATTCCGGTGCCGATATTTTCACCGTTGGCATTCCTCATGCCGGGATGCTGACTACATGCCTCGGTCCTACACTGTGTTCAAGCTCCCACTGATATGGCAGCCCATGGCCAGCTCTGGACTTGCTGCAGGCTGATGCTATTCAAGGCAAAGGCAGCATCTTGTATATAAACTAAAGCCCTTCCTGTACTGTTCTAATAGAAATATACTGTATATATTCATATTATATATATGAACAGTGCATCCGCTGACACAGGAAAATAGATTCACATATTTCGGATAATTGCAGCCATTAACGTCAAGCGATTTCCCCTAGTATGTGAAGATACATTGTCAATATCAGGCTTGTCATGGCGTTTCCAACGTGTCGTTACAGAACAGTGCAATCGCTTCTGTGACACTGGCTTGTTTGAAATTCATAGAATGTGCCACTCGGCTTGTTCCAAGAGCAGTTATTGCACCCTACAGATGGTAAGTGCTCGAATTAGTTTTTTTCCCCCAATAAAGAATGGTCTCATAAAATACTGTTAGCACATTGTCAATACCTCTAGCATGCTGTCTCAGACACTTCTCCATTTTCATTTGCAGTTGTCATTGCCTAAATAGCATATGGTCTTTCCGCTTGTCCCTGGCGGAGACTGGATATGGGTTACGCTAGCCAGAAATACAAACAGCAAGTCGGTGCAGCCGAAATCATCAGCCAGCTGGTTAAATCATGAATATGTACATTTGCTCACGCTGTAAAAAATGCTCCCAAAATGTAACAACATGTATTTCTCAGCCTGGGATAATTATTATGTTTTGTTATGTGTAATAGTCCTCGCAGGGCGCTCAGCGCTCTCTAGGGAGCTGAGGAACTTTCTCCGTCTTCAGAAGTTTCCATTAACAAATTATAGATTTTTTTTTTTTTAAAGCATTTTATTTATTTTTGTAATCCTCAATATCTCATGCAAATGTCACTACCCTAACGCTGCTGTCTGTACATGGAATACAAATAATATGAAATGTAACAGATGTTAATCAATTACACAACTGGATACTGTAACACCAATATTTCAATTTGTTATACTATACTACAGAACACGTTGGTTGGTTTAGAACTTTTTACATTTTGAAGAATGTCAGCAACAAACGATTTCAGGACAATTGTATATGTTGAAATTAGAGAATGTGCGGTTCGGTTCTCCAGAAATCCGAATCCACCCGAATTTTAGGGAATCCGGACAGATCCGAGTCGCAGCTCTACTCTCTTGAGGAGATACGGATAAATCCGAGTTGTGGGTCTGATATTCCAGCGGTTCGTAATTTGGACTTTAAATCTGAATTTTGGGTTTTGGATCGCAAACATTATGTTATTGTAGCTGTTTTTACCTGCTCTATGGCACATGCACCTACCCTATGGCATCTGCCCTATGACACCTGTACCTGCCCTACGATGCCTGCACCTGCCCTATGGCACCTGTACCTGCCCTATGGCACCTGCACCTGCCCTATGGCACATGCATCTCCCTTATGGCACCTGTACCTGACCTATGGCACCTGTACCTGCCATATGGCACCTGCATCTGCTCTATGGCACCTGCACCTGCCCTATGGCACATGCATCTCCCTTATGGCACCTGCACCTGCCCTATGGCACCAGTCCTATGGCACCTGCACCTGCCCTATGGCACCTGCCCTATGGCACCTGTACCTGCCCTATGGCACCTGCACCTGCCCTATGGCACATGCACCTCTCCTATGGCACCTGTTCCTGCCCTATGGCACATGCACCTCCCCTATGGCACCTACCCTATGGCACCTGTACCTGCCCTATGGCACCTGCACCTACCCTATGGCACCTGCTCTATGGCACCTGTACCTGCCCTTTGGCACCTGCACCTGCCCTATGGCACCTTCCATATGGCATCTGTACCTGCCCTATGGCACCTGTACCTGCCCTATGGCACCTGCACCTGCCTTATGGCACCTGCCCTATGGCATCTGTACCTGCCTTATGGCACCTGCACCTGTCCTATGGCATCTGTACCTGCCCTATGGCGCCTGCCCTACGTGCCGGCACCTGCCCTATGGCACCTCTACCTGCCCTATGGCACCTGTACCTGCCCTATGGCACCTGTACCTGCCCTATGGCACCTGCCCTATGGCACCTGTACCTGCCCTATGGCATCTGTACCTGCCCTATGGCACCAGCACCTGACCTATGGCATCTGTACCTGCCCTATGGCACCTGCACCTGTCCTATGGCACCTGCCATATGGCACCTGCACCTGCCCTATGGTGCCGGCACCTGCCCTATGGCACCTGTACCTGCCCTATGGCACCTGTACCTGCCCTATGGCACCTGCCTTATGGCACCTGTACCTGCCCTACAGCACCTGCCCTATGGCACCTGTACCTGCCCTATGGCACCTGCACCTGCCCTATGGCACCTGCACCTGCCCTATGGCACCTGCACCTGCCCTATGGCACCTGCATCTGCCCTATGGCACCTGTACGGGCCCTACGGCATCTGCACCGGCCCTATGGCACCTGCACCGGCCCTATGGCACCTGCACCTGCCCTATGGCACCTGCACCTCTCCTATGACACATGCACCTGCCCTATGGCACATGCCCTATGGCATCTGCACCTGCCATATGGCTTCTATACCTGCCCTATGGCACCTGTACCTGCACTATGGCACCAGTACCTGCCCTATGGCACCTGCACCTGCCCTATGGCTTCTATACCTGCACTATGCCACCTGTACTTGCCGTATGGACTGTACTCAGTCGGCTTGGATTCGGGTACACTCGTGTTTTTATTTTAACCCTTTGGATGCCTACTTGGAGAAGAGGACGTGAACTACACATAGGATAGGGGAGTATAGATTTTTTTTGTAGGTACCCCTATGGATTACTTCGGATACTAGGTGAGTATGTGTGATAGTGAGTGTGATAGTGAGTGTGCATGTATGTTATAATAAAATTTTGCTTTCATGGTGTACAGTATGTTGTGTTTATTTACGTATTGCTTTGGTTGTGGAACTACAAATGCCAGTAGGCCCGTAATGCAGCGCATGCTGGTATTTGTTGGTCTCCGAATACCAGCATGCCGGGGAGGCTTGCTGGTACGTGTAGTTCCACAGCTAAAGACAATATTTAACCATTGGTTTTATACTACACACTAACACTATCAACCCGTCACCCACCGCCCAGGGGTGGTGGGGATAGCCCTGGGCTATCAGCCTAGGCCAGGGGTGCCCTGGAGAGACAACTCCCCAGGGATCCCTGGCCTGGGCTGACTAGCGGTCAGGGCTGATGATGCGGCTGGGGGGCCCGGTGAAAGGGCTCCCCTGGCTGTGGCATCAGCCCCCCGCTAGAAAGGGTCCAGTGCTGGTTTTAATTATAGGGGTACCCCTAAACAAATTTCTTCCCCCTATAATTAAAACCAGGACTGGTCCTGCAGCCTGGTGCTGGTACGTTATTTACGGTGAAACCCTACTCATTTTGTTCCCCATAATTGTAGGTACCAGGACAGGCTGGCAAGTCCGGGGCTGGTTAAGCTTTGGGGGGGGGACCCTATGTAATTTTTTCAAATATTATTTAACCCGTTTTTTACAGGTCTTAACACACAAGCAGCGTACACATATCTCACTGATATGTGCAGGCTGCTTGCTCAAGGTGAGTTTGGAAGAGAGAAAACACTGCAATCTCGGGTGAGTAATCTCATCTAAACTCTCCTTAAACTCTCCTCTAAACTCGCAATTTGGAGGAAAAATCTCACTTTCACCTAAACTCACTTCTTAGTAAACTTGCGAGTTGTTAAAGGGAAAACTCACCCGAGTTTTGGTGAAGCAAACTAAGTTTAAGAACTAAAAAACTCGACCAAACTCGATTCTTAGTAAATTTACCCCTATGCCTCAGAATCAGGCCACGCTATGCCTCAGAATCAGGCCACACTATGCCTCAGAATCAGGCCACACTATGCCTCAGAATCAGGCCACGCTATGCCTCAGAATCAGGCCACGCTATGCCTCAGAATCAGGCCACGCTATACCTCAGAATCAGGCCACACTATGCATCAGAATCAGGCCACGCTATGCCTCAGAATCAGGCCACGCTATGCCTCAGAATCAGGCCACACTATGCCTCAGAATCAGGCCACACTATGCCTCAGAATCAGGCCACACTATGCCTCAGAATCAGGCCACGCTATGCCTTAGAATCAGGCCACGCTATGCCTCAGAATCAGGCCACGCTATGCCTCAGAATCAGGCCACGCTATGCCTCAGAATCAGGCCACACTATGCCTCAGAATCAGGCCACACTATGCCTCAGAATCAGGCCACTCTATGCCTCAGAATCAGGCCACGCTATGCCTCAGAATCAGGCCACGCTATGCCTCAGAATCAGGCCACGCTATGCCTCAGAATCAGGCCACGCTATGCCTCAGAAAAAAAAGACTTTGAATGATTATTCAGAAATCTATGCGGCATCGATGTGTCTTTCTCATGTTTAATTACTCATTTATTATCAGTTATATACAGTATATAGCACATATACTGCAGCACATAACTGAACATTTTTGTCACATGGGTCCTTTCTCCGGTGGAGTTTACAATCTACTACTGTACATATACACATACACATACTGTATGCACTAGGGTTATTTTTTGTCAGATGCCAATTAACCAACCAGCACAGTATGTTCTTGGAATGTGGGAAAAGACAGGAGCATCCAGGTGGAGACCAACAAACATGTGAGAACATACAAACTTCACACATTTGACTTGGTACGATGATTTTAGTGCTGTGAGGCAGTTATGCTTACCACTACACCATCCATTGTAATGTACTCACTATCTGGCAGTGCTATTATAGCAAGTACTCATTAAATGTTGTTACTCATTGCCAGGGGCGTAACTAGGGTGGTGCGATCAGTGCCATGGCATAGGATACCGCAGGGCAGGGGGCGCTGTTCGGGCCTTTCAAGTTTCCTGTTTATTATCATTCTTACTTGTAGCTTCCTCTTCTTTGATCCCCAGCATCTCCTGGCCTCCGCTATCCCTTCCCTGGCCCTTCCCCATGAGGCCATGGCCTTTTTTCAGGTGCACAATCTTATGTCCCTATTTAAAAAATTGGGGAGGGGGGGCATGCTCTCTCTTGCACAGGGCACCAAAAAGTCTAGTTATTGCTCTGCAAATTGATAAACGATATACTGGCCTCCCTGAACAACACAGAGACAAAGGGCCTGATTCAATATGGAACGCAACTACGAATGCAATAGCAATTACGCATGCAGTTCAACTACATAAGGATACCCACTTTACCTTACACGCATCCGTAATGTTTAGCAAGACTGCAAAACCATCGGCACAATGGAGTACCATCGCCGCCTCACGCACACTTGCACAAGCTCTGACCTTACTCAGAAATTGCTAACTTCAGGCCTCAGGCTGCGTAAGGCATCGCAGTGGATAATTTATGCACGCCCCTGCAATGGCGTTCCCCTCCATCGCCACCCACAAAAGGCACTTACTTTCAATCACTATGCGATGGGTCTGCATAGATACTGCGATCGCAGTCCCGATCTCAGCGACTAGTTTGCGCATGCACACTGCACTGCATACGCAATACACAACAATCGGACGATTGTGTGCGTATTAGCAACTGCGGGCCTGATTCAGAGCCGGACGCTATTTGCGCTCGCTCGTTCAGAAAAAAGGGCCGGCTATTTAAATTGAGCGCTCGCTCTTTGCGGTCTGTGGACCCCTCTATGTCTGAGTGAGCGAACAAAACATGCGCTTGCTATTTTGTAAAGACGCCCCCTGGCCGTTCGCATCATACATCATCTCTGCTATTTATTAGATTAATCGAGTACATCGAAAGGCGTCTGAACTGCTCGCAGTGCTTGTGGTTGGATTTTCCTACCGCAATCATGCGAACAGTTCAGGCTAAGAGACAACCAAGTGACGTGGCCGATGACGCTGCTTTGTTAATTATGCACACCCTTAAAACGCCCGTTTTGACCGTTTGATACGCCTGAGATCGGATCTCCACTCCCCATTTTCAAGCACCTTCCCCTGTTACCACCCACAAATTCCTCATCCTGTCACTCAAATTAGCAGGCACTCGCTATTTTGCGAACACACGATTTCTGACCGCACTGACTGGTTGGCACATGCGCATTACGACCCATACGCATGCGCAGATGTGCGAACATCGCTCGGAGTGAACGAGCGGCTCTGAATCAGGCCCTGCGTTCCTTGCTGAATCAGGGCCACAGTACGATAGGATGCACACAAGCTATTATGTAAATGGTGGAACAACATGTGTGTCACTCACAAGGCTGGTTATAAAGCTGAACCCATGTATAAGCAAAACAGCAAACATTTCCCCCATTTGGTGTATGCGTTAAATTAGTCTCATAGGGGTCTATTCAGAAAGTAGTGAAAAGTGCTGTTTAGCTGAAAACAGGGCTCTTCACTGTCTTTGGCGATTCATGGGGGTAAATTTACTAAGGTTCGATTTGACTTTCGTTTTGTAGTTTGATTTAGCTCACCTCAAACCGACTCAAATTGAAAGTTCAAATCCCTCATGTACTAACATTCGATTTGAGATGCTTTTCCCAAATCTAATTCAATTTGGTTTGCTTTTGAACAGTGATTTGCTGTTCGATTTGGCATGTTCATGTACAAATCGAGGAGCAAATCCCACTTGAAACCGAACTGCAAATCCCCGACTGAATAGAACTGCTACATGCTTTCACTTTCAGCATGAGCAGTTAGTTTTCACACAGATACATGCATACATCAGTGAGATGCATGCTTGTATCTTATTGTAACCAGCTTATAAATAGTTACATTTAGTTAAAAAATTATGTGGGGTCCCCCCCTAAACCAGCCCCGGACTTTTCATAGCCAGTCCTGGTTGTATAAGTACAGGGAAAAAATTGCTTAGGGTTCCACTGTACTTAGTACAACCAGCACTGGGCTCTGGGAACCAGTCCTGGTTCTGGAATTACAAGGGAAAAAATTGTGTAGGATCCCCCTGTAATTCCCAGAACCAGCACCGGACCCTTTCTAGCGGGGGTCTGATGCCACAGCCAGGGGAGCCCTATCTCCGGGCCCCCCAGCTACAGCATCAACCCTGACCGCTAGTCAGCCCAGGCCTGGGATCCCTGGGGAGTTGGGGACCCCTCCAATAAAGGGGTCCCCCTCTCCAGGGCACCCCTAGCCTAGACTGGTAGCCTGAGGCTATCCCCATCACCCCTGGGTGGTGGGTGGCGGGTTGATAGTGTAAGTGTAGTGCATTTGAAAAAGTATTAAATATTGTCTTTTGCTGTGGAACTGCAGGTCCCAGCAAGCCTCCCCCGCATGCTGGTACTTGGAGAACCACAAGTACCAGCATTCGGGGCATTATGGGCTCGCTGGTACCTGTAGTTCCACTGCAAAAGCAATAATAAAAAAACACAGGACACACACACCGTACACAGTATAAGTTTACACACCATACACAGTTTAAGTTTATTAAACATACATGCACTCACACATGTACACACATGCACACACACATGTACTCATACTCACCTATGTATTCCTGTAGCAAAAAACATACTCACCTTCTCCTATGCGTGGATCTGTCCTTTTCATTCCAAAGTAGGCATCCATGGTCTTCTTAAAATAAAAAAATTTATTAAACCGACCCACGCAACAGATAACAACCACGGCGAATGAAGAGCTCAGACACGGCTTCTGTCTTTGTAGAGCTGTCTCTGAGCATTCATTGGCTGAGAGAGGTCAGCCACCGTCTCTCATCCAATGAATGGCTCCTCCATTGAAGTCAATGGAGAGCCGCAGGGTAACTAAAGTTTATTCTGTGGTTCCCACCTTTGACTTCAATGGAGGAGCCGTTAATTGGCAGAGAGGTGGGGGCTGACCTTTCTTAGTCAATGAACGCTCAGATACGGCTCTACAAAGGCAGAAGCCACGTCTGAGAGCTTCATTTGGGAAGTAACAACCATCCTAGTTGTTACATGTTGCGTGGATTGTGATTTTCATTTTTTTCTTTTTAAGACCTTGGATGCCTACAGGGACAATGGGATCACTCCAGGCAATATAGGTGAGTTTGTGTGAGTGTATATGTAATTATGTATGTAATAAAATTTTACTGTCATGGTGTGTGTCTTGTGTTTATTTAAACATTTCTTTACAGGTGAACTACAGGTACCAGCGGGCCCTTAATGCCTGGCATGCTGGTACTTGTGGTTCCCCAAGTACCAGCATGCGGGGGAGGCTTTCTGGGACCTGCAGTTCTACTGTAAAGACAATGTTGACACTTATCTTTTTTTTACTCAACACCTACACTATCAACCCGCCACCCACCGCCCAGGGGTGGCAGGGATAGCCACGGGCTATCAGCCTAGGTCAGGGGTGCCCTGGAGAGAGGGACCCCTATATTGGGGGGTCCTCAACTCCTCAGGGATCCCAGACCTGAGCTGACTAGTGGTCAGGGCTGATGCTGCGGCTGGGGGGGGCCCGGTGAAAGGGCTCCCCTGGCTGTGGCATCAGTCCCCCGCTTGAAAGGGTGCTGGTTCTGGAGCTTACAGGGGAATCCTACGCAATTTTTCCCCCTGTAATTTCAGAACCAGGACTGGTTCCCAGAGCCCAGTGCTGGTTGTACTAAGTACAGTGGAACCCTACATATTTTTTTCCCTGTACTTAGACAACCAGGACTGGCTATGAAAAGCCCGGGGCTGTATCTGTTTTAGGAGGGGACCCCACAACTTTTTTTTCTAAATTTAACTCTTTCTTAGCTTTTTACAGTAAGATACATGCATGCATCTCACTGATGTATGCATGTTTCTGTGTCAATCCGACCTGCTCAAACTCAGATCGAAAGCATGAAGCAGTTCTATTTATTTGGGGATTTGAAGCTCGATTTGAAGTTCGATTTTGTGTTAGAATTCATATCGAATGATAGTAAATAAGGGATTTGTATGTTGATCTATGTAAAAGTATCGATTTTTTACCAATGTTCGATTTGAGTAAAATGCGGTTTTACATTCGATTTGGCCTTTAGTAAATACCCAAATGCAAAATCGAATACAAATCGAATGCCAAATCCCTCAAAGTGCAAAATCGAAAGTTAGTAAATTTACCCCATAGAGTGGGTTACCATGGAGAAGGTTCCTCCTTCTCTAGCTACACCCCCGCTTTGTGTATGAATCGCATCGCCATACTTTTCAATGGTGAGCGAAATTCATAAAGGAACGGAAAGCTCAGCTTTCCCGTTCCTCTGCTGCGTATAGATTCGCCATCTCAGAATGGCGTAATCTGTACTGCGAACCGAACAGAGCAGGGAAGCTGCATACTACCCTGCTGTCTGCCTGGCACCCGGTGCTGGCTCCGCCCCCTTTTCCCAGCGTCTATTGCAGCAGGTCTGACCTGAGGGGCCCCGCACCGCACCCTGCGCAGTACAGGGAAAATGGCCACAATAGCCATTTTCCCGGTGACCTCCGCATCCACTATAGACTCTGGGCACACTCTAGTGCCCAGAGTCTATAACTCCGGCGCTGGCCGCACACAGCTCAGTGCACTGCCGATCGGAGAGGAGGGGGCCCGTGATGGAGTCTGTGCATGGGCCCTCTCCACACTAGAAACGCGCCTGCTTGCTGTACAAGAAACCTGAGCTGTGTTCAGCTTCACAGTAAAAACAACATAATATCAAATGGGGATCACTGATCCCAACTGAGAAATTACTGTGGCTTTTATAGTACATGCTTGTCATGGTCCATCTCGGGGTAGGCAACGTTTTTTCGTTTGGGTGCAAGTCGTTAAAAATGACAGCCAAAAATCTAATCCATGTTATACACATGTTGTACTCAGGGCCTGATTCAGAGCCGCTCGTAAGCAGCCGCTCGCTCGCTCCGAGCGATGTTCGCACATCTGCGCATGCATATGGGTCGTATTGCGCATGCGCCAACCAGTCATTGCGGTCGGAAATTGTGCGCTTGCAAAACAGCGAGGGCCTGCTAATTTGAGTGACAGAATGAGGCGTTTGTGGGTGGAAACAGGAGAAGGTGCTTGAAAACGGGGAGTGGAGATCCGAACGCAGGCGTGCCAAACGGTCAAAACGGGCGTTTAATGGGTGTGCATAATTAACAAAGCAGCGTCATCGACCACGTCACTTGGTTGTCTTGTAGCCTGAACTGCTCGCAGTGATTGCGGGAAGTAAAACTTACCACAAGCACTGCGAGCAGTTCAGACGCGTTTCGATGTACCCGATTAATCTAATAAATAGCGGAGATGACGTATGATGAGAACGGCAAAGGGGCGTCTTTACAAAATAGCGTGCGCATGTTTTGTTCGCTCGCTCAGACATAGAGGCGTCAACAGACCGCAAAGAGCGAGCGCTCAATTTAAATAGCCGGCCCCTTTTTCTGAACGACCGTTCGCAAATAGCGTCCGGCTCTGAATCAGGCCCTCAGTGTGAATACACAACTGAAATAAGTATGACGTTCCTTCATGGCAAAACACCTCTCACTTTCCAAAATTAACATTGTCATCATCAGCTCCGACAGGCACCATCTGTTGCGCCCGGTGAGCCAGGCAAAGCTCATTCCCTTTCTTTATTTTCTGCAGCTTGGACGTGGAGAGCTATTCAGCGTTCGATGAATGTTGAGAATGGCATTTAACATGCCGTTGCCATTGTCAACATATCTGGAAAGTGCTGAGCAATGCGCTAAAGTTCCCTTTCATGGAGATAAATGTGTTTTGATTTTGCAGTTTATTCTCTTTTATGTTTCGTTAAAGCTGTCTGTAGCAATATTGTAGCATCTTGTGTGAGTGTCGCTGGCTTAGAGGTTCACTGCTAAATTAATGACATTGCATATTGGTACATTCCTATTGGTACAATAAAGCATAGTGCGATTGCCTTGCAGTAATTTGCTTTTACATGCAGACTGCTGAAATTAGGGAAACAAAAACCCTTTAATAAAAAAATACCTAACAAAGAAATAAATTGGAAAAGAAAAAGTGAAACAGAAACATTCCTGACATTGGTCCTGTCCCATCTATTTTTGATAAAAGTACATATGTCTGGGGGCTTTATACTGGGGACAACAGATTTTGTGCACATGACTTTCCCCATTTAATTCCAATGAGAGACAAATACATTGAATCCAGTATGGAATCTATAACTCTTCAAAGTCAAACCTTCCAAATGAGCTTTGGAGGAATAGTCCCAATCTGGGGACTTTGGGGGTCATTCAGACCCGCTCGCGAGTGGCAGGACGCTCGCAAGTGGGTCGATGTTCCCCACTGCGCATGCGCACGATGGAGGGAGCTCCGTCGTGTGCATGCGCGAGACCCGGCGAGCGACGGGCTCACCATCGCTCCGGGTCTCGCACCAAAGGGGGCGTGCTGTCAATGTTGATTAAATGTATAGATTAAAGCGGTAACGGGAAAGTCTGGAAGCAAGATCGCTTTGAGTTTATCATCAATTAGTCCCATATCATGAGCCATAATAAGGCATTCAGACAATTCCTTTCTAAATATTGTAGTGGGGTCACCTTGTAGTTCCTTATATACCCCAATATCACCTAATTGGTGGTAGATTTCTTCTTTGTACATTGATACATCCTGAAGTACCACACCTCCCCCTTTTATCAGCAGGACGAATGATAAGGTTGTCATTAGAAGATAAAGATCTCAATGCATTCCGTTCTAATGAGGTTAAATTCGGATGTACAGAGGAAGTTTTAGAAGCTAGTTCAGAAATCTCCTTATCAACCAATCTCATATAAGTCTTAATGGCCGCATTGGAAGATACAGGTTCGAATGATGATTTCTTCTGTAACTTTCTTAGTTGTGTAGGGATTTCTTTAGTGCCCGTATCTGGTAGTTTTTCTTTGGTTTTCTCCTGCTTATAAAAAAACTCTTTAAGTTTTAATTTTCTCTGGAGATTGTGTTTTTCAATCTGCCAGGTAAAATCATCAAACGAAGTGGTTGGAACAAAGGATAAACCTTTTTCCAAAAGACTCTGTTCAGCCGCAGTTAATTCATAGGATGAGAGATTGAAAATTACCTCCTTCGTGGTAGTGGTGGCTTTCTTCCACGTCCCTTCCCTTTTATTCTGCCCACCTCTTCTAGTTGTCCCCCTGTGGTGGGGCCTTGTTTTCTGGTGGTAACCCCTAAAGGGGCACGAGTAATTAGTTGTGTACTGGTGGGTATCACTTCTGAATCACTGGCAGTGCTGACCATTTCTTGTGATGATTCTGTGTCGACAATGGATTTAGGATACCGACTCCTCCTGAAAAATGGTACTCTCCTCTCATTAGTTCTATTTCCAGACAACCATTGATAGACCTTGTGGTACTCGTAATCGAGTTCGACTTTATGTAATTTTTCTTTCTTAAATTTAACAAGGTCACGTCTGTAAACAGCAATCTGATTATTAAGCTTAGCAATCCAATCAATTTCTACATCAGCTACCAGATTCGGTAAATGTACTGTTTCAAAGGATATGATTTTATCTTTGATAGACACCAATTCTTTGTTGGATTGTTCGATCACTAGCAGAATTAAGTCATATGAGCATTTGTTTAAAATGCCAATCCATTTCTTGCAAAAGCTCGGGTCATTTCTGCCAATAGTCGGGCAGTTCTTCACCCTGAACCCCCGCGGGATTTTTTTGGAGCGATAATAATCGCTTAAGGAGATTGCATGATATTGAAAATCTACCTCCTTTTTCTTTAATCTTAGGAGGTCCCGGTATAGAATATCAGAAGAAGCAAGTTCCGGGGCATCATTTAAACAATCTTTGCGTAGAATGACTTCAGCTTCTATATCAGAATATCCAAAAATGTCCCCTATTGGGAATAATGATGGATTAAATAAAAAATCATCAGCTGGTAATTCTGCCATGATGAAATATATATAGGTGTAGATTGAATATTTAGACAAAGCCGCAAATAGTCCAGTATACAGTGGTACTCCGCTCTATCACAATCACAGCTCTCTAATATGCCAATATAAAAACAAAATTTTTTTTTGTGTATACACACAATAATCCAGATCACAATTGCTGCAAAACAGACAAATAGACGGTTCCAAGGGTTGATGATAAATAATGAATCCAGTGGGTGCCTTGACAAAAAATGCTCAACCACCACCGTTAAGCAGATTGTACATATATATGGGAGGTCCGGCACTCCATTCAAAGATAGTTATACTCCACAAGGTGCCATCACGTAAAAATCAAATACACAGTCCAAGGTGCGGCACTCTTGTTATAAATAATTCATACACATCAGGTCATCAGGATGTAACGTTTCGGTTTATCACCGTCTTCAGAACATGAAAAACAAATACAGACATCTTACCTTTATAAACATCACCCAAGTGAACGCCGTGCAGCCAAAGACGGGAACCAGCACCCGATCAGCAGACGCCGGCTAGTGACGTCATCGCGCATAGCGTGTGACGCATGTGAAACCCATCACCAGGCATATAGTTGCTATGGAGACAAAGTTAACAGTGTAATCACAATGGTATAGTTCTCAATTTAAATCACTAAAAAGCGCTATTCCACAGTCATGGATAAACATAACTGCATATCATTGCACATCATCTTGATAGTAAGTGCTGAACACTCTACAAAAAACATGAAAGGGGGAGATATTCATTAAGTCCCCGTGGACTAACAACATCCAACCTATGGATCCATCGGGATTCGCATCTTAGTAAAGCCAGATTCCGATCACCACCTCTATTAGAAAGAGGGATGTGATCGATCATACGATACTTAAGACTGGCTAAATTATGTCCTGCATTGGCATAGTGTCGGGCAACCGGTTGTTCACTCATGCCATTAGCAATAGCAGCCCGAATGGCCGAACGATGCACCCCCATCCGTTCCTTGAATTTCCTCTGTGTCTTACCAATGTATGACAGTCCGCAGGGACATATAATTTGGTAAACCACAAAGGAGCTATTGCATGTCAGATGGTGTCTAATACGGAATTCCTTGCCAGAATGGGGATGAGAGAAGGTGTCACCAATGATCAAATGACGGCAAGTAACACATGAACATCTAAAACAACCCCAACGCTTAATGGACAGGAAATGTTTGGGTACAGACACCCCCATACCAGTGACATCAGCTTTAACTAGGGAATCCCTCAAATTTTTGCCCCTGGTATAACACGAATACATTCATGTTTGGTATTGAACAGGAATTATTTTTTGATTGTCCTGTCATTAGTTCTATGATACTATTTTATACTCGTTTCATAGACGATATATTTTTAATTTGGAATGGTCCTAAAGAGACATTTCAAAAACTTATCGAACAACATAATTTATCATCTAATCCAATTAAGATCACTTATAACATGCACCAGAAATGCATTAATTTTCTTGATGTATGTATCACTCACAATGATGGCGGTATTAGTACATCAGTTTTTTCGAAGGAGACTGACCGTAATACGTTATTACATATGAGTAGCTGCCACCCATATAGTCTGAAAGCTGGTTTACCTTACTCCCAATTGATTCGGGTAAGGCGGATTAATGACAATATAGTAACAGCAGGTTTGCAGATGGATACTCTTATCAAAGAATTTGTTGCTAGGGGATATCCTTTAAAAAAGTTACTAGAAACTAAAGAAAAAGTTCTGTCTATGGACAGAAATCAATTATTGATCCCTAAGAACAAGAGTCAGGATAATAAGAAATTCCCGTGGGTTAATAATTTTAACCCTTTATCAAACCAAATTAATAACATTTCTAAAAAATTATGGCCCATCATTCAAACGGATGAGTTATTGGGTTTAACAGAAACATCTATCATGCCGTGTTATACCAGGGGCAAAAATTTGAGGGATTCCCTAGTTAAAGCTGATGTCACTGGTATGGGGGTGTCTGTACCCAAACATTTCCTGTCCATTAAGCGTTGGGGTTGTTTTAGATGTTCATGTGTTACTTGCCGTCATTTGATCATTGGTGACACCTTCTCTCATCCCCATTCTGGCAAGGAATTCCGTATTAGACACCATCTGACATGCAATAGCTCCTTTGTGGTTTACCAAATTATATGTCCCTGCGGACTGTCATACATTGGTAAGACACAGAGGAAATTCAAGGAACGGATGGGGGTGCATCGTTCGGCCATTCGGGCTGCTATTGCTAATGGCATGAGTGAACAACCGGTTGCCCGACACTATGCCAATGCAGGACATAATTTAGCCAGTCTTAAGTATCGTATGATCGATCACATCCCTCTTTCTAATAGAGGTGGTGATCGGAATCTGGCTTTACTAAGATGCGAATCCCGATGGATCCATAGGTTGGATGTTGTTAGTCCACGGGGACTTAATGAATATCTCCCCCTTTCATGTTTTTTGTAGAGTGTTCAGCACTTACTATCAAGATGATGTGCAATGATATGCAGTTATGTTTATCCATGACTGTGGAATAGCGCTTTTTAGTGATTTAAATTGAGAACTATACCATTGTGATTACACTGTTGACTTTGTCTCCATAGCAACTATATGCCTGGTGATGGGTTTCACATGCGTCACACGCTATGCGTGATGACGTCACTAGCCGGCGTCTGCTGATCGGGTGCTGGGTCCCGTCTTTGGCTGCACGGCGTTCACTTGGGTGATGTTTATAAAGGTAAGATGTCTGTATTTGTTTTTCATGTTCTGAAGACGGTGATAAACCGAAACGTTACATCCTGATGACCTGATGTGTATGAATTATTTATAACAAGAGTGCCGCACCTTGGACTGTGTATATATATATATATATATATATATATATTGGAATCCATAGTGTTCTGGAAAGTGCAATTCACTTTCATTATAGACGCTTATTAAATGCATCCGAATACTTGAATAAGTTTGAGGATAGATAAGCACCCTGTTTGATATGTAATTTTGTTAGGTAAGTTAAGGGTTAAAAGCTGGAGGGGGATGTGGTTAGTATTCGTCTCTTGAGGAGTATAAGCCTATGGTAGGATTTAAGGGAGGGCTTAGAGGTTCCATATAAATAGCCTGGTGAGGGGAGACATCTTCCTCTTTCCAGTTTATTTCAACCAGGTTGGCTAAGTGACATATGTATTGTATTTTATATGTCTGTCTTTCTCTTCTTCTTTCACATTTCACACCCCATTTATTTCCCCTGGTCTACCACCCTCTCTGTCTCCTGTTAATTTTATCTTTTACTACCTTCCTTTTTCTAATTTCCCCCCTGTCCTTTCCTTTCTGCACATGTTCCATACTCCCCCACCCCCCCTTCCCCTGCTTGTGTTTCCATATAGTCCCTGTTACCTGCCAGTGCCCTCCCTCCCTGTCATTTCCAGATACACAGGCCCCGTGTCCCCCCTGCCCCCGCCGGTGGCTGCCAGGCCTCTCACCTCCGTGGCTGCTTCCACAGCCAGGCGAGGGCCATGGTCCGCTCAGGCGCAAGGCTCCACCTGCCTGCACTCCCGCTGCCGGCTCTCGATTGCCGCCCCCCCACATCGACCACCCCTTCCCCGCGGCCGCCTGCACTCAAGCGGCAGCAATATTAGCTAGACGGCCCCCACTCCCCGTCTCCCCTCACGCTAAGCGCGGCCATCCCGCTCCCTGCACCGGTGGCTAGCTCCACCCACAGGGTTGCGGCGGCCATCTTGTGCAGCCAGGCGCCGCATGGTGCTCTGCCGCACCCCTCTGACCCCCCCATGCCCCCACTACTTAAGAACAGGGGGACACCTCCCTGCACAGCCCCCCCCTGCTCTGCCAGCACCAGAGACCCCCTTGGTGCGGTGTCCCCTAGCGCGCCACCCACCAACTTGTCCCCTTTTCCCCCCCGCACCCTGGGGTGGGGGTTACACCCCCCCTTGCATTTAGGGGCGGCTGGTGCACAGCACAATAATCCTGCCCCATTCAAGCCTACAATGACGCGCCGCCGGGCTGCCCCCCCCCTTATTTCCCTGCCACCGGGATGCTGCACATAAGCCCAATGCATTTTTCAGCCCCTTATCATCCGCCCCGCTTATGCACTGCCAGCCACTGCCCCCCACTCTCCTCCAGTTCGCCCCCTCCACTGCTAACGTGCCCCCCCCCTTTATTCCCAGGGATTGGCGCCTCACTACAAGGCGCAATAGCTATGCCCATCCGGCCGCATGCCACTACAGCTGTTTTCCTGAACCCATACATGTTTCCACCCCCTCCTCACACCCCTCCCCCCAAAACCTGATCCCGTACCCCCGCTGGCTACAGCATCTCCTGCTCTTTCTTCTGCGGAGGGACTTTGTTGCGTGGGTTTCACCGGATATTTTTTCGAGCCCCCAGGTCACAGTTTTTTGAGCATCTAGGACCATTGTCGAAGTCCAGCGGACAGATGGTGCTGATGTCGAATCAAGTCGTGGTGGGCGCACCGCGCAGCGAGGGACTGTTGGCGAACACAAAGGAGCCAGTGGCTGGGCCTTCCACGTCAGGATCAGGTGAGCATGGTGTTAACCCATTTGCGCAGCACACATTCCCCTTCCACTGATGATTCTAGCGATTCTTCCAGTTCATTTGTAAATCCGGGCAAGCTTAGGCGTTACTTAGTGCAAATTTAATGGGTAGCAAGGGTGCCCTTAGAGATTTAACACAGTGTCAGCAATTGAGGTACCGGATGAAGCGCGGGTTATGGTTCACTGAGCTAATACGGCTATCCTTAAAGATTTAAAGTTTTAAAGTAGGGAGCGGTTAGTGAAGAGTAAATTTGTGGATATGTTTGTGATTACGGCTGACGCACGTAGGTTTAGTTCAGGCTAAGTCAGCAGGAGTAATGGCGGGGGCATTCGGGTATGTTATGTTTCTTGCGGCGTGCTACCTTGAGTCCAGACACAACAGGAGGGACAGGCAGTGTTTTCAATTAGGTTTCAAGGATGTTGAGGTTTGGCTTGCTCGACCAACTGCCTAGCTTGCCTGCGGAATCCTCGGTTGGTCGGAAGCAGCCCTTTCTGGCCTGCCCAGATCTGTGGGCATCAGCCGCTGGTAGTGCTATGCATGTAATAACACGCAGGGTCATATGGGGCAGGCTGTGGATAGAGTCATATCTGCATGCTCTGTGGGAGCATTCATCCAGCCAAGGTGTGCGCGTTGGTCTGCTGCACAGGGTCAAGGAGAATATTGCAGCAGCAGCGCAGAGGTGTTCAGACAAGCACCGTCATTGATTAATTTGGGGGGTTTTGGCGTGGGTTTGCATTTATCTTTGACACAGGAATATCCGTGGTTTCTGAGAGGAATCTGAAAGCGGAAGTCGGGTGGGGGCCCATGCGTGGCCCCTTTTGCTCCACCCACTTTTGGTAGGGTTTAGGTGCACCGCCTTCAAGGGGGTGTCGTAGAAGGAATTGGGTAAATTGGGGTTGTTACAGAGTCTCTTACATAAATGGAAGGGTTCGGCAATCACACAAAATATCTGTCAGATCACTGCGCCGTTTAACAAACGGGGGGAGGGCTCTACTAGCTAAGGCAGATATCGCATCTGCTTTTTGACTGCTGCCCATTTCACCCCGAGTCCTTTAAATATTTGGGGTTTGGAGTTGCAGGGCTCAATTACGTTACACAGAGGGAAAGCCCTTATGGCCTTGTGGTTAAGATGACTGTTTTTACATGCCGGCCGATTGGCTTTTTCATTTTGTGTACTTTAGTTGAAGGTTTTAGTTACTTTTTGCAGTAGTTGTCCATGCGGGTATTGGGACATACTGTTGTGTCCCGCTACCTGGATGTTTTCATGTTATGGGGCTAGTAGATACCAGAGTTTGCAAGTATTCAATTAATTTCCTTAGTTTAGTCGTTATGGGAGCCCCGATGGCTCGTGACAGGTAAGAAGGTTCAGTTATGCGCATTATCTTATTTTCGGATAGAAATCGATACCTTGATAGGATTATGCCGCTTGCCTAGGGCGAAGGCGTGGCGTTTTGGGGAGTTGCTAGTAGCATTTCATTTTGGCAAAAAAAAAAAAAAAGTTTCGCTAGTACAGTTGCAGTCGCTATCGGGCCCCCTCAGTTTGGCATTTAGAGTCATACATAGGGGTCGGTTTTTCAGTAGACAGCTAGAAGGAGCCACAGCAGGGGTTAGGAAGCCTCGTCACCTCATATGTGTCCCTCTGGAGCGGAGTGGACATGCTGCGCATTTGTTTGTTTTTTATGCGCAAATTCAACGGAGTACAGTTCTGCACACGTCACCCGTAGCCAAGTCCGAACTTAGACCGTTACGTATGCATCCTGTTCATTAAGTGGTGCATTTGAAGGGGAGTGTGGCACGGAGCCTTGGCCGGTTTCCTGTGGGGTTCAGGGCCTAGACAGGAACATCCTTATTCTTGAGAATTTTTCAATTGTAGTGGCGGTCGAACTGCGGTCCAGCAAGGCTTGCATTAGGCAAATCCTGTTTGGTGATAACTTAGGTGTGGTATAAGAAGGCTCTAATCTAGGACGGACTTGGATCCGGCCTCGCAGTGGTTAGGCATCTATGTGTTTAAGGAATATTGAGTTTAGGGCACGGGATGTTTCGGGCGTTGCTACCAAGATAGTGGACATCTTATATCGTTCAGTAGGACATGTTTCATTCGCTCGCGCCTCCTGCTAATTTACATGGTTTCTCCTTCCCCTTCCATGCCTGGCGGATCGTCACGCCGGCATCCAGGGACTAGCACGGAAGTCATGGGCACCAAGTACATTAAGACCTACACGCTAGTTTTGTGCGATTGGCAAGGTGTTTAGCTTCCAAGAGCAAGCGGTTTCAGATGGTTAATGATTGTATGGCAGAGTTTGTCTGTAGCTGCTATGACAGGGGTCGTTCCAAGGCGGCTTGTCTCCAGCGTTACCCAGTATAATTTTCCAAGTTGCACGTTTGGCGGATCCTGACAAATTATTTGTATTAAACAAGGCATTTAATAGGGTGGGCAAGAGAGTATTAACAAAGGTATTTAATAGGGTGGGCAAGGGAGCGTCCTAACAAAGGCGTTGCGCGGAGCCCCATCAACGCAGCCCTATTACAGGATTTGATTGGGCCAGTAAAGGAGTGGCTACGGTCAAGTGCTAGGCGCCTTCCCCCCCCCCCTTTTTGGTTAGCATTTTCATTAGCTTACTTTAGGGCTTTTAGAATGGGCGAGCTAGTTGCTGCTACTAAGATTTCTGCGCTATCAGGTTTAATGTTAAAATAAGGTGGTTATCAAACCGGTATTGAGCTTGTGCTGAATAGATGGGTCTAAGACAGATTAACTGGCAGGGAGCGAGGGATTTCTATTCAGATGCATGCAGATCCAGTGATTTGGCCGGTTGCTCTTTGGGGTACTTTAATAGGGTTTGCCATCCAGGTGGCGGGCAGTGGTTATCCATGTTAATCTAACTCCCTTTTGTCCAGGTCGTAGTTTACGAGGGTGTTTCAGAATTATGTTATAGCTAGGGCAGTGGAAGTCGTATTTAAAACAAGTAGCATTAAGTAGTTGCGCTCCTTGCGAGTTTGTTGGGAAACCCAGGGGCCTTATGCCTACTGCCGCTAGGGATTCTGAAAGGATTTTCAGCTTTTGCCCTCAAGGAGGTTTTGCTGTTTTTCATCTTCAGATGGGTCACCCACCTATTTGTTTCCCTTTCCTTGTGGTTAGATTATTGTTGTTATTATACATAGCAATTTCTGTTTGTATTAAATACCAATATCTGTCTGTATAAATGCCAATTCTGTCTAGGTGAACTTTCGGACAGGGTTGTCCGTGAGTGCTAACTGTCGGGTGTGGGAAAATTCCTATATTTACTGGGCTAGCCAGCACCCTTTGGAGTTACATGCCCAATTTTGGTTGTGAGTGCGTAAATGGCATTGCTTAGGATTACGAGAAATGCACTGTAAGTGCCTGCTAGATGCCCCATGGGCAGCATAGGAGAAGTTTGGGGCCAGACTTGGGAGGCAATGATTTGGTCGCGTTCGTGGGTATTGAACAGATATGGCCATTGCACGCTTGTCATTTAGCGTTTGGTGGACGCGTCATACAATACCCAAGTTTATGTCACGGGGCAGAGAGCTTGCATAGGCCTGACGGGGTACATCTCACGAGCGCGCGGCTAGAGCAGTTGACCGATGACCTCTGCAGTTTTCAATTTCATTAAGAAGGTCACAGTTTTGGTGGCGGGCCTGGTTCTGCGAACTGGGCTTTGGTGGGAAGCAGTGCTCATGGGCGGCCTATTATTAGCGCAGGAGTGCCTGTGGTAGCATTCTTCCTTTGAGAGCGGCCAGTTTGTCACCGCCTAAAGCGGGGACATGGTCATTGTTCCAAGGGAGGGACCAATGCTGTGCCAATTAGGGAAGGATGGTACTGCCCCAGGTCAGTCTGTGTAGGGCGGGGATCCGCCCCTTTTTATTTGTATTGATATCCACTGGGCTGTGGCCTTGGAGCACTGCTTTCTTCTTGCCACCTATTCTAGAATTTCAATTTGATCAATAAATTCTGGCTGTGACCTCTTTGAATTCCATATACATGTGTCAGTGTGTTTATTTCTAGGTTTAGGATTAAGTTAAGTTAACAAAAGGGAATAATAAAACAAATGGGTGACTTATGTATCCTCAACTGCCTTTGTTTTTGTATGGTCAGTGAAGATTCAAGAGACATTTTATTACTACTGGACTCAATTTATGGGAACATTCAGCTTCTTGATAGACGTTTCTTTGAGTTATGCAAAGTTGGTTATAAATGCAGTTATACTATAAGGTATACTGTAATCATTAATGTGTTGTGATGTTTGTAGGAAATATTTAACTGAGGTTATTTGCTTCACATATTTAGTATTGTTGAGCTATTTTATGTACATTTTCTAATGTCTGAAAAGTGATTGCTACTGTGATTTACTAAAGTGCCTTATTCTTGAATGAGAAGATATTAGTTTACCCCTGAATCTTATTTGCACCACTGATCTTTGATGTATGTTATATGCTTTGTTCCGAAACTAACAGATTGTGATTGAATAATGTTGAAATCTGCATATTAACAAAATAGAGTATACAGTTGCTGATTCTTACAGACCAACATCTTCTTCAAATAAACCAGCTTTCAATGAAGGCATCTGATAAAAATACCTTTTGTGTAGTCCCACCTTCCTTACCTCTCTGATCTGCACCTTAGACCCTGTGCTGGGTGGAGAAATTCAAGTACCAGGTAAAGTGAGAACATTACTGTTTGAAATTACTCTGACACCCGTATACCTGGGTATCACACATAGCCAAGAAACTCCCCAGACCTTAATCCCATTGAGAACTTGTGGTCAATCCTCAAGAGGCGGAAAATAGACAAAAACTGTTGTTTGAACAAATTGTTTAGATCAAACATTTAACGAACTTGTCAGAACGACCATTTTCATCTGTTTTCTGGCGTTTGGGAGCAAATTGCTGATCATCAGTTACCCCCATACGTTGCCAGATTTTCATTCCAACCAATCAACTAGTTGGATGGTTGGACAGAAAATCTTTACGTGTGTACCCAGCTTAACCCTGCTACGCTGCCTAAACCTAACACCCCCCCCCCACTGCATCTAACATTGCTGGTTCATTGGTATATTGTTATTCTGCCTGGTGTATCCCTCTGTAGAAGTCTCTTCTGTCACGGCCAGGGTATTTCAGCATGGCGCTGGGCGGGTGTTACCTGTGAGGTTGTTGTGGCGCGGGCTGTCTGGTGGCGGAGCTGGTGTCTGGCGGGGGGCCTTGGCTGCGCGCGTTGTTGTGCGGGCCTGTTGTCACTCTGCGCTGGTGAGGCCTGGCGGAATCTCCGTTCCGTTTGGCATGGGCGCCGCCTTCTTGCCTTCTGGCCATGTGATGCGGCTGGCCAATCCTGGTGAGTCACATGTTCCCTCCGGCCAGTAACAGCACGGCATGGGGTATTTAGGAAGGGTCAGTGCCTTCCTTCTTTGCCAGTGCAACGTGTATCTCAGCCTAGCTGAGAGGGAGTTCTCTGTGCTTTCCTGTTCCTGTGAATTCGCTGTCTGCCAGTCTGCCTGTCAGCTCCTAGTTCCCACTGGACTACCCCGCTTCCTCCATCACCCTTGCCCATACCTGAGTGCCTGAGCCTGCTGACATCCTGCGCTTCAGTTCACTACCTGCAAACCTGGTTTGATTACTTTCAGTTTCACTACCTGCACACCTGGACAGCTCTAATTGTTTCTACTTGGACATTAACCCTTTTGCTCCCACCACAGAACTCTTGTGCACATTTATATTTTTTCCTGGACTTTTATTTACTGCCACATTATATGTCTACTCAAGCACTTATTAAAAACCCTAGTTTTATTTTCAAATCTGCTTCTGTGATCGCTCCTGCTACCACCCCGGGTCCACAAGCAACCCTGAACATAACAGTTTGCACTGGCCCCATGGAGCCGGCCACGGATCAGGAGTGGATTTGTTCCGGTGCATTTCTGGTCGTTTAGAAAATCTGGAAAACATGCAGCATCAGATGGCTCAATTTCTGCAAGAGATGTCCAAGCGACAGGATAGTTTGCAAACTTCCTTTTCTACCCCTGAAGTACCAGCATCTACATCCGCATCAGCGTCTGGGAATACAGGAGGCAGATCATCTCCCCGCTTACGTCTTCCTTTACCAAACAAATTTGACGGCAATCCTAAACTCTGCCGAGGATTCCTAAATCAATTTGACATACATTTTACCCTGCAGCCTGACAACTTTCTAACTGCAAGAATTAAAGAGGCTTATATAGTCTCTCTGTTATCCGGCCAGGCCTTGGAATGGGCTTCCCCACTCTGGGAGCGCTCAGATCCGCTGCTGGATAATTACGCAGGCTTTGTGTCATCCTTCAGGAGGATTTTCGATGAACCTGGGCGTACTGTATCAGCATCATCAAACATCATGACACTGAGACAAGGGGTCCGTCCTGTCAGTCAATATGCCGTGCAATTTCAAATTTTAGCATCAGAGCTCAAATGGAATGAGGAAGCCCTCACCTCGACCTTCTGGCATGGGTTGTCAGACCGACTAAAGGATGATCTAGTCACTCGAGAGCTTCCTACTAATCTGAACGACATGATTTCGTTGTGTATCAAAGTTGACCTACGCTTCAGGGAACGTCAGGTTGAAAAAAACAGAACTGACCGGCAAAGGTCATTTACCCCCTCCATTTCTACCCGTCCCATTCCTTCCCCTACTGAAGAGGAGCCTATGCAGGTGAATCATACACACCTCTCTAAAGAAGAACGTCAGAGAAGAATACAAAAGAACCTCTGTCTGTACTGCGGAGAGTCCGTTCACCTGCTGATCTCCTGCCCCCGTAAACCGGGAAATGCCAAATCCTAACTGACCCTGGAGACATCAAGTTAGGAGTTATGAACCCATCTCCAAAAATTAAAGATTTCACGATTACCCTAGCCTTGGATCTTAAACCCAAACCTGTCTTTGCTACTGCTCTACTCGACTCGGGAGCAGCCGGAAATTTCATAACGTCTAGTTTCATAGATAAATTTCAGATTCCTTGTTTGTCTCTCAACCATGCCATCTCTCTGACCTCTATAGATGGACGCCCTCTAACTAACGGGATAGTCACCAAAGAGACTCAACCAGTATTGGTCCGAATTGGGGCACTTCATTCTGAGTCCTTAAAATTCCTGGTGATATCAGAGGCATCTCAAGAAATTGTTCTTGGTCTACCCTGGTTACGTCAACATAATCCCAGGATTGATTGGAGTTCTATGCAGATTCTGTCATGGGGTATGGACTGTCAGAAATCCTGTCTTCCAAAAATTCGACCTGTGAGAAAGACAGTTCCATTCGTTTCTTCTGCCATTCCCAAGGAATATCAGATGTTCGCCGACGTTTTCTCTGAACAACAAGCAAATATCTTACCCCCTCATAGGGAATGGGACTGTCTAATTGAATTGATACCTGATAAGATACCACCTCGTGGTTGTACCTATCCGCTGTCCTTGCCTGAGACTCAAGCCATGACCGAGTACATCCGGGACAACCTGGCAAAGGGGTTCATTCTCCCCTCTACTTCGCCTGCCGGAGCTGGGTTTTTCTTCGTTGGCAAGAAGGACGGTGGTCTAAGACCATGTATCGATTATCGAGGCCTTAATGACATTACTGTAAAGAATCGATACCCTCTTCCCCTGATTACTGAGTTGTTTGATAGGGTCAAGGGCTCTGTCATTTTTTCGAAATTAGATCTAAGAGGGGCTTACAATCTCATTCGTATCCGAGCTGGCGATGAATGGAAGACCGCTTTTAATACCAGAGATGGACATTTCGAGTATTTAGTAATGCCTTTTGGATTGTGTAACGCCCCTGCTGTCTTTCAAAGTTTCGTTAATGAGATTTTCCGGGATCTGTTATATGTTTCGGTTGTTGTCTATCTGGATGACATACTGATTTTTTCACCCTCTGTGGCTAAACATCAAGAACATGTTAAAGAAGTTCGGACCCGTTTGAGAGAAAACCACCTTTACTGCAAACTGGAGAAGTGCGTCTTTGGAGTGCCCAGTGTACCTTTTCTCGGCTATGTAATATCTGGCTCCAGTTTAGAAATGGACCCCAAGAAGGTACAGGCAATTCTGGATTGGACCCGACCTCAGACATTGAAGGCCATCCAGAGATTGTTGGGCTTTGTAAATTATTATAGACGCTTCATTAAGGGATTTTCTACACTGCTGGCTCCCATTACAGCCTTGACCCGCAAAGGTGCTAATCCTACCCAATGGTCACCTGAGGCAGAGTCTGCCTTTCATCTTCTAAAACAGGCCTTTATCTCAGCACCAGTTCTTCGACAACCAGATCTGGACAGGCCTTTTTTGTTGGAAGTAGACGCATCATCTGAAGCGGTGGGAGCAGTCCTGTCTCAACGTTATGAGGACAACCGAGTCCATCCGTGTGGGTTATTTTCTAAAAAATTCTCTCCTGCCGAAAGGAACTACGCCATAGGTGAGCAAGAACTACTAGCTGTAAAGTTGGCGTTGAAGGAATGGAGATATTTGGTAGAAGGCGCCAAGTTTCCATTTACTGTATTTACGGACCATAGAAATCTCCTATTTCTCAAAAACCTCCAATGTGTGAGTCCTCGTTTGGCCCGCTAGGCAATATTCTTTGCCAGGTTTCAGTTCACCCTGACCTTCCGGTCTGGAGCACTTAATCAGAAGGCTGATGCCCTATCGAGATCTCTCCTCTGTGATGATCAATCTGAAAATCAAAGCAATACCCCTGTCTTGGAATCAAGAGTTTTCGCCGCATTACAACTTCAACCTCCTACGGGAAAATAATTTGTGGCCCCGGAATTAAGGAAGCAGCTTCTCACTTGGGCACATTCCTCTCGCTTCGCAGGGCACTCGGAAGACCTTGGGGTTCCTGAAAAGACACTATTGGTGGCCTTCTATGAAGGCAGATATAATGGAGTTTATCTCTTCCTGCTCCTCCTGTGCCCAGCATAAATCATCACGACAAGCTCCAGCTGGGGAATTGCTTCCATTACCTACTCCATCACGTCCATTGACGCATCTCTCCATGGATTTCATCACAGACCTGCCAGTCTTTCAAGGTTTCAACACTATCTGGGTTGTAATAGACCGATTTTCTAAGATGGTCCACTATATACCGTTGAAGAAGTTACCTTCTGCCCCTGACCTGGCACAGTTGTTTGTTCAACACATATTTTGTCTACATGGCCTTCCTGCTGAAATTGTCTCTGACCGTGGTGTGCAGTTTACTGCAAAATTCTGGAGGGCTTTGTGTTCTGTTCTTCAAGTGAAGTTAAACTTTTCCACGGCCTACCATCCGCAAAGCAACGGCTCCACCAAGAGAGTTAATCAAGATCTAGAGACTTTCTTAAGAATTTTTATGTCATCTTCCCAGGACAATTGGGCTGCCTTGCTGCCGTGGGCTGAGTTTGCACATAACGCTTCCTACCACTCGTCAACTAACCAAAACGCCATTTCAGGTTGTATATGGCCTTCATCCTCATGTTCCCGAATTCCGAAGCCTGCCTGTTTTCGATGTTCCGGCCGTGGAGAACACATTGCGTAATTTTGCTGCCCTCTGGACTCAAGTACGGTCTGATTTGTTGAAGGCATCCTCTCGCTATAAGACCCAGGCTGATAAGAAGCGTAGAATAGTTCCACGCATGCAAGTAGGAAACCAGGTCTGGTTGTCTACTCGGAACCTTTGTCTAAGAGTTCCGTCTATGAAAATCGCACCCCGCTTCATCGGTCCCTTCACCATAACAGAAGTCATTAATCCAGTGGCCTACCGTTTACAGTTACCCCCATACCTAAAAATTCCCAATTCCTTCCATGTTTCCTTATTAAAGCCCCTAGTCCTGAATAAGTTCCATAATGCTCTACCTGCTTCTCCTCGAGTCCAGACGGAGAGAGGAGTTGAGTTTGAAGTCGCCCAGATCTTGGACTCTCGTCTGCACAGACGTCATCTTCAGTATTTGTTGGACTGGAAAGGTTACGGTCCAGAGGAACGTTGCTGGACCGATGCTCGTGATGTCCACGCTCCCACGCTCATCAGGAGATTCCATTATGCCCATCCGGAGAAGCCTGGTGAGTGTCCTGAGGCCACCTCAAAAGGGGGGGGGGGGTACTGTCACGGCCAGGGTATTTCTGCATGGCGCTAGGCGGGTGTTACCTGTGAGGTCGTTGTGGCGCGGGCTGTCTGGTGGCGGAGCTGGTGTCTGGTGGGGGGCTTTGGCTGCGCGCGTTGTTGTGCGGCCCTGTTGTCACTCTGCGCTGGTGAGGCCTGGCGGCGTCTCCGTTCCGTTTGGCATGGGCGCCGCCATCTTGCCTTCTGGCCATGTGATGCGGCTGGCCAATCCAGGTGAGTCACATGTTCCCTCCGGCCAGTAACAGCACGGCATGGGGTATTTAGGAAGGGTCAGTGCCTTCCTTCTTTGCCAGTGCAACGTGTATCTTAGCCTAGCTGAGAGGGAGTTCTCTGTGCTTTCCTGTTCCTGTGAATTCGCTGTCTGCCAGTCTGCCTGTCAGCTCCTAGTTCCCACTGGACTACCCCGCTTCCTCCATCACCCTTGCCCATACCTGAGTGCCTGAGTCTGCTGACATCCTGCGCATCAGTTCACTACCTGCAAACCTGGCTTGATTATTTTCAGTTTCACTACCTGCATACCTGGACAGCTCTAATTGTTTCTACTTGGACATTAACCCTTTTTGCTCCCACCACAGAACTCTTGTGCACATTTATATATTCCTTGACTTTTATTTACTGCAACATTATATGTCTACTCAAGCACTTATTAAAAACCCTAGTTTTATTTTCAAATCTGCTTCTGTGATCACTCCTGCTACCACCCCGGGTCCACAAACAACCCAGAACATAACATCTTCCTACTGCTATATCATTTGTGCACCTGATTATGCTGTATTGTTGGAAAATAAACCTGTTATTATAATTTTATAATTACCCAGCAAGACTCCTTGTCAAATGATGGTTGTGTCTCTTAATTGTTCTCATAACAAATATATATAATATACTGTACTTACCATACAATCCATTTAAACTGGGACATTCATGGATTACACAGGTTCTGTGGCTGATTAAAACCAGGTAAAATCCAGGCTTGTACTCATCCAGTCACAGCACCTGTGTAATTCAGGAGTGTCCTGGTTTAAAGACATAGTATTATAAGCCTATATAGTTATCACAGGGACGCATATAAAATGTATTTTCTCCCTGGTGCTTAGATGCCGTAGCCTCAGTGTTCCGAGGACACCTGCACAGATGGCAGGAGTATATTGATTTATGGATCCTGGGTTGCAAAGGAATAAACACCTACTGCATCTGGTAAACCTGCTACTACAGTATATAGGTCATACATCTCTCATCCGCCATTGACATGTATGTCTACACTTGTACACTGCTATTTTTAGTAAGGCTGCTAAGAAGGTGTTGATAGATGTGATCCGTGCAGTCGCTGTGTTCTGTAAGTGTATTTGTCTAACATCGCACGGAGAAAGCCGACAGCCCAAGTGCTTACTGAGAGGTCCAGCTGCGGCCCTGTGTGTCCACTCTCATGAACTGTCCTAGTTCAAATGGTAAATAAAATATTATGTTCTCCTATCTCAATACATCATAGATGAAAAAGAAAAAAAAAAGCCATAACAATCCGCCACTACAATAGAACCACTACTACGCTAGTTCTGAAACACAAAGTGCAGAGGGTTCTACTTTTGATTAAAGTTTAATTTAAAATGTGTATTTTATTTAGGGGTGTCTATTATATTAGGACCATTATTTTGGTAGGGGGTTGGGTTTGGTATGTCGATGCTCGGGATCCCGGTGGTCAAAATCCCGACGCCGGCATCCCGCCAGGGTTAAAATACCATCAACAGCCGGTAAGTACCCTAACCCAACCCTTACCCCTAAACCTAACCCTCCCTCCCCGCATCTTAAACCTAACGTGCCTCCAGTGCCAGGGCCGGCCCTAGTCCAAATTTTTTGGTAAGCGAGTATATTTTTTGGCGCCCCGCCTATGCAGTGCCCCTTTTACAGTGCCCACAGTACTGGTCCCCCCTGTGCAGTGCCCCTTGTGCCATCAGTTGTAAGCCTCTTATATAGTGCCCCCAGTAGTACTCCCCCCCTATGCAGTGCCCCCAGTAGTGGTATCCCTTATGCAGTGCCCCTTATATAGTGCCCCCAGTAGTAGTCCCCCCAATGCAGTGCCCCCAATAGTGGTACCCCTTATGCAGTGCGCTTTAAACAGTGGCCCCAGTTGTAGTTTTCTCTACCCCTATGCAGTATTGCCATTTATATAGTGCCCAGAGTAGTGGTCCCCCGATGCAGTGCACCCAGTGGTAGTCCCCTCTTTGCAGTGCCCCCAGTGGTAGTCACCTCCTTGTAGTGGTCCCCCCCTTGTAGTGCCCCTAGTAGTTGTCCCCCCATGCAGTGCCCCCAGTAGTAGCCACCCCCTTATAGTGCCCCTAGTAGTAGTCCCCCCTATGCAGAGCCCCCAGTAGTAGCCACCCCCTTATAGCGCCCCTAGTAGTAGTCCCCCTTTGACCCCCCCGAGTAGACACACACGTAATAAAAAAATTTACCTGAATCCCCGCTCCGTCTCCTGCTCCCGCCGCCGCCATCCGCTAATCCATCCGTCCTCCCGGGCCTGCCCACTCTGCATTATGGGAAAGACGTCATGACATCTCTCCCATTACCCACTGCGGGAGCCGGAAGATGGATCGGCTCCAGCAGTGGGTGCAGCAGCAGTCAGTGAGAGTCTGACAGACTCTCATTGGCTGCTAATTAAAACAAACACATTGCTGTTGGCGCTTGCGTCTGTGTGTTTGTCACTGTGCATTGCTGACCGAACTCCATCCAGTCAGCACTACATGCGCGGTGCAGCTCCGTACCATGCGTATGAGTAGAACCTGCCCTGCCCAGTGCCTAAACCTAACCCTCCCTCCCCGCACCCAAAACCTAACATCCCCCCCAGTGTCTAAACCTAACTCTCCCACCCTAGTGCCTAACATTTCCCCTAGCCCCACTACTTACCGTCGGCATTCTGAGTGGCAGGTGCAGGACTGATCTCAGCAGAGAGCAAGGCTAGGCAGAGCAGTGCAGGCTATGCAGGGAGCCAGAAACTGACAAGAAGCTAGGGCTAACACCGGAACACAAGTCTTGGTTACAGAAGCGTAGAGAACTCTGTCTCACAGCTATGCTGTGAACACGTTGCACTGGCAACTACAGGGAGCTCCAAACACCTTAAGTACCCAGTAGTGGAACGTGATAGGCCAGAGAGAGCAGGTGACCTACAGACATTTGGCCTGCTATGTCACAAGGCCAAAGACAACATGTTGCGCCCAGACACCTGCGACGCAGAGACGCCGCTAGACTTACCCTTGCCAGGATGGCCCAATGCTGGCAGACCTCCGCGTACAGCCAATGCCACTGGTCATGACAGGAGTAGAGGACATGACTATGGATGGAGGAAAAATTATGTTGAGCTTGAGATAGCATTCATCCATTTACATGGAGAAGCCAGAGCTGTAGTTGGGCATGGGGTAGGGTAGAGAAAGAGAGATGGCAGGGCAGGAAAGGGAGGTTAGTGTGTCATCATCAGAGAGGTGATATTGAAGACTGAAGGAGCTGATGAGTTGACCAAGAGAGGGACTGTATATACAGAGAAACAACAGGCCAAGAAGAGAAGTGCTTTAATACAGCCACACTGGAGGGTTTTCGAGCATGAACTGCCCATTTAAGGTTCTGCCACGGCATCTAAATTGAACTCAAGTCAGGACTTACTTGGCCACTCCAAAACCTTATGTTTTTCTTTCCTTTGAGCCATTCAGTGGTGGACTTGCTCTTGTGCTTTGTATCGTAGTCTTGAGGCATGACCTAGTTGCGCATGAGCTTCAGATCATGGACTGTTGACCGGACATTGTCCCTCAGAATTTTCTAGTAGAGAACAGAACTCATGATTCCATCAATTATGGCAAATTGCCCAGGTTCTGAAGCAGTGAAGCACCCCAACACCATCATACTACCACCACCTTGTCTGACTGTTGGTATAACGTTCTTAATGTGGAATGCTGTGCAGTGGCAGATCCAGACTTATCTTTTAGGGGGGGCAGCTTACCGTTTAGTCCTGACTCCTCCTCTCTCCAGTCCCAACTCCTCCTCTCTCCATTCCCCCTCCCCCCAATGTAAATACCCTGGCAGCCATTACTCCATGCATTTAATGTGCCACTTACCCCTCAGCCCCAGCAGCAGTAGCAGCCAGATGCCCCAGCAGCCGGCACTCCTCATCCACAGGGTGAAGTGACCGCTTCCGTATGCCTGGTGTAGTCTGCACCCTGCCCGTCCACCACTGTCTCCAGTGTCCGTCCTGCAGCCACATGTGTTCCTCCCTCTCCATCGATGGAGCTGTCTCCGGGGAACCTGAGGACGCCACCTCCCGCTGTGCCTGGCCACTACCCTTCCAGCACTCTGTGCACACTACAGCTCGGGGGGGAGGTGCGGCATTGGGATGTGGCCCTGCCAGCCAATACCGTAATTGGGGAGGAGGAGGGATCTGTGAGACACTGCAGCAGGGAGCTGAGCCCGGCGCCGCGGTAGACAGCTGACAGGAGGGTCTGTAAGAAGAACTGCTGGGAGTGTGCTACGGGTGGCGATCGCACCAATCGCCCCCCCCCCCCTGGATCCGCCACTGATGCTGTGTTAGCTTTGCACAGCTGCAACAGGACCCATGTCTTCCGGTGGAATTCCAAGTTTACTCACCAGTCCACAGAACATTAACCCAAAAGATTTGTGGGTTGTCAATGTGTTTTTTTGGCAAATGTGAGATGAGCCATTATGTTCCTTTTGGTCAGCAGTGGTTCTTACATCGCAACTCTCCCATGGATACCAGTTTTGCTCTGTTTCTTTCTTATGATGAATCATGAATGCAGACATTACCTGAGGTGAGTGAGGCCTGCGGTTCCTCATATGCTTGTCTGAGTTCTCTTGTGTCTTCCTGGATGAGTCTTTGGAGTCATTTTGGTAGGACTGCCACTCCTGGGAAGAGTCACCACTGTTTCAAATTTTCTCCATTTGGACCTAATGGCTCTCACTTTGGTTTCCTGGAGTCCCTGAGCATTAGAAATGGCTCTTTAACCCTTTCCAGACTGATATATTTTAATAACTTTTTTTTCAAAACTCTTCTAGAATTTCTTTTGATCCTGGCACACCGTGCAGCTTGTTGAGACCTTTTAATCAACTTCAGATTGCTGGAAAGGTTCTATTTTAGTAAGATTTAGATTGAACAGGGCTGGCAGTAATCAATCCTGATTGTGTCTGGTCTAATTGAACCCACATCAATTCAATTGGGTTCATTGGCCGAATGAGTAAAGCTGGCCATACGCGTCCACATAAAATGCCTGTCAGACCGACAGACATTTTATCTGGCAGCCTGCTAGCCCGCTGATATCCGCGGCATACACTGTGAGATATGTCACAGTGCATTAGCCCCAACATCTGCTCTCCGCTCCCCGGGGGAGGAGACATTTCCCTGTTCCTTCCATGGAAAGGAACACATGAAATATCTGTCTGTTGGCTGTGGCTGGGCATACACTGCCCGATGCAGCCGACATTTTAACTCATGAATATCTCATCAGACCGGCATGCGATATTTAACCCTCGGTCGCCCGCACACACGCAACAATTATCGGGGCAATCTGTAGATATCAGGCGGATCGCACCGATAATTGTAGCATGTATAGCCAGCGTAACTATTTCACACAGGGCCAGTGGGTGTTGGAAAACTTTTTTTTTTCCTTCAGTAAATGTAATGTATCATTTAAAAACTCTGGGGTCTATTTACTAAGCCTTGAAAGGAGATAAAGTGAACGGAGATAAAGTACCAACCAATCAGCTCCTTACTGCCATGTCACAGGCTGTGTTTGAAAAATGACAGTTAGGAGCTGGCTGGCTGGTAACTTATCTCCGTCCACTTTTGTAATTTGTGTTTACTAAGGTTGCATTTGTCTTAGATGCTCAGTGGGTTACGAGTCTTGTCCTCTGCAGTCTTTGTCGTGCTGCATAGTTTGTATATTATGATTTAACCCCTTAAGTGGCGAGGTCGCAAGTAATGTGACCGCAGCCAGCAGTGCTTCAGCTGGTAAGGTCTCATCACATGTGACCGTGCTGACCCGCTGCTTCCCTAGACCTCCTGAAGGTGATGCAGTGGTCTGTGACCGCCGACATCACTTCCAGGAATCATGCCCCAGAATGCCGTGCAAACGGCAATCCGGGGCGCATGTGCCGGGGATCACAGTGCGAGGAGGGGAACTTAGTTCAACTCCAAGCACTATTTTGGCTAATCTTTGCAAGTGCAGAGATCAGCTCCAGCATGATGGACTAATCCGCTGCGCATATGGAGACCGGGAGGTGAGTGACCATGGGGGTTGGGGGGTTAAGCAGGGTGGGGGGAATCTAACCTTAGTGGGGGTAGAAAGGGTAACTCAGATAAATATGACGCTGAAGGGGGGGTACATTTAAAAAACAAACAAACAACATACTGGTCACAGGGTAGGAGGAGGAGGGGTAAAGAAAAAGAGTCTTTTTACAATGGGTAGGGGTTGGTTTAGAAAACAGGGATTTTTTTTACTACTAAATGGGTGTGGGGGTATTATTATTAGGATTTATGACCCCTGGGGGGTCCATTGCCTATAGGGGGTGGGAAATTATTTTATAATGGGGGCCTATGGACACTGGGGGATTGCGCAACACAATATATTTATATATATATTATTACAAATTATTTTTCAACTTTATTAAACAATTTTTTTTTAAATTACCATTTCTGAGCGGTTTTCTGGGAAAACAATCGTCAGTTAAGTGGTTAACAAGAGAAGAAAAACTTGTTTTTATATCATCTCTTCCATTACTGATATAACTGTATTATACCTAAAGTTTCGGCCTCGCTCCTTTAAGTAGTGACCAGGTGAAAGTATCAACAGAGGAAATCAATTGATCCACTTAAAAGAAAAAAAAACAAAAAACAATTAAAAGTACATTAGCTTGGGTTCAAAATGAAACATTTTTCAGCACTGTCATCCCAACCCTACAGGGACCCCGGCTGGTGACAGTAACCGTTTCTGTAACTTGCAGTTAGTCAGTTACTGCAGAGCTCTTAATTGATTAATTGCAGGTAAATGAAAGAAGTTTAATAATCTGTCAGGTCTTGCAGTAACATGTGAAGTCCTAAAACTTTGTTCAAACAGTGAGTGACCTTGGAATGTACCAAGAAGGTGCAGTGACTGCAGCATTTTAGTAGTAGTTGGACCGGGAGAATGACTGAGACTCAAAAAGCCAATATTAACAAATGTTCACGACCGCATATCAGCCCATTAATACCCCTTTTACACCGGAGCTAAAACCCGGGTTTTTGAAGGGTTAACCCGGGCAGCTCCCTGGTGTAAAAGGGGAGAGAGTTGGATCGCCGGGTCGAGTGACCCGGCAATCCAACCCAGGTAACTAGCAGGGTTTAACACGGGCGTACCCCTTGACACCCTGCTGTGAGAACAGCGCACTCCGGGTCACGATGACCTGGAGTGCGCTGCTAGCCGGCCGATTGGTCCGGCTTCAGTGGCGCTTGGAGATGACGTCATCTCCAAGCGACCACTTTCACTCCGCAAAAGCCAGGTCTATGCAGACCCGACTGCGGTGTGAGCGGCGCTGACTCGGGAATATCCCGAGTCGGCGCTGGCAAAATTCCGGGCCTGATCCGGAATTTAGGTGGAAAAGGGGTATAATACTCTCAAGGACACCACATCTTCTGGCCAATATCAGAAACATGGGTCAAACTTCAAATCGCATGTTATTATGCACTTGCCGCTGACACTGATTGGTGCTTCCTTCATCCCTCGGGCATAGACTAGGCTTTGTGAACTTGTTTAAGTAACTTTTCTTTGCACACTGGAGGCGCAGTGGTATAGCCAGGTTTTGACATAAACGGGAGCGAAGTTGGAAAAATAGGTGGCCGAGGTTCAGGCATTTCAAAATATTAACATCTACAATCCAAAATACGTAAATAATTATCCCTGACATTACAATACCCCCCCCCCCCCCCACACACACACACTAAATAAAGGTACTGCATAAGGCAATATAGCCAGAACTCAGTGATCGCCATACATTAAACAGAGCCTCCAGTGACCGCCATACAGTACACACAGCATTGCAGTAACCGCCATACAGTACTCACAGCATCGCAGGGACTACCATACAGTACACACAGCATCGCAGTGACCACCATAAAGTACACACAACATCGCATTGACCACCATAAAGTACACACAGCATCACAGTGACCACCATACAGTACACACAGCATCACAGTGACCACCATACAGTACACACAGCTTCACAGTGACCACCATACAGTACACACAGCACTACACACTGTACCCAACACCTATACTCTGCACCCAACCACTACTGTGCAAATGGCATCCATGCCCTAAGCAATTCACCCAACACCTACACACTACACCCTGCATCCAACATCTATACAATACACCTAATAACTACACACTACACCCATCTATACATTGCACCCAACCACTACTGTGCAAACAACATCCATACACTACACACTGTACCCAACCACTACACACTGTACCCAACCACTACTGAACAAACTGCACCCAACTACTACACATTACAAACATCAACGCAATTCACCCAACCACTACATACTGCACTGAAAACCTACACATTACCCCCAACCCTAATCCACTGCACCCAACACCTATACAATCCACCCAACACCTATACACTACATCCAATGCCTACACAGTGCACCCAACCACTACACACTGCTCCCAACTACTACACACTACTAACAAACCCATACACACTGCAGCTGAGGGCAGATGGATTAAGCTCTGGAAAGTGATAAAGTGGAGAGTGATAAACTACCAATTAATCATCTCCTGTCATTTTTCAAACACAGCCTGTAACATGACAGTTAGGAGCTGAGTGGCTGGTAGTTTATCACTTTCCAATTTATCACTTGTCAGAGCTTAGTACTGTACATCCCCCCCCTCATCACTACACTCTTTGTAAATACATATTACATTATTTTGACCCAACTACTTAAAAAACTGGACTGCTCTGTACTTATTTTGGCTCAGGGGTGCCTTGAAAAAATGATGTAGACCCTAAGGGTGACTTGAACTGAGAGTGTTTGGGAACCACTGGGTTAGGCATTAGGGAGAGGGTTAGGCTGCAGGTGTGGATGGTTAATGTTAGGGTTTGGGTTAGTATTTGGGCTAGAATACTAACCAAAATACATCAAGGATATTGACAGTCGGGATACCGCTGTCAGGGCTGTAGAGAACCTGCCCAGGATAAGGGGACGTGACCTAATTGCATGAGGTGTGACCACGCCCCCTTAGAAATAAAAGAAAGACGCACTAGGGAGAGCTTGACGCTGAGACCCTCAGCCCGCAAATCCAGTGTGATCACTTTCCTCCACCGGAAGAGAAAAGGGGACTACTTTTGCTGCTCAGCCGCAGCAAGCAGTCTCCCACCGCAGCCCAGCACACAGCAGCGTGAGCTGGGCTGCTGACAGGAAGGAGGGAGGGGGAGGGGCAGCATCGGATGTGGGCCCCTCAGGAATCCTGGGCCCGGGCAATTAGTACCTGCTTCCCTCCCAGCGCCCCTGGCCGCTGTTGGAATTCTGACCGTCCGAATGTAGCCCACAACCCATCCCTAGCTATAGACAAAGGCCCTTTACAGTCATAGAGCCTCATTTAGGTATGTATGCTGTTCCGATTTTGACACAGTTGGGTGATTACCGGTGAACTGCGCATGCATGCGCCAAGCTCCCTCTGCGAGTCCGCACGCATAACTTCAAGGATCGCAGTGTGATTAATAGGAAGCAGGGCCGCCATCAGGGGGGGACAGCCGGTACTAGAGTCCCGGGCCCGGACACTGGCAGAACGGGAGGGGGCCCGGGCCTGCTCCTGCAACTGCTGCATAGTCCCCCGCACTTCCCCCTTGAGTGAAAGGTTGAGTGGGGCACTGCTACTGCCTACCGGCATGCAGTGATTAAGTAGCCATGCTCGAGTCTGAAGAAACCCCTCCCTCCCCCTTCCTTCACGATTCCCCTCTTCGGTCGGCTTGTAACGGGGGCGGAGCCAATGGATCAAGCCCCGCCCCCCAAACATCCGCGAATCGCGTCGTTCCTTAGGGGCGGGGCCTAATAATGCAAGGTGCCCGCCACCCATTAGCAACCAGCTGCTGTGCACAAGTGTAAGTAATAAGTATGTTTGTGTTTTAGTGTGTATAATACAGTATATGTTTATGTATGTCTCTGTGTTAGTGTGTATATATGTGTATGTACTGTATATGTCTCTGTGTTAGTGTGTATATATGTGTATGTACTGTATATGTCTCTGTGTTAGTGTGTATGTACTGTATATGTCTCTGTGTTAGTGTGTATATATGTGTATGTACTGTATATGTCTGTGTTAGTGTGTAGTGTATGTACTGTATATGTCTTTGTTAGTGTGTTTATATGGGTATGTATCTATATGTGTTAGTGTGTATATATGCATATGCATTAGGGGTGAGCGGGTTCGGATTTCTGAAATCCGAACCCCCCCGAGCCCCCCCGATCCGAGGCAGATCCGAGTCAGGCTCGACTTTTCCCGCCTGACTCGGATCTGAAATCGAGGCAAAACGTCATCATCCCGCCTTCCGAGTCTCGCGGGTTTTGGATCCTATATAAGGTACCCGCGTCGGCGCCATTTTCTCACTCGGCTGTGGACAGTGAAGAGGGAGGGTGGGAGTTAGGGCTGTGTAGTGTAGTGTAGTGTAGTGCTGCTGTTGTCCACTACTTCAAAGTCCATATGGGCTGGCTGTGTTGTGCAGTGCTGCTGTTGTTAATAGGGGCTGTGTCCACTACTTCAAAGTCCATAGGGGCTGGCTGGACTGTGTTGTGCAGTCAGTTCTCCATAGGGGCTGTGTCCACTCCAAAGTCCTGTGCAGTGTCCCAGTCCTAAAGGGGTGCTGTAGTGTTGTCCAGGGGGTGCTCTGTCCATCAGGGGTGCTCCCCCCAAGTGCTAAAAAAATAATATATTTTCTGTGTTTGTGAATTGTGTGCGCAGTAGCCGCACGTGCATCAACAAAGTAGTGCCAAGCGTGCGCCTGTGTCATAAGTAAAGGGCCGGCTGGCTTGACCGTTAAAGGGTGCTGTAACCCCCGAAAGTACACTCCAATCCAAACCCCAAAAAAATTATTTTCTGTGTTTGTGAATTGTGTGCGCAGTAGCCGCACGTGCATCAACAAAGTAGTGCCAAGCGTGCGCCTGTGTCATAAGTAAAGGGCCGGCTGGCTTGACCGTTAAGGGTGCTGTAACCCCCGAAAGTACACTCCAGTCCAAACCAAAAAAAAAATTATTTTCTGTGTTTGTGAATTGTGTGCGCAGTAGCCGCATGTGCATCAACAAAGTAGTGCCAAGCGTGCGCCTGTGTCATAAGTAAAGGGCCGGCTGGCTTGACCGTTAATGGTGCTGTAACCCCCGAAAGTACACTCCAGTCCAAACCAAAAAAAAAAATATTTTCTGTGTTTGTGAATTGTGTGCGCAGTAGCCGCACGTGCATCAACAAAGTAGTGCCAAGCGTGCGCCTGTGTCATAAGTAAAGGGCCGGCTGGCTTGACCGTTAAGGGTGCTGTAACCCCCGAAAGTACACTCCAGTCCAAACCAAAAAAAAAATTATTTTCTGTGTTTGTGAATTGTGTGCGCAGTAGCCGCACGTGCATCAACAATGTAGTGCCAAGCGTGCGCCTGTGTCATAAGTAAAGGGCTGGCTAGCTTGACCGTTAAGGGTGCTGTAACCCCCGAAAGTACACTCCAGTCCAAACCAAAAAAAAAATTATTTTCTGTGTTTGTGAATTGTGTGCGCAGTAGCCGCACGTGCATCAACAAAGTAGTGCCAAGCGTGCGCCTGTGTCATAAGTAAAGGGCCGGCTGGCTTGACCGTTAAGGGTGCTGTAACCCCCGAAAGTACACTCCAGTCCAAACCAATAAAAAATTATTTTCTGTATTTGTGAATTGTGTGCGCAGAAGCCGCACGTGCATCAACAAAGTAGTGCCAAGCGTGCGCCTGTGTCATAAGTAAAGGGCCGGCTGGCTTGACCGTTAAGGGTGCTGTAACCCCCGAAAGTACACTCCAGTCCAAACCAAAAAAAAAATTATTTTCTGTGTTTGTGAATTGTGTGCGCAGTAGCCGCATGTGCATCAACAAAGTAGTGCCAAGCGTGCGCCTGTGTCATAAGTAAAGGGCCGGCTGGCTTGACCGTTAAGGGTGCTGTAACCCCCGAAAGTACACTCCAGTCCAAACCAAAAAAAAAAAAATTTTCTGTGTTTGTGAATTGTGTGCGCAGTAGCTGCACGTGCATCAACAAAGTAGTGCCAAGCGTGTGCCTGTGTCATAAGTAAAGGGCCGGCTGGCTTGACCGTTAAAGGGTGCTGTAACCCCCGAAAGTACACTCCAGTCCAAACCAAAAAAAAATTATTTTCTGTGTTTGTGAATTGTGTGCGCAGTAGCCGCACGTGCATCAACAAAGTAGTGCCAAGCGTGCGCCTGTGTCATAAGTAAAGGGCCGGCTGGCTTGACCGTTAAGGGTGCTGTAACCCCCGAAAGTACACTCCAGTCCAAACCAAAAAAAAAATTATTTTCTGTGTTTGTGAATTGTGTGCGCAGTAGCCGCACGTGCATCAACAAAGTAGTGCCAAGCGTGCGCCTGTGTCATAAGTAAAGGGCCGGCTGGCTTGACCGTTAAGGGTGCTGTAACCCCCGAAAGTACACTCCAGTCCAAACCAATAAAAAAATTATTTTCTGTGTTTGTGAATTGTGTGCGCAGTAGCCGCACGTGCATCAACAAAGTAGTGCCAAGCGTGCGCCTGTGTCATAAGTAAAGGGCCGGCTGGCTTGACCGTTAAGGGTGCTGTAACCCCCGAAAGTACACTCCAGTCCAAACCAAAAAAAAAATTATTTTCTGTGTTTGTGAATTGTGTGCGCAGTAGCCGCACGTGCATCAACAAAGTAGTGCCAAGCGTGCGCCTGTGTCATAAGTAAAGGGCCGGCTGGCTTGACCGTTAATGGGTGCTGTAACCCCCGAAAGTACACTCCAGTCCAAACCAAAAAAAAAATTATTTTCTGTGTTTGTGAATTGTGTGCGCAGTAGCCGCACGTGCATCAACAAAGTAGTGCCAAGCGTGCGCCTGTGTCATAAGTAAAGGGCCGGCTGGCTTGACCGTTAAGGGTGCTGTAACCCCCGAAAGTACACTCCAGTCCAAACCAAAAAAAAAATTATTTTCTGTGTTTGTGAATTGTGTGCGCAGTAGCCGCACGTGCATCAACAAAGTAGTGCCAAGCGTGCGCCTGTGTCATAAGTAAAGGGCCGGCTGGCTTGACCGTTAAGGGTGCTGTAACCCCCGAAAGTACACTCCAGTCCAAACCAAAAAAAAAATTATTTTCTGTGTTTGTGAATTGTGTGCGCAGTAGCCGCACGTGCATCAACAAAGTAGTGCCAAGCGTGCGCCTGTGTCATAAGTAAAGGGCCGGCTGGCTTGACCGTTAAGGGTGCTGTAACCCCCGAAAGTACACTCCAGTCCAAACCAAAAAAAAAATTATTTTCTGTGTTTGTGAATTGTGTGCGCAGTAGCCGCACGTGCATCAACAAAGTAGTGCCAAGCGTGCACTTGTGTCATAAGTAAAGGGCCGGCTGGCTTGACCGTTAATGGGTGCTTTAACCCCCGAAAGTACACTCCAGTCCAAACCCAAAAAAAATTATTTTCTGTGTTTGTGAATTGTGTGCGCAGTAGCCGCACGTGCATCAACAAAGTAGTGCCAAGCGTGCACCTGTGTCATAAGTAAAGGGCCGGCTGGCTTGACCGTTAAGGGTGCTGTAACCCCCGAAAGTACACTCCAGTCCAAACCAAAAAAAAAATTATTTTCTGTGTTTAGCCGCACGTATATATCAAATCGATATAACATAAATGGAGGACCAAACTTTCTCCGATAAAAATAAAATAGAGAAAGATCAAGAACCACTTCCTCCTAGTGCTGAAGCTGCTGCCTCTAGTCATGACATAGAGGATAACATGCCATCAACGTCGTCTGCCAAGGCCGATGCCCAATGTCATAGTAGAGGGCACATACAATCCCAAATGGCAAAGTTCAGGAAAATGACCTTGAAAAAGACATTTAAATCAGCTGAAGAGAAACGTAAACTTGCCAATATGCCATTTACGACACGGAGTGGCAAGGAACGGCTAAGGTCGATCCCTAGTATGTTCATGACTAGTGGTTCAGCTTCACATGACGATGGAAGCCCTCCTCCCACTAAAAAAATCAAAAGAGTTAAGCTGGCAAAAGCACAGCGAAGAACTGTGCGTTCTAAGAAGATATCACAAATCCCCAAGGAGAGTCCAAGTGTGGTGGTGGTTGCGATGCCTGACCTTCCCAGCACTGGACGGGAAGAGGTGGCTCTTTCCACCATTTGCACGCCCCCTGCAAGTGCTGAAAGGAGCACCCACAGTCCACTTGCTGATATGCAAATTGAAGATGTCACTGTTGAAGTACAACAGGATGAGGATACTGGTGTAGCTGGCGCTGAGGAGGAAGTTGGCGAGGAGGATTCTGATGGTGATGTGGTTTGTTTAAATCAGGCTCCGGGGGAGACAGTTGTTGTCCGTGGGATGAAAAAGCCCATCACGGTCATGCCTGGGCAGAAGACCAAACATTCCACCTCTTTGGTCTGGCAATATTTCTATCCAAATCCAGACAACAACTGTCTTGCCATATGTACCATATGTAAAGGTGAAATAAGTAGGGGTAGGGATGTCAACCACCTAGGAACATCCTCCCTTATACGGCACCTGCAGCGCGTTCATAAAAAGTTACTGTCAAGTTCAGAAACTTTGGCTAAGACCGTAAGCAGTCCAGGGACACCTAAATCCCGTTGTCCTGTTGTATCCAAGCGCCTGCAAACCACACCATCAATTCCCTCCTCGTCAATTTCCTCCTTAGTCAGGATCGGAAGTAGTCCTGCAGGCAATGTCACTGGCATGACTGACTCTCCTATTCGGGATTCCTCTGGAGGATCCTGCATTGCTACGCCTACTGCTGCCGTTGCTGCTGTTGCTGCTGCTGGGAGTCGTTCATCATCCCAGAGAGGAAGTAGGAACACCACTACTTTTACTAAACAATTGACCCTCCAACAGTCCTTAGCGAGGAGGATGAAGTACGACAGCAGTCATCCTGAAGCAAAACGTATAACTGAGGCCTTGACTGCTATGTTGGTGTTAGACGTGCGTCCGGTATCCGCCATTAGTGCAGTGGGATTTAGACAATTGATGGAGGTAGTGTGTCCCCGGTTCCAAATCCCGTCTAGATTTCACTTCACTAGGCAGGCGATACCGAGACTGTACAGAAACGTCAGAAAAAGTGTCCTCAGTGTCCTGAAAAATGCCGTTGTACACAATGTCCACTTAACCACGGACATGTGGACAAGTGGAACAGGGCAGACTAAGGACTATATGACTGTGACAGCCCACTGGGTAGATGTATCACCTTACGCAGCACAGCAGCAGCGTCACCAGTAGCAGCATCTCAGAAACGCCAGCTCGTTACAAGGCAGGCTACGCTGTGTATCACCGGTTTCAGTAAGAGGCACACCGCCGACAACCTCTTAGAGAAACTGAGGGAAATCATCGCCCAGTGGCTTACCCCACTTAGACTCTCCTGGGGATTTGTGATATCTGACAACGCCACCAATATTGTGCGGGCATTACATCTGGGCAAATTCTAGCATGTCCCATATTTTGCTCACACAATAAACTTGGTGGTGCAGAATTTTCTGAAAAGCGACAGGGGCGTGCAGGAGACGCTTTGGGTGGCCCGAAAAATTTCTGGCCACTTTCGCCATTCAGCGACTGCGTGCCGAAGACTGGAGCGCCAGCAAACACTCTTGAACCTGCCATCACCTGAAGCAAGAGGTTGTGACGCGGTGGAACTCAACCCTCTATATGCTTCAGAGGATGGAGGAGCAGCAAAAGGCCATACAAGCCTATACATCCACCTATGACATAGGCAAAGGAGGGGGTATGCACCTGACTCAAGCGCAGTGGAGAATGATTTCCGTGTTGTGCAAGGTTCTCCAGCCCTTCGAACTTGCCACACGTGAAGTCAGTTCAGACACAGCCAGCTTGAGTCAGGTCATTCCCCTCATCAGGCTTTTGCAGAAGCAGCTGGAGAAAGTGAAGGAGGAGCTAAGATGGAGCGATTCCGCTCGGCATGTGGGACTTGTGGATGAAGCCCTTCATTCGCTTTGCCAGGATTCCAGGGTGGTCAATCTGTTGAAATCAGACCACTACATTTTGGCCACCGTGCTTGATCCTAGGTTTAAAGCCTATGTGGTGTCTCTCTTTCCGGCCGACACAAGCCTGCAGAGGTGCAAAGACCTGCTGGTGAACACACTGTCAGCTGAAGCGGAACGTGACACGTCAACGGCTCCTCCTGGCAGCCCGCAACTGGGGCTGCCAGGAAAAAACTTAGGTATCCTAAGCAACCCGCTGGCGGTGATGCAGGGCAGGCAGGACCAAGTTTGGACATCTGGTCCGGACTGAAGGACCTGGCAACAATTTCTGACATGTCTACTGTCACTGCATATGATACTGTCACCATTGACAGAATGGTGGAGGATTACATCGGTGACAGCATCCAAGTAGGCATGTCAGACAGTCCATACCTGTACTGGCAGGAAAAAGAGGCAATTTGGAGGCCCCTGTACAAGCTGGCTCTATTTTACCTGAGTTGACCCCCTCCAGTGTGTACTCCGAAAGAGTGTTTAGTGCAGCCGGGAACCTTGTCAGCGAAAGGCGTAGGAGGTTGCTTCCACAGAATGTGGAGAAGATGATGTTCATCAAAATGAATTATCAGCTCTTCCAGGGAGACCAGCCTCCAGAAGGAACAGAGGGACCTGTGGTGGTGGATTCAAGTGGGGACGAGTTAATACTTTGTGAGGATGAGGATGTACACACTGAAGAGGGTGAGGAATCGGTGGATGAGGAGGATGAGGATGACATCTTGCCTCCGTAGAGCCAGTTTGTGCAGGGACAGATTAATTGCCAGCTTCTTTTGTGGGGGCCCAAACGAACCAATCATTTCAGCCACAGTTGTGTGGCAGACCCTGGCGCTGAAATGATTGATTTGTTAAAATGTGCATGTCCTGTTTATACAACATAAGGGTGGGTGGAAGGGCCCAAAGACAATTCCATCTTGCACTTCTTTTTTTTCTTTGCATTATGTACAGTTTGGGGCCTAGTTTTTCTAACTGCCATCCTGTCTGCCACTGCAGTGTCACTCCTAGATGGGTCACGTGTTTGTGCCGCCCACTCGTGTCGCTTAGCATAGTCATCCAGCTACCTCGGTGCAACCTTTTGGACATAAAAACACTATTGTGAGGTGTGAGGTGTTCAGAATAGACTGGAAATGAGTGGAAATTAAGGTTATTGAGGTTAATAATAGCATAGGAGCAGAGAAACCAACAAATTCTGTGATTTTAGCTGTTTTTATGCTTTTTTAAAAAAAAATACAGATCCAAAACACAAAACCCAGAACCCAAAACACGGAAGGGTGGTTTTGGCAAAACCAATCCAGATCCAAAACACGAAGAAAGATCCAAAACCAAAACACAAAACACGAAAAGTGGCCGGTGCACACCCCTAGTATGCATATATCTGTATGTGTTAGAGTGTATGTATGTTTAAGTGTGGATGTATGTACGTATGTTAGCGTGGATATATGTGTTATATATAACATGTACATGTGTGTTATGCTGTATATATTATATGTATATGTGTGTGTTTAACAAAACACACACACACACATATACATAATATATGTATATGTATTAGAAACCCCCCCCCTCTCCCTCAGAAAATCCTGTATTTGCCTCTGCACTTGTTTAATACATTTTTTTTCCTTTGGCGTTGGGGTGCATGACTTCACGCCACTGGAAGGGAGAGGACAGATGAGCCGCGGCGCGTGAGGAGCAGCGTCAGCCAGCCCAGGAGGAGAAGAAGCTAGAAGGAAGAAGCACAAGGCGATAAGGTAAGTCGTAATTAATTAGACTTAGCAGTAGCGGGAGGGGGGCCCAGGGGCCCTGCCTATTTTGTCAGTCCTGGGCCCCACAATATCTGATGGCAGCCCTGATAGGAAGGCAGCATTTGAGGGAGCAAATGGAGAAGTGGTCGGCAAAATGTAGATGGGTCGGTGCCGTTTTGGGGACGCAGCAGCCATTTGCGATCCACTACGTAAGTAAGATGGCTCCAGTTTCTCAATCCAGGAACCATGCTGCATGACAATAGGGTTACTTGGTTGGTCGATTATCGGAGAACGTGTGTATGGGCTGCGAATGTGTACGCAGTTATGGCTCCTGTGGGTATCTCAACGCTGTCAGGGGAGGGCGCTGTTTTATAATTGCTCCTCCGCAGCATGCAAAATCGCAGCTGCGATTGCAACACTGCACATATCTGAATCCGGACCTTTGTACCGAAATTTTGCTCAGTTATTTCTTAAATTATTCATGACCGGGAGGGGACATTGCGTCCGTTATTCTTACATGTTTTGCGGGTGGTGTTTTTTCACGTGAAGCTTTTGAAATGCGCTTTCCCACTTGAAGTTGTTACACAAAGGTGCAAAATGGATCCCATTAACAGTACTGGATGAGAACCAAAGGTCATCAGCTCTGAGCTAGTGCAAAATCAGATCCTTTTGCAGAGTGGAAATGGCACTGCGTCCGTCCGCACAACAAAGACGGCCCCTAGAAATCCACCTTCACCTATTTATCTCATTTCCACAGTCTTTAACCACTAAACAAAAATCCACAATAAATATCACAGCGGCAAATCTTCACCATAGTCAGCAAGGGACACTCTCACTCCGTCCTACTCCTCTCCTAGGACAGCGCAATTCTCCGCCATCTTGCTCCGCAGACCCATAACATTTGGTGTAAGTTTACAGAACTTGCACTTGGTTAATGACCTTCACTGTTTAACAATAAATTACAAATGATACTAATACATGTACAGCATATTGGATCTAAAAGGAACAATTATGGATTAGTGGCCAGTATATTGTTTTATAATTCCGTCTATTAGTGGCAGGCGCATCTGCATGTCATCTACATTGGGACGAACTGACATCTCGCCAAAGAAATTTCTAATTTAATATAATTAATTCTTTCTTATTTTTTTCCTCCCCTCCCATTGATCAATTTGTATAATTAACCTTCTTGCACCAAGAACTGAATTACACCAATGATCAATAGCATAATAGATCAGGGAAGAAAATCATTCTGATTTAATTAATCTCTTTAAATTTAATTAAATTTTGGTGAAATTTTAACTCTTCTGAAAGAATCGATAAGCACATGCTAATGTACCAAAGGTTTTCTTTTTTTATTATTATTATACTCTGTAATTCTTCTAAAGTAATGCATAAACCAACATGTAATAAAACGTATTGAACACTAAATAGTAAATATATATATATATTATATATATACAGTATATATATATATATATATATATATATATATATATAGTGTTCCCTCTAGCTCCAGCGGCAGGCAGGGCGCCGGAGCTAGAGAGGGCATGCCCGTGCACGTGCCGAAGGGGGCGTGGTCATCGGAAAAGGGGGCGTGTCTATAAGATGCGTCCCCTTTTCGTCACTCTTGGGGGCGTGCCCGGCACTTGCGGACACGCCGGGCAACCCCCAAGCCCTGCAGACAGGGAGAATAGATGCCGGGCGCATGCGCCCGGCGTCTATTCTCCGGCGGTGACCGGGTCACCGCATGTTTCTCCACCCGCGGGACGCTGCGTCCCTTGGGTGAGAACGGCTCCCGCAGGCTGTTAGGGCAGGGCGCTTTTTGCCCTCCAGAAGGAGGGCAGGGTGCTTTTTGCCCTCCAGAAGGAGGGCAGGGCGCCGCGCCCCGCTAAAACAGCCTAGCGGGAACGCTATATATATACACTCTGTAAAATGTTATTAAAACAAAATTGTTTAGAATAAACTTGCCAGGTGCCTGATATGTTTTATACAGTAGTAGGGCACACGTGGTGCAAATGACTCGCTGTGCAACTGGCGCTGATTCGTCTACACTAGTCATGCCACTTCTTATTGGCAGAGTTTTACTAACATGCTGAGGGCATGATTCAGACCCGCTTATAGCGCTCGCAAGCGGGTCAATGGCCGGGCAGTGCGCATGTGCGAGCCCGGTAGCGGGTGAGAACTTCACTCGCTCTGGGCTCGCAGCAAAACGGGGCTTGCAGTGGACGAGGGTCACAAGGATCTCGTTGCAAGCCCGATGGTCGCGATAATCGCGACCATCGCCAGGCCACCCGCAGAAGCTGTGGGTGGTCACCCACAGCTATGCGAGCGGCCTGGAGGCGGATTTTTGTACAAAAAACCACCCTGATTCAGAGCGAGCGCTCGCAAATAGCGAACGCCTCTGAATCAGGACCTGAGTGCGGTTAAGGCACACATCCACTAGACTATGTAATTGAGCAATTGAACGATAACAAAATCGTTACCGTTCAATCGTTCAATAATCGTTTGCAAATGGTCTTGCACATCGTTTAAAAAAATTTCTAAAACGACCAGCGATGCGCGCTCCCACTGATCGTTTAGACATCTATCATCGGGCAAATATGTTGTTCAGCATGTTTGCAGATGATTGATGTGCCTACACTGAACGACTGCTCGTTCAGTGAGGAACCATCACAGACTGACAAACGACTGCACGATTGCAATGTCGTAATCGTGCAGTCGTTTTCATTTCTTTAAGTGGATGGGCACCTTCAGTGTGTGTGCAGGTGTGCATAGGTTGGTGAGCCCACACAGCAGATTAGCTGAGCCAGGGAGTTTATTTATCAACCAAGTAGAAACAAGTAGGGTATGACACAGAGTTAATTATTAGGTACAGGGTGCAGAGATAACGCCAGTTGCACACTGTAGCATATGGAGTATGCTGAGCATTGTAGTGCACCAGATGCAGTATGCACTGGGAGTGCTTGTAGCATACACTAGTGCCAGCAGGGTGCTTGTTATTCTTAATGGTGGTGTCAGAATGGAGTATGGGAGGCTCGTGGCTTCAGGTAACAGGGAGTTCTTGGGTGCACGTCCATCTTTGCAGGACGCCACAGAAGAAAGATGTGCGGTGTAGCCACACATGCATGTCAGAGTTCAGACCTCCCGGGAGAGCTGCGCCGGGTCCGAGTCCCCATTGGCTCTAAGCGGCCCTCCAGCTGTCATTGAACTACACATCCCAGCATGCCTTGCAACAGTTTTGGCAAATTTGTCAAACAGCAAAACTGTGGCAGGGCATGCTGGGATGTTTAGTTCTACAACAGTTGGGGGGGCCCTTCTATAGACCGACTCCTATTTGCCGACATTGGGAGAGTGCTGCCAGGTCGGTGCAGCAGGGTGTGGTTGGGTGGCTTACATGGGCGGTGCAGAGTGACTGACAGGAAGTGCCGTTTGTGGGTGGTGACAGGGGGGTGGTCGGACAAACACAGGCGTGTCAGGGCTTTTGAATGGCGTTGCATGGGCATGCATAAATTATCCACTGCAATGCTGTACGCAGCCTGAGGCCTGATAGTGTGCGTGGAAGTTAGCAATTCCTGAGTAAGGTCAGGGCTTGTGCAAGTGTGCGTGAGGCTGCGATGGTACTCGATTGTATCGATGGTTTTGCAGTCTTGCTAAACATGCCGCATATGTGTAAGATAAAGTGGGCAGCCTTATGTAGTGCTGCGGTGGAAATGGATTAGAATACTATTGCAGTTGAACTGTGTACGTAATGGCTATTGCATTCACAGTTGCGTTCTGTAGTAAATCAGGTCCTAGGTTAGCAGAAAAGGCGGTATGCAGTCGGGAAGCCGACGGACGTAATCCCGATGGCCGACTTCCCAACTGCTTTATCCCTGTAATTTTACAGACGCCGGGAGACCGGCGCCCAGCATCCCGATCGAAGTGATGCCGGGCGCCGAGCGCGGACAGCCGTGGGGGGGTGGGTTAGGTTTAGGGCTCCCGGGGGGGACTTAGGGTTAGGCTAGGGGAAGGGAGGGTTAGGGATAGGCACCCCCCGGGGGGGGACTAAGGGTTAGGCCCCCCCGGGGGGACTTAGGTTTAGGCGGTGGGGAAGGGGGGGGTTAGTTTTAGGCACTTAGAGGGGGGATTAGGGTTAGGCACTGGGGGAAGGTTAGGGTTAGGCACCCCTAAGGAGGGTTAGGGGGGGAAGTTAGGTTTGTAAATACTTATCTGGGAACGATCGGGATTTTCACCCATGTCGGGCAGCCGCTGTCGGGATTTGAACCTGCGTCCTGCGGTAATTCATACCGATTCCGAAAAGGCAGTTAGAGTTATGTTCTGACACAGAGATGGACTTCCTTCTCCTGCTCAACGCCTCTTGTCTAGGTCACGGGTGCATATGCGCCATCATTCCCACCACCAGGCCTAAACTCAGGCCACAGATTGAGAACAACATGCAAGGTGCTCTGCTGAGTTGCAGCTTACGGCTTAAGGCTAGTCATGACTGATCTTCCTACTGCTTCAGTCCTTTGTGTCCCAGGTAGACAGTTCACATCCAGACCCCTGATGGGTTTGATAAAATCAGGACTGTGAAGGGATTTTCCATCTGGTCCAAGAGCTATATGGTGAAAGCAGACGGTGCCACCTATTGGAGGTTCACTGGCATCAGCACTATCCTTGGTGCAAGAAATCCTATGTGCGAAACCCCCCCCCTCATTGCCACATAGTTACACCCCTTCAGCTGCAAGTGGAGATGCAACTGAATTGCGTACAGTACAGTCAGAGCCATAACTAGACTTTTTGGTGCCCTGTGCCAGAGAGAGCATTGGCGCCCCCCTCATTTTTCAAAGGGACATAATGCACCCAAAAAAGGGCCATGGCCTCATGGGGAAGGGCCAGGCAAGAGATAGGAGAGACCAGGAGATGCTGGGGATAAATAGGGACATAATATAGTGCACCTGAGAGGGGGCCATGGCCTCATGGGGAAGGGCCAGGGAAGGGATAGGGGAGGCAAGGAGATGCTGGGGATAAATAGGGACATAATATAGTGCACCTGAGAGAGGGCCATGGCCTCATGGGGAAGGGCCAGGCAAGAGATAGGAGAGGCCAGGATATGCTGGGGATGAAATAAGAGGAAGCTACAAGCAAGCGCCTCCTGACCTGTGGTGCCCTGTGCGATGGCACCGGCCGCACTACCCTAGCTACGGCCCTGAGTACAGTATCTAATGTTGAATTGATAAAAAAAAGATCCTCTAGTTAATTATTGAGCAGATCACACATTTCCTACTTTTTGGTCTCATCATCTTCTGATAACGGCTTATCTTCACATTTGTGATTTTTTTGCACTTCCTACCGATGAGTGTTGTCTTCATTCCATACCGAGCGTGATGTGTGTCCATCATTGCTGTCCTTTTCTGTGTCCCGGAACGGCTGACATATTTCTCTGATTTAGATGAAGCCTGAGCAATGAGAATGGTGACACGATACCGTAATTTATTATCCCACTTGGCTCCTCACCTGTTCCTCATTCTATTTGTATTGTATTTTACCAGGAATGCGAACATCATACCGTACAGTTCCTCTAAATCTCTTCTACGAGGACAGCTCTGTATCACAAATCAGCCTTGGAAAAATATATTTTTTTATGTATTTTTAAAACATGTTTAAAAAGGAAAGAATAGAAATCTACAACGTATTAATGCATCCTCCCATCTCATCATCGGAATCATTGTTGTTTATATAATAATAATACACCATATATTTTATGTTGCTGGCCAGTCGACATACACATAACGTACATAAATACAACATAATAAGTACACAAATATTCCTAAGCATAAAAACATGTAAGCTTCAGTATAATAAGAGCAGATGTATGATACAAATTCCAAGTATGAGTTACTGTATGCTTTAGCATTTACAGATAGCACAAAAATCAATGACAAATTCTGTGTTTATTATTAAACAATAGGGGTCATATCAGGGGCGCAACTAGATATTTTTAGTTTTGGTTTTGGATCTCCCCTGGTTTTGGATCTGGATTGGTTTTGCCAAAACCTCACCTCCGTGTTTTGTTTTTCGGGTTTTGGTTTGGGATTTTTTCTTAAAAAATAAAAAAACAGCTATAATCACATAAAATGGGCCTTTTTTGTACCTACAGTATTAATAACCTCAATAACATTTATTTCCAGTCATTTCCAATCAATTTTGACCACCTCACAATATTATTTTTTTTCATCTAGTTAAGGCCAAAAGGTTGCATCCAGCTAGCTGGCTGATTAAGCTCAGTGACACAGTGGGTGGCACTAACATGTGGCAGTTCAGCTTCTAATTTCCAACACGGATACAGTGTGTTATACAGTGTGGGTTGGATACACCAATAGTGCATTTACTGTGACAGCAGTGTCGGCAGAGCGGGGTTGCTGACGGTGTCCTCAGTACATGGAATGGCAGTGCTGCGGTGCTGGCAGTGTCCTCAGTGAAGGGGATCAGTGGTTTCATCAGTGCTGCGGTGCTGGCAGTTTCCTCAGTGCAGGGGATCAGTGGTGTCAGCAGAGCAGGGGTGCCAGCGGTGTCTTCAGTGCAGGTTTGCTGGCTGTGTTGGCAGTGCAGGGGTTGCTGACGATGTCCTCAGTACATGGAATGGCAGTGCTGCGGTGCTGGTGGTGTCCTCAGTACATGGAATGGCAGTGCTGCGGTGCTGGCAGTGTCCTCAGTGAAGGCTACTGGCAATGTCGGCAGTGCCAGTGGTGTCTTTAGTGCAGGTTTGCTGACTCTGTCGGCAGTGCAGGGGTGTTCTCAATGCAGGGTGCTGGCAGTGTCGGCAGATCGTGGGTGCCAGCGTTGTCCTCAGTGCATGTGTGCTGACAGTGTCGGCAGGGCAGGTTTGCTGGTGGTGTCCTCAGTGTGGGAGTGCCGGCAGTGTCGAGGTCACTGACTGTGTCATCAGCACATGGGGCAGCAGTGCAGGGGTGCCGGCAGTGTCAGCAACGGTGATGTCAGCAGTGGGGGATGCTGCCAGTGGGGATGCCAGTGGTGTCAGCAGCGGGGTGTGCCAGCGGTGTCAGGCAGCAGGAGATTTCGGGCACCATCTTTATTTGCTTCCTGACTGTGTGCAACTGTGCATATTAAATGGGTTTAACACTGATTGGCTGAGAGGTGTGACAGATGGCATTCTCAGCCAATCAGCGTTAAGCCCGCTCAATACAAAACATTGCGAACCGACAGCGGGATCGCGAGTTTTTGCCTCGGGTGAGGGGTCAGGGGCAGGCAGGGAGATTAAAACTTTGCTCGGATTGCCCCGGATCCCCAAAATTTGGGTGGGTTTGGAACTCTGAGATCTGAACCCGCTCATCTCTAATTTGAATGCACACTGCACCCATGTCTATATTATGTAAAACTTACCTCTCCGAGGTCCCGCATCGGGTCTCCCAGCGCTGTTCAAATGCCGGAAAATGTGTCACAGAATTTGAGGACAGTCATGTGCTTAAAAAGTAGAGATGTGCACTGACCCTTGTGTTTTGATTTTGGTTTTGGATCTCCCCTGGTTTGGATCTGGATTGGTTTTGCCAAAACCTCTCCTCCGTGTTTTGTTTTTCGATTTTGGTTTTGGATCTGGATTATTTCTTAAAAAATCATGAAAACAGCTAAAATCACATTAAATCACATTTTTTGTTCCTACAGTATTATTAACCTCAATAGCATTTATTTCCACTCGTTTCCAGTCAATTTTGACCAACTCACAATTTAGATTTTTTTTCATATATTTTACTCCCAAAATTTTCACCAAGATAGCTGGCTGACCTCAGCAGTGGGCGGCACAAACAAATGGCAGTTCAACTTCAAATATGGCACATCAGGAAATACTTTATTATTCAAGAGAAACCTGAGGGAGTTGGAGTATGTATGTAGTTGAAGGCAGGGCAGGGACAAGAAGGGTTGATTGGTAGTAAATTTAATTCTGTTTTTTGATTGCGAAGAAAATTTATGAAGGAGAAGGGGAGAAGGCATTTCCAAAAAAAATGTGGTACATTTACATCACTCCTTGCCACAGAAGAATCCTTGAGCATGGCTGCTGCTGCTGCTAGGAGTTAATTTTCTCATCCCAGATTGGACCAGGAAGAGTGCATTCCAAAAACAAATAAACAATTGACATTCTGTAAAGGCATTTCCCAACCTGTACAGGGACATAAAAAAACATAGTTAGTTAGTGGCCTCAAAGTGCCACTTTGAGGCCACTAACTAATCTGGACAAGCATAAGATCTATGATTTAAGGCAGGGGTAGCCAACCCTGGTCCTCGAGAGCTACCACAAGTGCATGTTTTCCAGGTCTCCTCACAGAATCACAACTATAATAATTAACTCCACCTGTGGATCTTTCTAAATGTTTTGGTGAGTAATGAATGCACCAGCTAGGTTGTCTGGAAAACATGAACTCTCAAGGACTGAGGTTGGCTACCCCTGATTAAAGGCCTTTCTTGAGAATACTGCGCCTGCCTCTGCGGCTAGGAGTGGATTTTCATCCCAGAAGCGGAAAGACGAAGAGTGCTTCCAAAAAACAATTGACTTAGATAATCCTTTGCAAACCTTCTCTAAAAGGCATTTTCCAACCTGTACAGGGACATTAAAAAAAAACAGATTTAGTTAGTGGCCTTCAAACTGCTGTTGTTCCCACTGTCCACTTAACCATATTACTTAGATATGTGAACAAGCAGAACAGAGCATTAAATGCAACATTTCAGATGTAAGGTTTAAGTCTTACGTTGTGTCTTTCTTGGGAATTCTTTCTTGAGCGCCATGCCTGCTTGCTGGGAGTGGATTTTTTTCATCCCAGAAGGGGACTAGGAACAGGAAGTGTGATTTCCAGAAATAGATAAACAATTGCCTTAAATAATCCTTTGCAAACCTTCTGTTCTGTAAAGGAATTTCCCAACCTGTACAGGGACATTAGAAAAAACAGAGTTAGTTAGTGGCCTTCAAATTGCCATTGTTTCCACTGTCCACTTAACCATATTACTTAGATATGTGAACAAGCGGAACAGAGCATTAAATGCAACATTTCAGTTTAAGGCTTAAGTTTTACGTTGTGTCTGGGGATTATTTAGAATACAGAAAAAAGAGCTCCACCACAAGTGGCAGATGACTAAACTCACACACAAAGGTTTAATGGAAATAGATACAACACCAGATCAGTTGTTTACCCTTGAGGATCTGTCTGATTCATCATGGTGCCCCCAAGACCAAGATTGTGCAAATTCTGCCAACAGAAAGACTGACACCATAAGAGTCACCTTCTGGATGTGAATTGTCTCATTTGCATGGGAAAACCCAACCCTCAGATGAGATGGATCTCAGCCAGTGGACACCATTGAAATCACCATTAAAAAGTCACAATGGAAGACTACAGTGTGGAGATTCTTTCATCACAGTCAGGAGAGGCCTCAGAGAACATGAAAAAAGATGCTCTAGGTGCTGAACTTTAAGGGATTTCTCCATCATGTTCTGCAGTGTGGAAAGGTTTCATTCACATGTTTTCTATAAAACAGTTCAAAGTTACAGCTTTCAAACTGTCTGGCTATAACACCCACCTTTGCCAAGAATTACCAAAGATTATCACAAGCAAAGTATTCATCTGTCCGGAATCTGTCTGGAAAGTCATGGATCGTACCTGGTCTGAATGCACTAAGACAGCCAGTGATTCTGTATTCTGTAGCTGACTCTGGGCCTGATTCAGAGCCGGACGCCATTTGCGCTCACTCGTTCAGAAAAAGGGGCTGGCTATTTAAATTGAGCGCTCGCTCTTTGCGGTCTGTTGATGCCTCTATGTCTGAGCGAGCGAACGAAACATGCGCTCGCTATTTTGTAAAGACGTCCCCTGGTCATTCGCATCATACGTCATCTATTTATTAGATTAATCGAGTACATCGAAAGGCATCTGAACTGCTCGCAGTGCTTGTGGTTGGATTTTCCTACCGGAATCATGCGAACAGTTCAGGCTAAGAAACAAGCAAGTGACGTGGTCAATGACGCTGCTTTGTTAATTATGCACACCCTTAAAACGCCCGTTTTGACCCTTTGGCACGCCTGCGTTCGGATCACCACTCCCCATTTTCAAGCACCTTCCCCTGTTACCACCCACAAATGCCTCATCCTGTCACTTACGACCCATACGCATGCGCAGTTATGCGAACATCGCTCGGAGCGAACGAGCGGCCGCTTACGAGCGGCTCTGAATCAGGCCCTTTATTCCTACCTGAATCGCAAACTGAAATACGGCATAGTGAGCACAGACAACATGGAGGGGTCACGGCTGCAAACACTTGAGACTCCTGGAAGGAGTCAGGCCTACTGGGCACTATAGACCTTTTCATGGAATCTCAGTAACACGGAATAAAAGTAAATAGAATTTATTCACAGGCAAAATATATAGCAATGTTTCACATAAAGTCTCAACAGCACAGAAGTTCAGATATGCAGTAGTCAATATAGGAGTAAACCCCCATATGTAAATAAAGTCTCTGATACTAATGTAGTAGGGAACCCCGAGTCCAATATGAGGCTAAGATCTCAGGATGGTATAAGGACATTACTAGGGTTGAGCCCTGTAGTGTGATGAAAATCCAGAACAGGGTTGAGCCCTGCAATGTAGTGAAGATCTGGAAAAGGGTTGAGCTCTGAGATGTGGTGAAAATCTGAGGCAGGGTGGAGCCCTGTGATGTGAAGCAGGGTTGAGCCCTGTGATGCAGTGAAGATCCGTGACAGGGTTAAGCCCTGTGATGTAGTAAAGATCCAGAGAAGGGTTGATCCCTGTGATGTAACAAAGATCCAGGACAGGGTTGAGCCCTGTGATGTGGTGAAGGTCCGGAGCAGGGTTGAGCCTTGCAGCATGACGAGGATCCGGAGCAGGGTTGAGCCCTGCGATGTAGTGAGGGTCCAGAGCAGGGTTGAGCCCTGCGGCGTGACAGGGATCTAGAGTGGGGTTGAGCCCCGCAATGCATGAAGGGTCCGGCGACAATAACTGTAATGGTGCAGTTGCCAACTGTAGTAAAGGTGAGTTCGATGTCCATGGAAGTAGAAGACAACAGCCAGAGTAAATATTCCAGCAGGGGATGCAACCACAGCAATGGAGCAGAATAACAATACTTAGGCCATGTCAATACTGAGCTCTGTAGTGCAGCTGGAAACCAGTATCAGAAGTTTAACTGGAACACGGGCAGAGATATAGCAAAGTCCACAGCAAACCACAGGAACAGCAGGGATCTGGCAGGAGTCCAAGAAAGACCTGCAAAGACCTGAAAGTAACGTTGCACAGACACTGAGACACAGTTAGTAACAGGCTTTACACTAGAGGTCTGTAATCCGTAGGAAGTTCAGAACATGTGACCCAAATGGAATCAGGTTTGAAATAACAAGCAATCCAAAATTCCATTACCTGACAACACCTTTGAGGCAGATGATTATTTTAACTCTCTATCACCTGTATGTGGAGAATGCCAGCAACCAGTATAGCTCCTCCAACGACCACAATGGAACTTTGGCAAATGTAGTTTAACTTTACGTACTGAAATAGTCCTAACAGTACCCCCCTTTTTGGGTGGTCTCCGAACACCCACCAGGTTTTAAAGGAAATTTAGCATGAAAATGACGTATCAATTTAGAAGCATGGACATCAGAGTCTTTAATCCAAGATATCTCCTCTGGGCCATAACCCTTCCAGTCTACGAGATATTGCAATTGATTTTGATGCTTACGTGAATCCAGAATCTTATCGATCTCAAATTCCACACCTCGAGAAGTTGTTATGGGAGGTACTTTAGGCAAGCTGTCGTAAAATGGATTAAGAATCAATGGGCTAAGCAAGGAGACATAAAAGGAGTTAGGTACACGTTTGGTTGGAGGTAACTGTAACTTACATGCCACTGGATTGATAATCCTGACAATACAAAAAGGCCCAATATACCGGGGAGCAAACTTCATAGTAGGTACTTTAAGTCAAATATTTCTAGTAGACAACCAGACACGATCCCCAACAGAATATTTAGGAACAGCTGAACGTTTTGTATCAGCAAAAAATTTATAATTATGGGAGGCTTTCCTAAGACACTTATGTACCTGTCTCCAAATTCCAGAAAAATGTTGGAGAGTAGCTTTAGCTGCTGGAACGTCCACTGTAGGAATTGATTGAATCTCAGGAACTCGAAGATGCCAACCAGAGTTGGCGAAAAAAAGACTTACACCTGTAGCAGATGAATAATGAAAGTTATGGGCAAACTCAGCCCAAGGCAAAAAATCCATCCAATCATCTTGAGAAGAGGAAATATACATTCTCAATAAGGTCTCCAACTCCTGCTTCACGCTTTTGCTTTGTCCATTTGACTGAGGATGATATGCAGAAGAAAACTGTAATTTAATTTACAATGATGAACATAAGGCCCTCCAAAAACGAGCAACAAACTGGACACCCCAATCAGACACTATCTCAGAAGGAAGTCCATGAAGACGGAATATCTCTTTAATAAATATTTGTGCTAATTTGGGGGCTGATGGAATTTGAGCCAAAGGACAAAAATGGGCCATCTTGGTAAAATCATCCACCACTACCCAAATAACCGTACACACCCTAGACTCGGGAAGATCTGTGAAAAAATCCATGGAAAGATGGGTCCATGGTTGGGTAGGAATGGGTAGTGGATGGAGAAGACCTACAGTAGACTGCCGGGAGGACTTATGTTGTACACACTTAGAACAAGAACGTATAAACTCTTGGACATCTTTTCTCATGGAAGGCCACCAATAAGAATGTTGCAAAAATGAGTACATTTTTTGAACCCCAGTATGTCCAGAGAAACGAGAATTATGAGCCCAAGAAAGAAGTCTGCCTCGTAACTCAGGTGCCACAAATATCTTCCCAGGAGGAGGATCCGAAGAGATTGAGGTTGAAAAAAAGGCCAGAGGATTTATTATAGGGTACTATACCTTTGATCCTCATTTTGTTCTTTCTCTTCCAACATCGAGCGAGAAAGTGCATCTGCCTTTTTTATTCAATGAACCTGGACGATACCTGGGGACAAAATCAAAATGAGAAAAGAAGAGTGCCCAACGAGCCTGTCGTGGGTTCAAACAATGAGCAGTCTTCAAATACAGCAAATTCTTATGATCTGTAAAAATAGTAATGGGATACTTTGCGCCTTCTAATAAATATCTCCATTCCTCCAACGCTAACTTAATAGCTAACAATTATTGGTCCCCAATGGAGTAATTACTCTCAGCACTGGAAAACTTTTGTGAAAAGAATCCACAAGATACTGTTCTCCCATCTGCAGCCACTTGGGACAAAATAGCCCCAACTCCATAAGTGGAGGCATCCACTTCCACCATAAATGGTTTCTCAACATGAGGTTGAACTAGAATAGGAGCCGCAGAAAATGCATCTTTAAGAGTCTGGAAGGCATTCAACGCCTCTGGGGACCACACTTTGGGATTAGCCCCTGTTTTTGTCAGCAGTGATTGGAACCACAATCATTGAAAACGCTTTGATAAACTTTCTGTAATAATTGGCAAAGCCTTTATATCTCTGAATAGACCTTAATGAAGTGGGCAAAACCCAATCTTGAATAGCCTTTAACTTCTCGGGGTCCATCTGAAGTTCGGAACCAGATATAATATACCCTAAAAAGGGTATAACCAGGACTTCAAAAATGCACTTGGAGATCTTACCATAAAGCTTATTAGCTCAAAGGCAGCTTAATACCTCTTTGACATGGGTACGATGATCAGAAAGATTCCTGGAAAAAATCAAAATATCAAGATAAACAATAACAAAGTGATAAAGTATATCTCAGAAAATTTAATTCACAAACTCCTGGAACACCGCTGGAGCATTACATAAACCAAAAGGCATGACGAGATTCTCATAATGGCCATCTCACGTATTAAACGCAGTTTTCCACTCATCTCCTTCTTTAACTCTGATCAAGTTGTAAGCTCCCCTTAAATCAAGTTTAGTAAACAGTCGAGAACCCTTAACGCTGTCAAACAATTCTGTAATTAAAGGCAAAGGATATTTGTTTTTTACCGCGATCTCATTTAGACCTCTAAAGTCGATACATGGATGAAGACCACCATCTTTTTTCTTTACAAAAAAGAAGCCAGCTCCAGCGGGAGATGAAGAAGGCCTGATAAACCCCTTTCGTAGGTTACCTTGCACATATTCCGACATGGCTTGAGTCTCAGGAACAGAGAGAGGGTATACTCGACCTTTAGGTGGCATTTTACCAGCGATAAGTTCAATAGGACAATCCCAGGTACGATGCGGTGGAAGTTTGTCTGCCGCCTGCTCAGAAAAGACATCAGTAAATTCATGATAAGGCTGTGGGAGAGAAGGTGGAACATCTACTTTCACTTCAGCCATTAGTACCACATGAATCAAACAATTTAATTTGCATTTAGGACTCCAAGAAAGAATTTGAGAACAAGTCCAGTCAATATGAGGGTTATGAAGAGTTAACCATGGTAAACCAAGAACTATATCATACATAGAAATAGGTAATACCAAAAACTCTAAACTTTCTTCATGCAAAGCTCCTATCCTCAAGTTCATAGACTTTGTTTGACATATCCATTAGAAATTCTAGTCCCATTTACTACAGAAAGGGAAAGAGAACGGGTTAATTTGACAACAGGAATTTGCAAATTTTGAACCAATGACAGCAAAATAAAATTGCCCGTTGCTCCAGAATCTAGCAATGCAGAAAACTCTTGACACGGAGACCCAAAATCAGGAATACCCACAGAGATATAATAATGAATCATGCGCTCCCAGTGATAAGCAGCTTTCTTTTAAATGGCCAGATCACTGGCCAGGTAAGGGTTAATGTATGCTAAAGAAGCGCTTGTATAGTGGATAGTGCTTAAATGTAATACCAGCAATAGTGAAACATACACACAATAACACTCAATACATATAACGTAGATAAATGTTTAAGCGCTTTCAGTGAAAAATGAAGTGTCCTGAAAAGGTTTCCCCATTAAGACGTGGGCGCTGGATACCAGGGTAAGTGGGATAAACTGACCCTACCTTTCCCTGTGTAAGATCTTCTCCGTGCGGGGGCTGGGTGTGTCCAGGTGGCTGCAGTATAATCAGCTGTATGACAATTCCGTCTGCCGCTTGTAATATCAGTGGCTCGCCGGAGCAGCGTCTTTCTGCACTCTTCTGCCTGGTGGAAATCTGCCGTTCTCATGGAGAGGAATTCGTGCTCACTTGAATAGTGACGTCAGGGGTAGTCTAAACACCAACGCGTTTCATCCGGTAGGACTTTATCAAGGTGTTGCTGTGAAGCCCTTGTTCACCTTTTATCCTTGTGCTAGCCTGGTAATTGGCTGGTTAATTATGTCAATTAGACATGTCTCAATCCCGCATATTTAGCCGGATAACGGGATAAAAAGCTCGGCAATCTAAAAGTGTGCTTTTCTTTAATATGTGTATACAATAAAAATAATCTGTTTAAAAATCAATCAGTCTTTAAACGAAAATTATAATCTGTATCAATTTTTCGTTTAAAGACTGATTGATTTTATATTTATTTATTTATTGTTTATATGATACAATCCAGCAACAAATGAAACAACATGATACACTCTACTGATAATGTAATGTAAATGTTTGTCTGTTAGCATTCTGTGATTTTGCATTCACATTAATTGGCTTATTATTAAACCAATTATAACTGCACACTACTTTTAAACAGATTTTATTAATAAAATTCATTTATCATTTTTATTGTATACACATATTAAAGAAAAGCACACTTTTAGATTGCCGAGCTTTTTATCCCATTATCCGGCTAAATATGCGGGATTGAGACATGTCTATTTGACATAATTAACCAGCCAATTACCAGGCTAGCACAAGGATAAAAGGTGAACAAGGGCTTCACAGCAACACCTTGATAAAGTCCTACCGGATGAAACGCGTTGGTGTTTAGACTACCCCTGACGTCACTATCCCAGTGAGCGCGAATTCCTCTCCATGAGAACGGCAGATTTCCACCAGGCAGAAGAGTGCAGAAAGACGCTGCTCCGGCGAGCCACTGATATTACAAGCGGCAGACGGAATTGTCATACAGCTGATTATACTGCAGCCGCCTGGACACACCCAGCCCCCGCACGGAGAAGATCTTACAAAGGGAAAGGTAGGGTCAGTTTATCCCACTTACCCTGGTATCCAGCGCCCACGTCTTAATGGGGAAACCTTTTCAGGACACTTCATTTTTCACTGAAAGCGCTTAAACATTTATCTACGTTATATGTATTGAGTGTTATTGTGTGTATGTTTCACTATTGCTGGTATTACATTTAAGCACTATCCACTATACAAGCGCTTCTTTAGCATACACAATACCCACAGAGATTAAACAATCCTTTATGGGGAGAACTTTTGAAAGCACCACTAGGTTGATTTCCCCTCCATCAACTAGGGACGACCGTTTTCCCGGCTTTATTGGACATTTAGCCATAAAATGTTCTGAGGATGCACAATACAAGCATAAATTAGAACGCCTCCTACGTTGCTTCTCCACTTCAAACAACTTAGCTTTATTAATTTGCATAGGCTCATCAGATGTACCATGAAGGGAGCGAGACTAGGGAAGAGAACTTTTAGAACACTCCGTGTGATTCCTCTGAACCCCTCGTTCTCGCATACGCAAATCAGTTTTAATAGTCAATGAAATTAACTCATCCAAATTCTCAGGAAGATCCCGAGTCACTAATTCATCTTTAAGTTTCTCAGACAGACCAATCCAGTATGCTGCTCTTAATGCCTCATTATTCCACTTAAGCTCTGCCGCTATAGTTTGAAAGCGAACTACATACTGACCAACTGGAGCTGTTCCTTGTTTTACTCGTAAAATATCCACAGACGCAGCCACTGATCCTCCAGGTTCGTCAAATATAATTTTAACAGTGGAAACAAAATCCTGGTGATTAGACATTAAAGCATCATTTCTCTCCCATAAAGGAGAGACCCACTTGAGAGCAGCACCAGACAATAATGACACGATATAAGCCACTTTAACACGAGAGGTGGTAAAACTTTGGGGTAATAATTCAAAATGAATCTCACATTGGTTGAAAAATCCTCTACATGTTTTTTTATTACCATTATAAGAGGTAGGAGTCGGTAAACGTAGATGGGAAGCAGAAGCCCCTGATGTACTTGTAACAGGAATCTTAAGTTTATCAAGACGTGTGGAAAGATCCTGTAAACATTGCAAAACTTGGATTTGAGTATTTTCTTGTACTTGCAGACGGGCAGTCAAATGCTGAAGCACCTGTACCGCAGTAGCCTGTTCCAGATACGGATTCATTTTTAGGTCAGTGTAAACTGTCACGGCTGCCGACACTTGAGACTCCTGGAAGGAGTCAGGCCTTTTGGGCACTATAAACTGAGGTGGTTTTAGGAATGACCTGTTCATGGAATCTCAGTAACACGGAATAAAAGTAAATAGAATTTATTCACAGGCAAAATATATAGCAACGTTTCACATAAAGTCTCAACAGCACAGAAGTTCAGATATGCAGTAGTCAATATAGGAGTAAACCCCCATATGTAAATAAAGTCTCTGATACTAATGTAGTAGGGAACCCCGAGTCCAATATGAGGCTAAGACCACAGGATGGTATAAGGACGTTACTAGGGTTGAGCCCTGTAGTGTGATGAAAATCCGGAAGCCCTGCAATGTAGTGAAGATCTGGAACAGGGTTGAGCCCTGAGACGTGGTGAAAATCCGAGGCAGGGTTGAGCCCTGTAATGTGTAGCAGGGTTGAGCCCTGTGATGCAGTGAAGATCTGTGACAGGGTTGAGCCCTGCAATGCAGTGAAGATCCGGAGCAGGGTTAAGCCCTGTTATGTAGTAAAGATTTGGAGCAGGGTTGAGCCCTGTGATGTAACGAATATCCGGGACAGGGTTGAGCCCTGCGATGCAGTGAAGGTCCAGAGCAGGGTTGAGCCCTGCAGCGGGACAAGGATCCGGAGCAGGGTTGAGCCCTGCGATGTAGTGAGGGTCCAGAGCAAGGTTGAGCCCTGCGGCCTGACAGGGTCCGGCGATGATAACTGTAACAGTGCAGTTGACAACTGTAGTAAAGGTGAGTTCAATGTCCATGGAAGTAGAAGACAACAGGCAGAGTAAATAATCCAGCAGGGGATGCAACCACAGCAATAGAGCAGAATAACAATACTTAGGCCATGTCAATGCTGAGCTCTGTAGTGCGGCTGGAAACCAGTATCAGAAGTTTACCCGGAACACGGGCAGGGATATAGCAAAGTCCACAGCAAACCACAGGAACAGCAGGGATCTGGCAGGAGTCTAAGAAAGACCTGAAAGTAATGTTGCACAGACACTGAAACAAAGTTAGTAACAGGCTTTATGCTATGGGTCTGTAATCCATAGGAAGTTCAGAACATGTGACCCAAATGGAATCAGGTTTGAAATAACAAGCAATCAGAAATCCCACAACCTGACAACACCTTTGAGGCTGATGATTATTTTAACTCTCTATCCCCTGTATGTGGAGAGCGCCAGAAACCAGGATAGCTCCTCCAACTACCACAATGGAACTTTGGCAAATGTAGTTTATCTTTACGTACTGAAATAGTCACAGTCCTGACAGGAGGCCTTTATTATTCCGCTGCGTGTATGCCAACCAATATCTCCTAGACTACACCCACTGGAGGGACCAGGTCTTGATAATGACCATCCCCATCTGTTGCTAGACCTTCTTCTTCCAAACCATCCATCCTGGACTTCCTGTCCAAAAAGGGTGAGCAGGGTACAGAAAGAGGAGCTAGATGTCCCCGATGACATTTTTTTCATCTATAATAGATAGATGATGTGGAGAGAGAAGAGCTTCAGATGTTTGAACCTATTTGGCTTCCCTCCAGAGAGCAGAGCTCTGTTCCTCAGGAAGTGTCTATGCCTGAGCTGATAGGTAGTCTCTGTCTGTTGGTAAACACCCTTCAAGAGATGGCAACCCAGAATAACAACAACTGTAATAATGTGTCCACTGATAACCAGCCTGATCCCTTAACAGCAACATACCCCATAAGGCCAACTCATAACATGACACCCAGTTTGCAGCCTCCTCTTCCTTATGACACTAATCCAGTCGCCATGGTTGATCAATCAGCCATGTGTGGTCCACCCAATTTTTAGCCTCCTACATTCTAACATCATAATAGCACACTATAACACACTAGACTTATAATCTTTGCTTTTGTTTGTTTTTGAATAGAACAGTTTTAGAATTTAGGATGTCCACTCTATATAGGTTTGTAAATATAGGCTTTAGTTTTTTTAGAGCATGTAACTTTCTAAGCTGTTAGGATAACATTTCTGCTATGTTTAAGATAAAAAAAACAACTTTTGTAAACCAATAACTTAAAAAAAAAGAAGTTTTTATTGCAATATTCATGTTGGTTTTTTTTTCTTTTTTTAAAAAGATTTTTTATTACTTGTTTTGTTTACAGAATGCAATAAAAATATTTATCAAAATTAAATAAATAAAATAAAAAAAAATTGTTTTTATTTTTTCACTGATGGTGTGGCTAACACGCACACAGAAAAAAATTTATTGTTTTTTTCACACTGTGGGGTGAACCCCTGAAAGAGGCAGCAGCCACTTGACAGACAGCAGCACAGCACCCCTGCACACCAACGCCAATGACAGGTGTGGTTGACATGCACACAAAAAAAATGTTTATTTTATTTTTTTTAACACCTGAAAAGAGCAAGCAGCCCCTTAACAGACAGCAGCACAGCACCCCTGCACTGATGACAAGAGTGGCTAACACTAATTTTTTTTTCTTTTTTTCACACTGGGGGTGGGCGAAGAGCACCCCTAAAGGACAGAGCACCCCCTGGACAACACAGCACTTCAGCCATCCAGCCCCTATGGACAGGACAATGACAGCCAGCCCCTATGGACAGGACAATGACAGCCAGCCCCTATGGACACGACAACAGCCAGCCAGCCCCTCTATAGAAAACAGCCAGCCAGCCCCTCTATAGACAACAGCTAGCCAGCCCCTCTATAGACAACAGCCATCCCCTATGGACAGGACAATGTCAGCCAGCCCCTATGGACATGACAACAGTCAGCCAGCCCCTCTATAGACAACAGCCACCCCCTCTATAGACAACAGTCAGCCCATATGGACATGACAACAGCCAGCCAGCCCCTCTATAGACAACAGTCAGCCCATATGGACATGACAACAGCCAGCCAGCCCCTCTATAGACAACAGTCAGCCCATATGGACATGACAACAGCCAGCCAGCCCCTCTATAGACAGCAGCCAGCCCCTTTATAGACAACAGTCAGCCCATATGGACATGACAACAGCCAGCCAGCCCCTCTATAGACAACAGCCAGCCCCTCTATAGACAACAGCCAGCCCATATGGACAGGACAATGACAGCCAGCCCCTATGGACATGACAACAGCCAGCCAGCCCCTCTATAGACAACAGCCAGCCCCTCTATAGACAACAGGCAGCCCCTCTATAGACAACAGCCAGCCCTTATGGACAACAGTAGCCAGCCCCTATGCACAGCGTCAGCATGCAATTAATTAACAATAATAAATATTAACAACAGCACAGCTCCCAGTTCCCTCCCTCTTCACTCTCCACAGCTGGAATGAAAAATGGCGGTAGATGGCGGGACCTTTATAGAATCCTAAGCCCGCGAGAATCCGACAGCGGGATGATGTTCTGCCTTGTTTTCAGATCCAAGTCAGGTGGGAAAACCCAAGCCGACTCGGATCTGCCTCAGATCCCCGAAGATTGGGTGGATTCGGTTCTCAGGGAACCGAACCCGCTCATCTCTATTAAAAAGGCGAGGCCCCCACAGTAGTTTGGCTACACCTCCTCCGAAACTGCAACAGTGTGGATGCAAGAGAGCGCCATTGCAATCTCCTGCACAGGGCGCTAAAGTCTCCACCTACAGGTGCTCTCTCTGTCTTTGTGAGTAATAGCCCACACTGATGGATTTTAGTTTGCAGCCCCATAGGGCTGTGAGAAAAATGTGCGAATCCAGGGTGAGATCAAGCCGTGAGGGTGGCGAATCGCAGCGCTGATGTTTCTATGCCGGTGCAACACTAACTCGCCCCCCTTTGCTGCTAATTGGATTGAGCCCTTTGTGTGACATAGTGATGATGTTGGGATAACGTTACTCCTCACTGACCATGCTGATGATACAATGATGACTGTAGAGCATACTGTGTATTGCTCATAATCTTAGTCACTACCCAATACTATTAAACTTAAAGGGAGCACTCCCAGCCGAATGGCATTGTGTTATATTGTCAGCAGGTAGGCAAGGCAGCAGGTGTTACTGGGGGTTCGGTACTGGATGCTGAAGCTAGGGATCCCGGTGGTCAGAATCCCGACCCCGGCATTCCAACAGGGTTAGGTATCCTACCCTTAACCCTCCCTTCCCGCACATTATACCAAACCCTCCCCTCTAGTGCCTAAAACTAAACCTCTCCCTAGTGCCTAACCCTCCCTCTAGTTCCTAACCCTAACCCTCTCCCTAGTGCCTAACCCTAACCCCCCACTAGTGCCTAAACCTAAACTCCCCCCTGCAGCCTAACCCTAACCCTCCCCCCTAGTGCCTAACCCTAAACCTCCCCCTAGTGCCTAATCCTAACCCCCCCAGTGCCTAACCCTAACCCTCCCCCTAGTGCCTAATCATAACTCCCAACCCTAACCCTGCCCCTAACCCCGCTACTTACCATCGATATAGACTAAGGGCCTAATTCAGACCTGCTCACGAGCGCTGAACGCTCACAAGCGGGTCGATGTTAGGCCAATGCGCATGCGCACTATGGAGGCGGCTCCGTCGTGTGCATGCGCGAGATTCGGATACCCAAACCGTCGCTATGGGTCTCGTTACAAAGGGGGCGTGCTGTCGATGGTGAGTAACAGCACGCCCCCTTTGGTGGGCGTGCTGGGGGCATGGCTGGCCAGATGGAGGCGTTCCCATCGGAAGGCCTACCGTCTGGGGCCGGCCCCCACTGACATCACAAATGATGTCAGTGAGAGTGCTTTTGGCTCTATCCACTCCAGGGCTTGCGGCCCCTACCACAAGGGTCTCGTCGCAAGCCTGATGGTCGCGATGGTCTTGACCATCGCGACCATTTTTTTGGCCGCTCACTATAGCTGTGGGTGGTCACCCACAGCTATGCGAGCGGACAGGAGGCCGCTCTAAAATTCAGACGGACGGCCCTGATTCAGAGCGAGCGCTCTGTCAGAGCGTCAAGGCTCTGAATCAGGGCCTAAATCCCTTTATGGGATGAACAAGTGTCCAATATCCTCTAGTTTTGCTCATATTCACTCATGCAAGTCTCCAGGCTGATCGCATTAAATAATGCAGTTTAGCTGAATGGGGGAGGGGGGCGGGGGACCCATCCTCTATAAATGGAATTAGGATATCAGTAAATCAGATTTTTTTATATTCTTAACTCCTGTATGGAATTTATCAGGAATTATTCTCTCTAATGCCTTAAAAGAAAAACCCTTCTCTCTAACTGGGTCATGTATCAACACAATCGCAGCTGATGGTTTAATCCTGTAACATACTGACTGGCAAACAGTACATGACTTATGAAGAGTGATTTACTGTACTGATAATTCTGCCTCTGGAACCTTCCGCCCCCTTGTCTCTGATGTGTTGCGTTATTTCCATGCTGATAATGAGTGATATTATTCCGAATCCCAGCTTATTTATATCAGTTATTCTTCGGGCAGATCTTATTTTTTTTTGCTTTGACAAATTCATGAATAGGGTCATCGGAGACATTTGGAAATGAAGAATGTGATCGATAAGTATCTGGCGGCTCTGACGTGTGGGGAGACAGCCTCGTTTGTTATCAGGTATCTGCTTTGCAGCAGAAAACAGCACGGGCTAATCAGGTTATTGCATTTTTCTTCCTAAGTCGCGCTCCACAGTGATTCATTTAATATCAATTTGTAGGCCGTGATTTTAGGGAGCTGTGAAGGAACGCTATGGGTGAGGTTATTGATGGGATGATTCTGAAGGCAACAGCCGTACTGACCAATTATCATTTTTATTTATACACCGGGAAATATATTATAGTAATGTAACGTTAGACAGCAACATTACTTACTGTAAAAAGAATATAAAAGGTACTTTGTAGAAACTTTTTCTCAGAGTAAAATAAATATATTTCTACAGCAGAGTTTGTCTGAAATTATTAAGGTGACATCTCAAAAATAAGGTTGCTATACAGAAGCGCGCTTAATTAGGGCAGGATGTGTCAGGTATCGCATATACTATGCAATACATCCCACCCCTTATCGCATCCATACCGGTGTTTAGTAAAGTCGATATGCATAATTACTTACCTGCCGGGACAGCTCTCTCAGGGGTCTATTTTCATTTGCCTTGGATGGATATAAAGTACCAACCAATCAGTTCCTAACTGCCATGGCACAGGCTGAATTTGAAAAATTACAGGAGCTGGTTGGTTGGTACTTCCAAAGCTTGGTAAATAGACCCCTCAATGTAGAGCTGTCTCCGATATCTGCTGAGGACCATTTTAACACATATGAGGAACCATATGTATAGCGGTAACCTCTGAAAACTGTGGTTTTCGGAGGTTTGACCGCAATTTGGGCCTGATTCAGTAAGGATGGCTATTGCGTAAGCAGCTGTGAATTCGTACGGAACACAGCTGCGAATGTATGCTAATGCCTGCCATAGCTCATCCGGCACAGAGACGCCCACTGCCGCTGTCTCAGATCTGTACTACCTCGCACTCTGGTGTATACATCGGTACCATCGCCGTATCGCGGGTCGTCACGCAACATTTACACCAGGTCTGACCAGCCGCAGAAACTGCAAGTCTCATCGCACGCAGTGAGTACTCGAGCTGTGTATGCAAGCGCAGTGGCTGATTCATGCGCGCCCAGGAAACGGCGTTCGAAAGGACAGGCACGCCGGCGTTTTTCCGAACACTTCCCAGTCACCACCCCCGAACGCTCACGGCCTGTCACTCACTCTGTGATGGATTCCTCGGTGTGTCCGTAATCGCAGTGGGATCGCAGCACACGTGCAGTGCATATGCAATGTTAAACAATCGATCGATCTGCGTATGTAATTGCAATTGCATAAATGCTGCTGAATCAGGCCGATACATCCCATATGCCGACACAGCAGTCGCCATAGAAGCATCATGCTCCGGGAAGCGTACAATTCCAGAGCTTGCGCCTGACGGCTGAGCATGCACAATAAGACTTCCAGGTCATAAACTCGTAAGTCAGATTGTCTACATCGGAGAAGCTGTCCCGGCAGGTAAGTAATCATCCATACATACTGATGTTAATAAATGCCGGTATGCATACGATAAAGGGTGGAATGTATCGCATAGTATATGCCATACTTGATATATCCCACCCTTAATTACATTATTATATGTGTCATTGAAAAATATATCAGTTTATAAATAAATATTCAATAAACACTTATATTGCACTGCTATGGTTTTTGTACCTTCGCCATGTCACCACAGTGCCCTGCATCTCCCCAAACCCCTGCTTGTCACTCCTGACCCCTGCATCTCCCCAGTGTCACCACAAACCCCTGCTTGTCACTCCTGCCCCCTGCATCTCCCCAAACCCCTGCTTGTCACTCCTGACCCCTGCATATCCCCAGTGTCACCACAAACACCTGCTTGTCACTCCTGCCCCCTGCATCTCCCCAGTGTCACCACAATCCCCTGCTTGTCACTCCTGCCCCCGCATCTCCCCAGTGTCACCACAAACCCCTGCTTGTCACTCCTGCCCCCTGCACCTCCCCAGTGTCACCACAAACCCCTGCTTGTCACTCCTGCCTCCTGCATCTCCCCAGTGTCTCCACAACCCCCACTGCTGCTGCCCTGCAGCTGGCTGGGGCTGGGCCACTGGGATGTGCTGGGAAGGGCAGAAGGTTCATAGATGACAGATTTGTATTGCAGCTACCATAAGAATTATCAGCAGCATGTCCCCTGGGCTGTGCATATTTCCGCAGCCTCCATTCACACCCCTCCCCATCTGCCGAACATGGCGATGAGTAATGTCCTCTTTGCGCAATGTACCCTGTATTTAATGGGCTTCCTGTCTTAGAACAGCGCTGACTTCCATGGAAGGTGCCTCCTGTTTACAGAGGGGGGGTATGGTTGAACAGAAACATCACACTGGAGAGGGAGCACTTTATGGAGAAGGAGTGATGGCCAGAGTCCGCCTGCAGGTTCAGCTTAGGGGCATCAGCATCCGATGGTTACTAATCAGTGGCGGTTGCAGGTGGGGCTGCACCAATAGGGGAGCCACACCAACTGCTAGTGAGTCACGGCCGGCGATTTTTGGAAGGGCAGTTGGTGTGGCTCCCCTATTTGTATTTTGGACTGCGCTGCGGCCCCACCTCTGGAACAGCCACTGTTACCGTCAATGTTTGGATGGTAGTGTTTTACCATTTGATGGTGGCGGTTCGATGATCATTCGATGGTGTTTGAATGTTTTTTTTTTAAATTCCTGATACCTCTGTCTCACCTGGCTCCTTCCTGGCTACTGTATCTGCATCAGGGCATCTTTATGGGTTCATTGGAGGCTTTCTCTCACTCACTGTCTGCCTCAGACGTGACCCTGCCCAGTCCTTGACTCCCTCCCCTCTCTAGGCTGCTGCTAAGCAACAGGGCACATTGCCATCTCTAATTGGCTCTCACTGTCTCTTGCTGTTTCAGCTTTTTGGCCAGCTCCTATACAGCAGCTTGGTGCAAGATTTTTTACTGTGACTTTGCTTCACTAAAATCGTCACTGCTCAGCTCCCTTTTGTCACAGATGAATGGTTCATACACTTTCCTCGACCAATGCTGTATGGAATAGTGAAACCCCATCAAAGTTCATCCAGTGTTTCAAGAAATGAGCCCAAATGAACAGGCAGACCCCTAAACAGGGAACTTTATTATAGATAGATAGATAGATAGATAGATAGATAGATAGATAGATAGAGGACATTATTAGTTAGTTATACAATTATAATTTGAAGCAGCAGGACCCAATTTGTTTGTATACTAATATTGTTCCAGATATATGCATTGTATGCAGCTCATTAAATTGTAGAGATTGTAAATTGCAAATATTGTACAACTATACAAAGAGAGAGCTGAGTGTTTAGTTTGTATTTTCTGCCAAGATACCAGCAGCTGACAGCTGGATCCTTTTACGAAACCTCATGTTTACTGTAAGCCCAAAAAAATGGGGGAAAGAAACTGAATTCAAATCGTAAAAAGTGTGATTGTGGTATGTTCCTAGCGGCAAATGCAGTCTAATTTGACTGTTGTCTGTTTTGTTTTGTGGGGTATAAATTGGAAACAAATAGAATGAACAAATTGTATCCCCATTCTTTTCAACTTACTACAGTGCTAATGTCCGAATGTAAATAAAAAAAAAAAGCAATGTAATATTTCCTCTTTCAAAACTCATTCTTTAGATCGATGAACAACTTTTTGAATTTAGCACTAGTACTGTAATTCCAGCTTAAGCTCTGAAAAACGGTAACGTTCATTATGTGACAAGGACATTTCAAAATATGACCCATTTTACAAAATGGGGGGGGAAATATGACATTGGTGCAGAAGGAAAGAGTTTGGGTTCAGCCGTACTCCGAACTTGGGGTACTTTTTTTTGTTTTATCACTAACATACATGATCAAGGGTCTATTTACTAAGCAGTGTTAGGAGAGAGTGAAAAGTGATAAGAAAGTGATAAGATGCTAGCCAATCAGCTCCCAACTGTCATCTCACAGGCTGTGTTTGAAAAATGACAGTTGGGAGCTGATGAGCTGGCACCTTATCACTTTCTTATCACTTTTCATTCTGGGCCTGATTCAGACCCGCTCACGAACGCATAGCGCTCACAAGCGGATCGATGGTGGCCCAGTGCGCACTCATGGCGCACACCACGCGCGTGCGCAAGCCCGCACGTGCACAGGCCCTGTAACGAGTGAGAACTTCACTCGCTCCGGGGCTCGCAACAAAACGGGGTGGCTGTCAATGTTGATCGACAGCTTGCTCCGTTTTTTAGGAGGGTAGGGGGTGGCTGCACGAACGGAGGTGTTCCCGAAGGAACGCCTGCCGTTTGTGGGCGGCCCTACTGACATCACTCGTGATGTCAGTAGTGGACTTCCTGTTCTATCAGAGCAGGAAGTCCACTCGGCATGGCGAGTGCTGAGACCCTCCTCGGTAATCGCGACCATCACCAGGCCGCTCGCACAAGCTGTGGGTGGTCACCTACAGCTGTGCGAGCGGCCCGGAGGGAGAAACTTAAAAAAGAAAAAACGCCCTGATTCAGAGCGAGCGCACTCAAACAGCGTGCGCCTCTGAATCAGGGCCTCTGTCTCCTAAAGCTGCTTAGTAAATAGACCCCTAAAGGTGCAGCCTCGATTCAGCAATAATTTTTCTTGTTTCGCAGAGGGAAGGCAACAAACGTTATGCAACAAGCTCCAAACTGTCACATTACAGGTTGTGTTTGAAAAATGAACTGATTGATTGGCACCTTATGTTTGATACAGTTTATCTCTCTCCTCTTCATTTCTTTCCAAGTTTTGATAACTCTCCCCCTCTACACCGCAGCCTGACACAAGGGGACAGGACCAATATAAAATATAAAATATAAACTCTTTAGAAAATCATCATTGCAGAGAGATGTACAATGCACCAGGAACTCCAATAAGAAGAATCAAATGGTTTTAAAAGTCGGTTACACTTTGTAAATATGAAATAAATGTTGAAATAACCGAGATAGCGTTATTCATCCGTGAATTCTCCTTATTTTAATACAATTTCAAGAGATGTCAGGTTTTAAGCAAATTTAGAAATTCCATTCACCCCCCCCTGATATTTACTCTTGATTGAAATCTTCTGTACTGTGAAGTAAACTGACAGGCTTGCTATATTTTAATGAACATTATAAAGCCAATATTATGTGTACAACATTCAGCAGTGTCAATGAGGCTGGCAAGACAGATTCAGCTTTAAATAATGACAAGAAGTATTACCTTGATGGATTGCTTTTAATAAAACTTGTCCAGCGCTCGCCTCCCCCACGTTTATGCAGGTAGATGCAAGCTGAATACATTATCCTTTATGGGGAACAATTGAGGAAACAAATTGATACACTGATTGGAAAAAAAAGAAATAAAGAAAAAGCCAAAAACAATGGACTCACTCATGAGTGAAATTTTGGCAAAATTTAAAGCAAATTTAATTTTGTAGCAGAAAAAAAGGTAATTTTACACCAAGAAGGAAGTTCCTATAATATAAACTTTGAGTTTCGCTTTTATTTTGCCATGCTTCGCAATTCATCTTCTTGCGATTGGTGGCGGTACTTAGGAAGTGTCTTGTTAATGGCTGAAGCTTGGGAAATCCCTCGTGATTGGCTGGTGCTTGGGAAACTACTTGATATTGTCAGGAACTTGGGAAATCCCTTGTGATTCAGTGGTGCATGGGAAATGTCTTGTGATTGGCTGACGATTGTGAAACTCCCTGTGATTGGGTGAGTGGCAAATGCTTGTCTTGGTTTTCAAAAATACTCTCTCAATTGGTGTTTTCCTTAGAATGCTCTGACTTGTGCAAAACCCCCTTAATGTCTACACTTGCCACTGTTTAGTTATCCTATACATCTCTTCTACTTGAAGCCCTTATTGCGTCTGGATGCATACTGGCTATGTCAAGGGAGACTGCTCAGCCAATTACAATAGATCATATTGAAAAAGGATTATTCTTGCAGTGTTACCAGTTCTGAACAGTTTGACACAAGACCGTCTTACATATGGCTATCCAACACAATGAGACTCTACAACGAGAGACGTACAAGCCTGAGAATCCGCCACTGGCTAGTGATTGAGGAGTAGTGAATAATCAAACAATGATTAGAAGGATGACAGTGATGTCCGAGATAATTGCTGAGGATGGCACAGACAGCCGCCGTACTGTAGATTAGAGAAAGAGGCCAGGAAATCTCCATCAGCTGACAGCGATCACCTCTTATGCCTAATGCACTCATAGGTAGTAAACAGGGCCAGCTCTAGGGGGTGTTCGACCTAAGCAGTCGAACAGGGGCGCCACCCATAGAGGGCGCACCCTTCCCCAGCATCCCGATTTCAGCAGGACAGTACTGTCCCGCTATTCCACACGTGGGCCGAAGTGGCCTGCGGGTGGTCAAATCGGGAGGTTGGGGACCCCCACCAACGCAGCTGTGCGGCTTTGCCGGAACCCTGGAGTCTGAATGGATGCTGCGTGCATGAGCGCGGCATCCATTCAGTGCCTTGAGAGGGCTGAGCCCAGCTAGTGAGGCTTCCCCCAGCCTGACATTTGGAGGCATGCCATGGGAGCACGCCCCTCAGAAAACGGCATGTAAGGAGGCGTGACCTGTGGTAATTAGACCACGCCCCCATTTTTGGCAGCCATGCGCGATAATGAGCGCAGAGCACTCGGCCGGCACAGGGCGCTATTAGCCCTGGAGCCGGCCCTGGTAGTAAATATGGCTAAATTGACTAATAGAAAGTGGTGCCGTTAGCATGTACAGTACAGTATTCTCTATACATATGAAGGTGCAAAATACAGACGGACTCTGCTGGAGTCTAGCCTCTGTATTGTTGGTTTGGAGAGTGTGTTACTTGCTCCCTGTAATTTAAATCTAGCAAATTGTGGGTCTGATTCTAAGTCGCAGGCTAAGAGGCTGTAGCTGCCGGCACCCGCAGAATCCTGATTTACTACCTTATGTTAATGCACGTATCCATAGGGATAACTGCATTAAAAAAATCCTTACAAGAAAGTGAGGAACACCCCAAAAAAGTACTTTCATTTTGGGGGTGAAAAAGTGCAAAGTCGGGGTACAAGCATAAAAAGTAGCGAAATAGACTTCTGGGGGGGTCTGCAAGTTTGGGTAAGGTGTTCTTAAGATTGCAGGCACTTACTTCAGGTGCGTTTTTCACGTTTATTAAAACTTCACTTTAGCAACTTTAAAATATCAAGTACCCCAAATTTGATAGGACTACTTATTTTCGCAAAAAAAAAAAAAACTGCCTAAAGCCATTCCTCACCACTTGTGCAAATTAGAAGCTATTGACACAACTTAAGTACGCAAAATAGCTATATTAGGGCGATGCGGGCACATCAACGTCAGTCCATCTTTTGGGGGAGTCAGGCTGGTTTCCCCAATTCTGACAACACTTTCCACTCGTTTCACATTCGCGTGTTTTTTTTTTATTGAATACGGCGAATAGCGGGGGCGTGCGTGAAAAGTTTTCTCGGCCAAAACACGCGATGCCGGCGAAAAGTACGGCATGCACAACTTTTCAGCGGGTGCGAAACTAGTAACTGATTGAATACCGCCCTAAGGTTTAAAACATCTCCCCTAAAGGATAAAAAGCAAATATTACTGCCGCAGTAAAAGGAATGACACATAGTAATGAGCTACAGTACATCTCAGGAGTTGGGGATGTGCGCATTGGAAGTGTTGCTGCAGCCGTTTGGCGTGTCAGTGCGCAGACTTTATCAGAGGAAGTACGTCTGTCTGCCTAGGGACATCTGTTAACCATATAAATGAGCATAGTGAGTCCTTAATCTGTTCGGTTTCTGTGACTACTATGGCATTATAGATAAATATAGATTCACATTCTCCGCACAAATATGTGATTGTCATGATTTACATAAATTACAATTGGATATAATCTGGATGTATCTGCACTTGATAAAAAAGTATTTAAAGAAGATATTACCTGCTGAAATAAGATGAAGACCTGTAAGGGCATCTGTGTGCAGAGGAATCAGATGTTAGCACATCAAGGATATCAGCGGTCTTGAAGTAACGTCCTGTGTGGTCTGTGTCTTTCCCTGTGTGTGTGTGTGAGGGTGGGTTCCTCAGTGAGAACTCACAGGGTACTATGGCGGAACATGGTACCTGAGCAAGACCAGCCTCTTCCCCGTATTTTAAAAAAGATTTAAATTAACTAAGAACTAAACCATACTAACAATCACAAACTACCAAATGAATGTATGCTAAAAAAAAAAAAAAACAACAAAACTTTCAAGCACCCTGACTGCCCCAAGTTTACAGCCGCAGTTTGTGTTCGTTAAAAAATGCTCCAAATGCAACCATATGCAAAGCGGTAATTATCTTAAGATGTGTGCCACTTTTCTAGGCCTTGCTCTGACCCGGCATCATCCCCAGTACATTCAAACAAAAATATTGCCACAAAAATATGTTGTTTTACTTTCCGCGCTGATCAGATGACAGTGACAGCCATTTTAGCTCTTTGATAGAATACAAAAACAGCAATAAACATATTTGTTTTATAAACTTTTTTTTTTTTAATTATTATTATTATAGAGAATATCACAAACAGAGGTTAGGTTAAATAGACTGTAATGGTCAGTGGCAGACTCTCATTTTATAAAGGGAGAACAGACATTATAATTAACTGCACCTGAATTAAAACACCAGTTTAATGCTTGCGCTTGTTAGGAATAGCGGTGCCTGAGGCCGGTGACCACAGGAATATTTGTTTACAAACCGCAGCCGATGAGCAGCTGAAGTTGTCACGTAACCACAGTACACAGTACGGAAAAGATCGAATACTGGTATTAACCCTTTAGTTCCACAGCTGTTTCTAGTGATACTGAGGCCTCTAATACCCCTTTCAGACCTGACACACAGGAAATTCCCGGATCTCAGGGCCTGATTCAGAGCCGGACGCTATTTGCGGACGGTCGTTCTGAAAAAGGGGCCGGATATTTAAATGAAGCGCTCGCTCTTTGCGGTCTGTTGACGCCTCTATGTCAGAACGAGCGAACGAAACATGCGCTCGCTATTTTGTAAAGACGCCCCCTGGCCGCTCGCATCTTACGTCATCTCCGCTATTTATTAGATTAATCGAGTACATCGAACGGTGTATGAATTGCTCGCTATTCTTGTGGTAGCATTTTCCTACCGCAATCGTGCGAGCAGTTCAGACTAAAAGACAACCAAGTGATGTGGTCGATGACGCTGCTTTGTTAATTATGCACACCCTTAAAACGCCCGTTTTGACCTTTTGGCACGCCTGCGTTCTGATCTCCACTCCCCGTTTTCAAACACCTTCCCCTGTTACCACTCACAAACGCCTCATCCTGTCACTCAAATTAGCAGGCATTCGCTATTTTGCGAGCACACGATTTCCGACCGCACTGACTGGTTGACGCATGCGCATTACGACCCATACGCATGCGCAGATGTGCGAACATCGCTTGGAATGAACGAGCGGCTGCTTACGAGCGGCTCTGAATCAGGCCCTCAGTCTGACCCTGGTAAACAGCAGGGCCGTGTACCCGGGATTTTGTTCCAGGTTGTTTGTTATCAGATACAGTAAATCAAAATCTCGGGTCGATGCGCATTCGCGTGCAAAACCCCCTGATTTTGAAGTAGGTCTGAAAGGGGTATTATTAAAATGTTTCAGAGCTGGAGTAGGTGAAAAAGTATTATTCATTTATATAGCACTGGCATATTACACTATACAGAGAATATTTGTCCTAAAGGGTTGGATGTACTAAAGTCATAGTTGTCTACTTTTAATTTCTCCTCCCCGGGAGATGTCCGGGGAGGAGAAGCAAGTGAGTTTTGATGGGGACGGGGCCTGATGGTTTGCTAAATGATGCAATTAATGAAGAATTGCGTTATTAAGCCCCGCCCCCCTACATGGGGAGCTGCGATCGCCGCAGAAATTCTCCCCATTCTGCCCACTTCACTAGGAAGAATGCGGGAGAAGTGCCTTTCCCTTCCGGGAGTGCAGGGGGTTACAAAAAAACCGGGAGGGTAGGCATGTATGACTAAAGTGCAAAATGCGGTAAAACCCCCAGAAAATGCTGTTTTCGGGGGTTTTACCTCATTTTCCATATGAACAAAGCACCAGAATGCAATGCATTCCGGTGCTCGGTCCCGGTTTGCAATACTTATGGGCTTCTTATCGGGACGCTCCCACTGAGAGGGATCCAATCAGATCCCTCCCATCTCCCCCCATGGCTCGCGACCTTCTGCGCATGCGCAGAAGGACGCCAGAGAGACTTCTAAATGTTAAGCCCGATGAGAGGCGGGATGTACCCGATGAGAGGCGGGATGTACCCGATGAGAGGCGGGATGTACCCGATAAGAGGTGGGATGTACCCGATCAGAGGCGGGATGTTCCCGATAAGAGGCGGGATGTAACCGATGAGAGGCGGGATGTAACCGATGAGAGGCGGTATGTAACCGATGAGAGGCGGGATGTAACCGATGAGAGGCGGGATGTACCCGATGAGAGGCGGGATGTACCCGATGAGAGGCGGGATGTACCTGATGAGAGGCGGGATGTACCTGATGAGAGGCGGGATGTACCCGATGAGAGGCGGGATGTACTGCACGGTGGATGCGATGCTTAGTACATTCCGGCCATAGTCTTTTGTTTAATAGTATGTGACTAATTGGGAATTTTGTAGTTCAAATGTTCTAACTGTTCCAGCAGAACCAAGGCCGGCCGTGTCCTTAGCGCAATGATTAGAATATGGATATTATCCATCAACAAATATTGTGCAAAGCACACAGGCATTCCGATTTCCTTACAGATCCGCAGGGCAGCTGCTAGTCCATACACAGTGTTCCGCTTCTAAAAATAATAATAAAAAGAATAAATGAGAAAATATTTTCATCCAACGCCTACTGTATAATAGTACAATTTCTTTTGTTTGAACCTGCAGGACAAGTACATATTCTGTCTGTAGTCATTCCGTACAGCCCGTAAGGATGCTTTAGAGGAACATCTCAAGGTTATGGGGAAGGTAGAAGTAGTACAGCGAGGTCTGTGACAGGATAATGTGATTACATGCAATGCATGAAGCACGTGACCGAAATGTATGTTTAAATTTGTTATCGATATGTAAAATAATGAAATGTAGAATTACTGAGTAACATTTACAAATCTGGCACAGAGAGAAAATTCAAACTAATTTTTTTTATTTTAAACTGTACAAAGTTTTTGGTGTCACCTATATTATTACTATAGCGAACATATATTCTGCAGAGCTTGTCAGAGAATGTTTAGTCAGTCACACTAGGGTTCATTCACATTCACCTACCAGTATGTTTTTAGATTGTGGGAGAAAACCGGAGTATCTGGAGGAAACTCATGCAAACACAGGGGGAACATATAAACTCCACACAGATAGGGCCTTGGTATGAATCAAGCCCAGGACAGCAGTGCTGTGGGGCAGCAGCAAGCTAGTCACTGCGCCACCATGCTGCCAAACTCCTGAGCTTTGTTGTTGTTAGGTTTTGAGATCCTCGCACTAAGATAATCCCAAGAGGTTGTAACTACAATAGAGCTCGTCTCGCTTTATTGAAAATATAAGTTTGGTGTTTGCCAGCAGAAAATGCTGCTAATCTTATAGCCTGATCCCCACCTTTGTGATCACTCGGCTGATCGTGTAAACCAGTGGCATAACTTCATCCCAGTTGCCCGGAGGCAAGATAAATGTTGTTGCCCCCCCCGCACAAATTTAAATTTACCACCCCCCAGCACCTATGCCAGCCCCAGCTGCCATCCCCCCTATACAGTTCCTCTTATTTACTGCCCCCAGTAGTGCCCCTCATACAGTGCCCCCAGTAGTGCCCCATACACAGTGCCCCCCTATGTAGTCTCCCCAATAGTGGTCCCCCTATGCAGTGCCCCCAGTAGTGCCCCTTACATAGTGCCCCCAGTAGTGCCCCTTATACAGTGCCCCCAGTAGTGCCCGATATACAGTGCCCCCCTATGTAGTGCCCCCAGTAGTGGTCCCCCTATGCAGTGCCTCCAGTAGTGCCCCTTATACAGTGCCCACAGTAGTGGGTCCCCCCTATGCAGTGCCCCCAGTAGTGGTCCCTCTATGCAGTGCCCCCAGTAGTGATCCCTCTATGCAGTGCCCCCAGTAGTGGTCCCTCTATGCAGTGCCCCCAGTAGTGGTCCCTCTATACAGTGCCCCCAGTAGTGGTCCCTCTATGCAGTGCCCCCAGTAGTGGTCCCTCTATGCAGAGCCCCCAGTAGTGCCCGTTATACAGTGCCCACAGTAGTGGTCCCTCTATGCAGTGCCCCCAGTAGTGGTCCCTCTATACAGTGCCCCCAGTAGTGGTCCCTCTATGCAGTGCCCCCAGTAGTGGTCCCTCTATGCAGTGCCCCCAGTAGTGGTCCCCCTATGCAGTGCCTCCAGTAGTGCCCCTTATACAGTGCCCACAGTAGTGGGTCTCCCCTATGCAGTGCCCCCAGTAGTGGTCCCTCTATGCAGTGCCCCCAGTAGTGGTCCCTCTATGCAGAGCCCCCAGTAGTGGTCCCTCTATGCACTGCCCCCAGTAGTGGTCCCTCTATGCATAGCCCCCAGTAGTGGTCCCTCTATGCAGTGCCCCCAGTAGTGGTCCCTCTATGGAGTGCCCCCAGTAGTGGTCCCTCTATGCAGAGTCCCCAGTAGTGGTCCCTCTATGCAGTGCCCCCAGTAGTGGTCCCTCTATGCAGAGCCCCCAGTAGTGGTCCCTCTATGCAGTGCCCCCAGTAGTGGTCTCTCTATGCAGAGCCCCCAGTAGTGGTCCCTCTATGCAGTGCCCCCAGTAGTGGTCTCTCTATGCAGTGTCCCCAGTAGTGGTCCCTCTATGCAGTGCCCCCAGTAGTGGTCTCTCTATGCAGTGTCCCCAGTAGTGGTCCCTCTATGCAGTGTCCCCAGTAGTGGTCCCTCTATGCAGTGCCCCCAGTAGTGGTCTCTCTATGCAGTGTCCCCAGTAGTGGTCCCTCTATGCAGTGTCCCCAGTAGTGGTCCCTCTATGCAGTGCCCCCAGTAGTGGTCTCTCTATGCAGTGTCCCCAGTAGTGGTCTCTCTATGCAATGTCCCCAGTAGTGGTCCCTCTATGCAGTGCCCCCAGTAGTGGTCTCTCTATGCAGTGTCCCCAGTAGTGGTCCCTCTATGCAGTGCCCCTTACATATATAACACAAGACAGACACACACAGATCACTTACCTGAATCCCCGTTCCTGCGCCCACCACGGTCCGCTCCTCTGTCCTCCCGCTCGGCACTATGGGAGAAATGTCATGATGTCTCTCCCATCACCTCTGCGGGAGCTGGAAGGCGGAGCTCATGAGTGAGCTCCAGCTCGGCTCCCTCCGTGGACGAAGCAGCCAATGAGAGTCTGGCTGACTCTCATTGGTTGCTAAAACAAGTACATTGCCGCCACCGGCGGTGCGTTTGTTACTGTGTAGTGCGGATTGCACTCACTGTGGTCTGTACTACACTTACTGATCGGTGGGCAGGGGGGGTTTCTGGGTACTCAGAACCCCCCCTGCATGTGCGGATGGGCTCAGGCGGGTGGCGGCGGTCCCATGCTACATGACGTCCGCGACCATAGAGCACTCCGGCAGCAGCAGGTCCTAGAGGAGGAGCGCCGATCAGCAGCAGCGCTCCTCCTCCATGTGGCTCCTCTGTTCCTCAGGCTGCAGCAGATGTATACGGAGCGGCCGGGTGACAATGGAGTCGAGTGCCCCCTTCAGAGCTGGCGCCCTGCGGCAAATGACTCCATTGCCTCCGGGAGTTCCACCACTGGCGTAAACACTCCCGATCAGCTGAGCAGTGTGCACCCAGCCTGACCCCCTGCAAGCCCCGGACACACTGCGCTAGAAATGGCTCAGTGTGTACGGGCTTCTATGGGATCCGGAGGTCGGGCTGATAAATATTAAATAGCACTAAAGATGCGACCTCCCGATCATGACTGTTTCAGGTTTTTGGTTAGCGCTCTTGCAATGCTCTTCCATACACACCTATGCAATCGTTGGCCCTGAGGATTGTGTAGGTGTGTACTATGTACCCAGCTTTAGAGCATACTTGCTTAGTCTGCCAGATTTTCGGGAAGTCCTCATGGATCCCCCAGCAGTTGGACACCCTCCCGGATACCATTTAACTTTCTTCTGAATTGGACAGGGTCTTGATGTCAATCATTTGCGCAGCTTTTCCTAATGTCACAGATCAAAGCTTTTACCGATGCTTTGCTTAATCCATGCGCCTCAATGTTTCTTTCATGGGCATTGCTCAAATGGTAAAGTGTACTCTACACCGAAACATACTAAGAGGCATATTCAATTAGCCACGAAAAGTCCTGGACTTTTCGCATGCTGGACTTTTTTTGCAGACATCGCTGCTTATCCCCGTATTCAAATTCAAATCAGCGAAAACGGAACCCGGTGAATTCGAAACCAGGGAAAAGTCCTTTCAGATTTGGGGAAATCAGCCTGACACCCCCCCCCCAAAAGAAGCACTGATATTGGGGATCACTATAGATGCCCCCAAATAGGCCTGCTGAAGGTATTTGGGGTCCTTAAATGATCTCAATAGGTGCTATTTAGCCTCTTTGCATAAGTGGTGAAGAATAACATTTATAATTTTTTTTGGCAGGAAATAAGTAGTCCCAGCAAATTTGGGGTACATGAAAATGGGGGACAGCATATTTTGAAGTTGCTAAAGTGGTTTTAAAAAACTTTACAAATCCACCTGCTGCAAACACCTGCAATCTTAAAAACACCTGGGGCATACTTGGGGACCACCCTGGAGTCTATTTAGCTAGTTTTTAAGTTTGCACCCCAAAACCCCAATTCTGCACTTTTTTCCGCCGGGTTTCATAGGCAAATCTTTTTCACCTATTCCAATGCATTGACTTTCCGCAGTGGTGAAAAGTCTTTGGAATTGAATACGGGATAAGTTTCCGCCTGGCGAAATGACGTCACTGGCGAAAACTTTTAGACGAAAACGGGTTATCGCAGCTAATTGAATACGTCCCTGAGATGGAAATTAGAGAGATGCCTTCTTATAAGATTATGATATGCTGGGGGATTCTTCAGGCTCTTAATGAGATCGCATTTAGCAACCAGCCAGACATCTGCTTTCATTATCTACCTTGCCCAAGACTGTTATAAACTAATTGCTGATTGGTTGTTCTGGTTCAGTGTATATATTTGTAGAGGGTTTTAAAACAGCATTTTTTTATTTTCAAAGGACGTGTTAGGTTCTGTCTTACAGTCAGGGTACTGTAACAAGAGTATGAAATCTGTAAGAAACAATAAAAAAGGAACTGCTGCAGGACAGGTATATCACTATACAGTTAACGCAGCGAGTGTCACATTCAGTTATGAATTATATATTCACTATGGCAATATTAGAACCCAGTGGCAGAGACACAGGATAGCAGCACTAATGAGCAGAATACAGGTGCGATGTATTGCTCACCTGTCAGCAGGCTGTGTAGCTGATCTCGTAGATGGGCAGTCTGGGTCTGCTATAATATCCAGCAGGTGGGAACCGCATAGGAGAAGGCAAAGAAAAAGTATTGTAACCATTCCAGGTAATAGTCACGGGGTTTAAGCAGGACAAGTGTCTGTAAAGGGAGCCAGATTGTACAAATACAGAGGTCTCTAGAGTAAAAGCCGCATCGGTACACGGATTATGTTGATGAGGCAGGCGGAAGAGTAGCCAAGAATGAAAGCCAAGGTCGACAGCAGGTACAGTATAATAAGTCAGATTCACTGTATCTCCAGGAATTGAATTTAGGGGTCTATTTACTAAGCCTTAGATGGAGATAAACTGAACAGAGATAAGGTCCCAGCCAATCAGCTCCTAACTGCCATGTCACAGGATGTGCATGAAAAATGACAGTTAGGAGCAGGTTGGTTGGGACCTTATCTCCATTCACTTTATCTCCATCCAAGGCTTAGTAAATAGATCCTTTAATCACCTAGCACTGAGTGCCAGGTGAGTTCCCTCTTTATAAGCTAAGAGGCGTGTTTCAGAGTCCAGACCGGTGTCTTCACTTTGCGCATACATATACTGGAGACCATGACGCCGGGAGCTGCCTCTCCATCCACATTCCCAGGCGAGGATGCCAAATGCCCAAGACCCATAATATCTGGCCAACTTCTTAAAAAAACAGATTTCTTACTTGCTGGTATAGCAGATTGTGAAAATAATACTTACACTTGCACACTACAATTCAAGAAGAACGAGTGTGAGGGTGGCTGCAAGCTATTTATTCTAAGGTTTATGTCATGTGATATTTGTGGATGCCTCCTGATTGGCTGTGAGAAGAATGGAGGAGCCCAGCTCCTAGCTTGAGTGGAGGAGCCCGTTAGTAAAAAATGATTAGAGTAAGTGGTAGTACAGCTTTAAGAACCAGCTCTCAGGTTGCCGTGTAAGATTTAGATGGCAGTACCCTGATTACAGGTGCTGTAGGGATTGAGTTTTAATTACAGGCTCAGTAAATCTCACCCGGTAGCGGAGTGCTCATTGGGCCACCTGAAGTGAATGCAGGCCTGGAAATGTGCCGCTCATTACAGATACCTGTTGTGTACCACATAATGTTTGTGGGAAGAAGTCTGAACAGTTAATGAGCAGTTGGATCTCGGAAGAGCACAATAACCTCCTCTGGCAGCCAGCTAGCAATGGATGTTTACCTGCCAAACAAATGAGTCTGGCGCCCTTGAATAGGCCTCTCGCACACGCGGTGGGTTCATTGGGAATATCTGCCTGAGTAGTGTCACAGAGTGACAGTGTGAGAGTGTAGAGAAGGGCCTGATGGATGAATCACCTACGTCCCCCTGTTGCTTGCTGTCTATAATGTCTTTCTGGGCCAGTTGAAGCTGGGAAAAAAGCAGAGTATATACTGTACTGTACGTACATAATATTCACCCATCTATAGATGTCATGTCACATTTTGCAGGCCCTGTTTCACTATAAAGGAACAGTACAAGTGACGGCAAGAGGAAAAAAATTAAATAAATTTAGGGTCCCGTCTACGGCCACATTTTAGTATATTTCTATTTAAGCTTTGATAAGTTACATGAATCACACAACCACTTTAAAGTGGCATCTGTCACAAGAACAGCGATACGGTACCTTTGCCATTGACGTAAAGAGTAATTGCGCTGAGCCCAATTATTATTATTATTACAGTCATTTGTCATTCTGTATTTTTTTTACAGAGGCAAATGCTGTATAAAAACATAAAGAAAAAAAATTATGTATTTAAAGAAAAAAAACTGAGCAAGTAATGTCATATGCAAGCGTGGCAACGTCTAATATTCCATGATTATATCTGGATAATTGATCACAACAAGATACAGTATATGGCAAAACTGTGAAAATGTATTTAAAAAATAGGCATAAAATGTGTCTATATTTACGCTAGATGTGCGCTACCTGTCATGTATTCAGTTACGGTGGCGTTTATTCGCCTATTTGCTATTAGGAGAGTGCAGGTTACATTAAGGAGAGATTGTCCAGAAGTAATCAAGTCCTTTGACTTTTGTACTTCAAGTTGGGGAACACAGGGGGGAGATTTACTAAGCTCTGGAAGGTAAATTGGAAAGTGTTAAATTACCAGCCACTCAGTACCTAACTGTCATCTTACAGGCTGTGTTCGAAAAAAATGACAGTTAGGAGCTGATTGGTTGGTAGTTTATCACTCTCCAATGTATCAGAGCCGTAACTAGATTTTTTGGTGCCCTGTGCCAGAGAGAGCATTGGCACCCCCCCACCCCCATTATTTTTTAAATAGGGACATAAGATAGTGCACCTGAAAAAGGGCCATAGCCTCATGGGGAAGGGTCAGGGAAGAGATAGAGGAGGCCAGGAGATGCTGGGGATATAAGAAGAGGACACTACAAGTGAGAATGATAATCAACAGGATAATTGACAAGCCCAAACAGTGCCCCCTGCCCTGCAGTGCCCTGTGCCATGGCACTGGTCACACTACCCTAGTTACGGCCCTGCAATGTATCACTTTCCAGAGCTTAGTACATCTGCTCTGGTTTGGCAAGCCACCCCCTGCCCCGCCTACAAATCGGTGTGAGCTGTCGATCACCATCGACAGCCGCCCCGTTTTGCAGTAATCCTCGGAGTGAGAGAATTTCTCTCTCACTCCAGGGCTTGCGCACGCACAGTCTGGCCGCTGCGCATGCGCGGGGGCACTACATCGACCCGCTTGCAAGTGCATCGGCGCTTGCGAGCGGGTCTGAATGAGACCCAAAGTACATTCTATCACCTAATTCCCTATAATTCAGAAGTTGCAGACGCATGCTGCGATCTCCTTGCCGATGGAACCAGAGATCTGCAAACAAACAGTGGTTTAGAATGGCACCAAACACGGTCAGCTTATTATGTACTAAACCTTAGATATCAAATACATTCATTTCACGACATAATTGATAACGAATAAAACCTCTAATATTAACCTTAATGCTAGGGAACCTTTCAGTATAAGTGTGCAATGTGTAAGTGTGGGGATATTAAGTAAAGATGCTAGTATGCATTGTGCTCTACGTGTTTGTGGAGTACACCATGGTACGTGCTTTGCGGGGTTGTTCATATTATGTGTATTAATAGATGTACGTATTGTATTGTGAGGACTTTTAATGTAGGGCAGTGGCAGACGCACGACGCTAATAATCATAATATAGCGGCGTACACGGAGGTATTGTGTAGGCGCTGCAAGATGGCATCGTGCAGACAACACAAAATGGCGTTGTGCAGATATTATTTTTACAATTTAGGTCTCAGGCAAAAATCCGGCTTCGACACACGCCTCTCAGATGTAGCAGTACACGCCCACTTTATTGCCGCGCTCATAGGTGCTGCTTTCACAATCCCCCTGAAATGCTATTTCAAAAGTAGGCAAGTATGGCCCAGGGTCCAGGCACTGGCAGCGGGCAGTGGCACTGACTCCCACACCAGCTAGTCAGTCCTCTCCTCCAGTCTTCCCCTCCCAGGCCACACTGGCGCTGCTCGCCTCAGGCTTAGACAGGGTACAGGGCATATTTGCCTACTTTTGAAAAAGCGTCAGGGAGAGTGTGAAAGCAGCACCTATGATCGCGGCGGTAAAGTGGCCGTGTCCTGCTACATCTGAGAGGCGTGTCATAAAATTGATTAACATCCACATGTTAATGAGCCCCAAAGCAGTTAGTAAGATCAACTTGTTGATGAAAACACACTGATACTTCTCAGAAAACACATGTAGCCATAGGGATCATTGTGCCTTATAACCAATGCAGGGAAATTATACTAATGAACCCATTTGAATGTATATATCTCTGTTTTTTATTTTATATAACAGTGTCATAAAGGTGAAATGAGGGAGATTGGTAGACTCTTCAGGGAGACAGGGAGATTGCTTCTATTTCAGGGAGTCTCCCTGACAATGAGAGAGAGTTGGCAAGTATGGTCCAGGAAGAGAGAGAATGTCACTCTCAGGGGTATATTTGCTAAAGTGAGAGTTTTTAGAAGTGGAGATGTTGCCCATAGAAACCAAACAGATTCTACTTAACATTTAACTAGCACCTTCTAGAAGATAATAGCTAGAAACTGATTGGCTGCTATGGGCAACACCTCCACTTATAAAAAACTCTCCCCTTAGTAAATATACCCTTCAGAGTCAGCCAGGCCTTCGCTTAGCATGAATAGCCACCGGTCGCCCACAGCAGACTCCAGAGAGGGCGGGCGCGGCTGTATAAGGGGTAGGCTGGCGTGCTGCAGCACATCGTGATCCCTATGATGTCACACGCAGCACAGCTGTAGGGGGCCCGGGGACACCGTCTGAGCCGACAGAACTAGTGATCAGTGCTGCCCCCAGGCTGAAGAGAAGATGAGCAGCTTGATATCGAAAATCCCGGCGTTTTTTCCGTTAAATCCTGAGATTCCGCCAATCCCGAGATTGGCTTCCCTAGTCTTGTGTATAGGTGCCATAACCTTAAACATTATATAAAACTACGACACAACAGGATTGGTAGTAAAGTAGGGTTAGCTATTTATTGAAAAGATCAACAATATAAAGAATGTATAGTGGCAGGAAAGGGCATCCATTAAACTCCCTAGCCGCAGTTACCCATAAGACTTACTTACTTATTAACGCTAAAACTACTTATCTAAAATAAACACACAGACAACGAGAGTTGGGATTAATTTAGGTAAAATTTATTTTGGCGTCAACCAATTAAATTTCCTGCAATTTCCTGAGTATTAAATTAATTAAAGTCAGTATGGTGGCCGGACAACAAAGAACAGAACAACATACAACAATAACACAAATGTAAATCATTCGCTGGTGTTCAGCTCTCCTGAGAAGCACGCCCAGACCGGCTATGTCATTTCCCAGCAGGGACTATAATAAATAAAAGGAGAGCGCACCAATCTAAAACACCTAACCAATCAGCTACAAAGTTCTGTTCTTTCCACCATAACACAAACACCACATATAGACAAACGGGTGGGAGGGAGGAATTACCAGAAGAAAAAGAGGCTATCACTGAGGGACCAGCACTGATAAAACACATAAACACACCTTCTACAACCTGATAGGCTGAACCATCGAATACAAAGCATACAAAAAAAAAAAGGAGGGGAGTTAACACAACCCTTAAAGGGCCACTGCTCCTACAACCTCGGGGTTTAACCCAGCTCACGCATAATATATGCCTTACGCTCCTCTAATCATCGCAGCCCAGCAGTGCACCAACACAAACACATAACATGCATTGCTGGTGGAGTGCGCCCTATGGGTGCTTACAACCCAAAACTAAAAAGGGTATCCAACTCATCCTTGCAACATAACAAGTCACCCGAAAAGGTGTATTGCTGCCCCTGGTGGGGTGATTCAGACTTCAGTCAAAAATGAGTGCACCCAAAAAAAAAACTGTACCCGAGCTGAATGACCTGCTGCTCTTCCTCCACCCACCAATGTAGAGTCACCCATAATGCACAGGAACTCCGCCCATGCATAGAGGCTCCACCCACCAATGTAGAGTCACCCACCATGCACAGGAACTCCGCCCATGCATAGAGGCTCCACCCTCCAATGGAGAGTCACCCACCAGGCATTGGAACTCCCTCTATGCTAAGGGGCTCCTCCCTATGAACAGAGAATCCCCAATCCAATGCAGAGTCGCATGACATGCACAGTGAGTCCATCTATGCACAACCCCCCTCACCTACCATGTAGAGTCCCCCACCGTGCACCATATAGTATCGCTTAGATGCTCCGACACAAGTAGCAATTATTTCTTAATTTAGCATCTGTGTCGCATCATATCTGTATCCAAAGTTGCCTGATACAGAGGTGGAAGCACTGCCGATTTCCGATGTAGTGGAGCGATTTTTTGCAATTAAGACGCACCATAGGTGGCACCAATCGGTATTACAGCGTGTATGGGCGTTGACAATAGACGCCTCAGTCCTTTTACATTCGGGAGCACTGATGTGCGGGAAGGACCTTGTATCGGCATTTGCATAAAGTCGCAGATGTGCGACCGCCAATAGACGCAGCTGTGAAGTTCAGCATGGCGGGGCTCACTATTCTAGCATTCTAGCATTTTGTTGATTCCTATTGTTACACCGGACAGTGAGGTAAACAAGAGCAAAATGATACAAGATCATGGTAACTGCCGGCAGCTGTTTTGCATAAGACTTCATTAAATCAGATTGATGAGCTGTGTTCCATTACAGAGAATACCATCGAGCCCTTTCCGGAGGTCATAAATTGCTCCTTACAATATATCCCTTAGTTTCACAAAAAGAGAGATCGGCCTGCTAAGTATAGGCTCATTTATTCATGCTCTAATTGTGATAAGGAAATATGGAACCAAACCCGAAATGATTTTGGAGAAAAAGTTCTGCTGCAGAGATTGCGACGATTTATATTTTTCATTAAGTCTGGGCCCTTTATCGTTTAATCACACAAAGACCGCGTGAGAGGTGCTGCTTGTAGAAACAGCTTCTAATTTTAGACTACAGCAGTTTAATAAGACGCTCCACACTGTGAGAAGTTTATTTGTTCGGGGAAAAAAAAACAACCCTCTGCCTCTGATCAGCTTTAAGATGAAAATCTCTGTGTTAGAATAAACTACTGCTGGGATGCATAATAAGTTAGTAGATTTCAAATCGGCACATAATAAAAAAACAAAAACTTCTTTAATCCAATTCAATATTGTGCACAGATTTAGTTACACTCACTTTCTTAAGTTATTGTTTTATGTGTTTGAAGGATCTATCTATCTATCTATCTATCTATCTATCTATCTATCTATCTATCTATCTATATATATCTATATATCTATATATATATATATATATATTTGGCATTGAAAAATTATTTATTTGTGTTGAATATATGTGAACTGTACTACTGGCAATGGTATAAGCAGATAGTTTATACCAGCAGAGCATAAGTCACCAAACAGCCCTGGACTTAACCGATAGTGCGTTTTTTTGAGTGTTAGTAAGTTTATACAGCTGTACTCACTGTTATCTGGGTGGAGTGGAACTTCAGCGGAACATACAGAGCACCAGCCCAAGTTAGAAATGTTAGAAGGTATGCAGTGGATATATCATAGGCAGGCTTGCTGACTTTCTGGCTGCCCCTTCCGGGAGGGAGAAGCCAGATCGGCATTACAGGGGGGGCATGGCCATCACGAGGAGGCGGGGCTGGCCAGACTATGTTTGTTTGTGGGCGGCGCGGGGGTGGCGCTACGCGATCGCATCATTTTGGGCCCGCCCCCGCTACACAATGCCAATATTACAGGCATTGAGAAGCAGGGGGCGGAGCCAAAATGACGTGATCCGGCATGAATCGCGTCACCCCCCCCACTGCGGGGGTTTCTAAGGTAAGTGCAGGGGGATTGGAGGGGTGGGCGGCAGCCGAGAGGATTGCCTGCCTTCCTGGGAGGTCGGGAGCGGCACCTGATTTTTGGGAGGCTCCCGACCAAATCGGGAGGGTAGGCAAGTATGATCATAGGGTCTCAGTAGAACTAAGTGAAACATGTCCATTTCCCGCTGTGGCACTCTAACACAGTGACCAGTGGAGCCTGTATGCGCAGAAGACTAAATGGTGGCCATCTTGGTAAGGTACTGATGCTTCCCTAAAGCTGAGTCATGGAGACTGTGCAGTAGCGCTCTCCATATTTTAACAGTTGCACTGTTAAAAGATTTATCATATTGTACACTGTTGTGATAAGCCTGCCGACTAACAGAGGTGGTCAAGACACAGACAAGGGGTCAGCTATATATATTATATACAGTGTATATATATATATATATATATATATATATATATATGTAGCCCCTCCAATTCTAAGGATGGTAGCTATATATGTATATATTTTATCCTTATATTGTGTGCCTCCACCTAGGATACTTTATAAGGGCTATCCTAGGGTTGCCCTAATATATAATTTGTATAATGAAATGTTTTGTTTGGATTCAAATATTTACACAGTACTTATAAATCAACATTTATACATTGCACTTAAATCAATACCTGTCTCCTTTCTTCCTTCACAGCTTCCCGATGAAAGACGTCCGTCAGATACCTTAAGGTAAGTAGTTCTATACAAGGTTATTGTTTTTATACATATATTGTCATCATATATCAGGCCTCACAAAGTATACGCATAAATATACAGGTAATATTACAATACAATTCCCATGAACATTCCCTCCCCATGCAATAAATCCGCTATACTGTAATGAAACTATACTGATGGATTTCTGTAAATAACATTCACAGTTAAAATATATAATAGTTAATTCCGTGAAGAGAATAAATGAAGATGAGTCTATATCAAGAGTCCTGTCTCTTCAACTAAAATGTCTTAGTCCTAAAGAGTAGAATCCAGGATTATCCTAGGCAAGAGAATAAGTTTATAGGATGAGCCCCAGATTTATCCAAGTTTATGCATCCTTTTAGGGCTTATATATATGTACGAAAATCCTCTGACTCTGTAACTTACATAAAGATATACATAAAAGTCTCTAGAGTGTAGTAGCCAGTGCTTTGTCTACTGCAATACTCCTATTCTGAATTCCAAACTTGAGATCAGAATTCACACTGTACTATAGACGTGTAATGCTACAATTCTATCCTTCCTCTATTTGATACTTTTCTCCTGCGTTGGCTATACAGGTGCATATAGCAGTATTATATCCCTTAATTCATAGTGCCTTGCTGACAAGAAAGGGATTCTGGGGCCTATTCATTAACCGTAAAAATTCAATGGAGATAATTAGCTTTAGAACTCTCATGGAGTTCTAGCTAATTATAGGTGGAATTCATCATTCCACCTCTCCATAAGTATCTATTCCGAAAAGCTGTCATTTTTGCGATGACAGCTTTTCGGGAAATAGATACTTTTCCCTGCCTACACTACCTTATCGCGTCTGGAAACAGTGCTGCGCATGCGCTGTTACATCTGTAAAACCAGCGCATGCGCAGCACTGCCTACAGGTGTGTTAAGTTTCGTACCCCCGACCCCCCCCACCCCCTCCCCCCTCCGCTCACTTTCCCCCCCCCCGACTTACCTGTCCGCGCAGCAGCCTCCAGCTCCGTCCTGCTGGTCTGTCATGTGGTTTCCCAGCAGACCACATGACAGATTAGAAAAAAATATATATTTTTTTTTCTTTTTCTAAACTTTCTTGTGCTCTGCTGGGGAGCACACATGTCCGACCAGCCTCCGGAGCCTGAGGACGGAGCAGAGCGCCGGAGGGACTTGTTGGGGGACCTGCACACGCGGATACAGGTAAGTGGATTCTGCTATTCGCCACCTCACAGTGGCGAATAGTAACTGCATCAAATTCCGAAAATTGATAATTTTCGGAATTTGATGAATACCACAATTTCCACATCCCCATACTAATGTACTAATGTACTAATATCCCCATACTAATGTACTAATGTACTAATATCCCCATACTAATGTACTAATGTAGCCATAGTAATGTACTAATGTAGCCATAGTAATGTACTAATGTATGGGGAGTGTGGAAATTAACGCAGGGTAACTTAGCAAGGAGATATCTGTGATATCTCCTGTGCTAAGTCTGTTCATGAATACCAAAATAACGTTATTTAAGGAAAATATCCTTAAAAACGTTATTTAAGTGTTGATGAATAGGCCCCTCTCTCTGATATATCCCCTGCTGTATACTTATAAATTATGCCAGTCTGCTTTACTAATGATGCTTGTAAGTGTGGTGTGGGCTTTTATAGTACTCACAACCACTCTGGATAGCTGTCAGGGACTGAAAGGGTTACACTGTATCAACTGCTGAGGCGCTGGCTACACTCCGTAGCTCTCAGGCTGTCAGCGTATCTCCAGCTCCTGCTCACACATCAGGCTCCGCCTCTCCTTCTCTCCGCCTCCTGCGTGACCTCAGATCAGGGGATGCCCCTTCCGATGATGCGGCTTCCTGTTGCCGCTTACCGCTGGAGCCAAAGCCAGAACACACAGCTCTGTCTCCGGCAAACACAAAGGTAATGCCCACTCTGGCTTCAGTGCTGGAGCTCCCGGCCGCTGCCGCTACTAGCGCTCACTCCTAAAGTAGCGCCAGGGAGACTCCCAACATGAGCACTGTTGGGGGAACTGCAGACTGGACTCTGTGCTGTGCCAGCATCCCTCTCTCCCCCGCAGCACGAACACCCCTACCGCCCCTAACTGCCACTGGTCAGAGCTCATGCCATTTCTGGCACTTTCTAAACTACCTCGTGCCGCTGCACTGGCTAATACCCCAAACCTATATGTTCACAATACGGAAATGTAATTACATACATTTATATTATTTACATTCATTTCTCTATAATGATTATAGTATAAACCTATTATTAAACATTCAGATAATTTATATATTAACCCTTGTGTGTGTCCTGTACCACTGGCCTATATTCATGTATTTTTTTAGCCATAAATTCATATGGCTACATATATATATTATATATATATTTAGCTTAAACCCTCTGTCAGTGTGCTATTGTTCTGAGACCCCCAAATGTAGTGTGTCATTGTTCTAAGACACCCAAGTGTCAGTCTGCCATTGTCTGAGACCCTCATTGTTCTGGGTCCCAAGTGTCATTGTCCTGAGACTGCAAGTATCCGTTCTGGGACCACAGGAGTCAGTGTGTGCGCTGAGACCCCAAGTGTCAGTGTGCCATTGTCCTGGGACCCCAAGTGTCCGTTCTGGGACCCCAGGTGTCAGTGAGTGATTGTTCTGGGACCCCAGGTGTCAGTGAGTGATTGTTCTGGGACCCCAGGTGTCAGTGAGTGATTGTTCTGGGACCTCCAGTGTCAGTGTGTGATTGGTCTGAGACCCCCAAGTGTCAGTGTCAATGTTCTCGGCAGGGGTTAGGTGGGCCAGAATGGGGAGGAACTGCGTTCCGTCACTTCTATTTGGAGACGGAACCAGTTCCGCCTACTCCGACCCACCTAACCTTAGCTCCATTTGCCGGCGCCCGCTGAGATTTTGTTACCAGCGGGCGTACGTCTCCCTCCCCGCAGCGCCAGCAGCAGCCGGAGGCTGGAGCTTACACATTAGCTCCGGCTTCCGGGTCCCGCTGTGTACAGAGCACTATGGGAGAGGCGTCACGACGTCTCTCCCATAGTTCAGACTGAGGAGCAGCAAGGCGGACCAGATGGCAGCGGATGCTGGAGCTGGGCTTGAGGTAAGTATTAGTTGTTGTTTTTTTATTGTGTAAGCGGCTTCACAATAGGGGACATTACTACAGGGGGCATTACTACAGGGCATTACTCAGGGGGAATTACTAATGGGGGCATTACTCAGGGGGCACTACTACTGGGGGCATTACTCAGGGGACATTACTATTGGGGCATTACTCAGGGGGCATTACTTGGAGCACTATACTTGGGGCATTACTATTGGGGGCATTACTCAGGGGGCATTACTTGAGGCACTACTTCTAGGGGCATTACTATTGAGGGTATTACTCAGGTGGCACTAGTACTGGGGGCATTACTAAAGAGGGGAAGTACTATTGGGGGCACTACTACAGGGGGCATTACTACTAGGGGCACTACTATTGGGGACACTATTACAGGGGGATTTTTAATGGGGGCACTGCATAAGGGGCACCACTCCTGGGGGCACTGGATAAGGGGGGCTCTGCATAAGGGGCTTCACTATTGTGGGCACTGCATAATGGGCACTACCACTACTGGGGGCACTGCATAAGGGGCACCACTACTGAGGGCACTGCATAAGGGGCACTACAACTACTGTGGGCTCTGCATAAGGGGCACCACTACTGTGGAATGTGCATAAGGGGCACTACCACTACTGGGCACTGCATAAGGGGCACTACCACTTTAGGCACTGCACAAGGGGCACTACCACTACTGTGGGCTTTGTATAAGGGGCACTACCACTGTGGACACTGCATAAGGGGCACCACTACAGTGGGCATTATGTGTAAGGGTCACCACTACAGTGGGCATTTATGTAAGGGACACTACTGCTGTGGGCATTGTATAAGGGGCACTACTACTGTGGACATTGTGTATAAGGAGTAGAAATGTGGGCATTGTGTAAAAGGGGCACTGCTGTGTGTCATACATGAATAAGAGACACTACAATGTGGTGTAATGTGAATCAAGAATGTACTACTATGTGGAGTAATATGTATAGGCAATACTATTATGTGACCACGCCCCTTTTTCGGCTTCCGCCTACGGCGCGCTGTCCCTTTATTGACATTGCACCGAGGGAGGGCGGTGAGTTCCACCACTTCTCTAGGACCACTTTAAGCACTGGTTCTGGGATCCCCAAGTGTCAGTGCATCATTGTTCTGAGACCCCAAGTGTCCATCCTGGGCCCCCAAGTGTCAGTCTGCCATTGTTCTGAGACCCCCAAATGTAGTGTGTCATTGTTCTAAGACACCCAAGTGTCAGTCTGCCATTGTCTGAGACCCTCATTGTTCTGGGTCCCTAGTGTCATTGTCCTGAGACCCCAAGTATCCGTTCTGGGACCACAGGAGTCAGTGTGTGCGCTGAGACCCCAAGTGTCAGTGTGCCATTGTCCTGGGACCCCAATTGTCAGTGTGTGATTGTTCTGGGACCCCAAGTGTCAGTGTGCCATTGTTCTGGGACCCCAAGTGTCAGTGTGCCATTGTTCTGGGACCCCAAGTGTCAGTGTGCCATTGTTCTGGGACCCCAAGTGTCAGTGTGCCATTGTTCTGGGTCTCCAAGTGCCAGTGTGTTCTGGGACCCCTAAGTGCCAGTGTGCCATTGAACTGGGACTCCTAGGGCCAAATATATTAGGGTGAGAGTTTAGAATATGTGAGAGTTTAGCATTAACACTATTACATTGGTCAAGTTTTTTCTTCAAAATGGGAAAACATCTGGATGAGAGTTTAAATCGTGAAGGTTTTTGAGTCTAAAAACATGTGTGTTTGCATGTTCTCGGTCTCTATTACATTGGCCGAGTTTAGAAAGTGTGAGAATTTACTGTTAAACTCAAATTTTCTAAACTCTCGCCCTATTACATTTGGCCCCTAGTGTTAGTGCACAGCAGCACCTCTGAGTGGGACTGCAGACACTCTCCCCCACTCCTGAGGATGCCTCGTGTATTGGCACAAGCTGGGATGTCTGGGTGCAGGGTTTGAGGATGGTGGGGTCAGGGGTATTCCAGCTAGATAAGTGCAATGACATTCATATGCTTTGCTCTAAATTGTCCACAATTCCTAACTAGTGAGTAAGCCATTGGCATGCCCATGGAATACTTATATCACGTGCAAGTTTTTGAAAGATGAGTGCGCTACTGAGCAGACTCTGCAATGGGGAACCTCTGAAGAAATTATTCCTCCCTGGATAGTTGTGACTTCAGTCCATATTCACTATGCATTTAGCAGATCCTGTCCCTCCAGGAAGATTTAATTTCCTGTTTCAAAATGGCAGCTGAGGACACTACTGAGAATGTGAAGGGGCCATTTTGACTTTACTGTAAAGAGTGACATGGTGAGAGACAGCAATCTCCTACTAAGCTCCTAGAGAAAACCTAGTTAATACCTGCTATAAAACTCTTCCAGCATCCCTACACCACTACTTGCAAGCAGTAGGCACTCACCAGCTGTATGAAACCCTGCTCTTCCCAAGCTTCACTCCATCACAAGTGTACATTTAACAGTGAGTACGGCTGTACCTGATATATCAATCAATAAACTAACGCCACTGGTTAGGGAGCTGGGCTGTTCATAGTTTGAGTCATACACTGGTGTGTACCTACATCACTGCAAAATCAACACCTGAACACATAATTTCCAAAACGAACTCCCTGTTACCACCCAAATACTGAGATGGTCTGACTGAGATGAGTACGAATCTGAACCACCTGTAATTGCTGTAAATTGTATATGCAGGCTGCAACGCTTGCGCAGTCCGCTGAAAATTAAGAAATTCCTATGAGATGTTGTCCATATCAACTAATCAGCTTCTAGCTAGAATTTATTAAGTATGTTCTGTAAATTGATACATAGAAGCTGATTGGTTGTTGTACACTCTTTAAATTGCTTGATACATCTCCTTTGTTGTGTCATGAGTGGTAACTAATGAGCAAGAACACATTTGATGATTCACATTTTCTTTCACAGATCATTTTGCTCTTTCTCAACTGACCTATGAGTGAAATGGTATGTGGTGTAGAAACATCATTATTTCTCTTTTTGCCTATAGAGGGCTCTGCTACAATGCAATATTTTTTAAAATTTTTAGATTTGTAATTATGACTAGCGTTTTCCCGCAGCTTCGCTCGCATGGATGTCTGTTATTGCTCGGTGGAACTAAAGACAGTAGTGGCACACTTGCACAAGGTCAGACCTTACTCAGGAATTGCTAACTTCATCGCACGCTATGAGACATCATACCCTGCAATGGAGTGTGAACGCACTGGCACGCCTGCGCTTCCCCGAACACCCCCCCGTCACCACCCATAGAACGGTTCTTCCTCTCTGAGGGGTCTGCATAGCCGTTGCGGCCGCAGTCCCAATCGCAATGGCTAGTTCGCGCAAATGCACTGTGATGCGTACACAAGACCGGATTATAGGCGGGACGAACATGGCGGTCTTCCACACATTGCCCCTACCCAGCCCATCCTGCCACCTCCTTTGCCTGTCTGGTTTCTGCAAGCATAGCTGACTCGCACAGGTGCACACTACAAAATCGGGCCCTCCCCCTACTCACCTTCCAGTCCAGGGTCCTGTCCGGCTTTTCCTTAGGCAGAGTGGATGTGCTCCTCGGTGCTCTGCTCGCTAGCCTGGCTCCCCGCTCTACCAGCCCAGGTTGCTGCTGCTCCTCTGGGAAAGCCGGGCAAGTGACAGCGCCTCCGGCAGACAGAAGATGGGAGCTGATGGAACGATTCACACCACTCGCGATGACCGAGGTCCTGACACACCTAATGTACTGGTTCCTGGCCCTCTCCTTGTATGTGTTTGTGCATTCTGCCCTCCACTGCCCATTGCAGCTGTGTTGGGGGGCTCCAGCTGGCAAACCTTGCATTGCAAGATTGCACCTGGCTGCCCAGACACCACCCTCCCTGCCGGCTCTACTGCCCACAGTGTTCCTTACAAATGCCACCTGCCATGTGTGGTACTATCATGCAGGGGCATAGGAGTGGCAACAGGTGGTTAGCGTCAATTTGATTGGTTGGGGCCCCCACAAGTCTTAGTCCTGCCCTGTGTGTACGCATGCGCAGAACGGAACAATCGGCTGATTGCGTGCATATTAGCAACTGCGATCGGTAGTGAGTCAGGCCCACGGTCCCAAGGAGAACATTTCCGAAAAAGAAAATCTTTGACAAACGTTACAACTTTATTATAGTATAAATAGAGGATAACGTTATAACAGTGTGAAAGTGTGATGTGGCAATTCCTGTGCAAAGAGCAACATCTATTGGCCTGTAAAATACTTTAAAAAAATAAATAAGGTATGAAACAAAATATAATCCATCATCACAACTTCGATCACACATGTATGAAAATGATACAGTACTACAATACAATGGTTATATAGAGAGAATAAGCCAGTGATGATAAAGCAGGATGAGGACGAGCTCTTCAGCGGCTGTCATGGTACACACTGGGGGGTTCCCATTGCCCAGTACTGTACTCACATTTTACTGAAATAAAGCATTTGGAATATACTGTATTTGCCCCATGTTGTTATCCCTTACACTACAATACATGTAACAGTGTCCTTGTTGAGCAATATAATAATTATTGCAGTATCATCTGCTATAACTGATAGCATCATTAGCCTTAGATCATAATAATATAATTTACATGTAATTATCACAATAAACTCATTCCTGTAGAGCTGCAAATAAGAATTTATACACATCACCTCATTTCATGTAAGTCATTAGCACAGCCTTCGCAGGATACTTCATTTACTTACAATGGGCGTCCTTGACTCATTAATACAAAGTGGTTTGTGTTTCTGAGAGAATGAATTTGTAGCTGAACACAAGTTGTAAAGAAATATTTTTTGATGCTATTGTGTATTTTTTATTTTTTTATTTGTATTCTGTGTTGGCATAGTATCTGCAATATCAGCCTTGATAATCTACTGTTCCTCCTTAATTGTTCCAAAACATGTCAATAATTCAGAGAGGAATTCAATTCAAGGTAAACCCAAATGTAATTCAGTGTATATTGAACAGATAAACATAGTTGGCAACAGAAAAAATCTACAGGTTCAGCTATTTTCTGCTTACTGTGATTTCATTTATTTATTTTGTTTTTTTGTCTCTCTTATTTTAAATATTTTAGATGTAACTCTTGACAAAGACATTATGTTTGTCCAATGTGCCTTTAATTATTTTACTGTATGTGTTTCTGCTGTATTGTACAACAACTATACTGTACTGCTGTACTGTGACGCAACTGTACTGTACCACAAATACACTGTACTGCTCTACTGTACCACAACTGTACTGCACAACTGTACTCTACTGCTGTACTGTACCACAGCTGTACTATATTGCTGTACTGTGCTACAACTGTACTGTACAACAACTATACTGTACTACTATACTGTACAAAAACTGTTCTCTACTGCTGTACTGTACCACAACTGTACTGTGCTGCACAACAACTGTACGGTACTGCTGTACTGTACAACAACTATACTGTACTTCTGTACTATACAACAACTATACTGTTACTGCTGTACTGTGCCACAACCATACTTGTATTGATGTACTGTGCCACAACTGTACTGTATTGCTGTACTGTACAACAACTGTACTGTACCACAACTGTACTGTACTACTCTATCGTACCACAACTGCCAGTGCCAGGTGGCTCTTCCTTCTGTTACCTTTCAGTATCCCCCTTGCCAAGTTAAAATTGTCCCCATGTTCTAGAAATGTAACAGTATAGTAATGAAAAATGGTAAATTATAGAGTTAAAGGCACCTGAATGCTTTATTGCATTTTAATATAATTCAAGTTGTGCGAATACGAACAGATATGAAAGATATACTCATGTTTGTCACCTTCATAATATTAACTTCCATGAAAGTGACCTTGTTAGGATAATTGTTCTTGGTGGTAGGCACTGACAATAAATAGCACAATGCATACAAAGGATTTCAGCATTTTTTACACCTTCAATGTTTCTTTCCAATCTTTTTCCATGTTATTCAACAAAACAAATATTTTTTACCAAAACATGATAACAGTAGCAATTTATACTGTACCACTCCAATGACAATACATTATATTATACCTTATACAGAAAAATATTGCTGTCTGATTATATGGGGGATACATTTTGTCCTTGGTGCTGCCTGGGTTTTTTCTCTCTCTCTGGGGGAGATGTATCAAACCTTGGAGAGAGATAAAGTACCAACCAATCAGCTTCTATAATTTTTCAAACACAGCATATAATATAACAAGCTGATTGGTTGGTACTTTGGGTCTATTTACTAAGCCTTGGATGGGGATAAAGTGAACAGAGGTAAAGTCCCAACCAATCAGCTCCTAACTGTCATTTTTCAAACACATCCTGTGGCATGGCAGTTAGGATCTAATTTTTTGGGGACTTTGGGCCTCATTCAGAGGCGGTCGGAGGATGCAAGCGGTCGCTCAGAAACTGGGCGGCCACTTGCATCCTGACCGCCCACCTCTGTTGCGGTCGTTAGGCTGTGGGTTAACACCCACAGCTGTAACGACCGCTCGGGTGATCGCGACCATCGGGGCTTACGACGAGACCCTAGGGTAGGGTCTCACTTGTCGTAAGCCCCGGAGAGCTTCTGGCTCTGTCAGAGCCGGAAGCTCTCCACTGACATCACTAGTGATGTCAGTGGGGCCTCCCCCAAACGGCAGGCGTTCCCATAGGAACGCCTCCGTTTGGGCTGCCACCCCCCCCACCCGCCTTCCAAACGGGGCGAGCTGTCAATCAACATCGACAGCTCGCCCCCTTTGGAAAGAGACCCGCTACGACCAATGCTGTCGGTCGTAGCGGGTCTCACGCATGCGCACGAGGGAGCCGGCTCCCTCGTGCGCATGCACACTGGCAAAACATCGAGGCAGCCGTGCTGTCGTAGACCGTATGGCCGCCTCTGAATAAGCTCCTTTATCTCTGTTCACTTTATCTCCATCCAAGGCTTAGTAAATAGACCCCTAAATCTCTCTCCAAGGTTTGATACATCTCCCCTTCTCTTTCTTATCTCCTCTCTCTTTCCTCCTATCTCTCTTTAGTCTTCAGTGCTCTCCCCTCTTTCTCTTCTCCTCTCTCTCCCCCTCTTACTCCATCTCTCTCTCTCTTCCCCTCGTCTATCTATTTCTGTTATCAATCCTTGACTTTATTATATAGATCACAGGTTCTCCAACTCGGTCCTCAGGACCCCAAACAGTGCATGTTTTCCGGGTCTCCTCACAGAATCACAAGTGAAATAATGTGAATAAAATGTGTCAGTGAGTAATGAGTTCACCTGTGCTCCTGCTGGGTGACCTACAAAATGTGAACTGTGTGAGGACTGAGGGTCTCATTCAGACCCGCTCGCAAGTGCTGATGCGCTCGCAAGTGGGTCGATGTAGAGTCCCTGCGCACACGCAGCGGCCGCACTGCGCGTGTGCAAGCCCTGGAGCGAGAGAGAAATTCTCTCGCTCCGGGGCTGACTACAAAAGGGGTGGCTGTCGATGGTGATCAACAGCTCGCACCGTTTTGTAGGCAGGGGGGTGGCTTGCTAAACGGAGGCGTTCCCGACGGAATGCCTGCCTACCACAAGGGTCTCGTTGCAAGCCCCGATGATCGCGATGGTCTTGACCATTATGACCATCAACCTGGCCGCTCGCTAAAGCTGTGGGTGGTCACCCACAGCCTAGCGAGCAGCCAGGAGGCCAGGCCGGAAAATTGATGCGGCCGCCCTCATTCAGAGCGAGCGCTCGCATTTTGTGAGCGCCTCTGAATGAGGTCCTGAGTTTGAGAACCACTTATAGAAAATCCCCAGCATTAGCTTTTATTTTTTCTTTAATTTTTACTATTCTACTTTTTGGGGCATCCTCACTTTTTCTGTGTATGTGTAACTCTGGCATAATATGTATATACTGTACTGTATATGACAGAATTGGATTGAAATACTGACGGCTGTTTAGCCATCGGTTCAAATCCTGACTACGGCAGCCCGACAGGAGGACATCTCGATGCCTGCTGGTAAGTACCCTAAAACCTAACCCTCCCTTAGTGGTGCCTAACCCTAAGTCCCCCCGGGGGGCACCTAAACCTGTTCCCCCTTCCCGCACCCTAAACCTAACCCTCCTGGGGGTGTGCCTAACCCTAACCTCCCCCTATTGGCACCTAACCCCCCCTTCTCCTAGCCTAACCTTCCCTGGGGGGTGCCTAACCCTAAGTCCCCCCCATCCCCGGGCTAAGTAGTATACTTACCCGGCTCTTGACGATCAGGACGGTGGGGGTCGGGCTTCCAGTGTTGGGATAAAGATAGGCATCTGTATTTCGACACCTATCCTCTGTATAGTCGAGACTTAGACCGTCGGCATCACACGTCCGCCTGTCTTTTAACTACATCCCATATAGGACAGCCATGTTCCTTCACAGCAGCACTGCTCCCTATTGCAGCTCATCCCGATCCCTACTCTAAATAGCCAAAACCCTCCTTCCAATGCCAACGTATTATCCTCACTAATCTATTACTATCCCTCAGGTGTGAGAAACATGGCACCATCTTATTTTCTTGAAATATAAAATTGAAAATGATGCAGGCTTAGGCATCCTACGATACTACAACTGTTGTGGAACCAAAAGTTCCAGCATGTCCTGCCAGCCTCTGGGTGAAATAACATGGTGGGAATTGTGGTTCCAGCTACCTCTGTAACCCGAACACTGAAAAGAATAATGACCTGACCATGACAAACAGCTTCATTAAATACAAATACTGTTTAATTCTTTTGTGAAAATAAAAAACTTCTTGTAACAAAACCTTTTTCTGGAATATATTTCACTTTTCGCCCGTTATATTGCAACACGTGTATGATGTGCGTGAGCAGGGTTCACGGTTTGCAATTTAAAAACTGTGACCCCCATGGAAGTATTTTATCACTGCTAGTTCTTGTTTTAATTACTAAAATGAAGACTGAGACAGTTTAACAATATTTCCTGCTACTCCAATTAATGATATATTTAGTAATCCTGCAATTATGGTCAACACCTTCACCTTGTCTGCCACAGGCGCTTAGATAATGTTTCCTTTTTATTATTTTACATTTATTTCTTTCATTTCATCATGTTGTCATCCACTCTAATTCTGTGTAGTTGTGGGTTGGAGAGTATCCAATTCTTTATTTGAAGGGCATTTATAAAGCTTCAGAAAAGTTGATTTACTCTTTAATAACTTTTTTTTTTGTTGCATTCATAGCTAAAAGCTCTTTGTCCAGACTGCCAAGGATTGGAACTGTGGTCCTCAAACACAATTCTGCTGGGTAAGGTCCAATGTCGGGAACACACTAGACGATGTGTGCGTGCACCCAGCGACGGGCAGAGGCAACAGCACTATATATCGGGCAGTCCGTACACACTGAACGATCTGGTGTACAGTATCGTTCCTCCGCCGAATCCAGGAGCATGGTGCCGGCCACCAGATCTTGAGGGGATGTAGTTTATATCCTGGCTGTTAGGATGCCGGCACTCAGAATGCTGACGTCGGAATCCCGACCCCAGTCAGAATCCCGGCACCAGCATACCAACTGCCGGCATCCGGAACCACCGGCATCCTGACGCCAAGTATTGGGGTTAGGGTTTAGGGTTAGGTACTAGGGGTTAGGGTTAGGCTGAGGGGGGTTAGGCTATGGGGGGGTTAGGCTATGGGGGGAGGGTTAGGCTGAGGGGGGAGGGTTAGGCTATGGGGGGAGGGTTAGGCTCTGGGTGGGAGGGTTAGGCTGTGGGAGGGGGTTAGATTCAGGGAGGGAGGGTCAGGGCAAGGGTAGTATACGTACCTGCTTCTGTCAGGATTGGAACACAGACGGGATGTCGGCATCGGGATCCTGAGCCCTGGTATCCTGTACCAATCTGCAGGCAGATCTGAAGTTGCGATGAATGACGCACAGGTGCGCACAATAGTGCGTACACGCTGGACGATGTGGACAATTTGTCTTTCCGATTTGCCTCAAAATGACAAATCGCCCAAAATTTCTTCTAGTGTGTACCCTGCTTAAAGGTTGGTGAGATCCTAGCATTACATACAGTGATACTAAGGTTGTCTATCCTGCTACAATGATGTTACAATATATATAATAGTATTGATACATTTTTCCTCCCATCTCTCCCCTTTATGTTGCGGTGACTTTTGTGCCCCCATATATGGGCGTCGGAACAGGGCTCGCCCTTCCCAAACGTTTGCAAGGAGGGGTGGCGTGGACGATCAGGGGCTGTGCTTTATAGCAATAAGCTGTACGACCCCAGCACAGCATGGAGGAGGAGGTGTAATGTGTGGTCTTTAAGTTAAAATTCCGCCCATTACACCTTCTCGTCTGTGGGTTGCAGGGGCTGTGCAGCTTATTGCTATAAAGCACAGCCCCTGAGCGTCCACGCCACCCCTCCTTGCAAATGTTTGGGAGGGGCGAGCCATGTATAGCGCACAGCCCCTGACCGTGGCTCAGATAAGAGGGAGGGAGGGTGGATGGGTGGAGTGCAGAGGATGGGGAGAGGGGGAGGTCGGTTGGTCACTGTAACGATTTTATGTTGCTCCCCCAGCATAAAATCATTCCAATGACCCTGGCCCCATATCCCAAAACATTAGAAGGGGGAAAGTTTGTGTTGCAGGCAGCTCCCACTTTTCAGCTGGGAAACCCAATTTGCAAGAACCATACTGTCCTAAGGTATTTACATGGTACATAACTTATACACCACATACTGTATTGTATTAATAAAATGAATTTCCCACGCATCATTCACAAACCATTGTTGGCTTTGCTACTGTACAATGGCACCTAATAACTGGAATTTATTCGAAAGGTCACATGAAGTTAATAAGAGAAAAAGGAGAATAAGTTGGTTTCTATTTACTTACCATTCTCTAATATAATACGCTGGCTGTGCCTTGATGTTGAGAAAAATGGGATCTCAGAGAATATACTATTTGTACGTAAGCTTTTAAATTGAAAGTATATAGTCTTTCAGATTCATGAATATATTTCTGACTACTGCATCATAAATATTAAAGAACCTTTGTTACTGAGTGTTTATATTCATGTATAAGCTTTATATTTATGGTAAGAGGTGGGTGCAAGACAAGCTGGGCTTTGTACTTAATAAGTTAATATTAGTGGTGCTGTAAATCTTGAGGCCAACTCGCCAAGATTAGATGGCTTGCAAACGCTGGTTGGCAAAAATAACTCAGTGGGGTAAATTTACTAAGAATCGTGTTGGTCTGAAATTGCAATCACGGAAGTATTTTGTACTGTTTCCAAACAGGGGAATTTACATATTTTCTGTATCTTTAGAGGTGATCACAGCCGAGTTTGTAGTTAAAATGCACCCGAAAATACAACTAGAAATTTTTATACTCACGGGTGTGATAAAACCAAACACTGTGTAAAAATAAAACTTACAAATAGACCCCTCCTGAGCAGCATGTCTATCAGAAACATACACAGATCAGTGTAGTCCAAGTATGTTTCTGCCTTTTGGTGTTCAATAAATGGTTATTTTTTTTTTCTAAGTTGACGTGCTCCCTCCCAAAGCATAACCAGCCCCGAGCTTCTGAGCCAGTCCTGGTTCCTAAAAATACGGTGGGAAAAAACGTGTAGGGTTCCCCCATATTTTAGGAACTAGCACTGGGCTCCCAGAGCCAGTCCTGGTTTTAAAAATAGGGGAAAAAATTATGTGAGGTTCCCCCTATTTTTAAAACCAGCACCGGACTAAAACGTAGCCGGTGGGGTAATGCCGCAGCCAGGAGACCCTTTCACTGGGTCTCCCCGGCCAAAGCATTAACACCCCAAGCTAGGCAGCACAAGCCAGAGATCTCAGGGGAGGTGGGGATCCCCCAATAAAGGGATTCCCCTCTCCCGAGCACCCCAGGCTTAAGCTGAAGCCTGGGGCTCTTCCCTGAACCCCTGGCCGGTGAGTGCAGGGGTGATAGTGTGAAAATTAGAATTTATACTGTTGTTTTTTACAGTAGAACTACAGGTGCCAGTAGGCGGCCGGCACCTGTACACCCACTGTAAAAAGCTTTGGTCCCCTTCTCCTGTAGGCTCTACGGGACTTGGCAAAGAGGACTGGCTCAGGAGACCGGAGCTAGTTATGCTTTGGGGAGGGGGGGGCTGGGGCATGTTAATTTTTCTTTTGAATTAACCATTTAGTTACTAACACCCACACCCACAAGCAACCTGCACGTATCCACACACCAGCAACCTGCACGTATCTCACTGATATGTGCAGGCTGCTTGTTCGGGAGGGAAACACAGGCAGGTAACACAGGGATTAAACATGGGTAGGAATGATCACATACACTATCGGTAAACATGATCCTGACGAACACGGGAGCTTGGTAAATTCCCGAATGTATTATTTTTTAAAAACTCCCGATTCTGATCGTTCCTACCCGTGTTTAAAAACAGACAGACACGGGCAGGACACGATCCTTGGTAAATTTACCCCAATGTATCCATGACGGTCTATTTCATATCCTCTGTAGCAGGTTGTTATAGCATGAGAATACAATTTACCTACCAGTATGTTTTCAGAATGTGGGAGGAAACCGGAGCACTTAGAGGTAATCCACGCAAGCACGGGAAAGTCATACAAACTCCACGCATATTGTATCTTAGTCAGAATAGAATCCACGGCCACAGAGGTGTGAGGCAGCAATGCCACCCTCTGTGTTACTGTTCTGCCCATTATTAAGTTGGATGTGATTCTTCAGCTGATCCAGCAGGGTGTGAGTGACAGGCATGCAAACTTGCTCTGCTAAAAAAATCGGGGTGTAGATTGGTTTGTTCATCCCTTGGACAAAGTTAGAGATATTGCAGCAGTTCTTCCCTTTCATTTAATCTATTTCCCTCTCTGAAAATGTAAAAGTGTTGCAATCTCCAAGATGGAAAGACAGTGACAATTAGCATTTATATGCAAGTTTAATTAGAAGAGATTCCACCCAGGAATAGTATCCTGTCCTTTTAGCGACAATGAACGGAGTTTGGAATCTTTCCTGTACTTTTGTTCCAGACCTAGAAAAGTTGATGACTCGAGGGATAATCAGGTCTCTGCCAAAGCCGGAGCCCTTAATGAGAGATAACAAAGAGTAGGAAACTGTTGTCATATCAATCTATAGATAGCGTTCTTCCAGCAAGTCAAAATGGATAAAAAGAATAAAATGCTTTCATTTGATTTTACAGATCAGTCAGCTATTTAGGGCACATATTTCCATGTCCTTGATTACCGACAGCTGCCATATGTACAGATTTCATAATAGGTAATGTTTAATTTTCAATTCCCCATCTTCACTTGTGCTACGGGCAATCTAACGCTTAAAAAAAAAAAACCCAGCTAATGACTAAACTGGTTGCTGGATTGTCTCCTGGGTTTCCATGATTGCTACAAAAAATTTTTAAACAAGAGAAACTTTTACGGGGTGAAAGGCAATAAGTAAAAGTTCTGCTTTATTTTCGTCATATTCATTAAAATAGATGAGGCACCTCAAATGAATTTGTTCTAAATTGCTCTGAGAATGGACGCATGCATAGGAGGGGGGTGCAGAGCTGTATGCATTTTGATCAAATCTGCACTTCTGGCTAAAGAACTGTTATGACGGGGTGTTCTCACATAGGTAAAGTCCGGTGAGGGGGCATTAATGCAATTGCGTCCTATGGAAAGATGGACATTTTGTAGGTGCGTCCGTTGCACATAGTATAGTGCAGGTGCAAGTCTACACTGGTGCAAATGACTAGCAGCAAACCAGGCGCGCAGGTGCATATGTGCAAATGCACCAAACTTTTTGTTGCTATGCTACGATGCTCCCGGTCTTACAGCCAGGAGCTTGAGGGCTTGCTCCCTCCTATCCACTGCCAATGGGGTAAATGTAATATCATGCGACTTGCAGGCATCAGCCAGTTCCCAGTGAGTATGCCGATATTTTAAAGGGACAGTCCTTTAAAAGGCAAAGCCAAGTTGGTGTTGCCTTTTAAATAATTGGTCCTTTAAAACATCGGGCAAACTCACTAGGAGCTTGCCAATGCCTGCAATTTGCAAGAAGATTAAATATTTCCGTAACAAAGAGTTGAGCCAATACTGGAGCTGACAGAAGACAATTAAGAAGAACAAAGTGAGCCATTTTTGAGAATTGAACTAGGATCCATACAGTGGTAAATTTATTAGAGGCAGGTAGGTCAGTCACGAGATATAAGTCCAGGGGGTACTTGCACCTGGCAGAGGCAGAAGATGACACTGCTGGAGCTTTTGTGCTGAGCACATTTAGAGCAGGATGCAACAAATAGACCAATGTGGCAACTGAAGCAACTTTTTGCACATTTTCTTCAGGAATTAATGTTTTCCCAAGCGGAGGGGTGATGACCGGAGTGTTAGGCAAAGGATTGATGATGGGATGTTGCTCGAATGTTGCACCACTTTTATCCTCCATCATAGGGGTCAATCCAATTGGGTGCGAGTTTGCAAGTGCGAGTTTATTTCAAGAAACTCACACAGTTCACATGAATGCTCGCTCCCGAGAAACGCTCAATCCAATTAGAAATGGGGGTGCAAATTTTCTATAGCATGCGACTTGGGAGAAGGGCATGGCAAAAGTGGGGAAACCATTCTGGACCCCCAAAAAATGACAACTTTGTTAGCAGAATCTTACAGAAGGCTGTCAGTGGACATAAGGAAAGTACTGGGGTTTTTTCTAAATGGTGTCAAATGGCTGATTTGTGTGTGTGTTGTTTTTCCAATTATTAAAAAAATTATAAAAAGCACGCGTTTTTGTATAATCTCAAATTAATTAAACAGAAAATGTAAAAAAAATTAAAAGTAGAAAGAAAGGTGAATTTGTGCTAAAAATGATAAAAAGCAATTGTTTTTAATTTTACAAATATACAGTAATTACATTTGGGGTGCCTACACTGACGAAAAAATATAATTTGGGGGTAATTTGAGGACATTATTTTAAACACCCCAAAATGACATGTAATTATTGGCCCAATTCAGCTAATTGAAAGCTTCAAAATGCCAAATTATTCATTAGGGGTGGTGTCGAAGGGGATCTCCACTGTGTCCCGACATTTATATCTTAAAATAGAGATTTGCCCTAGTATCTCACAACCTCAGGGGGCTGCACACATAAAAACAGCGATGCAGATGCACTTTATAAATGCAGAATACTAGAAGCTTAGTCAGATGCAGATGCACTTTATAAATGCAGATTACTAGAAGTTGAGTCAGATGCAGATGCACTTTATACATGCAATATACTGGAAGCTGAGTCAGATGCAGATGCACTTTATAAATGCAATATACTGGAAGCTGTCAGATGCAGATGCACTTTATAAATGCAATATACTGGAAGCTGAGTCAGATGCAGATGCACTTTATAAATGCAATATACTGGAAGCTGAGTCAGATGCAGATGCACTTTATAAATGCAATATACTGGAAGCTGTCAGATGCAGATGCACTTTATAAATGCAGAATACTGGAAGCTGAGTCAGATGCAGATGCACTTTATAAATGCAATATACTGGAAGCTGAGTCAGATGCAGATGCACTTTATAAATGCAATATACTGGAAGCTGTCAGATACAGATGCACTTTATAAATGCAATATACTGGAAGCTGAGTCAGATGCAGATGCACTTTATAAATGCAATATACTGGAAGCTGTCAGATGCAGATGCACTTTATAAATGCAATATACTGGAAGCTGTCAGATACAGATGCACTTTATACATGCAATATACTGGAAGCTGAGTCAGATGCAGATGCACTTTATACATGCAATATACTGGAAGCTGTCAGATGCAGATGCACTTTATAAATGCAATATACTGGAAGCTGTCAGATACAGATGCACTTTATAAATGCAATATACTGGAAGCTGAGTCAGATGCAGATGCACTTTATAAATGCAATATACTGGAAGCTGAGTCAGATGCAGTTGCACTTTGTAAATGCAGAATACTGGAAGCAGAGTCAGATGCAGATGCACTTTATAAATGCAATATACTGGAAGCTGAGTCAGATGCAGATGCACTTTATAAATGCAATATACTGGAAGCTGAGTCAGATGCAGATGCACTTTATAAATGCAATATACTGGAAGCTGAGTCAGATGCAGATGCACTTTATAAATGCAGAATACTGGAAGCTGAGTCAGATACAGATGCACTTTATAAATGCAGAATACTGGAAGCTGAGTCAGATGCAGATGCACTTTGTAAATGCAGAATACTGGAAGCTGAGTCAGATGCAGATGCACTTTATAAATGCAGAATACTGGAAGCTGAGTCAGATGCAGATGCACTTTATAAATGCAGAATACTGGAAGCAGAGTCAGATGCAGATGCACTTTATAAATGCAATATACTGGAAGCTGAGTCAGATGCAGATGCACTTTATAAATGCAATATACTGGAAGCTGAGTCAGATGCAGATGCACTTTATAAATGCAGAATACTAGAAGCTTAGTCAGATGCAGATGCACTTTATAAATGCAATATAATGGAATCTGAGTCAGATGCAGATGCACTTTGTAAATGCAATATACTGGAAGCTGAGTCAGATGCAGATGCACTTTATAAATGCAGATTACTAGAAGCTGAGTCAGATGCACTTTATAAATGCAGATTACTGGAAGCTGAGTCAGATGCAGAAGCACTTTATAAATGCAGAATACTGGAAGCTGAGTCAGATGCAGATGCACTTTATAAATGCAGAATACTAGAAGCTTTGTCAGATGCAGATGCACTTTATAAATGCAGAAAACTGGAAGCTGAGGCCCTGATTCAGACCCACTCGCGAGCGGCTGTCCGCTCGCAAGTGGGTCAATGTTCTGCACTGAGCATGCGCACGATGGAGGGAGCTCCGTCGTGCGCATGCGCCAGACGCGACGAGCGAAGGATAGTCCTTTGCTCGTTGTGTCTGATCAAAGGGGGCATGCTGTGAATGTTGATTGACAGCACGCCCCCTTTGGTGGGCGTGACGGGGGCGTGCCTCCCTGACGGGGGCGTTCCCACGGGAACGCCTCCCATCAGAAGCCGGCCCACTGACATCACTAGTGATGTCAGTGGGAATGATTTTGGCTCTGATAGAGCCAAAATCACTCAGGAGCTTGCGGTTGCAAACCTCAACCGCAGGCTCCGGCTCGCAGTTTCGATTGTCGCGATGGTCACGACCATCGCGGCCATCAAAATGCACGCTCGTATAGGCTGTGGGTGGTAACCCACAGCTATACGAGCGTCCAGGAGGACGCTCCATTTTTATGGAGGGCGGCCCACATTCAGAGCGTGCGCTCTGCTCAGAGCGTACGGCTCTGAATGAGGGCCTGAGTCAGATGCAGATGCACTTTATAAATGCAGAATATTAGAAGCTTAGTCAGATGCAGATGCACTTTATAAATGCAGATTACTAGAAGTTGAGTCAGATGCAGATGCACTTTATAAATGCAGAATACTGGAAGCTGCGGCAGATGCAGATGCACTTTATAAATACAGATTATATTATCTATAATGGGTGCAGGGTGTGCGGGGCACACAAGCTCCCGGTTCCAGGGGGGCCCACACTGCACATCCTGCACCCATAGTTAATATACTTACCAATCCGCCGATTCCCGAATTGCTGCTCTGCAGTGCCGGACTGGCGCTGTAGAGCAGCAAACACTCACTGGGAAAATGGCGGCGGACATTTTCCCAGTGATCTGCGCATGCGCAGGAAATATGTCCCCAGGAAAAGAGGGGGCGGTCGCCATTTTCCCAGAGGCCTGCGCATGCACTGTAGATTCTGGCATGAAGCCAGGATCTACAGCGCTCAGTGCCGCTGAGCCGCTGTCAGAGAGGAGGGGGCCCAAACGGAGGCTGCACACGGGCCCCCTCCTCTCTTAAAACGCCCCTACTGATACGGGTGCAGAAACAAAAACACGGCTGGAAGCCACTGCAGCCAGGAGCCAGAAGACTGTTCTCAGGGAGAAGAGTGCTGTTCTAGCAATGAGCTGGACACAGGAGTATCACATTTCTATGGGGGTTTCCCCTGTGTGTGTGTGAAGTACCTGAAATAATGGTAGCATCGCTACCAGAATCAGTGTAACCACGGTTTATTAGCACTCACCGGGTGTAGTACAGAAATCAGGGTTACACAGGCATTAGGTATAAATGGAGCATTTGTTCAGATACTTGGTATTATGAACAGATACTATGTAGTGAATGAGTCACAGTAATAATACAGGTATAATTTGCAGGATTATTGCAGGTGACATTTCACCTACTCCCCCTCACAGCCCTTGATGATGTATTCCAAGTTAAAGTTGAAACCATGCACTCCGAAAATAGTGCCGACTTCGAGATCATTGATCCCAGTGCACAACTGTCTTGTGGTTTGCTGTCTATTTACACCAGTACTTGTGTGACCAGTAGGAGCCGGCAGGCATAAATATTTGCTCCCCATTCTTAAATAAAGTTCTACAAAAAATCAGTCCCCCAAACCCATGTTTTAAAATTACCAACTTTATTTTACAAACAACTGTAATTTTAATCCAAGTCAGAGTGAATTTTCCCGGGATCCTGGTATATAAAAAGAGGAAATATTACAAACAGTTTCAGAGCCCACATACAATTTCTGTGCCCTACTTCTTTGGTTAGATGAAAGATGGCAGAAAGCAGGAAAGCGGTCTGACACAGGCTCACACACAACAAGTAATTCATTGCAGAACAGGAAAAAAAAAACCTACAGAGGACATTACAGGATCCCGCATGAAATGTGTTAATGCTAATATTGTGAACAGCTGGATAGCTAGATGGTGATAACGAGGCAAGTCATTTTAATTCGCTACAAGCTTTAGGTTTTAATTGAACCTATAAGAATTAAGAAGCTGCTGCAAGCAAGGAAGGGGGGGAGAGAATTTGGAATGAAAATTCAGCTTTTTTTTCTTTCTCTTTTTTCAAAGGAGAATTTACTAAATGTTTCTGCATTTGACTCCAAGTTACATTTTCTACCACAGAGAAATGTAATCTGCGTTTTCTGGGCGGCCCTGGCACAAGTTTGTGAGTGGATCAGTCAGTCATTGTGACTCGTGCATGACTGGATGCGATAACACAGCCACTTGGGGGGGGTCTTTGCCAGAGGCTATTTGGATTTTTTGTTTAATGTTGGAAAGATATCAGGCTACAAAAAGTTTATCCTTACAGTAGGAGTTTATAATAATTTATTTGCCCCCATTTAACTTTAGTAAAACAATCCGATGCCTAAAATACAAGTTGCTTAATATCAAAGCGTAGCTGGGAACAAATATGTAAATAAGATTGAGCCTAATAGTAATACATTAAAGTGGGCCTGTTATTTATGCACAACTATTCATTAACCTCTTATACCCTTAACCACGGCTGCAAAAACCCGGATTATTGCCGTGTCATCTGGGGTAGTGGCTCAGTGGAAAAGGGTCCTAGAAAAAAATCCCGGGTCGATTTATTCCCTAGTCTCGAGCAGGGTTTATCATGGGTAAAACTCGAGTCATGCTCAGAGTACATGGGCAACCTGGGTCATCCAAACCGGGACCCATTTACCGCATGGGGTGTGAAAAATTACAGCCTCCTAGTATGGTCCGGACTGTTAAGGTTTTTAACCCATCCCTGCTTCATGTAATCTCTGTAATCTCTCCCTCCCTGGTGACAGCTTACAAAATGACACCCCCCCTGGAAAAGACCCCCCCTTCCTGGTCACCTGTCAACTCTAGTCTGGCATTCAGGGGAGATTTGGAGTTTCCGGCGCTTGGTGATGACATCATCTCCATGTGACGGCACTACCCCTGTGAGCAGTGTGAACGGTGCCAATCTGGGATATTCCCGGGTCGGCGCCGCAGTGGAAATGGGGTAAATTCCAGGTCTGATCTGGCTTGGAACTATGGAGCTCATTCAGACCCGATCGCTAAGCTACGGATGCTCGCTTGAATCAAAGGGGCCGGGTAGTCAAATCAGGCGATCACACTTTGCGCTGTAAGGACGCCCTCTATGTCCTAGAGAGCGATGGCAGTGAGCGTACGCAGAACTATAAAACCTCCCACCTGTCACTCGCTGCACACGTCATCTCCAGGAAGTGTTATTTAAGTGGGAACATCGAGGGCCATCGGAGCTGGTCGCAGCGCTTGTGATATGCCCTACCCTCCTGCACGCACGTGTTCAATGATGCTACTTTGATAATTATGCACACCCATTAAACTCCATTCTGACACCCAAACACTGCTGCGTTCGCACATCCACACCCCTGTTCACAAGCACCTTCCCCTGTTACCACCCACAAACGGCACTATCAGTCACTCAAAGTAGCGGCCAGTCTGTGTGCAATGAGCACTCAATTCCCGATCGCTAAGGCTGGCTTGCGCACGTGCTTTGTGAACCATACGCATGCGCAGATGTGCGATTATCGGAAAAAGCGAGCGGCCACTGCTCAGCGATTGGGTCTGAATGAGCTCCAATGTTCCAAATCCCAGGTCAGACCTGGGATTTTGGTGGAAGAGGGGTATTAATAATCAGGGGTGCCGAGAGCGGGGGGGAGCGGGTACAGATTACCAGGGCCCGGGCTTCCTGAGGGGTCCGGGTCCGGCGCCGCTCCCCCTCCCTCCCTCACAGCAGCCCAGCACACAGAGGTCTCCTATGCCTGTGGGGGGAGCAATCACACTGATCGATCCCCCCCTGACTTTGAGCAGGACTGAGGGGGCCCAGAGCGCCCCCCTCCCCAGCACGCAGCGCCGCTGCAAATCGTGGTTTTTTTCAGGAAGGGGGCGTGGCTATGCCTCCCGCGATTAGGCCACGCCCCCTATTTCCTGGGCCTGCCACGGCTCTCAGTGGGCCAGGCCATAATGACCAGTAGAACATGATGTACTAGTAATATTCTCCCTTAGAGAGTAATATACTAGCGGTAATGCCCGGTAGAATGTAATACTACAGAATATTGCCCAGCACAGTGTGCCATGATATTAATGAGGCCGCTAGAGTGTTTACAAATTCAAATACTCAATCACTTACTTTGGAGACCAAACTCAGAAGGTAATTCTGCACCTGTCAATCCTCTATGGAGCGACTGATGGTAGTATTATAGCATCTGAGGACGCTGAAAGTGGGCGTCTCATTTCTTGCACATTCATACGCACGGATGTACGCCAGGGAAGGGATTTAGGCGGCATTAACATGAAGTTGCAGAGAGATGACCACCAAAAGATACAGCTGCGTCCGCGTTCACTTTTGAATCCGCCCCTAACTGTGATATGCATGTAAAAACTCCCCAAAAAGTATAATATATGTTGAAATAACTATTCTTTTCCCAGTCTGTTCATGGCAAAGTAAAAGGTTTTATTTAAAGAGACATCGCCACAATTCTGCGCAGAGTGACGTGGAGTATGTACAATGAGAATTCAAGTCGATTTCTGGCTCTGTACCAGAAAACAGGGGATTTTATACACATAATTACATAAAACAACAGAATCATTAACATTAGGGTGTTCACATGTGCATTTCAATAATGGTTTTTCATTCGAGGATGTACAGAAATGAGTTGTGACAATATACAGTAATGCACGTAACGGGGTTGGTTTATTAGTAAATAAGCAAAACAGGTGATACGTCTGTGTTCTACTCCCCTTTATAACATAACAATAATAATTGAATAATGCTGGTATAGATAATGTGATCTATTATATAATCGGCTTGTATCACTGTACAATGGAGAGCAATGCAGATACAGAGGTGGGCACAACGCAGATGTTTGCGGAATTGAGAGATTTTTTTTCGTGTTGCGCATTCATCACAGTCGCACTACACAAGCTCCAAGTTTGATTACCGACGGCGGCAGCAGTGAGGATTTGGACACAGAGTCATTAACAGTAAGTGAGTGTTTGTGGAGGTAACTGGGGGTGGAGAGTTGAACGCAAGTGTATGGTGACAATTTTGGAGGAGTGTCTCAGGCTGCGACTGCGTCTGTGTTCGCAGTTGCAATGGCTGCGGTGGGTTACTTCCAATGGACATTCTGAGCAACCATTAGGTGCTCAAAGCATCAATGGTGCAACCAATGTGCGACCGAAGGTGTGTCTGTGTACGCAAGTGGCGGATTAGAAGAGCCGCTAGTGGATGTTTCTGTACAAATATCAGTGGCAGCGGAATCAGCATATATTTGCAGATTCGCTACATATGGAATCGCAGTTGTGACAGAATTTTCATTTTCCTGTGTGCCATTTATTTTGGCCTCTAATGAGTCTCCTTTTTTCCAGGATAGTTCCCCCTTTGTCCATCTAAAATCTCTTTGTCACAATACTTAGTTCCTCACAATTTTGGACCTAATTCAGGTTTGGAAGCTAATGACATCGTAGCAGCAAGTTCTCACAGATCGCAATGGCGGAAATATGCTAATGACCCATTCACCGTCCAGGGCTTAGAGACACCCACTGACAGCATCTCACATCCGCCGCTCACGCACAAAACCGGAAACATGGAACACAGATCAGGCTGCCATCAGCCCTGAGTAAGTCTAAGCGTCACAGACACAGCTTTCTCCAGTCACACAGAGGGCTCTCCTGCTGCCAGCAAGGACACAGTGGGTATCCAGTCACAAAGAGGGCTCTCCTGCTACCAGCAAGGACACAGTGGGTCTCCAGACACAAAGAGGGCTTTCCTGCTGCCAGCAAGGACACAGTGGGTCTCCAGACACAAAGAGGGCTCTCCTGCTGCCAGCATGGACACAGTGGGTCTCCAGTCACAAAGAGGGCTCTCCTGCTACCAGCAAGGACACAGTGGGTCTCCAGACACACAGAGGGCTCTCCTGCTGCCAGCAAGGACACAGTGGGTCTCCAGTCACACAGAGGGCTTTCCTGCTGCCAGCAAGGACACAGCGGGTCTCCAGACACAAAGAGGGCTCGCCTGCTGCCAGCAAGGACACAGCGGGTCTCCAGACACACAGAGGACTCTCCTGCTGCCAGCAAGAACACAGCAGGTCTCCAGACACACAGAGGGCTCTCCTGTTGCCAGCAAGGACACAGCGGGTCTCCAGTCACACAGAGGGCTCTCCTGCTGCCAGCAAGGACACAGCGGGTCTCTAGTCACACAGAGGGCTCTCATGCTGCCAGCAAGGATGCAGGGGCTAATTTATGGATCCCAAAAAACAGCGTTTACACGGTCTGACACACCTTTGTTTCTGTATCCAGCTCCCATTACCTACCCCACTACCTGTCACTCACTTTGCAAATGAATACGGGATGTAGTTAGGATACCGGCGGGCGATATCCCAACAGCCATATCCCAACATGGGACTAAAGATAGGTCTTGAAATCCCGATGCCTATCATTAGCCCCACTACTAAATCCTGACACCCGGCTTACCGAATGAAGGTAAGCTGGGTGTCTTAGCATGTAGCTGCGAGGAGGGAGGGTTAGCGTTTGGGACCCCCAGGAGGACTTAGGGTTAGGCACCCCATTGGGAGGGTTAGGGTAGGGAAAGGAGGGATTAAGTTTAGGCACCACTGGGGGGGTTAGGGCTAGGCACCACTAGGGGGGTTAGGGTTAGGCACCCCCACCCGGGATGGTTAGGTTTAGGCACTAAGGGGGAGGTTACGGTTAGACACCCATAAGGGAAGGTTAGGGTCGGGGGGGAGAGGGGAAGGTTAGACTACTTACCTGATGCAGTCGGGATTCTGGCCCATCGGGCTGCCGCTGTCGGTATTTGATCTGGCGGCTAGACAGCTGCCGGCATTACATACCAATTCCATGAATACTCTGCGTGTGTGCTCAGTGCAGCTTTCACGCAGGCGCAATAGCTACTAATCCCTCAATCTGTGTCCACATCTGAACACGACCCTTAGACAGACCTGAATTACAAATCTAAGAAAAATAATTACTGCGCTGTGTCTAGACATATGAAAAAACACATATAAAACTTTGTATATATATATATATATTTTTATATATATGTACCACAAAGTTACTTTTGCAGTTTTCAATAGTTGGAATCCACATTTCACAATAAGTTACTATGTTGTTTATAAGCAAGTCTGCAACTTTGTTATTCATGGTCTGGTTAGTAAGTATATAATGAATATATTGCTACTCTACAGTTCTCATAAAATGTTAGCAGGCACACTGCTAAGGCCCCCTACACATGGTGCGATATGCACCTAGCGATGCGACGGACGATCCGACGGCCAACATCGGGCGTTCCCCACACACGAAGCGATCTGGTGCCCAACCGCCCGATATGCTGGTATTCCCCCCCGCATAGCACTGCATGGGATTGTTCGTTGATCCCCTAGATCAATTGAACAAGTAGAAAGATCTGGAGGAGCCACGGACGACCCCACGGGAGCGCGCACTGGCCGATATCATGCCCACACATGGAACTATATAGCGGCTATATCGTTCCAATCTGTCGGATTAGCCGCTATATCACTCCGGGTGTGGGGTCCTTTAGAACCCAATTACATGCAGCAGATATTCATTATATATATTATTAGATGATAACAGTGCCAGGAAGGGTAGTGATCTCACTACATTGCATACACCTGAGTTAAAACAGTTTTATTTCTTTTGGTACTGTACAAATATATAAATCAATAAATAGATTGGATGGACTGCATAAGATTAAATTGGGGTGGGTTTCTCACCCTGCTGTGTTGGATTTGCCTCCTGGCACGGCCCTAACACTGGGTAAAATCCTACAAGGTTACGTCACTATCTTTTATCCCAGCACAGCGAGGAAACTTTGCTAACGTAAATGAAATAAACCAATGGCTAAAAAAAGTTGATCTAATAAGGGTAGGAATCTTGTCATATTCACACTTACACTTTAGGTTACTCGGTACGATGTGAAATTCTACATTGTCATCTTATTGGAGTTCAAGTCACATGAGATGCTCGGAGTTTCCACGCTGGCTTTGCCATAGTCTGTTATACTCCAATTACATGTTTTCTGCAATCTGGCTGGACCAATCTGCAATATGTAGCACCTATACTTGTGTATCAACATCTGTTACCCTATAGATTATAAGCTTGCGAGCAGGACCCTCTTACCTTTATGTCTGTCTGTTACTACCCAGTTTTGTTCTATTAATGTTGTTTCCAATTGTAAAGCACAACGGAATATGTTGCGCTATATAAGAAATTGATAATAAATAAATAACTAAATAAATAAATAAGTGAGTCCCTTTATGTTTCTGTACACACAGCATTGTAGGAAGCAGATTTCTTATTGTAGAAAACAAATTTATGCATCATTTTAGTCTGATTACTTTCCATTGCCATCGGCAATTATTAACAAAAGCCACTTTCTGTCTGTACACATGCGATTATGCAGAATGGGTCCTGTGTAGTCGCACGCAGACCCTTCAATGCTTCTGCCTGATTGACAAGCAGAGGCATTTAAGGAGCGGTGCGGGTGCGGAGTTAGCCGGCGTTCCCGTTTTCCGGGAGTGGCAAGCCCAGGATCGCAGGCTGGCCAGCCTGAGTAAGCTGAGGTGGCCGGCCAGCCTGAGTGGACCTCCGTCGCAGTGCTGGGATCGCAAATGCAGCAGGGGGTGTCATACGCATTTGCATATCAGCAAGGACGGAATTGCAAAACTGCCTGCATGCAGCATTGCAATTGCGATCCTTGCAGAATCACCGCGAGAGCTTTAAATGTCATATTCGATCTTGGCATGCTGCAATCGTTCAGAAGTAACTATTATCATGTCGGAAACATTTTCACTGTTGGCAAGTGTAATTTGATCAGTGCTGCCTCAGGTGAGCCCAAAACCACAATGTCTTTCTCAAAAATGTACAATAGGCCAGATTCTGAGGAAGGTTGACGAAAAGCGATGGGGGCGTTCCTGGGAAGTGGCTAGTAGCGCACCCAAAAATGCACCATTCAGTGGCCGTGTTATTGGAGTATTGCAGACGTGTCAATGCATTGGAGGCTGTGATCAGAGGGCGGGTAGCATTGTCAAAGTTGCCACCGATGGCAGGGCCGGCCCTAGACCAAATGTTTTGGTAAGCGAGTATATTTTTTGGTGCCCCCAGGCATATTGTTGCACTTGCCCAAACAAATTAAGGGGCAGTGCTCTCATGGAAAAAGCCATAACCATGACACACACCCCTTTCTCTTCACTCTGGGAACAGTCCTTTCCATTCCATCTGCTCCTTAATGCAGTCCCCCAGTAGTGCCCCTTATACAGTACCCCAGTATGCAATGCCCCCGGTAGTGGTCCCTTTTATGCGGGCCCCAAGTAGTGCCCCTTATACATTGCCCCCAGTAGTGATCACCCCTATGCAGTACCCCTTGCTATGCAGGGAGCATGTGAGAGAGGGGTAACTCCCTGACTGAGAGCAGAAGGGCTGCTATGCAGGGAGCGTGTGTGAGAGGGGTAACTCCCTGACTGAGAGCAGAAGGGCTGCTATGCAGGGAGCGTGTGAGAGAGGGGTAACTCCCTGACTGAGAGCAGAAGGGCTGCTATGCAGGGAGCGTGTGTGAGAGGGGTAACTCCATGACTGAGAGCAGAAGGGCTGCTATGCAGTGAGCATGTGAGAGAGGGGTAACTCCCTGACTGAGAGTAGAAGGGCTGCTATGCAGGGAGCGTGTGTGAGAGAGGGGTAACTCCCTGACTGAGAGCAGCAGGGCTGCTAATGCAGGGAGCATGTGAGAGAGGGGTAAATCCCTGACTGAGAGCAGAAGGGCTGCTATGCAGGGAGCATGTGAGAGAGGGGTAACTCCCTGACTGAGAGCAGAAGGGCTGCTATGCAGGGAGCGTGTGAGAGAGGGGTAACTCCCTGACTGAGAGCAGAAGGGCTGCTATGCAGGGAGCGTGTGTGAGAGGGGTAACTCCATGACTGAGAGCAGAAGGGCTGCTATGCAGTGAGCATGTGAGAGAGGGGTAACTCCCTGACTGAGAGCAGAAGGGCTGCTATGCAGGGAGCGTGTGTGAGAGGGGTAACTCCCTGACTGAGAGCAGAAGGGATGCTATGCAGGGAGCATGTCAGAGAGGGGTAACTCCCTGACTGAGAGCAGAAGGGCTGCTATGCAGGGAGCATGTGAGAGAGGGGTAACTTCCTGACTGAGAGCAGAAGGGCTGCTATGCAGGGAGCGTGTGTGTGAGAGGGGTAACTCCCTGGCTGAGAGCAGAAGGGCTGCTATGCAGGGAGTGTGTGTGAGAGAGGGGTAATTCCCTGACTGAGAGCAGATGGGCTGCTATGCAGTGAGCGTGTGTGTGAGAGGGGTAACTCCCTGACTGAGAGCAAAAGGGCTGCTATGCAGGGAGCGTGTGAGAGAGGGGTAACTCCCTGACTGAGAGCAGATGGGCTGCTCTGCAGGGAGCGTGTGTGACAGGGGTAACTCCCTGACAGAGAGCATTAGGGCTGCTATGCAGGGAGCGTGTGAGAGAGGGGTAACTCTCTGACTGAGAGCAGAAGGGCTGCTATACAGGGAGCATGTGTGAGAGAGGGGTAACTCCCTGACTGAGAGCAGAAGGGCTGCTCTGCAGGGAGCGTGTGTGTTAGGGGTAACTCCCTGACTGAGAGCAGAAGGGCTTCTATGCAGGGATCATGTGAGAGAGGGGTAACTCTCTGGCTGAGAGCAGAAGGGCTGCTATGCAGGGAGCGTGTGAGAGAGGGGTAACTTCTTGACTGAGAGCAGAAGGGCTGCTATGCAGGGAGCGTGTGAGAGAGGGGTAACTTCCTGACTGAGAGCAGAAGGGCTGCTATGCAGGGAGCATGTGAGAGAGGGGTAACTCCCTGACTGAGAGCAGAAGGGCTGCTCTGCAGGGAGCGTGTGTGAGAGGGGTAACTCCATGACTGAGAGCAGAAGGGCTGCTATGCAGGGAGCATGTGTGAGAGGGGTGATTCCCTGAATGAGAGCAGAAGGGCTGGTATGCAGGGAGCGTGTGTGTGAGCGGGGTAACTCTCTGACTGAGAGCAGAAGGGCTGCTATGCAGGGAGCAAGTGAGAGAGAGAGGTAACTCCCTGACTGAGAGCAGAAGGGCTGCTCTGCAGGGAGCGTGTGTGAGAGAGGGGTAACTCCCTGACAGAGAGCAGAAGGGCTGCTCTGCAGGGAGCGTGTGTGAGAGAGGGGTAACTCCCTGACAGAGAGCAGAAGGGCTGCTATGCAGGGAGCGTGTGTGAGAGAGGGGTAACTCCCTGACTGAGAGCAGAAGGGCTGCTATGCAGGGAGCATGTGTGAGAGAGGGGTAACTCCCTGACTGAGAGCAGAAGGGCTGCTATGCAGGGAGCATGTGTGAGAGGGGTAACTCCCTGACTGAGAGAAGAAGGGCTGCATTGCAGGGAGCGTGTGAGAGAGGGGTAACTCTCTGACTGAGAGCAGAAGGGCTGCTATGCAGGGAGCGTGTGTGTGAGAGGGGTAACTCCCTGACTGAGAGCAGAAGGGCTGCTATGCAGGGACCGTGTGTGAGAGAGGGGTAACTCCCTGACTGAGAGCAGATGGGCTGCTATGCAGTGAGCGTGTGAGAGAGGGGTAACTCCCTGACTGAGAGCAGAAGGGCTGCTATGCAGGGAGCATTTGAGAGAGGGGTAACTCCCTGACTGAGAGCAGAAGGGCTGCTATGCAGGGAGCGTGTGTGTGAGAGGGGTAACTCCCTGACTGAGAGCAGTAGGGCTGCTATGCAGGGAGCGTGTGTGTGAGAGGGGTAACTCACTGACTGAGAGCAGAAGGGCTGCTATGCAGGGAGCATGTGTGAGAGAGGGGTAACTCCCTGACTGAGAGCAGTAGGGCTGCTATGCAGGGAGCGTGTGAGAGAGAGGGGTAACTCCCTGACTGAGAGCAGAAGGGCTGCTATGCAGGGAGCGTGTGTGTGAGAGGGGTAACTCCCTGACTGAGAGCAGAAGGGCTGCTATGCAGTGAGCATGTGTGAGAGGGGTAACTCCCTGACTGAGAGCAGAAGGGCTGCTATACAGGGAGCGTGTGTGAGAGAGGGGTAACTCCCTGACTGAGAGCAGAACGGCTGCTATGCAGTGAGCATGTGAGAGAGGGTTAACTCCATGACTGAGAGCAGAAGGGCTGCTATGCAGTGAGCATGTGAGAGAGGGTTAACTCCATGACTGAGAGCAGAAGGGCTGCTATGCAGGGAGCATCTGAGAGAGGGGTAACTCCCTGACTGAGAGCAGAAGGGCTGCTATGCAGGGAGAGTGTGTGAGAGAGGGGTAGCTCCCTGACTGAGAGCAGAGGGGCTGCTATGCAGGGAGCGTGTGAGAGAGGGGTAACTCCCTGTCTGAGAGTAGAAGGGCTGCTATGCAGGGAGCGTGTGTGTGAGAGGGGTAACTCCCTGACTGAGAGCAGAAGGGCTGCTATGCAGGGAGCGTGTGTGAGAGGGGTAGCTCCCTGACTGAGAGCAGAAGGGCTGCTATGTAGGGAGCGTGTGTGAGAGTGGGGTAACTCCCTGGCTGAGAGCAGAAGGGCTGCTATGCAGGGAGTGTGTGTGAGAGAGGGGTAATTCCCTGACTGAGAGCAGATGGGCTGCTATGCAGTGAGCGTGTGTGTGAGAGGGGTAACTCCCTGACTGAGAGCAAAAGGGCTGCTATGCAGGGAGCGTGTGTGTGAGAGGGGTAACTCACTGACTGAGAGCAGAAGGGCTGCTATGCAGGGATCATGTGAGAGAGGGGTAACTCCCTGACTGAGAGCAGAAGGGCTGCTATGCAGGGAGCATGTGTGAGAGGGGTAATTCCCTGACTGAGAGCAGAAGGGCTGCTATGCAGGGAGCATGTGAGAGAGGGGTAACTCCCTGACTGAGAGCAGAAGGGCTGCTATGCCGGGAATGTGTGTGAGAGAGGGGTAACTCCCTGACTGAGAGCAGAAGGGCTGCTATGCAGGGAGCATGTGTGTGAGAGGGGTAACTCACTGACTGAGAGCAAAAGGGCTGCTATGCAGGGAGCATGTGAGAGAGGGGTAACTCCCTGACTGAGAGCAGAAGGGCTGCTATGCAGGGAGCATGTGTGAGAGGGGTAATTCCCTGACTGAGAGCAGAAGGGCTGCTATGCAGGGAGCATGTGAGAGAGGGGTAACTCCCTGACTGAGAGCAGAAGGGCTGCTATGCAGGGAGCATGTGTGAGAGAGGGGTAACTCCCTGACTGAGAGCAGAAGGGCTGCTATGCAGGGAGCATGTGTGAGAGAGGGGTAACTCCCTGACTGAGAGCAGAAGGGCTGCTATGCAGGGAGCATGTGTGAGAGAGGGGTAACTCCCTGACTGAGAGCAGAAGGGCTGCTATGCAGGGAGCATGTGAGAGAGGGGTAACTCCTTGACTGAGAGCAGAAGGGCTGCTATGCCCGGAGCATGTGAGAGAGGGGTAACTCACTGACTGAGAGCAGAACGGCTGCTATGCAGGGAGCATGTGTGAGAGAGGGGTAACTCCCTGACTGAGAGCAGAAGGGCTGCTATGCAGGGAGCATGTGTGAGAGAGGGGTAACTCCCTGACTGTGGCCCTGATTCAGAGACGGACGCTCTGACAGAGCGCTTGCTCTGAATCAAGGCGTCTTTTTTTTTTTTATGGAGCGGCCTCCTGGCCTCTCGCATTGCTGTTGGTTGCCACCCACAGCTAATGCGAGCGGCCAGGATGATGGTCGTGATGGTCAAGACCATCATGACCATTGGTCTTGCGACGAGACCCTTGTGGTAGGGTCTCATGGCCGTAAGCCCCAGAGAGCTTTCGGCTCAAACAGAACCGAAAGCTCTCCCACTGACATCACTTGTGATGTCAGTGGGACTGCCCCCAAAACGGTAGGCGTTCTCATGGGAATGCCTCCGTCTGGGCTGCCACCCCCCCGGTCCGCCCACCAAAGGTGGCGTGCTGTCACTCAACATCGACAGCACGCCCCCTTTGGTGCGAGACCCGAAGCAACAGATTGCCCGTCGCTATCCGGGTCTCGCGCATGCACACAAAGGAGCCGGCTCCGTCTTGCGCATGCGCTGTGGGCCACCATCGACCCGTTTGCGCAGCGCTTGCGACCGGGTCTGAATCAGGCCCTGAGAGCAGAAGGGCTGCTATGCAGGGAGCATGTGGGAGAGGGGTAACTGCCTGACTGACTGGGCAGCCAGCATGTGGCAGAGCCTGTGAGATGAAGTGAAACTCCTGTATTAAAGCATTGCTGGGTAGTAAGCAAAGGGAGAGCTGTATGGCTGTAGCACAGTCTACTGCGCAGTCTCCAGTCTTCCTGTCCCACCAGGGAGACTTCATGCCTAATTCAAAGATGGCCGTTGAGGTCACCACTGAGCATGTGCAGGGGCCATCTTGTCAGTACTGTGTGGAGATACATGGTGGGAGACAGAGGGTCTGATTCAGAGCCGGACGCTATTTGCGCTCGCTCGTTCAGAAAAAGGGGGTGGCTATTTAAATGAACCGTTCGCTCTTTGCGGTCTGTTCACGCCTCCATGTCTGAACGAGCGAACAAAACAAGTGGTCGTATTTTGGAAAAAGACGCCCCCTGGCCACTCGCATCATATGTCATGTCCGCTATTTAATAGATTAATCGAGTACATCGAACAGCGTATGAACTGCTTGCTATTCTTGTGGTTGGTTTTTCCTACCGCAATCATGCGAGCAGTTTGGACTATAAAACCACCAACTGACGTGGTCAATGACGCTGCTTTATTAATTATGCACACCCATAAAACGCCCGTTATGACCCTTAAGCACGCCTGCGTTCTGACCTCCACTCCCTGTTTTCAAGCACCTTCCCCTGTTACCACCCACATACGCCTCCTCCTGTCACTGAAAATAGCAGGCATTCACTATTTAGCGAGCATACGATTTTCGGCCGCACTGACTGGTTCTCGCATGCGTATTACAATCCGTACGCATGCGTAGATGTGCGAACATCACTCGGAACGAACGAGCGGCCGCTTACGAGCGGCTCTGAATGAAGCCCAGAATGTACCTGCGTAGCTCTTATGTGAGACACGGTAAATACCTGACAGCCCTGAGGACGTTGGGACACTAGTTCCTGGCCTCCACTGTGTGATGGGTTTTACTCAAAATGGTGCGAGTTCCACTTTTTCAATCAACTGCGCTTTTTCTGTGGTTCACATATATCGCGGGACCGGGAGACTTGCCCTCTCCTGTGGGGGTCCGTGAGAGCCACCCGATTTCCGGGAGCCTCCGGGCCATTGCAGGAGAGTTGGCAAGTGTGGTTTGGGAACGTAAATGAAAATGTCTGATTTTTTTTTGTTATGTGCTGTATTTCACCTTGTTCTGAAACTTGGGGATCAGGGCCCATCACTGCATGCACGGGAGAGGCTTTGCTGCATGTACCATTTCTCACTACCGCCGAGCATCCTCCAATTTGGAAGGTAGAACTACACCCGAGCTGGAAATAGAGAATTCCAGGGCTGCTGGGGCACAATTCTGATGTGCCTGTCGGGATTACTGTGTTCTGCTGGCTCAGTACGTGACTTATTGTTGTTCTGTCTTATCACTTTATTGACTTAAACTTTGTGGAAAAGAATATTGACACCCTCTTATTTTGGAGGGGGGGGGCAAAATTCCCTTCTAGTACTGTGAGTTACTGATCTGTATTTAACACATCAATAGTGTTGATTTGTGCACAGGTATGGAAGAGGTAGAGAATATTTGGACTGGGAATCCATCTATTACAGAGAAAGCACAAGATAACGGCTACAGAAATTGCTTTAGAGCTACTGGGATTTCCGTACAATAAACAAGTCTTATCGTCTGTCTCTTCCTCTCCCATTGTGAGGTTTTTCCACCTTTATTGTTCCATTGTGACTCTACACATCAAGGAGCTGATAGGTGCACAGTGCTGCTACCACAACGCTACAGCACATTGTGTGCCTCAGCGCACTCCCGATCCATTGATTTACTCTCCGGGAGCTAGTGCTGCACCTGAGGTGTTATTTAGGCCGCACCTTTGTTGACAAAACCAAGTACTTTAATGGCTGCAAAATCTGCTTTTGAGGTTTCTTTAATCTACGATTCACTGGAGAGGAGCCTGATGATCGATGCAATGTGCTTCACCTGAACAGAAAATCGGTGCTTAAGGAGTCACTATGTAAAGACATAGAGGTAAAGGAGGAAAAGTTCTGTGAGTCTGATGGAAACAATTGACCTGTTGGACAGAGAGGGCACAGGGGACAATGTTATGGCTGTATATGTATAGTCGTGGAAAATAGTATTGCTTCCCCTTGCAGGGAGGATGAAGAGGGAAAACGTTACTAGCACCAACCATTGAGGGACATATCACTATGGACCTCATTCAGAGCCGGACGCAAGTGGCCGATCGCTCGTACGCCGTACGAGCGGAAATATTTAAAACCAAGCGCTCGCTCGTATGTTCGCTCGTAGCTAACCTTCCGCCCCACATTCTCCCAACCCCTCCTCTAGCTAGCGAGCGTACAAAATAGCCAGCGTCCGTCTCCTCTTTGGTTGCATTGAGCGCTCGCACAAATCAATTCCGGAAGTGGCCCTGTCAGTTTAGATTGCCTGCTATTTCATTCTGCAAACATACTTGAATCGATTACTGGCAATCACTATATTAATTACCTTAATTGTTTGTTTCACATGTTTGCAATCCTGTTTTTTTTTTCAATGTCAATAAACTTTATTCTTGTTAGTGTGTGTTATTTCTTCCGCAGAATACGTACGGTTTGACCAAGGGGATGGTTTTTCTAATGTAAAAGTTTGTTTGAATGCTACTAATGTTTTGTTGTTTTTTTTAAATGCAGATTTTCCATTATTTTTTTTTAAATTTGAATTAGCTTACGCATGTCACTGCATCAAGCCTATCATAACTCACATTATATTTGTGAGGGTGTAGGTCACATGACTCATACACTAACCATTAGAATTGTTCCTGTTAATTTACAAAGTACATTAGCCAATCAAATTTTTTCTAGGACCTTTATTAAAACTTGTTTGTGTAAAAAGAATCATTGCCATCATGAGAGCCAACGCTTTCTGTAGGCGGGAGCTAATGGTGCTAGTTGAGGTCATGGACGAGCGCATTACTGACCATCCGCTCCCCATCACCAATCTGCAAAAGCGTAGGGCCTACACGGAGGTGCGCCGCCGCCTGTGTTCCCTCAGCTAGCGCCGTAATATCGGCCAGTTGGAACGCAGGTGGTCGGATCTGAGGCGCCGATAACCACGCCTGCTGACCCTTTTGCGGCTCCGGATTGGCCAAAGTAAGTGTTTCTGTGTGTGTTTTTTTTTTTCTTCAAACCTGCGTGTGCTTGTTTACAGTATATCCCTGTTTTTATTATTTTATCCCAAAATTTTTTTATAAAAAAAAAAGGTAATTAAAAAAGTTTTTCTCCATCATTTAGGGGCAGAGCGGATAGTCAGACGGCGCCGACATGTGGCTCGTCCCCTATCCCCCACTCCCACTCAAATATCCCCTGCCCACTCTTCCCCAAATTCCCCCTCCACCCCAGACCTTGCCATCCTTCAGTCCCCTCCCTCTCCTCACCTGACCATCCCTCCAACTTCCCCCTCCCCTCAAAACCCACCTCACTTTTCCAGACCCTCCACTCCCTCAGCCATAACCCCTCCTCCTTCACTTACCCACTGGGCCACCTCTGATGAGGAGGATTTTGTGGCTCCATGCCCAGTCCGCAGTGTAAACTATGTTTTTTTTTGTTTTGTTTTATTGTGTAAATTAATTTGTTTGATGTTGTCCTTTTGCCTGTGCAGTTCAAAATAGTAAAGTAGTTCAAATGTTTTTTATATATATCTTTGTGAAACAATGTCAAGGGTGTTTTCCCCTTACACATATGTCACATGTCCAAACACTCCCACTTATGTCTTTCTTGTTTACGGTACCAACAAATGTCGTAGTTTTGCTTAGGTTTAAGACATATGTTTTTTTAGGTTATTTCTACTTTTTGGCCCCTTATTTTTTGAAAATCTTTTCGTTTGGCATTCCTTTTTTATTGGACATGTTTTTGTAACTGATGTTTTTTTTTGGTATAGCCTGATTTTTTTGTGGGTTTGAACATTCTAAATGAAGGTGTCATTTTAGTAACCCGCACATTTTTTTTTCCCCACAGAGGCTCAGAGGCGTAACGAGGCCATTGCAGGAGGATTGGTGGAACTCCGGGGCCATGTAATTGGCATGTTGGTGGCCTTGGACCACCTTTTGGCGATCCTGCGCCACTAATTTTCTTTATTTTGACCAAAAAAAAAATAAAAACAAAAAAAGTTTATTTTGATTTATTTAAGTCTCATTCCTTGTCTGTAAATCTTAGATTGTTGAACCATACATAAGTCTACTATTTGTCCCTGTGTTTTTAAGTAATGTCAATTTGTTTGTAGAAAGGTCAAGTAAGTATGTAAGCTTGCACATTAAACACATAATACCAATAGGTTTTTAGACTTAACGTCAAAAATAGATTCAATATTTTTGGTGGTAATGTAAAAATTAAAGCAACCTGCTTAGGCCTAGAATTGTAAACATACTGACTCACCATAATACCTTTGGTGTTTGTTTTTAGCCACAAAGCAGGGTACAAAAGTTTAGAAATTAAGAAATTACAGTATTAGGCATTAAGCATGTTTGCATTTTTTGGAGCAGGTTTCACTTGTTTCTAATTTACGAAGGAAATGGTTGTTTACTGAAAAAAATAAATTTATTGCACACAAATAATAAACACCAAGTGAATTTTCAAAACAAAATCACACAGTTAAAACACACACAAAAGACCAAAAAATTCCCAAATCCCCAAAACAAAAAAAACCTCAAGAACTGTTTGTAGAAGTAGCAGAAATCATTGTTCCCGAAGTAATATCCAATGTGTCCACATAAAGTCATTTGTGTTGATCAGGTAGTATGCATGGATTTTTATGGTCATTTTAGGGAATAAAAAAAAAAAAAGTTAAAAGTGTACATTAAAATAATACATGTCTACATTGTGTCAATTAAATACCTTTGTGGAAATAATTACCTAAAAAATCTGGCAACAATTTGATCGCGTATGGCCCCCCCACATACTGACCTCCGACCAACCTCGGGGGGGCCGTCATCAGGCAAGGCATCCTCTGGCTTCATTGGGACACCACTCCTTATGGCGATGTTGTGAAATATCCCACACAGGACCACAATTTTGGAAACCATAGCCGGCAAATACATGAGGTCGCCACCAGAGCAATGGAGGCATCTGAATCAGCCTTTTAAAAGGCCGATACAGCGCTCCACCACCTGCCTGGTGGCTGTAAGTGTGGAAGTATACTGACTTTGGGGCCCTGGTGTGTGAACCAAATAAGGAGTGAACAGCCAGGGCGTGCAAGGGTAACCACTGTCGCCTGTGAAAATATAAAAAACAACATCAGGACCATTGTGTATCAAGCTTTGCATTGGTTTCAACAGAAGGTGTCAACTTACCCAGAAGCCACGCATCACCAGCTTGTAGGTTGTTTAATTTGTGCCAAGTCCCTGATTGCCGGATGACGAAGGAATCATGTGCACTGCCTGGGAATTTGGCATTCAGGGACAGGATCTGGAGGGAGGCATCACATACCACCATTACATTCATCGAATGAAAGTGTTTTCGGTTCCTAAATATTGCCTCCAGCATTGCTGGAGGCTGAAGTGGTATGTGAGTGCCATCTACAACCCCTATGATGTGTGGGAAGCCAGCAATTTGGTAAAATTTATCCTTCACCACATTAAGGGAACCCATATCCAATGGCATTTTAATAAAATGATGGAGGTATTTAAATAGTGCATCCATCACTGCCCTCAGGATCCTTGAAAAGGAGGATTGGGAGATTCCTTCGACTATTCCCACGGTGGTTTGAAAGGATCCTGAGGCACAAAAATGTAACACTGACATTAATTGCGTAAGTGGTGGCATTGCTGTAGGACTGTCAATTTGCCGTTCAAGATCACTCTCTATTAATGAGAGAGTGTCTATGATGATTTTTGGAGGCAGACGGTAGCGCCTTAACACCTCATCATCTGGCATTCCAAAAAGGGTGACACGTGTTCAAAATATCTGGGGCCTTGCACGCCTACGAGGCCTACGCCTGGGACGAAGTTGAGGTTGGTCGGATTCTGGAACCATGGCCAAGATAATACGACCAACATCAACCTGAAATGTTAAGCAAGGTAGTTATTGTTTTATTCAAATGTATTAAGAAAAATATACTTATCTTTTCAAAGAAAACCAAAGAATCTTCCAGGCCTGGGTAGTGTCATGTGAAAATCCACCTACATTTCAAAAGGAGAAAATATTTTTAAGAATAATTTTATAAACTAGGAATGAAACCAAATATAGTTTTCCAAAATTTAGAGAAGGGAGCACACATCAGTTCGTAAAATAGTACGCTACATTTAGACTTAAGACATGATTTTACACAGAACAAGCACACATTAGTTCGCAAAATAGTACGCTACATTTAGACTAAATGTCTTAAGTCTAAATGTAGCGTACTATTTTGCAAACTAATGTGTGCTTGTTCTGTGTAAAATCATGTCTTAAGTTTAAATGTAGCGTACTATTTTGCGAACTAATGTGTAAGCAAACAAGCACACATTAGTTCGCAAAATAGTATGCTACATTTAGACTTAAGACATGATTTTACACAGAACAAGCACACATTACTTAGCGAAACATATGCTAAGACCAACACATCTAATTTGTTAATTAATAAAACCAAAAACACTTACCAAAAACAGACAAATATCAAAAAGTTATAAAAGGTCACTTGGGTTCCAGCCAAAATAACTTAAAAAAAAAAAACAATTTAAAAATTTTGCCACAATTTATTAATAAATGTTTATGGGAATTATTGAAATACTTACTCAAAAATATAAATAAAAATAGCAAATAAAAATACGCAAAAATGCTAACTTAAACAAAGAAAGTATTAAAAAAAAACGCTCCTTCAAAAAAAAAAAAACAACTCCTTCACGTTCCACCAACCAAACAACAAACCACTCTACACCGAAATACCTCCAACAATCAAAAAATGCCACCTCGAATGGAGTCACACCAAGTCATAAATAGTCTACATTTTCCTGTTCAAATTAAGGAAGGACAATAGGAGCGCACAATGAATGATGCGGCCGAATAATGCTGACGCATGTATAAAAACGTCACTGAAGGCCCAAATCGGTCTGCTGCATTGAGAAAAAACACAATGAGTACAGAGCAGCAAAGTACTAGCCAAGAGGCGCCATGTAAGTATTTGTTTTTTTATGGGAAAATGCTTATGTTTAACATTACATTTTGAAACATTTTACATTAAATTTTTTTTAACCATTTAAAAAAAAGGTGTGGAGGATGCCATGGAAGAGGCTACTGGGCCTAGTAGGCAAACTAGGGCCAAAAAAAAAAGGCAGCCTCAATTCACAAGGAATGAGATGGAGGTTTTGGTGCAAATGTGCAACGACAACCTGTCACAGGCACCAAGGAATATGGGTGCAACCCAGAGATGGAAACTGTGGGACGACATAGCCAGTGCTGTCAATGGGGTGGGTGAGTTTGAACGTTCAACCCGGGAGGTCAAACGCCGGTACGTAAAAACTACATTTGACTAAAAAGTGTTTACAGGTCCAAATACTGCAGTAATAATGCCAACTTTTTAACCAACAGATGGAGCGACTTCAAATATCGGCTTAAACAAAAACTGGCTGATAGGGCTAGGCATGCAGGGGGGACAGGTGGGGGTCCCACCCCTGTGACACTTGAGCTCACGGATTTGGAGGAGCTGGCACAGGGGTGTGTGCAGGATGAGGAGGTGTTTGGCGTGTTGAACATGGATACCGACATGCCAGACTTTGCGGCTCCTCATGTTGCCCCAGGTAAATGTTGTAATGTTAACAACTCAGAAATGTGTTTTGGAAAATATCTAGATTATAATTTTACTCTTTTCTCTTTTTTCTCACAGAGACACAGGCGGATGAGTCTGCTCCAGAGGTGAGCTTTGGCCGCAGAATTTCTTCTGGCTCTGCAGGGGAGGAAGCAGTAGATCCGGCAGGGGACCCTGTGGCAGACAGTCCAGGGCCTTCCCCCTCGCAGGCAGTGGCCCTCCTCACTGATCTCAATGTTAAAACGGATCAGCACACCGAGATTCTGCTGAGGATGGACGCCAATCTGCTACGGGTGGCGGACACCCTGGAGGAAAATGCTGCGGCCAATGTGAGAATTGCAAATGCCCTGGAGCAGCTCGTTCGCCAGCACATGTTGGAGCTGGCCTCCCTTCCTGCCAGAAAATCAGGACCCTCCACCTCTGGCACAACAGCAGCCATCCCTGCAAATGAGCCTAGCCCTATGCCTAGTCGAGAGGCCACAACATCTGCCTCTGGCCAGGCCAGCCGAAGGAAATCCCGGACCCGTTCAGGCTCTCTCCAACCCCCGGCCAAACGACCTAAAAGGCAATGACAGCACTGGCTAATTTCCCCACAATACATCTCTGTGTTTGCCCCATATTCCTTAATGCCAAAAACCTCCCTCTCCTTTCTTGTGAATTGTTTTTAAATGTTTTTATTTTTTTATTTCAAATGCCACTTATTTTGTTTGTGTGTGGCCAAAATCATTTGTAAATTTTTTTTACCTTAAAATAAATCTGTTTATGAAAAAAAAAACTTACAAACAATACAACGGAAATAGAAACATTAAATTTAAAAAAAAAAAACAAGGGTTAAAAACAATTTATGAGTTTTAATTAATACTTAGCCAAAAAAAAAAGGACGATTGGTTTCTTGGCCAAAAAAAAATTATGAAAAAAAACAAACATGCGTACAATATTGTTTCCCTAAAAAAGAAACACTTACAAATATTTCAAAAGCCCACAAAAAAACCAAAACATTTGTTAGCTAATTGATTGTATGACCCAGAAATTAGCAGCTAATTAGTCCACCTGCGTTCGGTTTTTAGCTACTAAAAAAGGTCTATTTGCTAAACACCTTACAAGCAGTTTGCAATTGTTTTTGTGGCCTCAATTGATAAATTGATACACCATCGATGAGCCCAGAGAAGTACGAAGAGACCATCGTCATTGCGGTAGACTATACCAGACCACAAGCTGAGCGAGCAGTCTTAATGGAAATTGGATCAGACAGTGACGTATCACTTGTTTCATTCACATTTGGCGCTCGCATAAGATAATTTATGTACGCCCAAAAAATGCCTCGACACGCCTGTGTTTTCCCATCTCCACCCCCGTCACCACCCCAAAACGGACAGTTCTGTCAATCACATTTCACATGTCACTTCCTGATCGCTGTGTATACGATCGACTGAAAAATCACCACAATCAGACGTACGCACATGCGCACTGTTACACCGACGCATGCATGGTTGGTCAACATCAGCTGACTACGAATGAATGGCCACTTGCGAGCGCCTCTGAATCAGGCCCTATGTACAAGTAACTTCCATGGCACCCTGGGACTGTTGAAAGTGGAATGCGCCACTGTGCAGACTCCGTCTTACTGTCCCTCCAGGGAGGCTTCATTCCCTGTACCAAGATGGCCACCGAGGTTAGTTCTGTGCATGTGCGGCACTATCTTGTCACTGTGTTGAGTGTCACAGAGGGAAACGGAAGTCTCCTACTTTGGTCCATATAGAGACCGACGATTACCTGCGATAGTAACGCTGTTCCAGCATCCTGCACCACTACCCACTAGCAAAATACACTCACTGACAAGTGAGCTGTATGAAACCCAGCTCCGGTCAAGCTCCGTTCCATTCACCAGCTTGTATAAGAGTGAGTACAGCTGTACCTGTTCCATCTTCAATAAACCATTACCATACCATTGGTTAACATCATTTCCAATGCCCCCCCCCCAGCATATGATTTTGTATTGAACAAGCCGCATGTATCTTAAGCATTTCAGGCATCCTGCAAGCCAAATAGAGGTGCCATCAGGGCAGCAGAGGCCCCATCTGACCTGTGCCCTGGGCAGCGCCACCAGTCGGAAACCTCTATTTACAGCCCTAGTGCAAGTTTTAGATATATAACATGTACTTTACAGCTGTTATATGGATCTTTTTTTCTCTTTTCATTTGCGATCTGCGGCTCTGTCCTTATTAGGCACATTGTTGTATATAGTAAGTCACCTCCCCTCATTATAGACCTGATTCTGAGTCGACGGCAGCTGCAGTTTCTCCGCCCGAGTATGACCTCCAACGTGAGTGGTTGAGCGTCTGTGAACACAACCAGTGTACGCCGGCGACGCTTCCATAACACGCCCATAAGACGGTCAATCTCCGTCCAGGAATGCCCACTGCATTTTCCATGCCTGTACTTCACCGTGCATGCATCTGAAATAGCAACAACGACTCTGTATGAGCACAATAAGGATGCATGCGTGGTGCGATGTAGACGCATGCGCAGTAACAAAAATCGCACAGCTGCATCAGACATCAACATAGACTGAGAGTCAGAATCGGACCCTACATGTACTTTATATACACCTATAGAACCAACAAGTCTTGGTCACTGTCAGTGTTGGCACTAACACCGCCACTGGGCCAGGAGGTGAGATAGAAGAGGAGACAGCTTCTGCCAGGGACGGACGGTAAGGTCAATGGATGGGGAGGCACTGGCTATTATTATCAGAGCCAGATTTACACACACATTCAGTATATAAACTAGGGATGGCCACCAGTATGGTTACCATCAATGGCAAAATATTTATTTATTTATTAACAGTTTCTTATATAGCGCAGCATATTCCGTTGCACTTGACAATTGGAAACATTTATAGAACAAAACAAGGTAATAAGAGACAGACATAGAGGTAAGAGGGCCCTGCTTGCAAGCTTACAATCTATAGAAAGTGGCCATCGATGGTAACCAATTATGCAATGGATGACAATCAATGGCTTCACCAACCGATGGTCATCCCTGTTCTATGACTAATTGGCCCGTAGCCAAATCAGAATCGGGGGCGTGGCTTCTTTTGTGTCGAAGGGACGGAGCTATGCTCCGTGTCCCGGGACCTTTACAAAAAAAACCAAAAAAACTATTCTGTTATGTTCTTCCGTCGATGGAGGGAAACCATCTGGTTCTCCCCCATCGGTGGGAAAAACATTCAACATCGGTCATAATCTATCGATGATTATGAATCATCGATGGTCGATGGCCATCCCTAAAATGAACCTGCCCCGCTTGCGCAGAATTATTCTAATCATTTTCATAGTCAAAACTCTGCAGTCTGACAGGGAGTATGACAGGGGAGGTTCTGCTTCCACTGACTGCAAGTCCCTGGTTTCTGCTGAGCATGAATTGGACCAGTGGTGTTTTAGGAGAGGAGTGCAGACTCAGGGCCTGATTCTGAACCGCTCGCGAGTGCTGGACGCTTGCAAGCGGGTCGATGGTGCCTAAGTGCGGATGCACACGATGGAGGGAGCTCCGTCGTGTGCATGCGCACGATGGAGGGAGCTCGGTCGTGCGCATGCGCGACACCCGGCGAGCGACGGAGAATCTGTTGCTCGGGGTCTCGCACCAAAGGGGGCGTGCTGTCGATGGTGAGTGACAATACGCCCCCTTTGGGGGGCGTGCTGGGGGCGTGGCTGCCAGACGGAGGCATTCCCATGGGAACACCTACCGTCTGATTCCGGCCCCACTGACTTCAGTAGTGATGTCAGTGGGAGTGATTTTGGCTCTGATAGAGCCAAAATCACTCCAGGGCTTGCGGCAGCGGGACCCTACCGCAGGGTCTCGTCGCAAGCCCGATGGTTGCGATGGTCTTGACCATCGCGACCATCATCATGGACGCTCGCTATAGCTGTGGGTGGTAACCCACAGCTATGCAAGCGTCCATGAGGCTGCTCCAAGTTGAGGCAGGAGGGCTCTGATTCAGAGCGAACACTCTGGTCAGAGCGTCTGGCTCTAAATCAGGGCCTCAGTGCGGGCCCCCTCCTCTCTTTTGCAGTGCCGCGGCGAGTGGTGCAGCAGTAGTTTCTGTCTTGGTGCCAGAATCTACTGCGCATGTACGGGTCTCTGGGAAAATGGCGCCTGTTCCATTTTCCCAGGAACAGCAGAACGGCGCATGCGTGAGTCACCGGGAAAATGGCCGCCAACAGTGACTTTTGCTGCTCTGAAGCTCTACTGGCGACAATGGACAGGTAAGTATAAAGAGTTAATAGGTGCACGGTGTGCATTGTGGGCCGTGTGCACCACACACCCTGCTCCCATTATAGATACACCCCTGAGCTGGACCTTTACATGCGCAGTGAAACATAGAGAGCCTCCGGAGGGTGAAGCTACGTCCCCTGTCTCTCCCCAAACTTTCTCCTGGGGACCCCGCGATGCCACAATCCTCCCCTGCTCACTATTTGTATTGTCACCATGTCTTCCTTTGTCATCTATATGGCGTAAAAATTAAATCATTTATCAAACGTTATCCATCAGAAGAACGTCAGGAGTCCAAGGGGAAATACATGTAACTAGACAGAATGTAATCTTCACTCTCTGCCCAAACTTGTCTATTTCCCCCCTGCACGTCTCCTGCTGCTACACTTCCCTGTTACATAATATTATGTAGTCACATCTCTATTAAAGCAACAGCATTGCGTTGGCAGCACAGGGAGCGCGCTCTCCTTATTTGCGAAGGCCGCTGGCAGCATCCATTATGAGCAACAGGCTGCAGGTACATTTCAGCCAACACTATGTGACTCTCCCATAGATTCTGATAAAGAGCTGCTGGATGCAATAAGTGTGTGATACAGACGCCAAAAAGAAAGACGAACAGTAATCATCGGGGGATTCAACAGATGGCAGAAGCAAGAGGTAACTTTTGTCTTCCTAGCTGGAAACAAGGGGAAGAAATTGCATATTTTAAATATAAAATACAAGCGAGAACGATGGCTGAATCCTCTGTATTGGTGTTTTATATGAGGTTGGGGCATTCATAGCTCGTACCTCTCATCTGCTTGAATGGGGATCCCAGGTGCTCTAACTGTAGCATTTTCATTATATTGAAGGATTAGATGGTGCTTCCTGTGTATTTGGAGATTAATACATGCCGAACGCTCAAATCCGAGTCTTAAAGGAAAATAAAGACATTTAAGTAGAAATTGTGTATGGTCGGGCTGTGCGGAGAGACGCTGCGGAGGATTTTCTGTACTGTACGGTGCATGTGCCAGTTTCTAAAGCCTTCACATATCCTTTATCTAATGGGGTTATAAAGACATATGCTATGGCTTTCAGGGCATCCTGTGACTTTGCCTGTGGTATGATATGTCGACAGTCATAATGCCGACAGGGATATTTCTCTATTTTAGCCTAACCTTAAATTTAACTCTAGAATGCAATGTCAACATTGTGACCGTCATGACCATATCCACATTTCTGTATGTCGACATGTTACATGTCAACATAACTGCCATGCTGACATTCTGGCTGTCGACATCTAGAACATGTCAACATTTCAGTGTCAACATTCTAACCATGGGCCTGATTCACTACGGATCACTATTCTGCTTATACGCACACAACTCAGTTGCTAATATCAACGGTGATATGTAAATGTTTGCATTCGCATTGCGATCGCAGCCTGACATAAGGATGCCCACTTCCCCTTACTTACATCCGTATACTAGGGGAACATAGCGAAACAATCGGTAACATCGAGTAACATCGGACCCATAAGCACAGTTAAGGCAGGTCAGACCTTATTAAGGAATTGCTTTTGCGCACGCTCTGAGGCCTCAGGTGGTGTATGGTATCACAAAGGCTAATTTATGCACGCCCATGCAACGGTGTTGAAACGCACTGGCATACCTGCGTTCAGCCGACCCCGTCACCACCCACAAACATCACTTCCTGTCAATCACTCTGTCATGAATCTGCGTATCCTCTGTGGTCACAGTACCGATCGCAATAGCTAGTTAGAGCATGTGCACTGCGATGCATGCGCAGAGCGCAACAATCATCCAATTGCGTGTGTATAAGCAACTGCATTCCTTGCTGAATCAGGCCTCGTATATGGTGACATTATCTGTTACTTAGTGGATGTGCAGCGTCATGATCTGCTGCAGCACCTCTGTCCCCGCAGTGGTGCTGCTCTTTACATTGTTGGTACTATGCTATGTTCCAGCCAGTCTGGTCCCTATTCTGGTTGGCATCCTGCAAGCTGGTGTTTATTGTCTGCAGGACCGCCATCGGGGGGTACAGCCCGTTTTAATGTAGGGGGCCCGGGCTCATTGGGCTCCCCTTTGGGAACTTTTTATTCACATTTTACAGGCAGATGTCTGACTGTGAGTAAGACGGAGTTTGCTGTCGGCACGGTGTGGCCCCTCCCTGGCAGTGGCATGCGCAGGGAGTGTGCACACACACACTCCTGCTTGCAGCTATAGAAGTGACACAGCAGGCCCCCTGTCATTGTCCCATATTCTACTGTGGTATGTCTTGAGTCATGACATATACAGTATATGCCAGGCTGGCGGATGAGGGGGGCTCTGTCTGTTTTATCTGTACTGGGCCCCACAATTTTTGATGGCAGCCCTGATTGTCTGACCCAGCAGCTATGGGTTGCACCTGTGACTGTCTTATTTATACCTGCTCCACAAGTTCATCTGGGTCAGATCATCACGTCAGAGTCCTCTTGTTAGGTTTCTGTGCTTCATCTGTTGTTCATTGGGCACCTGGTCTCCTTATAGCACCAGAACTACATCTCTCTCTGAGGATCAATACCCTGGTTCCTGGTTCAGCATTCTGTTCCAGTGCTATCTGGAAAACCTTCTCTAATATTGCTTCATAGCTGTCTGCTCCAGTGCTATCTGTGAATCCAGCTCCAGCAGTCAGTACCAATGTTCCTACACTGGATAATCTGAAAACCAACACTTGTCCTACTGTGCCTGCATACAGGCAATCCGGTAACCCAGCACATGTTTCTGGACATATGTACAGCAGTTACATTGTTCACTTATCTGTTCCTGAGTCTTTCTGCTCACGGCTTCCAAGCAGCTCAGCATTGTATTATTATCATCATCACCTGCTCTTGGACTTACTCCTGCAGTAGTAGGTTATAAATCTGTTCTACCATTTTCCATTGCATGGTACCATTCAAGTTATTGCTTTAGTGCTTTCCTGGACATAGTCACGTGACTGGGGTTTTGTAGGTCCAGATTGGGACCCTTGGGATTACCTTGAGGCCTTGATATAGCTCTAACTCATAAGTGCAGAGACTGAGGGGCTAATTCAGCAGTGCCCCCAAGTGCAGTGCTGAACGCAGATTCCCGATTATCGGGAATCTGCGCTTGCACAGGACCCAATCTACGAGTGTGCAGAATGGGTCCTGCTAACACGCACGCTAGCCCTTGAATGCCTCTGCCTGATTGATAGGCAGAGGCATTTAAGGAGAGGTGCGGGAGCAGCCGGCATTCCCAGAAATGTTGCCAGGAGTGGCCAGCCCAGTGAGTGCCAGGCATTCCCTGTGTTCCAGGAGTGGCCAGCCCAGAGACTGCGTGGACGTACGCAGTCTGCTGGGCTTGCAAGCCGGCCAGCCCGAGTAAACTGAGGCTTACTCAGCTGGACGGCCGCATGGCGCCGTCCACCATCGTGACCATCGACCACCGATGGTCGCGATGTTGATGCAAGCACAGTGACTGCCGTCATAATGCTGAGATCACAAATGCAGCAGGGGGTGCCATACAGGGGGTGCCATACAGGAGGTGTCATACAGGGGGTGTCATACACCTCCTGCTGCATTTTCATGATTGCAAGGACATAATTGCAAAACTGCCTGCGTGCATAAATCATATATCTATAGTCTGCTTGCAGCTTTGCAATTGCGATCCTCGCTGAATCAGGCCCTGAGGATGGGTATATTCTGTAGGTATATGTGAGGAGAGTACTGAAAGCATGAAGGATAAAGGCTGTAGGTGATGTTGGACTCGGAACTGAAGTACAGCAGGAAGAGAATGCACAGGCACTCCGCCTGTGGTACTTGTGGCAGCCTGTAGGGGGTGTAGGCACTAGGATGCTGTACACCTTAGATAGTAGATATCGGTGAACCTGCTTAGTAGGACACTCAGGGCTCTATTTATTAACATTATTTTATAGTATTCACACCCTTGTCACATTATTTTAGTTTCACATAAATTTACTAAAGGGCAATTGGCGTAGAATTAGTAAAATTCTGCTCCAAACACTAATTATCACATATTTTTAGTAAGCAGATCGCATTTCCCATAATTGTAATGGGAAATGTGATATGGCCAACCGCCGGCCACATTCCGATTCCCGGCAGCGCCTGGCCGACCACAGCAGAGTTCCCGGCAGTGGAAGCCTGACAGCGCTGGAAATCCCAATCGTCAATAGGTAAGTATTGACTAACCTAACCTAACCCCCTAACCCTAACCCTTCTTAGGGGTGCCTAACCCTAACCACCCCCCAAGTGCCTAACCCTCCCTTCCCCGCTGCCTACAACTAAGTCCCCTGGGGGGGTGCCTAACCCTAAGTCTCCCCCCGGGGGTGCCTAATCCTAACCGTCCCTCCCCTTAGCCTAAACCTCCCGGGGGGTGCCTAACCCTAAGTCCAGGGGGGTGCCCTAAACCTAACCCTCCCCCCCGTGGCTGTCCGCTCACGGCGCCTGGCATCCCTTCGATCGGGATGCCGGGCACCGGTCTCCCGGCATCGGGGAAATGTCAGGCGTCTACATCTAGACGCCCGGCATTTCACCCTCGCCGGTATTAAGGCAGCCGGCTTCCCGATTGTATACCGGCCAAAGTTACTAAAAATAAAATGGGAAAAAGTAGTGGGGGAAGCCCTGTGATAATAACGTCACCTGAAGATGGAGCTATCCAGGGTCTCCCTGGTTCCCTCACTCCAAAATGCAGACTGCACTTGGTAATACAGGTCTCTAAAGGCTGATGCAGAATGCACATGGCAATGCAGGTATCAGAGACCGAGGGCCTGATTCAGCATGGAACGCAGTTGCTTATACGCACGCAATCGGTCAATTAATTTGCATTGCGCATGCGTATACATTGCAGTGCACGAGCCAGGTGCTCTGTTCGGAAACTACGATGGCAGATGATACGCAGACCCATGGCAGAGTGACTGACAAGAAGTGCCATTTGTGGGTGGTGACGGGGGGGTGGTCTGGAGAACGCAGGCGTGCCAGTGTGTTTCAATTACTTTTCAGGGGCGTGCATAAATTATCCACTGCGATACCAGGTGCCGCCTGAGGCATCATAGCGTGCGCGTAAGTAAGCAACTCATGAGTAAGGTCTGGGCTTCCCTAACTGTCCGATGTTACCGATTGTTTTACTATGTTGGTCATGTCTACAGATGTGAGTAAGGGGATGTGAGCGTCCTTATGTCAGGCTGCGATCGCAATGCGAATGCAATCATTTGCATATCACCGCTGATATTAATAACTGCGCTGCGTGCGTATATGAAGAATAGCGATCCTTGCTGAATCAGGCCCTTTATTCATTACCTTACCCATAAACAGGAATAAACAATATTATGTTTTAGAGTTTTTTCTATTTTGCTGTTTCATTGTTCTCAAATTAATTTGCTAAATCAAATGCAGAAAAATTGCGCATATTAAAAAAAAAAAAACTGTATTCTAAAATATCTTTTTCCTCATTAAGTATTCTGTAATCATAAACAACAGTACAATGTGGTGATAGGGTCTGCGATGTTCTCCCTGGATAATGACACTGGGCCTGATTCAGAGCCGGACGCTATTTGTGGACGCTCGTTCAGAAAAAGGGGCTGGCTATTTAATTTGAGCGCTCGCTCTTTGCGGTCTGTTGACGCCTCTATGTCTGAGCGAGCGTCCGAAACATGCGCTCACTATTTTTTAAAGACGCCCCTTGGCCGCTCGCATCATACGTCATCTCCGCTATTTATTAGATTAATAGAGTACATCGAAAGGCGTATGAACTGCTCGCTATTCTTGTGGTAGCATTTTCCTACCGCAATCATGCGAACAGTTCAGGCTAAAAGACAACCAAGTGACGTGGTCGATGACGCTGCTTTGTTAATTATGCACACCCTTAAAACGCCCGTTTTGACCGTTTGGCACGCCTGCGTTCGGATCTCCACTCCCCGTTTTCAAGCACCTTCCCCTGTTACCACCCACAAACGCCTCATCCTGTCACTCAAATTAGCAGGCATTCGCTATTTTGCGAGCACATGATTTCCGACAGTAGTGACTGGTTGGCGCATGCGCATTGAAAGCCATATGTATGCGCAGATGTGCGAACATCGCTCGGAGCGAACGAGCGGCCGCTTACAAGCGGCTCTGAATCAGGCCCTCTGATCACCAGATTGGAGAGTCAGAATGACATTGGTGCACTCACAGAACACACACTGACGCTTTCTCTATCCTGTCACTGATGCTGCACTTTGAAGCAGAATTAGGCAATGGCTAAATAATAATGTATGTATTTAGGGCGAGATGTATTAAAGATCTAATTTACATTGTGATCATTAACAGACACCAATGTCTCATGTATCACGCTCTTCTTGCAGGGACAGTTCTTCCAATAATGAGCTCCCTCAGCAATGCAGTTACTACCAGGCCTCAGACACAGCGCTAATGGAGAATTTTACCAAAATAATCCCATAGACTACAATAGCCACGGCCAGGAAATGATCGGTAGCTATTGGGCACAAGCTCCAGAATGTATCACTTTCCACAGCTTGCTGCATGTGGCCATATTACAGCCCCATAGAAACCTCTGGTGACCCCTATGCTGGGGGGAGGGGATGCAGCAGATATCTCCAGTCCATACTGATACACATGGGGATCTAAAATCATTAGGTAAATCTGAGAAAACTATAGTTTTGGGAGGATTTACCACATTTTTTTTAAACCTTGATACATCACGTTAGAGAGAAACATGCAGAGTAACCAGAGAAATTCAGTTACATTTTGTAAACGCCCCACAATCTGCACTCTCTCTGTACTCTCTCTGCACTCTCTCTGTACTCTCTCTGTACTCTCTGTACTCTTCCTATATTAGGGGTGTGCACCGGCCACTTTTCGTGTTTTGGTTTAGGATCTGGATCTTTCTTCGTGTTTTGGATCTGGATTGGTTTTGCCAAAACCACCCTTCCGTGTTTTGGGTTCTGGGTTTTGTGTTTTGGATCTGTATTTTTTTGAAAAAAAGCATAAAAACAGCTAAAATTACAGAATTTGTGGGTTTTTCTGCTCCTATGCTATTATTAACCTCAATAACCTTAATTTCCACTCATTTTCAGTCTATTCTGAACACTTCACACCTCACAATAGTGTTTTTATGTCAAAAAGGCTGCACCGAGGTAGCTGGATGACTATGCTAAGCGACACGAGTGGGCGGCACAAACACGTGACCCATCTAGGAGTGATACTGCAGTGGCAGACAGGATGGCAGTTTGAAAAACTAGGCCCCAAACAGTACATAATGCAAAGAAAAAAAAGAGGTGCAAGATGGAATTGTCCTTGGGCCCTACCACCCACCCTTATGTTGTATAAACAGGACATGCACACTTTAACAAACCAATAATTTCAGCGCCAGGATCTGTCACATGACTGTGGCTGAAATGATTGGTTCATTAGGGCCCCCACAAAACAAGCTGGCAATTAATCTGGCCCTGCACAAACTGGCTCTACGGAGGCAAGATGTCGTCCTCATCCTGCTCATCCACTGATTCCTCACCCTCTTCAGTGTTGTGTACATCCTCATCCTCACAGAGTATTAATTTGTCCCCGCTGGAATCCACCACCACAGGTCCCTCTGTACGTTCTGGAGGCTGGTCTCCCTGGAAGAGTTGATAATTCATTTTATGAACATCATCTTCTCCACATTTTGTGGAAGCAACCTCCTACGCCTTTCGCTGACAAGGTTCCCGGCTTCACTAAACACTCTTTCGGAGTACACACTGGAGGGGGGGCAACTCAGGTAAAATAGAACCAGTTTGTACAGGGGCCTCCAAATTGCCTATTTTTCCTGCCAGTACAGGTACAGACTGTCTGACATGCCTACTTGGATGCTGTCACCGATGTAATCCTTTAACAGACAGACGCACGCTTGTCGCTGCTGCTTTGAGGATGCAGGTGCGGCTACTGCACATACATTTCACACACAAAAACAGAAAAAAAGATTATTTTATTTTGGTTGGAGTGCACTTTGGGGGTTACACCACCCTTTAACAGACAGATGCACGCTTGTCGCTGCTGTTTTGAGGATGCAGGTGCGGCTACAGCCCACACAATTCACAAAGACAGAAAAAAAAGAATAATTTTTTATTTTTTTTGGAGTGCACTTTGGGGGTTACAGCACCCTTTAACGGACAAGCCATCCGACCCTTTACTTATGACACAGGCGCACGCTTGGCGCTGCTCCTTTGTTGATGCACGTGCAGCCACAGTGCACACAATTAACAAACATAGAAAATAATTCCTCCACCATTCTGTCAGAGGTGACGGTATCATGTGCAGTGACAGTAGACATGTCAGAAATTGACATTGTTGGCATGTCCTTCAGTCCGGACCAGATGTCCAAACCGGCCCTTGACTTATGACACAGGCGCACGCTTGGTGCTGCTGCTGTGTTGATGCACGTGCGGCTACTGCGCATACATTTTGCACACAAACACAGAAAAAAAAGAATTGTTTATTTTTTGTGCAGTGCACTTTGGGGGTTACACCACCCTTTAACAGACTTATGGGACACAGGCGCACGCTTGGAGCTGCTCCTTTGTTGATGCATGTGCAGCCACAGTGCACACAATTCACAAACACAGAAAATATTTTTTTATTTTGTTTGGAGTGCACTTTGGGGGTTACACCACCCTTTAACAGATGAGCCAGCCGGCCCTTTACTTATGACACAGGTGCACGCTTGGCGCTACTTTGTTGATGCACGTGCGGCCACAGTGCACACAATTCACAAACATAGAAAATTATTTTTTATTTTGTTTGGAGTGCACTTTGGAGCTTACAGCACCCTTTAACGGACAAGCCAGCTGACCCTTTACTTATGGGACACAGGCGCATGCTTGGCACTGCTCCTTTGTTGATGCACGTGCAGCCACAGTGCACACAATTCACAAAGACAGAAAATATTTTTTTATTTTTTTTGGAGTGCACTTTGGGGGTTACAGCACCCTTTAACGGACAAGCCATCCGACCCTTTACTTATGACACAGGCGCACGCTTGGCGCTGCTCCTTTGTTGATGCACGTGCAGCCACAGTGCACACAATTAACAAACATAGAAAATAATTCCTCCACCATTCTGTCAGAGGTGACGGTATCATGTGCAGTGACAGTAGACATGTCAGAAATTGACATTGTTGGCATGTCCTTCAGTCCGGACCAGATGTCCAAACCGGCCCTTGACTTATGACACAGGCGCACGCTTGGTGCTGCTGCTGTGTTGATGCACGTGCGGCTACTGCGCATACATTTCGCACACAAACACAGAAAAAAAAGAATTGTTTATTTTTCGTGCAGTGCACTTTGGTGGTTACACCACCCTTTAACAGACTTATGGGACACAGGCGCACGCTTGGAGCTGCTCCTTTGTTGATGCATGTGCAGCCACAGTGCACACAATTCACAAACACAGAAAATATTTTTTTATTTTGTTTGGAGTGCACTTTGGGGGTTACACCACCCTTTAACAGATGAGCCAGCCGGCCCTTTACTTATGACACAGGTGCACGCTTGGCGCTACTTTGTTGATGCACGTGCGGCCACAGTGCACACAATTCACAAACACAGAAAATAATTTTTTATTTTGTTTGGAGTGCACTTTGGGGCTTACAGCACCCTTTAACGGACAAGCCAGCAGACCCTTTACTTATGGGACACAGGCGCACGCTTGGCACTGCTCCTTTGTTGATGCACGTGCAGCCACAGTGCACACAATTCACAAACACAGAAAATTATTTTTTATTTTGTTTGGAGTGCACTTTGGGGGTAACAGCACCCTTTAATGGTCAAGGCAGCTGGCCCTCTACTTATGACACAGGGGAATGCTTGGCATTACGTTGTTGATGCACGTGCGGCTACTGCGCACACAGGGTCTCATTCAGACCCGCTCGCGAGCGCTGTACGCTCGCGAACGGGTCGATGGTGCCCAAGTGCGCATGCGCACAACGGAGGGAGCTCCGTCGTGCGCATGCGCGAGACCCGGCGAGCGATGGGGAAGCTGTCGCTCCAGGTATCGCACCAAAGGGGGTGTGCTGTCGACGGTGAGTGACAGCACGCCCCCTTTGGTGGGCGTGCCGGGGCATGGCTGCCCAGATGGAGGCGTTCCCATGGGAATTCGTACCATCTAGGTCCGGCCCCACTGACATCATTAGCTCCCACGGCCCCAGCCCTAGCTCCCAACCTCCCTCTTCACTGTCCACAGCCAGAGTGAGAAATGTCGCAGACGCGTGGACCTTTTATAGATTCCAACACCCGCGAGATCCGGAAAGCGGGATCGTTTTGCCTCGATTTCAGTACCGAGTCAGGCGGAAAAATTCGAGCCTTACTCGGATACGACTCGGATCGGGGGGTCTCGGGGGGATTCGGATTTCACAAATCCGAACCCGCTCATCCATACACTATATGCTCTCTGTACTCTCTCTGCATTCTCCCCAAACTCTCTATGTACTCTCACTGCACTCTGCCTATACTCTCTCTGCACTCTCTCTATACTCTCAATGTACTCTCTCTGCACTCTCCCTGTACTCTCTCTGCACTCTCCCTGGACTCTCTCTGCACTCTCCCTATACTCTCTCTGTACTCTCTCTGCACTCTCCCTGTACTTTCTCTGTACTCTCCCTATACACTCTCTCTGCACTCTCCCTATATTCTCTCTGTACTCACCCTGTGCTCTCCCTGTACTCTCTCTGCACTCACTCTGTACTCTCTCTGAACTCTCCCTGTACTCTCTCTGCATTCTCCCTGTTCTCTCTCTGCACTCTACCTGTACTCTCTATGCACTATCCCTGTTCTCTCTCTGCATTCTCTCTGCACTTTACCTGTACTCGACTCTACACTCTCTCTGTACTCTCCCTGTACTTTCTCTGTACTCTCTCTACACTCTCACTGTACTCTCCCTGTACTCTCTCTGCACTCTCCCTGGACTCTCTCTGCACTCTCCCTATACTTTCTCTGTACTCTTCCTGTACTCTCTCTGCACTCTCCCTGTACTCTCCTTGTACTCTCTCTGCACTCTCCCTATACTCTCTCTGCACTCTCCCTGTACTTTCTCTGTACTCTCCCTATACACTCTCTCTGCACTCTCCCTATATGCTCTCTGTACTCACCCTGTGCTCTCCCTGTACTCTCTCTGCACTCACTTTGTACTCTCTCTGCACTCTCCCTGTACTCTCTCTGCGTTCTCCCTGTTCTCTCTTTGCACTCTACCTGTACTCTCTATGCACTATCCCTGTTCTCTCTCTGCATTCTCTCTGCACTTTACCTGTACTCGACTCTACACTCTCTCTGTACTCTCCCTGTTCTTTATCTGTACTCTCTCTACACTCTCACTGTACTCTCCCTGTACTTTCTCTGTACTCTCTATGCACTCTCCCTGTACTCTCTCTGTACTCTCTATGCACTCTCCGTGTACTCTCTCTGCATTCTCCCTGTACTCTCTCTGTACTCTCTGGTCACTCTCTCTGTACTCTCTCTGCACTCTCCCTGTACTCTCTCTGCATTCTCCCTGTTCTCTCTCTGTACTCCACCTGTACTCTCTATGCACTCTCCCTGTTCTCTCTTTGCATTCTCTCTGCACTTTATCTGTACACTCTCTACACTCTCTCTGTACTCTCTCTACACTCTCCCTGTACTTTCTCTGTACTCTCTACGCACTCTCATTGTACTCTCTCTGCACTCTCCATGTACTCTCTCTGCACTCTCTCTGTACTCTTTTTGCACTCTAACTGTACTCTCTTTGTACTCTCTATGCACTTTCCGTGTACTCTCTCTGCACTCTCCCTGTACTCTCTCTGTACTCTCTGTACTCTCTCTGCATTCTCCATAAACTCTCTATGTACTCTCTCTGCACTCTGCCTATACTCTCTCTGCACTCTCTCTATACTCTCAATGTACTCTCTCTGCATTCTCCCTGTACTCTATCTGGACTCTCTCTGCACTCTCCTTTTACTCTCTGTACTCCCTCTGCACTCTCCCTATACTCTCTCTGCACTTTCTATGTATTCTCCCTATACACTCTCTCTGCACTCTCCCTATACTCTCTCTGTACTCATCCTGTGCTCTCCCTGTACTCTCTCTGCACTCACTCTGTACTCTCTCTGCACTCTCCCTGTACTCTCTCTGCATTCTCGCTGTTCTCTCTCTGCACTCTACCTGTACTCTCTATTCACTCTCCCTGTACTCTCTCTGTATTCTTTCTGCACTCTCCATGTACTCTGTATGCATTCTCCCTGTTCTCTCTCTGCAGTCTCTCTGCATTTTTCCTGTACTCTCTCTACACTCTCTCTGTACTCTCTCTGCACTCTCACTGTTCTCTCCCTGCACTTTCTCTGTACTCTCTATGCACTCTCCCTGTACTCTCTATGCAGTATTCATGTACTCTCTCTGCATTCTTCCTGTACTCTCTCTGTACTCTATGTGCACTATCTCTGTACTCTCTCTGCATTCTCCCTGTTCTCTCTCTGCACTCTACCTGTACTCTCTATTCACTCTCCCTGTTCTCTCTTTGCATTCTCTTTGCACTTTATCTGTACACTCTCTACACTCTCTCTGTACTCTTTCTACACACTCTCTGTACTCTCCCTGTACTTTCTTTGTACTCTCTATGCACTCTCATTGTACTCTCTCTGCACTCTCCCTGTCCTCTCTCTGTACTCTCTATGCACTCTCCGTGTACTCTCTCTGCACTCTCTCTGTACTCTCTTTGCACTCTAACTGTACTCTCTTTGTACTCTCTATGCAATCTCCGTGTTCTCTCTCTGCACTCTAATTGTACTCTCTTTCCACTCTCTATGCACTCTCTATGCACTCTCTCTGTACTCTCTATGCACTCTCTCTGTACTCTCTCTACACTCTCTGTACTCTCCCTGTACTCTCTCTGTACTCTGTATGCACTGTCTGTGTACTCTCTCTGCACTCTCCCTGTACTATCTCTGTATTCTCTGTGCACTCTCCGTGTACTCTCTCTGTACTCTCTCTGCACTCTCCCTGCACTCACTCTGTACTCTCTCAGCACTCTCCCTGTACTCTCTCTGGATTCTCCCTGTTCTCTCTCTGCACTCTACCTGTACTCTCTATGCACTCTCCCTGTTCTCTCTCTGCACTTTACCTGTACTCTCTCTACACTCTCTCTGTACTCTCCCTGTACTTTCTCTATGCACTCTCCGTGTACTCTCTCTGCACTGTCCCTGTACTCTCTGTGCACTCTCTCTGTACTCTCTATGCACTCTCCCTCTACTCTCTGTACTCTCTTTGCACTCTGTATGCACTCTTTGCACTCTCTCTGTACTCTCTATGCACTCTCCCTGTACTCTCTCTGCACTCTCACTATACTCTCTTAGCACTCTCCATGCACACTCTCTGTACTCTCTTTGCACTCTCTCTGTGCTCTCTATGCACTCTCCCTGTTCTCTCTCTATACTCTCTTTGTACTCTCCCTGTACTTTCTCTGTAATCTCTATGCACTCTCCCTGTACTCTCTATGCACTCTAACTTTACTCTCTTTGCACTCTCTATGCACTCTTTGCACTCTCTCTGTACTCTCTATGCACTCTCCCTATACTCTCTCTGCACTCTCTCTGTACTATCTTAGCACTCTCTATGGACACTCTCTGTACTCTCTCTGCACTCTAACTGTACTCTCTTTACACTCTCTCTGTACTCTCTATGCACTCTCCCTGTACTCTCTATGCACTCTAACTGTACTCTCTTTGCTCTTTCTATGCACTCTCTGCACTCTCTCTGTACTCTCTATGCACTCTCTCTACACTCTCTCTGTACTCTCCCTGTACTTTCTCTGTACTCTCTTTGTACTCTCCCTGTACTCTCTATGCACTCTCCGTGTACTCTCTCTGCACTCTCCCTGCACTCTCTCTGTACTCTCTGTGTACTCTCTCTGCACTCTCCCTGCACTCGCTCTGTACTCTCTCTGCACTCTACCTGTACTCTCTATGCACTCTCCCTGTTCTCTCTCTGCATTCTCTCTACACTTTATCTGTACTCTCTCTACACTCTCTCTGCTCTTTATCTGTACTCTCTCTACACTCTCTCTGTACTTTCTCTGTACTCTCTCTACACTCTCTCTGTACTTTCTCTGTACTCTCTATGTACTCTCTATGCACTCTCTGTGCCGGCTCCGTCGTGCGCATGCGCGAGACCCGGATAGCGACGAGCGTTCCGTCGCTCCAGGTCTCGCACCAAAGGGGGCATGCTGTCGATGTTGAGTGACAGCATGACCCCTTTGGTGGTCATGTCGGGGTGGTGGCTGCCCAGACGGAGGTGTTTCCATGAGAACGGCCGTCAGACAATTTTGTTAAATGTTTGATCTAAACAATTTTTCAGCGTTTGGGAGCAAATTGCTGATCATCAGTTACTCCCATACATTACCAGATTTTCATTCCAACCAATCAACTAGTTGGCTGGTTGGATGTAAGCTGGTCTAGTATGTGGCCAGCTTTAGTGTACTATTTGTGCACTCTCCTTGTACTCTTTATGCACTCTTCCTATACTCTTTCTGTTCTCTCTACACTCTCCCAGTATTCTCTGTACACTCTTCCTGTACTCTCTTTGCATTCTATCTGCACTCTCTATGTACTCACTCTGCACTCTCCCTGTACTCTCTATGCACTCTCTCTAAACTCTCGCTGTACTCTCTCTGCAATCTCCGTATACTCTCTCTCTGTACTCTTTTGCATTTTCCCTGTACTCTCTCTGCACTCTCTCTGTTTTCTCCCTGTACTCTCTATTTTCTCTTCCTGTACTCTTGCTGCACTCTCCCTGGGCTCTCCCTGTACTCTCTCTGCATTCTCCTTGTACTCGCTCTGCTTCTTCCTGTTTTCTTTGCACTCTCCCTGTATTTTCTCTGTTCTCTCTGTACTCTATATGCACTCTCCCTGTACTCTGTCTGCACTATCCCTGCACTCTCTTTGTACTCTCTCTGCACTCTCCCAATACTTGCCTATACTCCGGGAAGTGGCGGCAGGCTCCCAATTTTCGGGTAGCCACCCCGGAAGTGTAGGCAGATCTCCTGCATTCTGCCCACTTCCTAGTGAAGCATGCAGGATGGGGAGATTCAAAGAGGAATTTGCGGGTCTGCAATGAGGGGGCGGGGCTAAACCTTGCAATTTGTGTTTAGCCTCACCCCCTCTTCGCGGCCCATCGAATCACGTTCTTTTCTGGGGAAAGGCGTGGGGCCTACTTACGCCACCAGCCTGGCTCCACCCCCAAACCAGCCTGCAGGAGCAGCTGTCCAGGCTGCTCCCGGAATGCTTATCTAGAAATTAGGTAAGTATGCACTCTCCCCGTTCTCTCTCTGCACTCTTCCTGTACTCTCTCTGCATTCTCCCTGTACTCTCTCTGTGCTCTCTCTGCAGTCTCCCTGGACTCTCCCTGTACTCTCTTTGCACTATCCCCGTACTCTCCCTGTACTCTCTCTGCACTCTCTTTGCTCTATCTCTGTACTCTCTCCCTGTACTGTCTATGCACTCGCCCTTTACTCTCTGTTCTCTCTCTGCATTCTTTCTGCACTCTCCTTCTATTCTCGGTTCCCTCCCTGTACTCTCTCTGCACTCTCCCTCTACTCTCTGTTCTCTCACTGTACTCTCTCTGCATTCCCCCTGTACGCTCTCTGGGCCTGATTCAGACACGCTCGCGAGCGCTATGCGCTCGCAAGTGGGTCAATGGTGGCGCATGCGCAAGACCTGGATAGCGACGGGCAAACCGTCGCTCCGGGTCTCGCACCAAAGGGGGCGTGCTGTCAATGTTGAGTGACAGCACGCTCCCCTTTGGTGGGTAGGCCAGGGGGGTGGCTGCCCAAACGGAGGCGTTCCCATGTGAATGCCTCCATTTGGGGGCGGCCCCACTGACATCACGAGTGATGTCAGTGGGAGAGATTTCGGCTCTGCGAGAGCCGAAATCTCTCTGGGGTTTGCTGCAATGAGACCTTACCACAAGGGTCTCGTCGCAAGCACGATGGTCGCGATGGTCTTGACCATCGCCACCATCTTACTGGCCGCTCGCTATAGCTGTGGGTGGTCAACCACAGCTATGCGAGCGGCCAGGAGGCCACTCTAAAAATCAAGAAGGCCGGCCCTGATTCCGAGCGAGCGCTCTGTCAGAGCGTCCAGCTCTGAATCAGGCCCTCTGTTCTCTCTGCACTCTCTTTGATCTCTCATTGTACTCTCTCTGCACTCACCCTCTACTCTCTGTTCTCTCTCTGCATTCTCTCTGCACTCTCCCTCTACTCTCTGTTCTCTCCCTGTAGTCTCTCTGCTCTCTCCTTGTACTCTCTCTTCACTCGACCTCTTCTCTCTGTTCTCTCTCTGCATTTTGTCTGCGCTCTCTCTGTACTCTCCTTCTACTCTCTGTTCTCTCACTGTACTCTATCTGCATTCACCCTGTACTCTCTCTGTTCTCTCTCTGCACTCTCTTTGCACTCTCCCGCTACTCGCTGTTCTCTCCCTGTAGTCTCTCTGCTCTCTCCCTGTACTCTCTCTCCACTCACCTTCTACTCTGTTCTCTCTCTGCATTCTCTGAGCGCTCTCTCTGCACTCTCCCTCTACTCTCTGTTCTCTCACTGTACTCTCTCTGTATTCACCCTGTACTCTCTCTGTTCTCTGCACACTTTGCTCTCTCATTGTACTCTCTCTACACTCACCCTCTACTCTCTGTTCTCTCTCTGCATTCTCTCTGCACTCTCACTCTACGCTATGTTCTCGCCCTGTAGTCTCTCTGCTCTCTCCCTGTACTCTCTCTGCATTCTTTTTGCATTCTCTCTGCACTCTCCCTTTACTCTCTCTGCACTCTCCCTGTACTCTCTCTGCACTCGTCCTCTACTCTCTGTTCTCTCTCTGCACTCTCTCTGCACTCGACCTCTACTCTCTATTCTCGCTCTGCACTCTCCCTCTACTCTCTGTTCTCTCTCTGCATTCATCCTCTACTCTCTGTTCTCTCTCTGCACTCTACCTCTACTCTATGGTCCCGATTCAGAGCCGGACGCTCTTTCAGAGCGCTCGCTCTGAATCAGTGCCCGCCTATTGTATTTTTAGAGCGGCCTCCTGGCCGCTTGCATAGCTGTGGGTGACAACCCACAGCTAGTGCGAGCGGCCAGGATGATGGTCACGATGGTCAAGACCATCGCGACCATCGGACTTGCGACGAGACCCTTGTGGTAGCGTCTCATTGCCGCAAGTCCCAGTGGACTTCTTGCTCTTACAGAGCAAGAAGTCCACCCACTGACATCACTTGTGATGTCTGTGGGGCCGGCCCTAGACGGTAGGCGTTCCCATGGGAATGCCTCCGTCTGGGCAGCCACGCCCCCGGCCCGCCCACCAAAGGGGGCATGCTGTCACTCAACATCGACTGCACGCCCCCTTTGTAGCAAGACCCGGAGCAATGGCTTGCCTCCGTCGTGCGCATGCGTACTGGGTCAACATCGACCCATGTATCAGGCCCTATGTTCCCTCTCTGCACTCACCCTCTACTCTCTGTTCTCTCTCTGCACTCTCCCTCTACTCTCTGCATTCTCTCTGCACTCTCCCTCTACTCTCTGCACTCTCCCTTTACTCTCTGCACTCTCTCTGCACTCTCCCTCTACTCTGTTCTCTCTCTGCATTCTCCTTGTACTCTCTCTGTACTCTCTGTGCACTCTTCGTGTACTCTCTCTGCACTCTCTCTGCACTCTCTCTGTACTCTCTTTGCACTCTAATTGTACTCTCTTTGCACTCTCTATGCACTCTCTCTGTACTCTCTCTACACTCTCTCTGTACTCTCTCTGCACTCGCCCTCTACTCTCTGTTCTCTCTCTGCATTCTCTCTGCACTCTCCCTGTTCTCTCTGCATTCTCACTTTACTTTCTCTGTTCTCCCTACACTCTCTCTGCTCTCTCTCTCTGCATTCTCTCTGCACTCCACAGAGAACTCTTTTTAGGATTGTTTTTGGCGCTCTTCTTTAATCTGAAATCCACTCATAATAATGCGAGAAATTCACTTGCTCCGGGGCTCACTACAAACAGGGCTGCTGTCGATGTTGATCGACAGCTCGCCCCGTTTTGTAGGCGGGGTGGGGGCTGGAGAAACGGAGGCGTTCGCTTTTTATGGGCGGCCCTACTGATGTCAGTAGTGAAGCTCACTGGGGCTTGCGGCAGATGAGACCCTACCACAAGGGTCTTGTCGCATGCCCGATGGTCGTGGCCATCGCAACCTTCACCTGGCCGCTCGCAAAAGCTGTGTATGGTCACCCACAGCTTATCGAGCGGCCAGGAGGCCAGCCTTTCAAAAAAAAAGCGTCCGCCCTCATTCAGAGCGAGCGCTCGCTTTTTGCGAGCGGCTCTGAATGAGGTCCAATGTGTGGTACAAATCTGTGATTCAACAGATTCAGATCTGGCTCTCAGCTCAGCCCGAAATTTACACCCAGCAATCGGCGCTCTACGGATGTGTCCTTGGGAAATGAGCAGATTATATGATTCGCAAAGAAAAAATTAACCAAACAAACGTTAGAAGCTGAAAAAACAAAAGAGAACAAAAATCTGATGATCATTCTGAAGCTTCACCCCTCATTACAAGAGAATCACTTAATCCCCAAATGTAACATTTTATATATGAAGCAAGAAGTTCTATTATCTGCAGCTAAATCTATATTAGAGAATAATCTTTCCACACCATCCCAGACCTTTAATGGCGTGGCATGGCGACAAGGGGCAGCACCCGCTTCGACACCCCTGACCATCACTGTTGGTATAAAAGTGTGCGTGCCAAAATATTTACTTCATAATATGATGAAATAAGTTTTGCTATGGCGTGCAAAGTGTTTATTTTACTAAACTGTTTTGCTGTGGTCTGGTAATGGAGAGGCTCAGGTGGTGATGGGATCGCTGCAATCCCTATCTTCCGGGGACATCATGTGACCCTGCCCCTCTATCGGCCGCTTCCACTGTGTAAGGTATGGATAGAGAAGAGAGCAGAGCCCATTATATATATAAATTAGGGGTGAGCGGATTCGGTTCTACTCGGTTCCGTTCGTTTTTTTTAACCGAATCTTATTGGCTATCCAAAACTCGTGACAGCGGATAGGCAATAAGATTCGGTTTAAAAAACCGAACGGAACCGAGTAGAACCGAATCCGCTCACCCCTGATATAAATGAGATGCACTAAGGGCCTGATTCAGAGCCGCTCGCTAGATGCGATCGCTCGCACGATGTGTATGCAAATTGCGTAGGCAGTGCTTTCGCACAGCAATGCATTAGCACGCCCAATATTTCTAAGAGACCAATCACATAGTGTATGCAGACACCCACCAGCCTGTCTTAAGACGCCCACTTGTGCACGTCATGTCCAGGAAGTGTATGAAACCATCGGTACATCGGATGCTATCGCAGCACTTGAGGTTGACCATACCCTGCCGCATGCACTGCGAGCACTTCAATGTAAGACCAAGCCAGGTGACGTGTACTATGATGCTGTCTTATAATTATGCAGTACCTCTACCTCATCTCGTTGAGACGCTCAGGCACGCCTGCGTTTGCACCTCCACTCCCCCGTTTGTAATGGCCAGCCCCTGTTACTACCTACAAACAGCTTCCCCTGTCACTCACTCTGCTGGGCGACTATGTGCAGCGAGCGAATGCATTGTGAACTTTCGCTAAGGTATGCGCACGCGCACAATGTATACACACTGCATACCATCGGCAGCAGCGAGAGTGTGCATCTTAGCGAGCGGGTCTGAATGAGCTCCTAAGCCTTGGAGAGAGATAAAGTAAATGGAGATAAACTACCAGCCAATCAGCTCCTAACTCATTTTTCAAACAGCCTGTAAACTGACAGTTAGGAGCTGATTGGTTGGTACTAGTCAATCATACTTGGTGCTAATATAGGTCAGTTTTTATTATTTGTTTGAAAAAATTTTGCAGATAACTAATAATGAGTTTGAAATTGGTGATTTAACAACCGACTGGCTAACATAAAAATAATTATCTGGAACAATCTGTATAAGTGTAATTTGTAATACAGATAAATAGGTTGACTTTTTAGGGGGTTGAATACTTTAACAAGACTCTACGTAAGTATATACGTCAGTAAGATCATAGTAGGTAACACAGGAACCTGTGACAGAAGACAGAATTGGTTCCTAACATTTAATTTGATGGCAAAACCATCAAAAAATAAACCCACAGTATCAAATAACAAAATGCAGCTGAAACTAGTGTTGGTTAGTTGGGGCCCCTTGTAGACGGAGGCCACAGACAAATGCCCTCTCTGCCCTAAAACCATATCTGTTTTGTATAATGTATACTGTATATGCTGTCCTACCATTCTAGCTGTCGCACAATCCAGTCTGAGGGGTCTATTTACTAAGCAGTGTTAGGAGACAGTGAAAAGTGATAAGAAAGTGATAAGGTGCCAGCCAATCAGCTCCCAACTGTCATTTTTCAAACACAGCCTGTGAGATGACAGTTGGGAGCTGATTGGCTGGCATCTTATCACTTTCTTATCACTTTTCACCCTGTCTCCTAACACTGCTTAGTAAATAGACCCCTGAATATTGTAATTTGTATTATTAGTCACAGGAATGATTATATCACAAGCGTCCTGCATTCCTTGTACAGTATAACATTCTACACTACATAAAACTAAAGTTGTTACACAATTAACATTTACATTCAGTCAGAGGCATTTTATAGATCCTAAGCAGAGCTCTCTCCACCCCAGGCACAGCTATACCTTATGAAATTAAAGTCATTGATCATATATCACATTGATCATATCAGCATAATATTGCAATCTCCCTGACTTATTTATCCAGCGTAATCCTATTTACCTGATCGGAATAAAGGGGTTGGGGGGTTACGTGTTCTCAAACAAACATCAGGAACTGTGAAAGTTAACGGCAGCCTCGAGGGATCAATGTAAACACAAACCACTTCTATTTAACATGTTTCATTATTTATAGTAAAAAGATCTTGTTCCATTTTGTATTCTAGGCCTGATTCAGAGCTGGACGCTATTTGCGCTCGTTCGTTCAGAAAAAGAGGCCGGCTATTTAAATTGAGCGCTCGCTCTTTGCGGTCTGTTGACGCCTCTATGTCTGAGTGAGCGTCCGAAACATGCGCTCGCAATTTTGTAAAGACGCCCCCTGGCCGCTCGCATCATACGTCATCTCCGCTATTTATTTGGTTAACCGAGTACATCGAAAGGCGTATGAACTGCTCACTATTCTTGTGGTAGCATTTTCCTACCGCAATCATGCGAGCAGTTCAGGCTAAAAGACAACCAAGTGACGTGGTCGATGACGCTGCTTTGTTAATTATGCACACCCTTAAAACGCCCGTTTTGACAGTTTGGCATGCCTGCGTTCGGATCTCCACTCCCCGTTTTCAAGCACCTTCCCCTGTTACCACCCACAAACGCCTCATTCTGTCACTCAAATTAGCAGGCACTCGCTATTTTGCGACCACAATGACTGGTTGGCGCATGGGCATTACGACCCATACGCATGCGCAGATGTGCGAACATCACTCGGAGCGAACGAATCAGAATCTGAATCAGGCCCTCTGCTCACTCTGGGGCTGATTTTGAGTTGGGAGCAAAGAAAGTGACTTTGCACCTGGAAGAAACCACGCTGCAATGCAAGGGGTGCATATCCAGGTATTTATTTTTGGCATGCAGGGTAAATACTGGCTGTTTTTGCATGTAGCTCAGAAATACTGAACAGCTTTATTTTTACACTTTGCAATTTAGATGTGATCTAAGACACGCCCCTCTGAAATGTAAATCTCTGCACACTATAAATCTGCCCCACCTGCCGTACAGCATGGTTCTACCAAGGTGCCGATTCCGATAGGGTGAGGGAGCGGGTATAGATTACCCGGGCCCGATGCCCCCCCTCCCTTCCTCACAGCGTGTGCTGAGCTGCAGTGGGAGACTGCTCGTGACTGCCACAGCAGTCTCCTATGCCTGTGGGGGGGGGGAGCAATCACTGACCACTCCCCCCCTTGCTTTGCGCCAGGCTGAGGGGGTCAGAGCGCCCCCCTCACCAGCACTCAGCGCCGTGAGGCAGCGCTGAAAAAATCTCCATATACCCTAACCCCCTGGATATACCCTAACCCTCCTCGGGGGTTGTCTATCTCCCCCTGGGGGAGGCTAAACCTAACCCATCCCATCCTTGGGGAAACTGCGATACTTACCGGGGTCCGGAAGTTTGGGATTCTAGCGTTCAGGATTTCCTCCTCTGCCGGGATGCCGCTGTTGGGATTCCAACAGCCGGGCATGGGTCATACCGATTCCCTCCTCATGGTCCCTTTCAGTCTTCCTCCTTCCAAAGTCAAAGCCTGTTCTCTTGTTCTACAAATCTCTTATTTAAAAAAAAAAAAAACCATCGCTGACCATCAATAATAGTTTTGATAGATGTGAATGTTTCTATGATATACAATCTGGCCCTTCTCTCCTATCCGCGGTGTGTGTTCAGCCCTCATGTCTCTGTTATGTGGTCCTTGTACCCGACCCCCCTCTTGGCGTCATACCCATGTATCTGTTATGGCATCTGCAAAGTATTAACTGCATCCAGGGGAGAGAGAGTCACATAAAGTTCAGAAAGATAAAGTACCAACCAATCAGCTCATAATTGTCACTTTTCAGGCTGTGTTTGCAAAATGACAGTTAGGAGCTGATGGGTTGGTACTTTAGCTCTCTCCACTTTCTCTCTCTTGAAGGCTTAGTGCATCTCCCCTCCAGTGTCTTTGTTACCTCATATCCCTTGATTGTGGAGCTGCACATACAAACAGTCATGCACTACAGTCTACAGCGCTACATATCAGTGACTTAGAGCAATAGAGCATAACAGGGGTAATATATATATTGCTGAATTACTTTACAGAAAAGTGCAGCTACACTGTTGCCATGGAAAGTAATTATTCTGTGTCTGCTGGGTGAAGATGAGCACTTGAGCGGTGTTACCACGTTCCCAGCGCCGGACCTGTCGCCTGTGAGATAAAATATTTAGCATTCTTACATTGGGCCATGAGAAAACGTTCTGTCTGTTATGTAGGATTAGCTCACAAGCACTGCAGTCTCCTCCTATGAGTATAAGACATTTCAAGAAATCCATGGGATAGAGATCGTTTATTAAGATCTGAATCTCAATATTCCAGGATTTATCCAGAGGAAGCCTCCGCCTTCCTGTGCTTCCTGTATCCTATACATCTTATTAAAGCCGTCTCAGCCTCATGGAATAGACGTCTATGACAGCAGCTCAAAAATTACCCCCAGAACCCTGTTGATTTGTACCCCGTGTGCACATACTTTTATGAATGGTTCAGTTGCATACAGTTATGTTACAGGTATGATATTGACATTGTTAACATGTCAACAGGCAGCATGTCGGCATTCTCAGAATGTTGACATGTGAAATGTTGACAACTGTCAGAAAGTCAACAATAGCGTTAGGCTGTGGCACAGAAGGGTGAGGATTAGGCACCACAGTGGAGGTTAGGGTTAGGCACTACGGAAGGTTAGGGTTAAGCTATGGGGGAGAGGGTAGGGTTGGGCACTAGGGAGAGGATAGGGTAGATCATACATGCCGACTTTAAGCTCCCTCCATCCGGGAGGGAGCTGTCCGGATTCCATGGCGGGGGGGGTGTTGCAGCAAAAAGGGGGCGTGTCGCTGTGATGATGCAGCATAGAGGTGGAGCATGGGGCGTGGCCACGCCATCGCAACTCCATCCTCTTCACAATGCCTATATTAATGGTATAGTATAGCAGAGGGCGGGGCCATGATGACGCGATTCAGCGCGAATCACGTCACCACCCCCATCCCACTATGGGGAAGTTAGGGTTAGGCTATGGGGAGAGGTTGATCTTAGGTACTACAGGAAACTTAGGACTAGGCTACAGGAGGGTTATGGTTAGGTACTAGGGGGAATTTAGGGTTAGGCATTATGGGGAGGTTAGGGTTATGCTACGGGGGAGGTTATGGTTAGGCACTATGGGGAGGTTATTGTTATGCTATTGGGGAAAGTTTAGGGTTAGGCATTATGGGGAGGTTAGGGTTATGCTATTGGGGAAAGTTTAGGGTTAGGCATTATGGGGAGGTTAGGGTTAGGCTAGGGGAGGTGAGGATAGGGTTAGGCACTATGGGGAGGTTAGGGTTATGCTATGGGGGAAAGTTAGGGTTAGGCATTATGGAGAGGTTAGGGTTAGGCTATGGGGGAAAAGTTTAGGGTTAGGCATTATGGGGGGGTTAGGGTTAGGCTAGTGGAGGTGAGGTTAGGGTTAGGCACTATGGGGAGGTTAGGGTTATGCTATGGGGAAAGTTTAGGGTTAGGCATTATGGGGGGGTTAGGGCTAGTGGAGGTGAGGTTAGGGTTAGGCACTATGGGGAGGTTAGGTTTAGGCTACAGGGGAGAAGCTAGGGTTAGGTACAACAGGGAGGTTAGTGTTAGGGCACAGAAGGGAAGGATTAGAGTTAGGTACTAGGAGGAGGTATGTTGTTAGGCTATGAGTGGAGGTTAGGGTTAGGCACTACAGGGAGGTTAGTGCTAGACTACAGGAGGGTTAGGTACTGGTGGGAGTTTAAGGTTAGGCTACAGGGGGATGTTAGGGTTAGGCACTAGGGGGATGTTAGGGTTAGGCACTAGGGGGAGGTTAGAGTTAGGCACTAGGGGTTGGTTAGGGTTAGGCACTAGGGGTTGGTTAGGGTTAGGCACTATGGGGAGGTTAGGTTAGGTTACGGGGGAAAGGTTAGGGTTTGGCACTAGGGGGATGTTAGGGTTAGGCATTAGGGGGATGTTAGGGTTAGGCACTAGGGGGAGGTTAGAGTTAGGCACTAGGGGTTGGTTAGGGTTAGGCACTAGGGGTTGGTTAGGGTTAGGCACTATGGGGAGGTTAGGTTAGGCACTAAGTGGAGGTTAGGGTTAGGCACTAAGGGGAGGTTAGGATTAGGCACTAGGGGGATGTTAGGTTTAGGCACTAAGGGGAGATTAGGGATAGGCTACGGGGGAGAGGTTAGGGTTAGGCACTAGGGGGAGGTTAGGTTAGGCACTAAGTGGAGGTTAGGGTTAGGCACTAGGGGGATGTTAGGGTTAGGCACTAAGGGGAGGTTAGGTTAGGCACTATGTGGAAGTTAGGGTTAGGCTATGGGGGGAGGTTAGGGTTAGGCACTAGGGGGATGTTAGGGTTAGGCACTAGGGGGGAGGTTAGGGTTAGGCTACGGGGGAGAGGTTAGGGTTAGGCACTAAGGGGGGAGGTTAGTGTTAGGCACTATGGGGAGGTTAATGTTAGGCTACGGGGGAGAGGTTAGGGTTAGGCACTAGGGGGAGGTTAGGGTTAGGCACTATGGGGAGGTTAGGTTAGGCACTAAGTGGAGGTTAGGGTTAGGCTATGGGGAGAGGTTAGGGTTAGGCACTAGGGGGGAGGTTAGGGTTAGGCTACGGGGGGGGAGGTTAGGGTTATGCACTAATTGGAGGTTAAGGTTAGGCACTATGGGGAGGTTAGGGTTAGGCTACGGGGGAGAGGTTAGGGTTAGGCACTAAGGGGCGGTTAGGGTTAGGCACTAGGGGGATGTTAGGGTTAGGCACTAAGGGGGAGGTTAGGGTTAGGCACTATGGGGAGGTTAGGGTTAGGCTACGGGGGAGAGGTTAGGGTTAGGAAATGTAATGGTGAGGTTAGGGATAAACACTAGAGGGATTAGGGTGAGGGATAAAGGATGAATTCTTATTAGAATGCTGGAGCATCAGATGACTCCGCCGGATCTTATGGTCACATGACTGCTGGGCCACCATGGACAATATGTCGACATTCTAACATGTCAGCATTTCATCAGTGTCTACATGATGAATGTTGACACGATTAATGTCGACATTATGTCTATGTCGACATATCATACCACACCCAAATACAACATGAGTTCTCAACTCAAGTGCCACCAACAGGTCATGTTTTGTGGATTTCTTTAATCCTGCACAGGTGAGTTCATCTGTTTTGGTGGATCAATAATGTTCCCATATTTATAAAGAAAGAGGACTGTTTTATGGTGCACTCTTACAATTTACCCTGTTATTAAAGATAAAATGTAACTTTTATTATGAATATATAAGTCAGGGAATAAATGGGAGAATATTGATTTTTTTTCAGAATTTATTTTGGCTAAAAAAAATCCCAAAGTAATTGGAGGCGCAATAATCAATCGCAGTACCTTGCTGCCCATTTATTTCCCTACTTATATTTTAATATACTGTGTTCATAATAAAAGTTCTATTTTATCTTTATTAATAGTGTCAAATGTAAGAGTGCCCCACTAAAGAGTCCTCATTATTTCTTTTTTTGATAAATACTTTATCAAATAGACTCTTGGGAGCACCACCAACACATATACAGGGCTATTCACTAAGCTTTGTTAGGAGATAAAATGAACGGTGATAAGATACCAGCCAATAAGCTCCTAACTGCCATTTTTCAAACACAGCCTGTGACATGGCAGTTAGGAGCTGATTGGCTGGTACCTTACCTCCATTCACTTTATCTCCTAACAAAGCTTAGTAAATAGACGCCATAATCTTTTAGGGACTTTTTTCCTCTTTATTAACAAAGATTATTTTTTTTCTTTTTTCGTGTACGACCCACTTTGGTACAACTGTTTCGTTCATGTAAATTAACACATGACCTCATAAACAACGCACAAATCTGGTGCGGAATCAAGCCCCTTTTGCTTTTCTTCAGTAATGATCCCACCAGCTTCCACAGACATAAACCCACAAGTCAGAACCTGCTGTGAAAACTTGAGGGTTGAGGTTGAGGACCACTGGTCTACAGTATGTAGCCCACTTAAATGGAATGGTGGACATGGAGCCCAGTGCTTAGCCTAATTGAGAGTGCCAGCTCCAATGCACCACATTTGTGGGGCTGGGAGTACTTACACATTATACTTTTTAAAAACATTGTCAGAATATCTTATTGGCAATTGTATTGATAGGAGTCCTTACAAGATAGCTTCCCAGGGGACCCCACAAACCTTAATCCGGCCCTGCAAGTACCTACAAAGAGTGATGTTTATCTTGACAGAAAGATTGTGAGAGAGAGACCAAGTGACAGGGAGAGACACTTCACTTCCCAAAGCTTTCAGAAGGGTAAGAGTGGACTAAGGTAAACTAGCATGAGAGTAAGAGTGGACACAAGGTTAACATGTACTGTGGTAGCACAAGAGCAAGAGGTAGCTTCCTGTGAGAAACCACCTACACCAGGGTAAATAGACGTGAAATCTTAAAGAAATCTAAACAACCAATAAAATATCAGTTCCTATCAGCATGGTATAGTGGAAAATAGAGCTAATTGGTGAGCTATATCAACACATAACCCCTGCTATCTACTCTAATTATCAATAGATATTGCAGTCTTTTCATTACTTTACACTTGGCTACCCTTGTAGCCCAAGGGTAAGAGTGGATGAAGGATAAGAGTGGACTGAGGGTCTCATTCAGACCCGCTCACAAGCGGGTCGATGTTGAGGCCCCGCGCATGTGCAGCAGCTGCACTGCGCGTGTGCAAGCCCCGGAGCGAGAGAGAAATTCTCTCGCTCCGGGGCTCACTACAATAGGGGCGGCTGTCGATGGTGATCGACAGCTCGCAACGTTTGGTAGGCGGGGTGGGGGAGTGGCTGGCCAAACAGTGGCGTTCCCGATGGAACGCCTGCCATTTGGGCCAGCCCCACTGACATCACTCGTGGTGAGCTTCCGGCTCTATTAGAGCCAAAAGCTCACTGGGGCTTGCGGCAGATGAGACCCTACCACAAGGGTCTTGTCACAAGCCCCAATGGTCGCGATGGTCTTGACCATCGCGCCCATCAACATGGCTACTCGCTAAAGTTGTGGGTGGTCACCCACAGCTTAGCGAGCGGCCAGGAGGCCAGCTCATTATAGAGAAGTGGCCGCCCTCATTCAGAGCAAGAGCTCGCATTTTGTGAGTGGCTCTGAATGAGGTCCTGAGTTAGCCCAAGGGTAAGAGTGGACAGAATGGTAAGAGTGGACTGTGGTAGCATAATGGTAAGCTTTGACAGAAGGGTAAAATTAGACTGAGGTAGCCCAAGGGTAAGAGTGGACAGAAGCATAAGAGTGGACTGAGGTAGCCCAAGGGTAAGGGTGGACAGAAGGGTAAGCATGGACTGAGGTAGACCAATCAATGGTTAGATTTGACAGAAGGGTAAGAGTGGACTGAAGGGTAAGTGTGGACAGAAAGATAAGAGTGGACTGAGTTAGCCCCTGGGTAAGAGTGGACAGAAGTGAAAAAGTGGACTGAGGTAGCCGAAGGGTAAGAATGGACCCATGTAGCCAAATCAATGGTAAGATTTGACAGATGGGTATGATTAGACTGAGGTAGCCCAAGTGTAAGAGTAGACAGAAGGGAAAGAGTGGACTGAATATTACGAGTAGACAGAAGGATATGAGTGAACAGAAGGGTAAGAGTGAAATGAGGTAGCCCAAGGGTCAGAGGTAGTTTCCTGTGAAAAACCACCCACACCAGGGTAAAAGAGGCTACACATAGGTGAAATTGTATAAAACCTCCAATCAGATATCAACTTCTACCACTGTCTGCTCTGTTTAGCAATAGATATTACAGTCTTTACATCACTTCCACTTGGCATATTTGGTATTCTTAAATTTTAATAAAAAAAAAAATGTTGTATTCTGGTTTGGCAGAGGGGCACAGATGATCGACCTATACTTTTGATGAGAAATTATTTGCAGCTTTCAGGCAAACACTAGGTGCATTTCCATCAATGTGAAAAAATCTTTTATATCCACAAAAGCATTCACCTACTATAACAATGTCCCTGTATTTCCCTGATTTATTTAGGAGATGATGGTGCTAGTTGGGCAGTATATTCACAGAAACCCTGAAAATATAAAATAAAAGAAAGAAAAGTCCTAATGTATTAGGGGTAAATTTACTAAAAATTGTGTTTGGGTGAGATTAAACTCGAACAGGTTAATACAAACACGCGTGTTTTTCCCCATACCAAACTCGCAAATTTACCAAGAAGTGACTTTTGCAAAATCGGGTTTTTTGATGGTGAATGCAAACATGTTTTGTTGTGCAAATTTAGGCAAAACACGTGTGAGAATGGATGTGTTTATTAAACACGTGAGAATGGATGTGTTTATAAAACACGTGTGAGAATGGATGTGATTATAAAACACGTGTGAGAATGGATGTGTTTATAAAACACACAGGAGCATGGATGTGTTTATAAATCACATGGGAGCAAGGATGTGTTTATAATACACACAGGAGAATGGATATCTTTATAAAACATACAGGAGAATGCATGCATCATCCTAGAAACATGTTCTGATTGAAGCAGTCACATCATGTACACATTGCCTAAGCATATAAAACACCACAAACAGACCAGATTTTGAGGGTTTTGTTGGTTGGAGGTTGCAGATGGGCAGTGAGGATTGTGTTTAGTGATGTAGAAGAGTTTTTGGCTACTGGAATTGATTGCTGCTTGGTATGTGGAAATTGTTTTGTGCTTATTTATTGTCTTGTCATATATCTTTTTGTCTAATTTTTCTGTCTTTCTTGATTATGTTTTTTCTTTTGTCCTGTCAGTATTTTTTGTGTGTGTGTGGGTAGTAGGAAAGGAGGTTTGTGTTAGGTTATTTTTGACTGTGTGTTTTGTATTTGTATAGAGAGGGGGGCAGGAATATGTCCAGGGCAGAGGAGAGGTAGGGAGAAAGTGAGGTGGAGGATGTTGCATCTCAAGAGATGTTATTGAGCAGTACAGGCAGCAATGATGAGGCGCCCAGACAGAGGCCAATGCATTCAGGTTCAAACACCTCCAAAAATAAATGTGGCCTGAGCAACCTTTGTGATACCTGCATTACCTAATTTTCTTGCTCCTGGGTCCTTCCAGTCTCATAGTAGAGTATCTGAAATCCCAGCCACATACAATGAATAGCAATGGTGGTATATATTCTGCCATTTTTGCTTCACAAAACTCAGTGCAGCTTATTTAGCCCCTTTAATAGGCATCATCATTGTTTTTCCACTAATTGCAACTTGAAACACCTGTGAACACATGCAAACACATCCAAACTCACGCTAACACTCACCTCAGGAGGTCGTCTATTTGAAAAGTCTATTTTGTTGAGAGTTTGGTTATTTCTCATGCGAGTTTCAAAACTCAATTCTTGCGTGTTGTATGGTTTCCTATGGAAAGTATTTGCGAGTTTGGGCGATGGTGTATTTGGTTGTGTTTTGTAAACTCATCTGAGTTTTGATGTCTGTTTCCTCAAATTCACACGTGTTTGCCCTTAGTAAATTTGTGAGTCGGAAAAACAGGCTAAACAGGAAAAACAGGCTAAACTCACCCGAGATTACAATCTCGACCAAACACGATTCTTAGTAAATTTACCCCTTAGACTTTGTGGTCTTTACTGTTTGCACCATGCAAAATTTACATAATTAATTGTACATTAAACATAATGATATGTATGCCCACATACTTTGTGATCTAGAAATGATTCCAGTAAACATCAGACTTGGATGACATTGCGCCCAACTGGGGGATGTGGACCACCACTAGCCACTGAGCCACATGGCACCGGTAACAATCCACGGATACCTTTTTCTATCCCTAAAAGAACAGAGGTTTCCATAGAGCCTCTACATTCTCTGCCTCATCTAGCCTCATGCTTCATTTGGTTCTGTCACCTGTTCACAACTGACATCAGCTTCCAGAGCTGCACAGCCCCTATGTTCGTTTTGGGAACTGGCTTGGCAGAGTCCTTTAAGCACTCCCTCTTGGTCCTTGCATGGCAATTACCTGGAGGACCTCTACCCATCAGGGCACTTGGTCCATCCATGTCCCTACAACACCCGGCGCTTACAGTTTATAGGCCTCCACGCCATGTTAGTCCACCACACTTTAAAGGCCCTCACAAAAACCAGATATCGGCTAACATTCAAAACTTTGCACCACCATACCCCTGGCCTATCCAGTCCTCCGCACCACCTATCTCTTACATCTTATCATGCCAAACTCCTTGTCTGCTTAACTGTAACTGTCATGCCGGTCATTATGTGACTCTTGTCCGTATATCTTACCCTTTGGTCATTAAGTGCATCCATGCACTATATATTCTGCTCAAACTGTTTCCCTATCCATTCAGAGTCTCCGGGGTCCGGCACCGCCGAACAGGGGTCCCAAACTGTTTCCATATGTCATATCTGTATTAATCTGTATGGTCCTGCAAAATCATGATGATGACTCTTGTTATGTTGAACAGCAAAATGTAAGTGTAAAAATTTTTGTTTTACTTAGTTACTATACATCTTATTGAAATTACCAACGTTCTTTATAATGATCTGTTATGCCAGTTGTGCCCCTCATTCTCAAGTTTGACACTGACTCTTGTCATAATTAACATACCCCCTGCTCAGTGGACACGAGGAAGCTTTTGCGCACTTATCTGAAAGCATAAGTGTGCCCTCTACTGGCTGTGCTGCAGAAGACACTCATTTATGGCACCCTACTACAAGCCCTCACCCTCACCTAGATATTCTGAAGCCGAGAACCAAAATGTATAAAATGGATCACGCTGCCAGTTTATTACAGTACCCTCATTAATGTCACACTTCACTTTAATTTGTCTAAAAGGATCATTAGAATATTTATGAACTGAGGAAAATTTCAGCTAAGTGTCTAAAACCGCATTTGTATTCAGCTCTCCTCAGAGAATTGATTCCGTTACTGCTGTATGAACATTTCACACTTACAGAGAAATTCTGAGTCTACTTTTCAATGGCATGGGCACTATCATCAACATGTAAATCACTAACTTTGCATAGAGACTAGAAAATGTTCTACTTTCGCCCAGTGCAAGCCTTAGCTTAATTTTCAATAAAGAGCTGTGTGGTTTTCAACAATACGGATTTGAATTTCCTGTTGGGTTCTTGAGAGTGAGCAAAAAAAAAATGGCAAAGAAATAGTATTACATTATGCCCGATAGGAGCCAACAGTCAAACACTTTGAAACAACTTACAAGCAATAAAAATGCAAATAGGGTTTGAAAAATATACTCCTGTTGCCTTTTTCTGGAAACATTTTTGCTAACCTAAGTTTGTATTTTCTATTTACAGTAAACACTCATATTGATGCTCCCCCCTCTCAGATTCTCAACGTGTCCTCGGATAATCTTTTGATAGAACTGACTTTATTTTATACAGCGCTCAGTCATAACGGAATCTTTCCAGGACTTTCTGCTGACATGATCCACTTTCCGAGAGTTATGTAATTTTACATGAATAAAAATCTGCAACATCATGCAAGTTCATTCTGCAGGGAGAAGTTGCCAGTCCTTATTAAACCATCAAGGTTTTTAATAAAATGGAGGAGTTTGATTACAGATGGAACACAATTAGAGATTTGTAAGGCACCATAGTATGCCATAGCATGGGACATTGGGGAAGGACTGGGCACACATAAATCAGGAATGCACAATGTAGACAAAATAATAACAGACCTGATGAGAACAGTTAAGTTGGGCCCAGCTCATGAGAGAGCTGACATTATCATTGGAAGAAGACACAGCTCAGACAAGAGGAGCAAGTGAAGTTCCGAGTGGAGAGCCTGACAATTGTGAAGATGTATTAGTGTGGGTGGTATACTGTAGATAGAAGTAAGGAAATCTCTAAGAGATGAGCTTTCAGAGAGCGCTTAAATATTTGAAGGTCGTGAGAGTGTCTGTTTAGCGGCGGTAGTGAATTCCAGTATGGGAGCAACATGGGAGAAGTCTTGTAGTCGGGTGTGAGAGGTGGTTTCCAAAGACAAGACCAAGACACAGGTCAGAAGTAGATGTAAGGGGGGCAGGGCCGGCTCTAGGGGTGTTCGACCTGAGCGGTCACACAGGGGCGCCACCCATAGAGGGCGCACTCCTCCCCAACATCCCGATTTCAGCGGGACATTACTGTCCTGCTGTTCCACCCATGGGCCGAAGTGGCCCGCGGGTGGTTAAATTGGGTAGTTGGGGACCCCCACCGCTGAAGTTGTGCCGGACCCCAGAAACTCTGAATGGATACTGCGCACATGTGCGCGGCATCCATTCAGTGACGGGAGAGGGCTGGGGGAAGCCCAGCTAGTGAGGCTCCCCCCAGCCTAACATTATTTGGAGGTGGACATGCCTCCTAATAATGTCACATAGGGGTTGTGGCCTATGGTAATTACGCCACACCCCCATTTTCGGCCACGCGCAAAGATAGGGCGCTCTGGAGGGGGCCGGCACAGGATGCTACCAACCCCTGGAGCCAGCCCTGTAAGGGGGCAGGAGGAGAGATTTGAACTGTCTTGTATGTAAGAGTGAGTGATTTTAATTGGATGCTAAAAGACTCACTTAGGGAGTTGGTGTAGAAATTTGCTAGTGGAGCAGCAGCTGTGGAGTGGTGAGGGAGAAAGATTAATCTTGCTATGGCATTTAGGATGGATTGAAGCATGACTAGATGGGTGAGGAGAATGGCAGATAGCAGAAGGTTGCAGTAGTCAAGGCGGGAGATCATGAAAGAGTAAATAAGAGTTTTAGTAGCATCTCAGCTAGGAAAAGGTAATCTCCTTGGCAAAAGATAACAGGAGAGACCGTATGTCAGGCATAAAGTACATATTGCAGAGCCAAGTTTGACACCAAGTCAAGCAGCGATGGGACACTAAGGAAATTCTGATATTATTGACGTTGAGGGAGATACAGTATGAAGGAAGGTGGTGACTCTGGGAGGAGGGAAAATGGTACAGTAAGTTCTGTTTAGGACATGTTGAGCTTTAGGTAGCACTAGGACATCCATATGGAGACTTGTAACAGAGAGTTGGTTACTTGAGACTGGACAAAAGAGGATAGGTCATGGAGATATGGGTAGATTTGGGTCTGATCAGCGTAAAGGTGGCACTAATAGCAAAATGAGCAAATTAGATTCCCTAAGAAATGAGGAGTACAGAGGGGAATTCAGAGAGCCAAGATGAGAGCCTTGTGGGACCTGATAGGAGGATAGAGGAAGTGAAGGAACAGTTTGATGGGTTAGAAGTGAACCAGGAACTAAATGTATCAAGGAGACTACATGAGTGAATTGTGTGCAGGAGAACAGGGTGATGGAAAAATATTGAAAGCAGCAGAGAGGTCCTAGAGGATGAGCATATAAAATTGACCTGTAGACTTTGCTGTGAGAAGGTCATTTATCACTTCTGTGAGTGCAGTCTCAGTAAAATATTAAGGGCAGACTCTGATTGCAGGAAGGGACAGGAGACAATGTAAGCTAGATGGTTGTACACAAGTTGCTCAAATCGTTTGGAGGCAAAGGGGACAAGTGAATTAGTGCAATTTAATGGAGGGAGAGGCTGGCTAGAGAAATTGTTTGTTTAGATTTAGTGAGAAGAGTATCCCATCAGCTTCGAACTGTCATTTATATAAAATTACAGAACTGATTGGTTGCTATGGGCAACATCTCCACTTTAACTGTTTAGAAGGTTTGCTACATCTCCCCCAATCCAATGACAATGGTATTGTACCAGTACTAGAGGTGAGCATGCAGTGAGGGATTGGGAAAGCAGACAGTCGGTGGAGTTTGCCGCTTTGGCATAAGGAAATATTTTGTTGAAAGGTTTCATTTTGTCTTTGAAATAGGTGACAAAATAATAAGCTGTGAGGTAGGATGGCGAAGGAGGTACAGGTGGGGAAAGGGAGTTGAAGTTGCAAAAGAGGTGACTGGGTGTATGTTTGCTTGGCAAGTGAAAGGCTGTAAGAAGAAAGTGTTATTTGTATACTTTTTTGCTATAAAGAGCACTGAGAGACTGGAAAGGCGATATGGTTCGCAAGTTTTTTACAGCATTGTCTGGAGATGTCAGAAGTCCTTTGACTCAACCCTTTTTCCTTTAAAAAAAGGAAAATCATCTGGCACTCATTGCTAGGTGATTATGTTTTACAGTTTTCCCCAGCTCTGTCCTGAATCTGGCTCCTTCCTGTTTTAATACCTGTATACTGACCCGGTTTGTATATTGGATTCTGAAAGTACCGATGACTTGTTTTCAGAACTTGGATTGTTTACTGGATTTGTCTCCATTAATTCTTAATTGCTTACTGTCATTATGCTTTTGTATTAGATCCGGCCACTGGAGTTCATATTGTGAAGTTGGAATACCTTTCCTACCTGACTGTGGCAGAATGGATGAATTTGTGGTGGAGGAAGTCGGCATAAGAGCGGGATTTCCTCTAGTGGTGCTCACAGTGTGGGAGCACTATTGCAGGCAGCAGGTCTATTTGCCAGGTTTGGATCATCAGAGATGGTGGCTGGATCTGCATGGTCAAGGGCTGAAGTAACTATTGCTGTAGAAAGATACAGCCTGATCAGATCATCTTTGTACATTTTCAATCTATAGGAAGTTGGGACAGCTCTATGCAGGGGGACATATAGAACCTCTCTCTCTCTCTTTGAGTCCAGGGGGCCCCACACTGCACACTCTGGGCCTGATTCAGAGCCGCTCGTAAGCGGCCGCTCATTCGCTCTGAGCGATGTTCGCAAAACTGCGCATGCGTATGGGTCGTAATGCGCATGCGCCAACCAGTCATTACCGTCGGAAATCGTGCACTCGTAAAACAGCGAGGGGCTGCTAATTTGAGTGACAGAATGTACCGTTTGTGGGTGGTAACAGGGGAAGGTGCTTGAAAACGGGGGAGTGGAGATCCGAACGCAGGCATGCCAAACGGTCAAAACGCCATTTAATGGGTGTGCATAATTAACAAAGCAGCATCATCATCCATGTCACTTGGTTGTCTTTTAGCCTGAACTGCTCGCAGTGATAGCGGGAAGTAAATCCAACCACAAGCACTGCCAGCAGTTCAGATGCCTTTCGATGTTCCCGATTAATCTAATAAATAACGGAGATGACGTATGATGCGAACGGCAAAGGGGCATCTTTACAAAATAGCGAGTGCATTTTTCGGACACTCGCTCAGACATAGAGGCGTCCACAGACCGCAAAGAGTGAGCGCTCAATTTAAATATCCAGCCCCTTTTTAAGAACGAGCGTCCGCAAATAGCGTACGGGTCTGAATCAGGCCCTCTGTACCCATGTTTAATACTTACCTCTCCGGAGCCATGCCTCAGCAGTGTCTGGGCTGCACAATTCATATACACATTACAAAAATCAGGAAGATTCCAGGTAATTTATGCTGCCAGGCCTGTGAATCTGGGCCCAAGGATGCAGCAACTGGCTTCGGGACATCCAGAAAAGGTACCAGATAATCCCCCATTTTCTGGGATGCTCCTTGTTGCCGCCACTTCCCTTCTCACAAACAGCCACAGCATGTCAATCATGCTGCGAGTTAGGGGGCATCGCAACAGCCGCATACCTCCCAACATGCCTCTCTCCAGGAGGGACACAATGCTCTGGTCCTGGACTTCCCTGGTAAGAGGTGGGGCTGCAGCGCAGTTCAAAAGTCAAATAGGGGAGCCACACCAACTGTCATTTCACACACTGCCCAACATCACTGGCTGGGACTCACTGGCAGTTGGTGTGACTCCCCTATATGAATTTTGGACTGTGCTGCAGCCCCACCTCTGGAGCCTCCACCAATCATAAATTACCAGGGAAGTCCAGGACCAGAGCATTGTGTCCCTCCTGGAGAGGGTCATGTTGGGAGGTATGACAGCCGTCACAGACACAGATGTGGACATGAACAGTGCAGACCTTGCGCTCGCATGTGCAGATCGCAGAACATCAGAGATATACTTAAACCATCGGGTTTGCATACACTCTTAATCAAGCCCAGAGTCTAGATAGCAACTAATTATTCATGAAATAGAGGTTATAGGGGTCTATTTACTAAGCAGTGTAAAGAGACAAAGTGAAATGAGATATGGTGCCAGCCAAACAGCTCCCAACTGTCATTATTCAAACACAGCCTGTGACATGGCAGTTAGGAGCTGATTGGCTGGTCTCTTATCTCTTTTCACTTTGTCTCCTAACACTGCTTAGTAAGAAAGACCCCATAGTATGAAAATAGGCTTTTCCTTTACATACAGTGACTTTTTTAAATTTTACTGTACTACCGAATCTGACCACAACCACAAGGGTCTAATTCAGACGTGGACACAGCAAAATTGGACATGCCATAGGGCTGGTGCAAATCTTCTGTGGTGCAACGATGGTGCGTCTTAGTACGAGCTGCGTCGCAGTAGCGCTGTAGCCAGCGGCCATCTCAGTGGACTAAGAATCGGTCGTGGCTGTAGCATATAGATGCAGATGCTGTTGCAGAAAATTATGCAGTCATGGCCATGTCCTGTGACTCAGACCCCTAATCGTATTAATCACAGAACAGCAGTTTAATGCTCTTGAGAATTCTGATTTTGCTGAAGATACAGTAAGTCACTTGTCCTAACCTGATGTACGTAAAGAGCAGCTAACATTCTTCACATAACCCAAAGCTCCTGGCTTTATTTCCATTTCCAAGGCAAGGTAAGGAATAGCTGGAAAGATCTGCATTTGATGATACATTGAAATTCCAGGCTAAGATATTGCTGTCAGGGGAGTCGTTATTGAGGAGATGTCTGGCAATAGGTGCTGGCAGGTATAATAGGAGGGAGCATCACGAGCAGCAACATTACAGCCGAGGTTTAACATGTGCCCGGGTACGGGAGACGCTAAACAAGGACAGAAATAGGAAGAGACAAATTCAATTTGTATGTAACATTCAGGTTCTACGCAGTTCCACTGGATGTACATTGTGGCAAATGAAATTGGTTTTTGTACCTTTTATGTTTCATTTCAATAGAATATGAAAGAAAATTACAAATAAATATTGTTGGACATTTGTTTCTTTCACAAAGGATCTGAGAGCCTATTATACTATATAACCTACCGTACAAGTAACCATCGCTACTTCCAGGCCTTGTTATCAGGATTTCCTTATTCATGAGCAAGTTAATTAATGATACTTGGTACTGTAGGTAATTATTCATACAGTACAAAGGAGGATGCTGAAAACATGAGTCAATAAGAGTAGAGAGACTGATCAAGCTGAGCCAAAAAATGTTTTTTTTTTTTTTTTATTCTAAAGCAGAGGTTCCCAAACTCCACCATTACATTCCAGGTTTTAAGGATATCCAGGCATGAGTCCGGATGATTAAATAAAATTGACTAAGGTACTAATTACTGTAAGTCACATGTGCTCTAAGCATGGAAATCCTTCAAATGTGGACTGTAATGTTGGGGTTTGGGAACCTCTGGGCCTGATTCAGAGCCGGACGATATTTGCGGACGGTCGTTCTGCAAAAGGGGCCGGATATTTAAATTAAGCTCTCGCTCTTTGCGGTCTGTTGACGTCTCTATGTCTGAACGAGCGAACGAAACATGCGCTCGCTATTTTGAAAAAAACGCCCCCTGGCCGCTCGCATCATCTATTTATTAGATTAAACGAGTACATCGAACGGCGTATGAACTGATCGCTATTCTTGTGGTAGCATTTTCCTACCGCAATCATGCGAGCAGTTCAGACTTAAAGACAGCCAAGTGACGTGGTCAATGACGCTGCTTTGTTAATTATGCACACCCATAAAACGCCCGTTTTGACCGTTTGGCATGCCTGCGTTCGGATCTCCACTCCCCGTTTTCAAGCACCTTCCCCTGTTACCACCCACAAACGCCTCATTCTGTCACTCAAATTAGCAGGCACTCGCTATTTTGCGAGCACATGATTTCCGACCGCACTGACTGGTTGGCGCATGCGCATTACGACCCATACGCATGCGGAGATGTGCGAACATCGCTCGGAGAGAACGAGCGGCCGCTTACGAGCGTCTCTGAATCAGGCCCTCTGTCCTAAAGGAAATTGCGATGAACTAGACCGGGATGTAATGTGCTGTGAAAGGATTTAGATACAGCAATTTTATAATGAATATAGGCCCTGATTCAGAGCCGCTCGTTACCAGCAGTACGCTCGTTGCGTTCCGATGTTGACTACCCGCGCATGCGTCGGTGTTACACTGCGCATGTGCGTACGGCAGATTGCGAGCTTATTTTGTCTCGTTCGTCAAATAGCGTACAGGAAGTGACATGTCAAATGTGATTGACAGAACAGGGCGTTTTTGGGTGTTGACGGGGGAGGAGATGGAAAAACGCAGGCATGGCGAGGCGTTTTTTGGGCGTACATACATTACCAAATGCGAACGTCAAATGTGTTCGTACCAACTCATACGTCACTGGATGATCCTCTTTCCCTTCAAAATGCTTGCACAGCTTAGGGGCTGGATAACTCGACCACAGTGGCGATGGCCTTCTCCTCCGTCCCGGTACTCCACGATGTTGCATCGATTAATCACGGCTTGTCAGAAAATCAATTAGTGTTCGATTGAAAACCGGCTTGGTATGTGTTTGGAAAGCAGTTTTTTTGGATAGCACAAAACCGAACGCAGGTGGAAATCATAGCTGCTAATGTCTGGATTACACAATCAATTAGCGTACATTTGTGGGGGTGTATTTTGGCCGCAATGTGTTGTTTGTGGACTATTGTAACAATAATGTCATCATGTTTAGGTTTGGTGCCTCATTTTGTGTTTGCAAGGTGATTTTTCCTCCTTAGGTAATGTTTTAAACGTTCCTTAACGAGCCCTTTTTTTCCAATGTGTAATTTTTTAGGTTGAACGTTGTTGGCTTGTGGGCCCGGATTAAATGTAACCCATTTTTACAATAATGTCAGAATACAAAGTCGTACATTTGTTGTAAATTTATTGGTATCCCCCAAAAAATAAATGCACATATTTAACCAAAACATTTTTGGCAGTGTTCATTCCACAATATTTATTAATTGTGCAAACAATAAATTTTTGGTAAACGTAAATGCAAAAATTAAAAACAATTCACAAGAAAGGAGAGGGAAGTTTTGGCCAGAAAGGAATATGAGGCAAGCACAGAAGGAGTGTGGGAAAAGTAGCCAATGCTGTCCCCAGACCGGGTCCGGGATGTCATCGGGCTGGCCTGTCCAGAGGCAGATGTTGTGGCCTCTGGACTAGGCACAGGGCTAGGCACATTTGGAGGATTGGCTGATGTTGTGCCAGAGGTGGAGGATCCTGATGTCCCGGCAGGAAGGGAGGTCGGCTCCACCATGTGCTGGCGAACGAGCTGCTCCAGGGCAGTGGTGATGCAGATGTTGGCCCTGGTTTTTTCCGCCAGGGCCTAACCAATGGTCACGTTGGCCGCAGCATTTTGCTCCAGGGCCTCAGCCACCCGTACCAGACTGGCGTCCATCCTCTGCAGAATCTCCGTATGGAAATCCGATTTAAAATTGAGTTCTGTGAGGAGGGACACTGCCTGCGAGGGGGATTGCCCTGAACTGGCTTCTGCAGGGTCCTCAGCCGGATGTACTGGTTCATCCCCTGCAGAGACTGCCGAAATTCTGCGGCCAAGGCTCCCCTCTGGAGCAGACTCATCCGCCTGTGTCTCTGTTGGAAAAATGAGAAAAGACTCACATTAGAATCTACATATTGGCACAATAACATTTCAGAGTTGGTGACATCACAATATTTACCTGGGACAACATGAGGAGCCGCAAAGTCTGGCATGTCCGTATCCATGTTGGACACGCCAAACACCTCCACAGCCTGCACACACCCCTGTGCCAGCTCTTCTAAATCAGTCAACTCCAATGACACAGGGGTGGACCTCCACCTGTCCCCCTTGCATGCCTAGCCCTGTCCGCCATTTTTTGTTTCAGGCGATATTTGAAGTCTTGCCATCTGTAGGTGAAAAAGGAACCATTATTTTTTATTTGATTTTGTTTTTGGTTTTAGGGTGGTCAAGTGTTTACTTACCGCCGTTGGACATCCCGGGCTCGACGGACATAATCACCCACCCTATTGACCTCAACGGCTACCTCTTCCCACATTCTCCACTTCTGGCTTGAACTCATATTCCTGTCTGCCTGTGGCAGGATGTCCACACACTTCTGAATCAAAACCTCCATCTCCTTTCTTGTGAATTGTGGCTGCCTTTTCTTTTTGGCAGCTTTGCCCGGAATACTGGGCCCAGCAGCCTCTTCCATGTCATCCTCCTCACCTATTTGTGTAATTTTGGAGAATTCTCAACTTCACAACTTGCACAATATTATGTTTCTAATTAATCATTGAGTCAAAATGCATGAAATACTTACCGCCAGACTGTTGTCCATTGTTTCCCTGGTCTGTAGCCATGTCTGAGCTCCAAACAAGAAATACAGCAGAATTTTGTTTTTGTCTCGTGACGTATTTATACATGCGTCCTTATTTTGCGGCCGCATCATTGATTGTGCGTTCCTATGATCCCTCCTTAATTTGTGCGGGAAACGAAACACTATTTATGGCTTGGGGCGTCTCGATTCGAGGTGGCGTTTTTTGAATGTTGGAGGTTATGTTGGTTGGAGTTGATTGTTGGCTGGTGTAGGAGTTTGCGTTTTTGGAAGTAGTTTTTTTTATATATTCGTTTTTTGATTTCCGTTCGTTTTTTTTCGTTTTTAATTTTTTTGGTCGTTTCCAGTTTTGGTAAGTTTGGGGAAGTCTAACTTTGGGTCAATTTGTCTTTCATTCTGGTTAAGAATTTTCTAATATTTTTTTCCCGTCATTTCATCTCTCTTAGGTTTTATTTTGGCTCTGCCCCAAAGACCTTTTGATCCGGATTCTTATATATTATCTCTTGGTAAGTTCATTTGTTAAACTGTTTTGGAAATGTTCTTGTTTGTCTTTACGCAACTTTGGTTGGCCTTACACATGTAACCTTTGTTTTTCCAAATCCGAAATCTGTTTTTTTTATTTTTTTATTTACGCTGCGTTTTTGTAACTTGTATTTGCGAACTAATTAGCGCATTTTTACTACTTACTATTGTGACTTGTATTTGCGAACTAATTAGCGCATTTTTACTACTTACTATTGTGACTTGTATTTGCGAACTAATTAGCGCATTTTTACTACTTACTATTGTGACTTGTATTTGCGAACTAATTAGCGCATTTTTACTACTTACTATTGTGAATTGTATTTGCGAACTAATTAGCGCATTTTTACTACTTACTATTGTGACTTGTATTTGCGAACTAATTAGCGCATTTTTACTACTTACTATTGTGACTTGTATTTGCGAACTAATTAGCGCATTTGTACTACTTACTATTGTGACTTGTATTTGCGAACTAATTAGCGCATTTTTACTACTTACTGTTGTGACTTGTATTTGCGAACTAATTAGCGCTTTGTGAAATGCTTATTCATCCCTTAAAATTGTTTGTGTTTTCTCGGTAGCATTTGTTGCTTACATTTGGCCTCAATTTGACAGGGCAGCACAGACGGTGTAATGGTAGCATTACTGCCTCACAGCACTGAGGTCGTTGGTTCGATACCCACTACGGCCCTAACTGTGTGGAGTTTGTATATTCTCCCTGTGCTTGCGTGGGTTTCCCCCAGGTACTCCGGTTTCCTCCCACACTCCAAAAATATACTGGTAGGTTAATTGGCTCCTAACAAAATTACCCCTAGTGTGTGTATGTGTGTATGTGCGCATGTGGTAGGGAATATAGATTGTAAGCTCCACTGGGGCAGGGACGGATGTGAATGGCCGAATATTCTCTGTAAAGCGCTGCGGAATATGTGTGCGCTATATAAATAACTGGTAATAAATAAATAAATAAATTTGACGTAGTGAGCGCAACATCGTTTTGCTCTTTGCCCAAATGTGTGTGTGTCCCCTTTTATGTTTTGTCTTGCTTACATTTTTGAAACAGAAATGGCCAGCATAAAATGATGTATATTTATGTTGTGATTATTTCCAGTTTCAACATATCATGACAATACCCCGGCATGTAAACATCAATGGATGGTATCTTCAAGCTAAGTAAAAATTTTAATTTTTTGGGGGGGTAAAACGCCTGACATTCAAATCTTGCCATTTCAGGTTGATCTGGGTCGGATTGTTCTGGCCCTGCTCCCGGAAGCCGACCAACCTCAATCTCGTCCCAGGCGTAGGCATCGTAGGCGTGCAAGGCCCCAGATATTTCGAACACGTGTCACCCTTTTTGGAATGCCCGATGATGAGGTTTTAAGACGCTACCGTCTTCCTCCAAAAATCATCATAGACACTCTCTCATTAATAGAGAGTGATCTTGAGCGGCAAATTGACAGTCCTACAGCAATACCACCACTTACGCAATTTATGGCGGTGTTACATTTCTGTGCCTCAGGATCGTTCCAAACAATAATAGTGGCGGGCATATCACAATCCTCCTTTTCCTGGATCCTGAGGGCAGTGATGGAGGCACTTTTCAAGCACCTCAATCATTTTATTAAAATGCCTTTGGATATGGGTGCCCTTAGTGTGGCCAAGGCCAATTTTTACCAAATAGCTGGCTTCCCACACATCATAGGGGTTGTGGATGGTACTCACATACCACTTCAGCCTCCAGCACGGCTGGAGGCAATATTTAGAAACCGGAAACACTATCACTCCCTTAATGTAATGGTGGTATGTGATGCCTCCCTCCAGATCCTGTCCCTGAATGCAAAATTACCAGGAAGTGCACATGACTCCTTCATCATCCGGCAATCAGGGATATGGCACAAATTAACCAACCTACAAGCTGGTGATGCGTGGCTTCTGGGTAAGTGGAGACCTTTAGTACATAACAATGTTAAGCTTCATACAGAGTGAGCCTGATGTTGACTATTCTTTTTCACAGGAGACAGTGGCTACCCTTGCACGCCCTGGCTGCTCACTCCTTATTTGGCTCCCACACCAGGGCCACAAAGTGAGTATAATTCTGCACTTACAGCCACCAGGCAAGTGGTGGAGCGCTGTATCGGCCTTACCTGAGGATGGCCCCCCCGAGGTTGGTCGGAGGTCAGTACGTGGGGGGGCCATACGCGATGATGTGGTGGCCAGATTTTTTAGGTAATTCATGACAAAACAACAGTGTTTATACCTAATGTGGTAGGGTTTGTTTGAGAACATCTAATTATTTATTTTTATTTTCTCCATCTTCTGTTTTTTCACATAATCTTTGGCACTCCAACGATGACTACTTCCTGCTACCCTTAAAAAACCTGTATGTGGAAATTTTGGGGATATATTATGGAATCCATATTGCAACGCCATATTTGTGGACTCATGCTGGCATGGTCCTTCGTCAACCAGTTCTTGATTTGTTGTTTTTTTATTTGGTTTTGTTGGTATGTGTTGTATTTGTGATTATCACTGTGTGTTTTATTTGTGAGTGACCACTTTGATTTTTCAGTTATGTTGCAAATAAATGTTTTGAGAGTGAAATGTTGTACCTTTTTTGGAACATTACAAGCAAGTGTAACCAGGTTCACACACGTTACATTTGACTAAGGGGTAATCCAGTACTGACGCCAGTTGAGCTAAAATGTAATATGTTTTCAGGGTCCAAACCAACACCCAAAGGAAGCCTGTACAATCATTTGGCTTCGTAAGATTGGCCTAAGCAGCTTGCACCCCAACTAGGAACCTGTAAAATGTAGTAATATCTAATTGTGACTACACCAAAAGAGGGAAATGAGATTGTTACTGTTAGGTGTTTCTTGTGGCTGTTTTACATAAAAATACAACACACAATCTTAGTGTCAAAAAATGGAAATCCTTGCAGGAACAGTCTACTTATGTCAGGGTAAACAATCTGTGATTTAGAAAAAACGAATGAGCCAGAACGTTACTTAGAAAATAACACTTTATTTATAAAATGGGCAAAAAAACAAAAAGACTAATCCCTAAGGAGGACGGACATATGGTCAAGGACCACCAGCACACCGATTATATTGTGGCGCATCCGGGCCACACAGGCGGATAATTCTGCCTGACGCCTCTGTTCCTCTGTGGGTGAGAAAAGTGTGGGGATTAATACAATACTGAAACCACATTAAAAAACAAGCCAAAACCAAAACCCAACAAAAAAAAAAACATAATTACACCATTAAAACACATCAAACTAAAATGGTGTAGGCCAAAAATACAAGGCCAATGTACAAATTCCGACAGGTGTGATATGTGTATGTTGAAATCAGCAGTAACAGGTAAAGGCAATGGCCAAAATCCCCAAAAGTGTAGCCAAAAACCCCAAAAAAAGGATCCACACATGATTACATACAAACAGTTTGTGTCGATAAAAAAACGCAAAGAAAAACATACCGGAAGATACAACGCCAGCTCCGGAAGGCCCTCCATCGTCCTCCTCGGAGGTGCCTCCATTCCCCAAAGATCGGGGCGGGGTAATTACTGACTCCGGGGAGGGGGTAATTCTAAGAGGGGTGGTTGGAGGAGAGGGGGAATTGGGACGGAGGGGAAGGAGCCCCGAAATTTCTGCCTGAGGGTCTTGGAAGGCTGGGGAGGAGAGGGGAATAGGGGAATTAGTGGGAGTGGAGTGTTGGCTGGGGGTTGGGGAGAGTGGCCGTGAGCGCCGTCTGGCCGGACGATGACGGCGTAGTCTTCGCTGGGCCCCTAAAAGATGTGAAACAAATTGTGATTAGTTTCAACACAAATCCGCGAAAATCACCATTTTCAAATCCCCCCCCCCAAAAAAAGAACCATGCAGATATGAGTACAATGAATAAATATGAAATACAGGGAAAACATGGCCATGCAGATATGAGTACAATGAATAAATATGAAATACAGGGAAAACATGGCCATGCAGATATGAGTACAATGAATAAATATGAAATACAGGGAAAACATGGCCATGCAGATATGAGTACAATGAATAAATATGAAATACAGGGAAAACATGTCCATGCAGATATGAGTACAATGAATAAATATGAAATACAGGGAAAACATGGCCATGCAGATATGAGTACAATGAATAAATATGAAATACAGGGAAAACATGGCCAGGCAGATATGAGTACAATGATTAAATATGAAATACAGGGAAAACATGCACACGCAGTTAGGGCCACAAAGACAAACATGAAAACCACAATCCATAAAACTTACTTTCGGCGATCTGCATGCGAAAGCATGCCAGCAAGCGGGGCGTCCGCCGTTGCAGGTCCGACCACCTGCGCTCCAGCTGCCCGATCTGGCGGCGTGAGCCGTAGGAGCCCAGGCGGGCCCGTACCTCCGCATATGCGGAACGCTTTCGCGGTTGGTGATGGGTGGAGGCTGGCTGGTGATCCGCCTATCCATGACCTCCGTTAGCACCAGCAGCTCGCGCCTGGTGAATGCGGAGGCTCTCATGATGGCAATGGTGTTTTTATTAAAAATAATTTTTAATAAAGTACCCCAAAATTTTTTGATTGGCTAATGTATTTGGGAAATTAACAGGACCAATTCTATTGGTTAGTGTATGAGTCATGTGTTCGACAGGGCCAGAAATCTCTTGAGACTTATGATAGGCTTGATGCAGTGACATGCGTAAGCAAATTTAAATAAAGAAATGAACTCCGGGAAATATGCGGGTAGAAAAACAAATAGAACAATTATTTAATTGGGGCTAACATGTATTTTGACAATTAAAAGTGAATGTTTAAGCCGTACGTATTCTGCGGGTAAACACAAACACGGACATGAATAAAGTTTATTGCATTGTGTTAAAAAAAATAAAAAAAAAACAATTTAGCGAATTGATATATTGATTGGCATGATACGATTGAGGGAGGTAGGCAGAATAAACGAGCAGTTAATCGAAATCTGACAGTCCAAGTTCCGGGTAGTACTAGTGCGTGCGTTCCCTTCAAGCCACTTCGGGGATGTACGCTCGCTATTTGGCACGCTCGTTAGTTAGAGGAGGGGTCGCTTGAGTTTGGGGAGGATGTTTGTCTGGGTGCGAAAATACGAGCGAGTGCTTGAATTTAAATATTTTTTTACATACGCCGAATGTACGAACGGTAACTTGCGTCCGGGTCTGAATGAGGGCCACAATGTCTTATATTGTTCTCTACTCAATGCTGTTTTTGAGCAGTATCGACGCCCATCGCAAAACATTTCTAAGGCTGATGCTGAGTTCCATGGAATTTGAGTCCAAAAGGAAGACATGAAACGTGATACAAAAGACCTAGGACCTCATTCAGAGCTGCTCGCAAAATGCGAGCGCTCGCACTGAATGAGGGTGGCCGCTTCTCTGTAACGAGCCGGCCTCCTGGCCGCTCGCTAAGTTGTGGGTGACCACCCATAGCTTTAGCGAGTGGCCAGGTTGATGGTTGCGATGGTCATGACCATCGTGACCATCGGGGCTTGTGACAAAACCCTTGTGGGCAGGGTCTCGTCTGCCGCAAGCCCCAGTGAGCTTTCGGCTCTAATAGAGCCGGAGGCTCACCACTTTCATCATGAGTGATGTCAGTGGGGCCGCCCCCAAACGGCAGGCGTTCCTTCGGGAACGCCTCCGTTTGGCCAGCCACCCCCCCACCCCGCCTACCAAATGGTGCGAGCTGTCGATCACCAACGACAGCCGCCCCTTTTGTAGTGAGCCCCGGAGCGAGAGAATTTCTCTCTCGTTCCGGGGCTTGCGCACGTGCAGTGCGGCCGCTGCGTGTGCACAGGGCCTCAACGTCGACCGCTTGCGAGTGCTTGCAAGCAGGTCTGAATGAGGCCCCTAATTACATGTATTTACTGAGTTACACGTATCTTTGTATGTTACATGTGTAAAGGATATGATATGCTTTTAGCAGATCATGATGCTTTTGAGGTGCCTGTCATTATCAGTGACCTGATGGATTGCCGTTATTTTAATGTAGATTAAAACAATGATTCATTTGTAATTAGTAAAGAACGGCATGGCAGCCCCTACCCCCAGCTCTAGGGGACGACAGTCTTGGCTGGTGTTTCTATAACAAAGGACATCATAGCGTGTGGACCCCCCCCCCCCCCGACATAGTGTTCAAGCAACCCCAGTCCGTTCAGCACGGGGCTGAATTCCCTAGGAATCTCTAAAAATTCAGAACTCGTCCCTAGGGAAAAAAATAGCCCTACGCAGTAAGTGGGCATAGTCATAAGGGCGATACCATGTAAACAGTCATGCTGTTGATTTTTGAAATGTTGACATTGGAGTGGTCGGCATCTGCAGAACGATGACAAGTTCACAACTTCATCATGAAAAATGTGCACAGTCCCGCAAAGGAGAGTTAGGGTTAGGTTGCAGGAGGGGAGAGATAGGGTTCAGCACTGGGGAGGGGGTTAGGGTTAGTCTACAGGAGAATGTGGTTAGGGTTCAACACTGGGGTGGGGGTTAAGGTTAGGCTGTAGAAGGGGAGGGTTAGGAGTTGGGGATTAGGGTTATGCTGCAGGAGGGGAGGTGTTAGGGTTCAGCACTGGGGTGGGGGTTTAGGGGTAGGCTGCAGGAGGGGAGGGTTAGGGTTCAGCACTGGGGTGGGGGTTATGGTTAGACTGCAGGAGGGGAGGGGTTAAGGTTCAGCACTGGGGTGGGGGTTTAGGGTTAGGCTGCAGGAGGGGAGGGGTTAGGCACTAGGAAGAGGGTTAGAGGTTAGCAATACTCACAGCCAGGAGCACCGCAGAATCTGCTGGAAGTCATCCTGAAATCAGTGCCGTACCTGGAAGACACTGCTGGAGCCACCGTACCAGGTAAATCTAGACTAGACCATCAAGTAACCTTTTGTCAACATTCTTATCATGTCACCATTGTTGAAGATGGAGAGTGGTTCATTGCTTACTCTATATTTGTCCCTCAAGAGTGGCTTCAATCCCTTATCAAGATGGCAGCCATTTGTAGTTTTACATATGCGCAGCACCATCTTGTTACTCTGGTAGAGCTCCAAAGTGTAAGACAGACATCCTACAACTGAGACGTGTGATATACTGTGATTAGATATGGCCAGAGAGCCTGGTTCCGCCTGCACTGCTACCCGCTACCACCTATACGGTATACAATCGGGAAGCCGGCTGCCGGATTCACGACAGCCGGCTTCCCGACTGCTTTATCCCGGCGTGGGATAAATGACCGGCGTCTATATCTCGACGCCTGTAATTTCCCCGATGCCGGGTGCCACGAGCGGACAGCTGCGGGGGGGAGGGTTAGGTTTAGTGCACCCGGGGGGGATTTAGGGTTAGGCACCCCCCTGGGAGGGTTAGGGTTAGGCTAGGGGGAGGGAGGGTTAGGGTTAGGCACCCCCGGGGGGAGATTCGGGTTAGGCACCCCCCGGGAGGGTTAGGGTTAGGCTAGGGGGAGGGAGCGTTAGGGTTAGGCACCCCCGGGGGGAGATTAGGGTTAGGCACCCCCCCGTGGGACTTAGGTTTAGGCAGCGGGGAAGGGGGGGTTAGGGTTAGGCACTTAGAGGGGGGATTAGGGTTAGGCACAGGGGGGGAGGTTAGGCACCCCTAAGGAGGGTTAGGGTTAGGGGGGTTAGGTTAGATTAGTTGATACTTACCTTACCACAATCAGGATTTCGAGCACTGTCGGGCTTCCGCTGCCGGGCTCTGCTATTTTGATGGGCTGCCACTGGCGGGATTCGAACTCCCGGCCATGCGGCTGCAGGGATATCATACTGATTCCCCCTGTATGCATTCTGTTACCGGCAGGTGAGCTGTATGCCTCTGCTCCGCGCAAGCTCTGCTCCTTGACCAGACACAGGGGAAACCAGGATTTCTCGGCATGGTAGTCACCGGGTATTACCTGTGAGGTCGTTGTGGCGGGGGGTCTCTGGCAGCAGTGCTGGTTTTTGGTGGGGGGCATTGACTGTGCATGGTTCTGTGCGGGAACTTTGTCACTAGGCCTGGTGAGGTCTGGCGGTGTTTCCGTTCCGTTGGGATGGGCGCCACCATCTTGCCTGTGGCCATGTGATTCCAGCTGTCCAATCCTGGTAGGTCATGTGCTCATTCCAGCCAGTCACAGCGTGGCACTGAGTATTTAGGAAGGTCCAGAGCCTTCCTTCCTTTGCCAGTGCAACGTGTTTCTCAGCTGCGGCTGAGAGAGAGTACCTGTGCCTTACCTGCCTGCTTGTTATACGCTTCTAGCCTGAACCTTGCCTGCTCCAACCTGCTGGACTTACCCTGCACCCTCCATATACCTTTTCACCTGCCTGAGTACCTGAACCTGCTGTTTCCCTGCACCTTGCCTCCATTCACTCCCAGCTGGACTTCATTACCTCTGCCTGCATTCTGTTACAGCTCACCATACCTGTATACTGGAATGTTCCTGCCTGTCACTATCTGGACATTCTCCCATTAACCCCCACTACAGTTATCAAGTGCACTTTAGTGCTATACCTGGACTTTTATCATTTGCCATTCCCATGTCTTCTAAGCCACTTATTAAAAACTCCACTTTTTCATTTAAGTCTGCTTCTGTGTCTGCTCCTATCACCACCCCGGGTCCACAACAAAATCAGAACCTCACAGTTGTAGAGCGATAAAGTGGAGAGAGATAAAGTTTCAACCAATCAGCTCCTAACTGACATGTTACAGGCTGCATTTGAAAAATGACAGGAGCTGATTGGTTGGTACTTTATCTCTCTCCAAAGCTAACTACATCTACCCCTGAGAGTGTATAATGGCGAGTACGGCTGTACTGTCACATTACTACAGAATAAACCACCCCACTGGTTAAGTACTGGGTTGTCCGTTGACTCAGGGCATACCACCGCCAGCTGTACACACATGTACCGACAGAAATTTCATCACTGTCGACATGATCATCGTCAAAGTGGTCAATGTCGTCATGCCAAAAATATTGACATTACAACCATGTCTACAGTATTATAGAAAAGCACATTTCTAGTTGTGCTATGACCAGTGTCTCTCATTTTCATCATCGATTTGTTATTTAAAATGGAAGTTGTGCATGTTAATGCGTTCCAGTAGTACTGGGGATTTTCCATGGGCATAGAAACATAGATAGAAACATAGAATTTGACGGCAGATAAGAACCACTTGGCCCATCTAGTCTGCCCCATTTTTAAACATATTATTACCTCAAGCCTTATTGATCCTTACTTCTTCTGATGGATATCCTTATATCTATCCCATGTATGTTTAAATCGCTCTACTGTCTTAGCCTCTACCACCTCTGATGGGAGGCTATTCCACTTGTCCACTACCCTTTCTGTGATGTCATTTTTCCTCAAATTTCCCCTGAACCTACCACCCTCCAGTGTCAGAGCATGTCCCCTTCTTCTAATACTTCTCTATCTTTGAAGAATGTCTCCTTCCTTTACCTTGTTAAAACCCTTTATATATATATATTTGAACGTTTCTATCATGTCCCCCTTTCCCTTCTCTGCTCCAAACTATACATATTAAAATCTTTTAGTCTTTCCTGGTACGTTTTGTGGTGTAGACCTTGCACCATTTTAGTTGCCCTTCTTTGTACAGTCTCCTTGGGCAGTTCCCAAACAAAAAAAACCCAGAATGTAGGTGTCAGTACACCAATGGATAAACTAGGAGGACTGGGGGCACATTTGCGCAGTTAGAACAGTGGCCCTGATTCAGAGCTGGACGCTCTGACAGAGCGCTCGCTCTGAATCAGGGCCGTCCCTCTGAATTTAAGAGCGGCCTCCTGGCCGCTCGCATAGCTGTGGGTGACCACCCACAGCTATAGCGAGCGGCCAAAATGATGGTCCTGATGGTCAAGACCATCGCGACCATAGGGCTTGCGACGAAACCCTTGCGGTAGGGTCTCGTTGCCACAAGCCCTGGAGTGCTTTAGCTCTATCACAAGTGATGTCAGTGGGGCCGGCCCCAGACGGTAGGCGTTCCCATGGGAACGCCCCCGTCTGGGCAGCCACGCCCCCGTCACGCCCACCAAAGGGGGCGTGCTGTCACTCACCATCGACAGCACGCCCCCTTGGCCGTCGTTATTCGGGTCTCGCGCATGTGCACGACGGAGCCGCCTCCGTCGTGCGCACGTGCACTTGGCCAACATCGACCTGCCTGCGAGCGCTCAGTGCTCGCGAGCGGGTCTGAATTAGGCCCAGTGCTCCATGACTCTGTGTATAAAACTTTCATATATGACCTTTAATGACTTTTTCCAGTAAACCAGGGGTATTTCCCACACTGAAAAGCAATTGTAATCATAGATATTTACAAATAATAAAAAAATATCTGTGGATAGGATAATTAAACTGCTGGGTGAATGATGGTTTAATACTGCAGTTATCTCTGCTAATAATTCACAGTGACATTATTCCATAGAAGTTATGGTTTCATTATTAACCCAGTAGGAGCAAATATTATGACCAAATAGAGAAAAAAAAAAAGGAAAAAAAAGACGAAACGCTAATAAGATGACTGCAGGGTTTCATTAGAGCAAGTTAGTGCTGTAATATATTGTGTTATATAGTGCAGCGTACCGCATACTGTATCAGGGATGTTAAGCAATCGCATTTATGATTTAATTAAATCCAAAATAAACATAGTATGCAAAATACAAAGCACACAATATTTATTATTTATTTATTTATTAACAGTTTCTTATATAGCAAATTCCGTTGTGCTTTACAATATGAATCAACATTAACATTTTACTGGGTTGTAAAAGACATACATACATACATACATACAAGACATACGTAAATGACAGACATAAAGGTAAGAGGGCCCTGCTCGCAAGCTTACAATCTATAAGGAAATTGTGTTGTTACACAAGGATAAGTGCTACATATTGCAAATTGGTCCAGCCCGATTGCAGATGTTCTTGGTGGGCTGTATAATCCAATCACACTGGAAAGTTGGCCTAGGATTAAGGGGATGTTAAACTGAAGGCAAAGAAGATGTGATAGGTGATTACTTTAAGAAGGGAGTTATATAGGGAGCTATAAAAGGTTAGGTGGGCGGTCCTGGAATCTGATAAGCTTCTCTGAGGAGGTGAGTTTTCAGAGAACGCTTGAATGTTTGGAAACTAGAGGAAAGTCTTATTGTGCGTGGGAGGACATTCCACAGGGTGAGTGCAGCCCGAAAAAAGTCCTGTAACCATGCATGGGAACAAGTAATACGTGGTATTAGAGACGCAGATCTTGTGAAGAGCGGAGATGTCGGGTTGGGAAATATTTTGAGATAAGTGAAGAGATTATGTTGGTGTGGTTTGGTGTGTGTAAGTATTTCAAATTGAATACGGTAGAAGACCAATGGAGGGACCGACAGAGTGGATCAGCAGACACTGCGGGTTTGGTGAGAAAGATCAGCCTAGCAGCTGCATTCAAAATGGATTGTAGTGGGGAGAGCCTGTTTTTTGGGAAGACCAATAAGGAGACTATTGCAATAGTCAATGCGGGAAATAATAAGTGCATGTATTAGAGTTTTTGCAGTGTCTTGTGTAAGATATGGTCGAATTTTGAATATGTTTTTTAGATGTGTGTAACAGGATTTAGAGACAGATTGAATGTGGGGAACAAAAGACAGTTCAGAGTCAAGGATGACACCTAGGCAGCGAGCTTGTAGGGTGGGGCTGATTGTCGGGTTGTCAACAGTAATAGAGATATTCAGTTGGTAACTACTATTGGCCGGTGGAAATATATTTAATTCTGTTTTGGATATATTAAGTTTGAGGTGGCGAGATGCCATCCAAGATGAAATGGCAGAGAGACATTCAGTGACACGGACCATGGTGCACAGATGGTGACAAATCAGGGGAGGAAAGGTAAATTTGAGTATCGTCCACGTATAGATGATACTGAAAACCAAAAGAGTGGATAAGTTTGCCAAGAGAGGTGGTATAGATTGAGAAAAGCAGAGGACCTAATACTGAGCCTTGTGGTACTCCAACTGATAGATGTATTGAAGTGGAGGTAGAAACAGAAAAGCGAACAGTGAAAAAGCGAATAGATAGGTAGGATGAGAGCCAAGAAAGGGCTGTGTCTTGAAGACCTAGGGATTGTAGTGTTTGTATGAGAAGAGAGTGGTTAGCAGTGTCAAAGGCAGCAGAGAGATCTAGAAGAATTAGAAGTGAATAATGGCCTTTTGCCTTGACAGTGATCAGATCATTTACTACCTTAGTCAGTGCTGTCTCAGAGGAGTCTTGGGATCAAAAGCCTGACTGAAGTGGGTCCAATAAGTTGTGGGTGTTAAGAAAGTGTGTGAGGCGAGTGTAGACAAGTCTCTCCAGTAGCTTGGAGGGGCATGGGAGCTGGGAGATAGGACAGTAATTTGAGAGAGAGTTAGGGACAGTGGCCCTGATTCAGAGCCGGACGCTTTGACAGAGCGCTCACTCTGAATCAGGGCAGGCCTTCTTGTTTTTTAGAGCGGCCTCTCGGCCACTCGCATAGCTGTGGGTGACCACCCACAGCTATAGCGAGCGGCCAGGAAGATGGTCGCGATGGTCAAGACCATCACGACCATCGGGCTTGCGATGAGACCCTTGTGGTAGGGTTTCGTTGCCGCAAGCCCCAGAGAGATTTCGGCTCTCACAGAGCCGAAATCTCTCCCACTGACATCACTCGTGATGTCAGTGGGGCCACCCCCAAACGGAGGCGTTCACATGGGAATGCCTCCGTTTGGGCAGCCACTCCCCCGGCCCGCCCACCAATGGGGGCATGCTGTCACTCAACATCGACAGCACGCCCCCTTTGGTACGAGACCCAGAGTGACAGTTTGCCCATCACTATCTGGGTCTCGCGCATGCGCACGATGGAGCCGGCACCATCGTGCACATGCGCACTGGGCCACCATTGACTCGCTTGCGAGCGCATAGCGCTTGCAAGCTGGTCTGAATCAGGCCCAGAATTTTGTTGTTTCAAAATGGGTGTTCACTTCATGCTTGAAAAGTGATGGAAAGATACCAGTAGAGAAAGAGAGATTACAGATTGTAGTTAAGTGTGGGATGAGCACAGGAGACAGAGCTTTACTGATTGGTGAGGGTATAGGATCAAGAGGAGAGGTAGTAGAGTAGGAGGATGAGAAGAGTGTAGATAGTTCATCTCCATTTGTGGGGTCAAATGATGAGAACATGCCACTGGGTTCAGGTAGGGAATTGAACAAGTCCCTGGCTGAGGAATTGCATACCATTTAATTTCAGATATTATCAATCTTCTTCTTGAAATAGGAAGCAAGATCTTGTGCACTGATAGTAGCAGGTGGGTTGGGTGACGGAGGGGAAAGAAGTGATTTAAATGTATTAAAAAGTCGCTTGGAGTTAGAGGCTTGGGCAGAGATGACAGTTTGGAAATATGTTTGTTTGGCATTATCCAGCGCATTACGATAACAGTGGTAGATAGTCTTATATGTGAGGAAGTCACTTGGAGTATAAGACTTTCGCGACTGAAGTTCTACTTTACATGAGAGTTTTTGTAGGTGTCTTGTCAATTTGGAATGCCACGGTTGACGTCTAACTCTATGCAGAGTGTGATGGGTAGCTGGAGCTACTTCATCAAGTCTCGGGAAAAGTGAAATTAGAAATAGGTAAGAGTGATTGTTGCAGAGAGGTGGATAGTTGTTCAAAATTAATAGCATTAATATCTCTGCGGGTTTGAGGAGGCTTGGTTGATTTGATTGGCATTGAGGTTGACGTAATGGAGGAGAGTGTGCAGGTGATAAGGTTATGATCTGAGAGAGGGAAAGGAGAATTAGTGAAATCAGAGACTGAGCATAGTCTGGTAAATATAAGATCAAGGCAGTGGCCATCTTGATAAGTAGAGGAGTCAGTCCATTGGGAGAGGCCAAGAGAAGATGTTAAGGAGAGAAGTTTGGAGGCATGAATGGATTGTGGACTGTCAATGGGTATATTGAAATCACCCATGATGATGGTGGAGATGTCAGAAGATAGGAAGTGAGGGAGCCAGGCAGAAAAATGTTCCAAAAATAGATAGCAGCAAAGCGCAGAGAGAAAGGGGTGAAAGTCCTAATAAAATGTACTTAAAATGATGTAAATGTAAGAGATGGTACCTGTGGAATAACTGTGTATGTAAAAGATTGGGACAGTAGTATTCCTACTCCACCTCCTTTAGTATTACCAGGCCTGGAGGTGTGTGTGAAGTGAAGGCCACCGTGTGAGAGTGCTGCAGGGGAGGCAGTGTCTGATTGTGTGAGCCATGTTGGCAGTGTCTGATTGTGTGAGCCATGTTTCTGTTATTGCCAGAAGATTGAGGTTATTTGAGATAAAGAGGTCATGGGTGGATGTTAGTTTGTTGCAGACAGAGCGTGCATTCCATAAGGCACATTTTAGTGTCTTGGAGGCTGATGGGAGGCATGTGATGTGTCTGAGGTTTGCTGGATTTATATTCCATTGTGAGTGGGGCATGTGGGTAGGGCCTGGATTTGGTGATATGTCTCCAGCTAATAGAAGTAGAAGGAGAGAGATATAAATATAGTTGTAGGTTTTGGCGACAGGTTGTGGATGTTATTGTCAATTTATAAAGATAAGTAAATAGGTCATGTGTGTTCACAAGAGGGGAGCAGATTATTGAAGCTGCAATGTGCACAGATGGGTGAGCTGCAGGGTGAGAGAAGGATGTAATAGCCCGAGAGAAGATGCCATGGAGTGAAATAAGAATGAATAATATTTGGTACCTGATGATTTAGAATTTAAAGAGAAAATTCTTAGAATACAAAATAAATATAGTTTTCATTTAGAAATGACCTGCTTTGTGATGTTGTTCAATGTTTGTTCAACTGTGTTTTAACTGTTCTTTTTGGATACTTTGTGCATGGGATGCACAGCTCAAATTCGAGCACAGCTTTCTTAGGTCTGACTAGTAAGATATACTGTGGCTGATTAACACAGACTACATCTGAGTCATGTCCAGCTGACCTAAGGTGTTAAATTGCCTTGTGTTTGACTATGTAAACTACAGCCCAGTATGCCATCATAAACTATACTTCACTGACAACATCACAAAAATAGGGAATGACTATTGCAACAATTTAAGATATCACATACATTTAAATAAGTTGATTGAATAAAGTTCAGAGTATGATTGCAGGAGGGTGGATATCACATACCTGAGAGATGAGAATTGTATAGTGCAAAATATAGTGCCAGATTTTTAGTGTTAAACATAAAATTGTGACATTGCGTCCATACATTTACGTTTCTAAAGCAGACAAAAACTAATACATTCATCCTTGACAAAGAACCTCTCATGGTTCGAAATGCTTTGGTTTGAGCAGAATGGCATTGGCAAGAAGTTCTGAGGAAGATTGGCAGCGATGTCTGACGTCATCGACCGGCAACGCGGAGAAGACAACCTGCACTAAAGGATACCGGGGAGATACTACACACCAGATCCCAAGCATCTAGCACACAGACCGAAGATCCCACTTGCAAGATAAAGGTAGGGAAAGTAAGGACAAGTGCCAGAGATCTTTTACTCCACAAACTTTTTTCAAATCGGATATCGAAAAAATACCATTCATTAATATTACGTCTACAAAAGAGCTACTAAAGCCATTAAAGTGCTAATTATAAAAAAATTATGTGGGATCCCCCCCCCAAGCATAACCAGCCCAGAGCTCTTTGAGCCGGCCCTGGTTCAAAAAATATGGGGAAAAATTTGCATAGGAGTACCTCGTATTTTTAGAACCAGCACCAGGCTCCACTAGCAGGGGGGTAATGCCCATATGGATCTCACTGATTTGGGCAGGGGCGTTAAGAGCTGAACCAGGGAGGGGGCATGGCCTAATAGTACTGCATGCTGGGGCGGGGGGTGCTCTGGGCCCCATAGCTAATCCAGGGGGGGGGTGCTATCAGTGTGATCGCCCCCCTACAGGCAGAGGAGGCTGCTGCTCTCAGGTAAGAGGGAGGGGGCAGTACAAATACAACTGAACAATCACTTGCAAACACGATTGCATACACCATCGATGGACAAGATTGAATCAAACATGATTCTTAGTAAATTTGTCAGTTTCTCTTAAAACAAACTCACTCATGTCTATGCAATGTCAAGTGTGTTTAATACTCGACCAGACGCAATTCTTAGTATGCTAACTTCCTAGAGTATAGATATATCTGATACAAAGATGCATCCATCCTTATCAACTCTGGAATTGACACCAGACCAACAGGACTCGCAAAAATACGCATCTTAAAAGAAACTCGAAATCGGACACATCTCTAGGGAGCTTGGTTGACTCGTGGTGACATAATCGTACTGTGCTTAATTTGCTTGTGAGTAGCCCTGGCTTGTTTCCACAAGTGCAAGTGGGCACAAGTATAAAGCATGCTTCACGCGCAATTTGTACACATGCACAATTCCACGTTTTTCCTGCATGGACACAGCCTCTCTGCTCCCCCAGCCAGCGCTGTACCGATGTACGGAGGACTGTTCCCTCCTGTCAGTGACCAGAGCCAGCTACTCCCTTCCCTGCGACTTTCCCTCAAGCTATATATATATATATATATATATATTTTTTTTTTTTTTTAAATAATTAGAAAACTTGCAGTGTTATTTCTTAGAATGTACAGTATTATTTCTTAAAAGAGAGCCAGGTTTGGGAAAAAAATAAAAAAATAAATCCACTTTCAAGGGACCTCCTGGTGTTTGTTATTAAATATTCTTTTCAAAAATGTTCTACAGATAAGTAATCTAGTTTGCAAATTATTCATGTAAGAACAAAAACATATGGTACAAGGAAGTGTCACATATCAAATTAACCAGTGCAGTCTCGTGACGCGGCGTGCCGTATCAGATTATGACTAATTGCATTTCCAGGCCAAAAAAGACACTCGGCGCAAGCCGGGTCACATGGGACCATACTTGCCAACTCGCCCTCATTGTCAGAGAGACTCCCTGAAATAGTAGCAATCTCCCTGACTCCATGAAGCGTCCAGCAATCTCCCTGATTGCACCTTACCCCCATTATGAAGCTGTTATATATCTAAAAAAAACAGAGATACAGTATATACATTCAAAAGGGATCATTAGTATTATTTCCCTGCATTGGCTATAAGGCACAATGATCCCTATGGCTACATGTATTTTCTCATAAGTATCAGTGTGTTTTCATCAACAAGTAGATATTACTGACTGCTCTGGGGCTCATTTACATTTGGGTGTAAATCAGTGTTATGACACGCCTCTCAGATGTAGCAGGACACGCCCACTGTAACATGGCGCTCATAGGTGCAGCTTTCACACTCTCCCTGACATGCTTTTTTGAAAGTAGGCAAGTACAGTATGCATGGGTCACTTGTTGCAGCCATCTTTCGCCTCATGGCATATTGAGGCTAGGTCTATGAGGAGTCGGACACATCTGTACAGCAGATATTTGCAAAAGATGACCTTGTGTTCTAGATACAGTAACACAAACATTGAATTCAATTTCAAATTCTTCCAATGTAAGAATGGGTAATCAGCATGGGGCCTTTCAGCTGTTGTGGAGCTGTAGCCTCACAGACAGCAGCTTCCCAGAATCCCAGTGCATACAGTAGATTTGTATTGCTAAACAGCCAGGCTTTACATGTACACAATGTGTGTGGTTGTACAGTGTATACATGCAAATACTACTGCATTGTGCTGTCAAGTTTATGGGCCAACTATATGCTAAAAATTGTATTAATTAACTTTTACCTCTTTTTAATAATAATAGTAATATATATATATATATATATATATACACATATATGTATACACACACACATATATATATATATATATATATATATATATATATATATATATATTATATACTGTATAAGTGTATATAAATTAATTTTTTATAAATTAAATTCAGCAGCACAGTTGTAATGTATGAGGGCTGGGGCAGCCTGCTGGGCTGGCCAATACTTTTGTCTGGACCAGTCAGAGACTCAGGGGGTCATTCAGACCCGGTCGTTAGCGCCGATGCGCTCGGACTGGGTCGATGGACCCCCACAGAGCATGTGCACGACGGCGCCGGCGCCGTCGTGCGCATGTGTGAGACCCGCTACGACCGACAGCGCTGGTCGTAGCGGGTCTCGATCCAAAGGGGGCGAGCTGTCGATGTTGATTGACAGCTCGCCCCGTTTGGAAGGCGGGCCGGGGGGGTGGCAGCCCAAACGGAGGCGTTCCCATGGGAACGCCTACCGTTTGGGGGCTGCCCCACTGACATCACTAGTGATGTCAGTGGAGAGCTTCTGGCTCTGACAGAGCCAGAAGCTCTCCGGGGCTTACGACAAGGGAGACCCTACCCTAGGGTCTTGTCGTAAGCGCGGATGGTCGCGATGGTCTCTGACCATCGCGACCATCACCGGAGCAGTCGTTAGAGCTGTGGGTATTAACCCACAGCCTAATGACCGCAACAGAGGCGGGCGGTCAGGATGCAAGTGGCCGCCCAGTTTCTGAGCGACCGCTTGCATCCTCCGACCGCCTCTGAATGAGGCCCTCAGACCTCACCTGGCACAGTGGCGGGTCCTCGATCCTGTGTCCACAGCCGGTACACACTGGCAGCGCTAGCCCCATCACACAGCAGCTCCTCACTGACCTCTGGGAGCCTTGGGAGGGAAACGTGATAACGCCTCTGTCTCACCTATCACAATAGGTTGCCGGGAGACGGCACGTCAGCAGGAGGAGGGGAGGCTGCGGCTGTCTCCCTCCTCTGTGCTGGGTGTCGCGGACAAGCAGCAGCGGCCGCCCAGTGCTGGATTAAAGAAGATGGAGTGAGAGAATACTATTATACAGTATGGAGACGGCGGGCGGTCGGTGTTCCACCCTCAGCAATGTTGCGCTCTATGCGGAGGCACCTACCGCACCACCCTAGCTACGGCCCTGCATAGACGTGTCAGAGCACAGACTGTTCTGCTATTACTTTCTCTGTATGGTGATAGCACAGGCTTCGGACAGGAAACATGCTTAGTCCTGAAATACAAATACAGCCAAATTTAGGGGTTCCGAGTCAAAATGAGTCCTGGTTCGGAGTCATTTTGGGGTTCCGAGTCAAACAGAGTCCTGTTTCGTTTTTCTGCCGTCAGTTTGGAATTCGGATTTACAACCGTACTTAGGTCTTGAATTGCTAGTACTGTAAACAGGTCCAAAATATCTGTTTTGTCAATTTTTTAAATAATTTTTACTGATTTTTTTTTAAATCAATTTTCATCGGTTTTTAAGGAATCCAAAACCTAACCAAAATCAAATTCGAACCAAAAAACTTGAGGGTGGTTTTGCCAAAACCAAAACATGACGACAAATTAGAGCCAAAACCGAAACACATCTCTAATTATTTTGTACTTTTTATAATTTTTTTTTTTTTTACGTTTTATTTTTTTTAATGTAACTGCAGGAGGAAGCCTGAGTCCGGTGCACTACACATGTGTGACTTGTCAACACCGGGTCATACATGCACGGAGGGTACCAGGACAGGCCAGGGAAATAGTAAGAGTTCTCTTACCACTGCCAGCCCGAATCGCTCAGCTAACCCAGCGATTGGTTCATGGTAAATTGGCTGATAAAAGATTTTCTGTTATAAGTGGTGATAGAAAAAAATATTTAAATCAGTATTTCCTAACTCTGGTCCACAAGTCACCCTGAAAGTCTAGGTTTTAAGCACTTTTAGTGCAAGAGACTTAGGACTTCATTCAGAGTCGGTCGTTGCAGCCGCACGGTCGTATAGTAAAAGGGGCCGGATATGCAAATGATGCACATGCATGTTGCGTCCCTAAGGTCGGATCGTTAGCTGGCCGACCAAGGGGTGTATGCGGTCGGATCGCTAAAAATACGCCCACATCTCGTACGCATAACACGTCATCTCCGGCTACATAAGGATTAATCGCGAGCATCGTAAACCATCGGAACTGGTCGTAGAGCTAAAGGTTGACCATACCCTCTCTTAAGCTCTACGATCATGTCAGTGTAAAACCTCCCCTGTCACGTGTGCCGTGACACTACTTTGTTAATTATGCACTCCCTTAAAACGCCGTTCGCATAATGAGGCATGCCTGCGTTCGGATCTCCACACCCCCGTTTTCAAGCACCTTCCCCTGTTACCACCCACAAACGCCGCAATCTGTCACTCAAACATAACGACCTGGCGGTGTTCAAGGAGAGAGAAATTTCTGATCGTAGCTGCTAGTTTGCGCACGCGCACTGCGAATTGTACGCATGCGCAGTTAAGCGAACATCAGCTGCGTACGACCGCTTCGACTCTAAATGAGGTCCTTAGTTTGTGCTTCAGTCACGGTCCACATTAAGGCTTCTTTGTCTTCCCTTGTACTTTTGTGCATGTACCTTGGGTTGACTATCCCAACCATTAAATAGAAAACAAAATTGCTTTATTAATAAACCTATTAAGCAAGCAGTGCCCTGTTTCCAGTTACCTATTGGGGACGGGATGTACTAAGGGCTCGATTCAGACCCGGATGCTAAGCTGCGCTCTCTCACAGCCAAAAGGGGCTGGGTATGCAAATTCTGCGATTACACTGTCTGGTGTAAGGTAGCCATCTATGTCTTAGAGAGCGACGGCAGAGTGAACGCACGCCGATATAAAGGCGCCCACTTTTCTTTCTTAACACACGTCATCTCCAGGAAGTGTGTGATTAATCAGAACCATCTAGAGCCATTGGAGCTGCACGTAGCGCTTGAGGTAGACCCTACCCCAGCGCAAGCACTGCGATCACTGCAGGCTGAAATACAACCAAGTGACTTGTACAATGACGCATCCATGCTAATTATGCACACCCATAAAACTCAGTTTTGATGCCTAGACACGCCTGCGTTCGCAGCACCGCTCCCCCGTTCACAAGCACCTTCCCGTTACCACCTACAAATGGCGCTATCTGTCACTCAAAGTAGCATCCAGTCTGTGTACTACGAGCACACAATTCCTGGATGCAGTGACTGGTTCGCACATGCCTATTTTAATGCATACACATGCGCAAACGTCCGATTCATAAACCCGGATGTCCTCACATTGCAAGGGATAGATCTTATAGGAAGAGCTGTCCCAAGTGTAATTATTCATGCATAGAGTGTTAATAAACGCATCATGTGATACAAGATACTTATCGCCCTGGGTGGAGCTTGTTTGTAGCGTACTTATAGACAGATTAATGGCGCACGGTCTTTAGCAGCATTTAGCTTCTGGCAACATGTGAAACTTGGCTGGCACGGGACATGGAAACGTCTATATTCTGTAACCAGAATAACAATCCGCAGTTTGTATTTACTGTGTCTCCAAATCCCTCAAGTGCTCCTTGTAACTTAGCTTTCAAAACAGTTTGTACATTCCATGAATTGTGATACATTTTTTACCCACAACAACACCGTTTCCACCGACCATTTGTTTTTGAAATATTATTCTCGATTGTCCAGTTGAGATTTAAGAGGAACATATAACGAATAAATGGCCAAGACTCCGAGGTCCTATTTTGGCACATATGTCTTGTCTGCAGAACTGGAAGTGGTAATTTAGTCCCTGAAAGATTTACGGACATAAGAAAATTAGGAATGGTTACGTGCTTAGTTGTAGTTTTGTGCCACTATTCAAGTTTTCCCTTCACAACGGGAATTGCTGCCATGTTTTATTGCACTCAGATGTTTTGCTTAGTGTGAAACACTTACACATTACAGCCAAAATATAGCTGTTTTCATGCAAAACTACAGCAAAGTTTAAAGTACTGAGATTTACAAGGCAATTTATTTTATAACATGCTTGTATTCAGGGAATCATTTCTTTCTTTCTTTTTTTTTCTCTCTTTGCCAGAGATGCCTAAAGCACTCAGAGTTTGGATGCAGAGAAATGCAAAGTGAGGGAAACTTTTGAAAGGAACGAAAAACACAGAATTTCACACTACGCAAGTTTCAACTTTTTTTTTTGTACTTAGAGCTAAAGTGGGAAAATAATAAAATACTGACTGTTTTTTAATATCTTGCAAAAATAACCTGTTTAGCTCTTGCAGTGGTAACTGCAGTATATTTGAATATTGTACTTAATGTGCATTTGGTATCTTTTAACCGTTTTTCACTTTCTGCTTATCTTGATGTCCCCAGGATTAAAGTAGTTGTGGATGGAATAGCCTGCAGGCAATCAGATTATGAGAATGTTCACAGCAGCACATAGTATTTCAGGAAACTAGTGTGTTGATCTTGTCTACTAGGCGGCAGTGATCTGTTCACTTTTGTTGTTGAATATGTGAGGATAGTCTGCATGTGACAGGTGCTGTGTACTGTGAGGAAACTATTGTCTTCTTGACAGGAGTGGAAACGGTATGCAGTCGGGATGCCGACAGTCTAAATACCGACCGTCGGCATCCCGACTAACTAATGCCAGCAAGGGTCTAATGACAGGCGTCAAAATCCCGACCCCTGTCATTTTACATACGCCGGGAGCCCGACGCCCGGCATACCAATCGAAGGTAAGCCAGGCACCCTTTAGACACTTGGGGGGGGGGGGAGGTTAGGGTTTGGCACCCCTAAGGGAGGGTTAGGGTTAGGGGGGGGGGCGGTTAGGTTAGAGAATAGTGAAAATATTTAGCTGTCGGGATCTTCACTGCCGGTCTTCCAGCGTCGGGATTCGAACCGCCGGACATGTGCCTGGCATTATTTCATACCGATCCCGTGGACACACAGGAGACAGTGGAAGACATTTGCCTCTGGGTGCCACCTCTGAAGGGGGCATACTCACCTCCTTCATTGCTTCAGATTCTGCTTTAGCAGGGAGCTAAGGGGGCATCTGTTGTGGTCCTCCTCTTCCCGGGGCCTCCATCCTGCAGTCTGTTCTCTAGGGACAGATCTCCAGTAAGGAAACTTCATCAATTTTCATAAAAGGGATGGGGCAGAGGCTGGAGTGCATAGCCCCCTCCCTCCTTTGTTGGTTCTTCCCCCTTACACATGTGAGATCAGCTTTCTCAGCTATTGCTATGGGAGCAGCAAATAGCAAGAACAGAAGTCCCTGGTCAGCTACAAGTAGTGTTTGTGTGCTGCAGAGTTGGTAGCTAATTGGGGAGGAGTGTGTGACTGGGTGCTGCTGGGGAGTTGGCAGTGAATGCAGGGGGAAGAGTGTGTGTGACTGGGTGCTGCTGGGGTGTTGGTAGTTAATGCAGGATGTGGAATTTGTGTGACTGGTTGCTGCTAGGGTGTTGGTAGTGAATGCAGGGGGAAGTGTGTGTGTGACTGGGTGCTGCTGGGTTGTTAGTAGTTAATGCAAAAGAAGGAGTGTTTGTGACTGGGTGCTGCTGGGGTGTTGAAGTCAATCATTAATCAGTCTATATAAGAACAGGAGCATCCCAGTTCTAGTGCTTGCAGTCATAGTAATTCTTCAACATCTACTTTTAAATAATGGTATAGGGGTAAGAAGAAGGTGTAAGAAAGAGCACTCGAAATCTAAACAATGATTGACAATATTTAAGAAAATATCAACTCTAATAATGAAGGGAAAAGTTACTGCTAAAAAATGTAAAATTGCCAACGTGCCATACACCACACGCAATGGCAAGGAAAGGCTCAGACCATGGCCTTTCTTTAAGAGTTGGGGTCCTGCTACCAATCTCTTATACACTAGAATGCCTATTATGGAATCCAGGACCAAACAAACACAGTCGACATCTTCTGTAACTTTGCATGCAACACCTACTCACTCTAAGGGGTATATTTACTAATGTGCGAGTTTGTAGAAGTAGAGATTTTGCCCATATCAACCAATCAGATTCCACTTCACATTTATCTAGCACCTTCTAGATTATGATAGTTAGAATCTGATTGGTTGTTATAGGCAACATCTCCACTTCTTAAAACATGCACTTTAGTAAATACACCACTACTGTAAGTCTAGTTGTGTCATCTCTAAAACAGGCAATCAGTGCACAAAAAGTACACTAAGGCTGAAAAACAAATTGTGTGTTCACATACTTCAGATTCCTGAGGGGAGTCTAAGGGTGTCTATGAGTGCTATGTATGAGTCTGACATTTCTGAAATTGTAATTGTGGAGAAGCCTCTTTCCACCATTTATGCACCCTCTGCAAATGTGAGGATGAGTAGTAGTAAAAGTAAAGTAAAGTAAATTGGGGATGCTACTGTGGAAGTGCAACAAGATGAGGAAGATATTTGCGTATCTGATGCTAATGATGATGATGATGATGAATGTATTGGACAAGAAGAAGTTGATTACATTCGGGAGGATGATGTTGTTTGTGTCAAAGTGAGACAGCCACCACTGGCAGCAGCTCTTACCTGTGATAATAAGAAGGAAATTGTCATGTCTGGGCAAAAAAGCCACCTCTTTCATATGGAAATATATTTTCCTAAATCCTGACAACATTTGTCAAGACATCTACGGCATTTGTAATGCCAAAGTAAGCAGAGGTAGGGACGTTAACCATCTTGGCACCTCCTCCATGTTTCATTACTTGCAGCAAGTTCATGCAAGTATTTTATCAAATCTGAAAAATATTTTATAATAACAATCAGTCCATAATCAGCTACCAGTAACATAGACAGATCCCATCACATGCAATCTCCTCCGCCAACACCGCCAACACCTTCATCATGAACTTTCTCTAGTGATAAGAGGTAGTACTCCTGCATCCAATTTGCAAAGGCAGGCACAGGAGCAGCAGGAACGTAAATCCAGAAACATCGTTGAATGGCAGAAACATACAGGAAACATTAATGCCCCTGCCATGAATGCTGGGCTCAGGCAGACTAAATAGCCAGGTCTCTGGTGTGACCCATGCTGATAATTGAGTCATCAGTTACCTGACACCTGGGCCCATTACATCATCCAAAGAGCAGCACCTCTGGTAGGATCCAGAACTGCAGCATACAATCAGGAGGCCTGGCGACCCCTGGTGGTGGGCAATCATATTGCCAGAAATCACACTAGAACAGAGTCATAACAAATAGGCTACTAGTAGTTTCAACCAAAATTGTCTGTGGGACAATAATTTGCAAGAGGAAAAAAGTATGACAGCCACCATCCTGTTGCACAGCAGATTACTGAAGCCATAACGGCTATGTTAGCAATAGATCTGCATCCATTGTCTCCTATCAATGCGTGTGGTTGTAGCCAATTAGTTGAAACAGTATGAACAAAACAAGAGAAAAGCGACTTACAGTACAAAACATTGCAGGACATGGACAAAGGTTTTTACACAGCAGTCATAATACCCAAATATGCAGTGGGGTGGCAGAACCCAACGGTTTGGTGCCAATGTAGGCAGTGGTGAGGAGATGATAGTATAAGTAAAGGAAGGAAAAGCACATGAGGGATGAGGGCCCTGCTCGTGAGAGTTTAGAATCTAAAGGGGGAGTTGCAAATGGACAGGAGTGACACACGGGAGAGGCAGCAAGCAAGGAGCATGGCGTAGTGGGTTAGGACGAGAGCTGGAAATATTTGATAAAGAAGTAGGTCTTGAATGCTTGTGCTTAATACAGTATGCTTGTTATATAGCCTTATATGTACTGGATTAACAGCCTGATTCACTACGGAATGTGACTGCGACTGAAATAGCGATTATGCACACAGGGCACGATTCAGCCCTGCTCGCTAGATGCGTTCTCACGCAGCCGTCAGCTGCCAAAGTATGAAAATCCCGTGATCACACGGCAAGGCATTAGCACACCCACTATGTCTTGCCGTGCGATCGCGGTGTGTATTTAGACGCCCACCAGCCAGAAAAAAAGACGCCCACTTTCCCTTGGTAACATACGTCATCTCCAGGAAGTGTATTAAACAATCGGTAACATCGTCTGACATCGGACCCATACGCAGCACTTGTGGCTGACACTACCCTACCGCAAGCACTGCGTGTGCTGCTATGTCAAATTCAGCCATGTGATGTGTACGCTGACGATGCGTCTTAATTATGCACGCCTCTGAAACGGTGTTTAGATGAACAGACACGCCTGCGTTCGCACCACCACACCCCTGTTACCATCGACCACCCCCTGTCACCACACACAAACGGCTTGTCCTGTCACTCATTCTAGCGAGGCGTCTATGTACAAGGGACCATGAACTGGTTCGCGCATGCGCACTGCGTCTTATATGCATACGCAGATTGCATACATCGGCAGCCTGCGTGCGAACGCAGCCTAGCGAGCAGGGTCTGAATCGGGCCCACAGTTGAACTGCGATAGTATGCTAATCCATTGCGATCGCTATGCCACCACTGCACTACACAAGGACGCTCATTTTACCTTATACACATCCGTAAAGTTTAGCAAGGCTGTGAAAACATCGGTACAATCGAGTACAATCGCAGCCTCACGCCCAGGCTCTGACCTTACTCAGAAATTCCTAACAACCATGCATGCTATCAGGCCTCAGGCTGCGTATGGCATCGCAGTGACTAATTTATGCATGCACCTGGCACACTGGCACGCCTGCGTTTGGTCGACCGCCCCCCTGTCCCCTCCCACAAACAGCACTTTCTGTCAATCACTCTGCGATGGCTCTGCATATCCACTGCGATCGCAGTCCCGATCGCAGTGGCTGGTTTGCTTACGCACACTGAGATGCATACGCATGTGCAGTACGCAACGATCAGTCGATTGCGTGCATATTAACAACTGCGTTCCTTGCTGAATCAGGCCTAAGAAAGAATTATCAGTCTACAGATTCCTAATATACTGAGAGTCAGGGACCCATCTCTGGAGAGCAGAGTACATTCCAGCGTTGTTTCTGCTCAGCTGCTGCTTAGAGGGGTGATTGGGAAAATAATCTTCTTTATCTCTTCCACAATCAGTGCAGAGAATCACTCAGAGCAGTTACATAGTATCCTTTACCAAGGCAAAATGGTGTGGGGAGGGGGGGGTTAGGTGCAGGCTCTGGGGAGGGAGTGTTAGGTTTAGGGTGCGGGGAGGGGGAGGTTAGGTGCAGGCACTGGGGAGGGAGTGTTAGGTTTAGGGTGCGGGAAGGGGGAGGTTAGGTGCAGGCACTGGGGAGGGAGTGTTAGGTTTGGGGTGCGGGAAGGGGGAGGTTAGGTGCAGGCTCTGGGGAGGGAGTGTTAGGTTTAGGGTGCGGGGAGGGGGAGGTTAGGTGCAGGCACTGGGGAGGGAGTGTTAGGTTTAGGGTGCGGGAGGGGGAGGTTAGGTGCAGGCACTGGGGAGGGAGTGTTAGGTTTAGGGTGCGGGGAGCGGGAGGTTAGGTTTAGGCACTAGGGGGATGGTTATGGTTAGGCACTGGGGGGGGATGGTAAGGGTTAGGCACCGGGAAGGGAGGGTTAGGAGTAAGGGTTAGTGTTACCTTCTTTCCTTATGGGTGTCAGGATTCTCATACCCATCCCCCCTGGGACACCAATATTTTGCAGCCAGCTATTCGTGCCTCTGTGATCAACTGTAACATTCAATTTCTGCAAAATGTTGCCGCAAATTCACTCATCTCTACTAAAAAGTTTATTTAAATTTTCAAATAAGTCACTTTCCGCAACTGTGAAATGTACCATTTATCCTCGGTTATAATTAGTGTCATTTTGGGTTTTATTTACTTGGTTTTATCAATTTTGATCACCAAAAAACTTGAGACCATCATTTTATTTCTAAGAAATCTTTCCCTATAATGTCACATCATTCAATGTTAAATAATGCATTTCACTGCCTAATAAATGATGGTAAATTTATTATCCGCAGCACGTTAATGCGTATAGCACAGCTGTGTTCTAAAACCATATGGTCTGCTTACAGTACATGTTTAAATTGTCCTCTGGAATTGATGTTTTCTCCCTGCCAGCCTTAAATTGCTCTCTGCATGATGACACCCACCTAAAGATAATGTCTGCTTGGAATGGCATTGAGGGAGGGCATTGTGGGCAGGATACCTGTCAACTAAACAAAATAGAATTAACTATACAGAGAAAGGAATGGACAAAGGTGTAATATCATGGGCACAGTAAGGAGTGGTTGCCGGGAAAAGAAAGGTTTCTGGAAATAACGGCAAAGAGATTTATTTCAGAGAATAGTTATCATCAAATTTATTTGCACTTTTTGTTGGCAAACAAAATGACACCCACTAGAGAATCACAATGTCATACAATAAGCATAGGTCACATGTATGGATAAAGAATGGTTGCATCAGCTGCAATGGGGCCCAGCAGTAGTGTGGGCACATCAGAGATCCTCGGGGGCTGGACTTTCTGTGGTAGCCACCCATGCTTCTCCAGGTCCACCTCTTATAACTCCTACACTCAAAAGAGAATACTGCAGGGCTAGCGGCCGATCCACCCGCAGTGTTACTACCTACAGAACAAGCCCCAGAATAATGTGCCCCAAAATGTAATTCTGCTCCAAGGGGGAATTCTTAGGTTCCTTACCTCTCAAAATTGAGCGAAGATCACTCTGTAAACATGGCACGGTAACTAACTTGTGTGACGCTCCCAACCTGACTTTGCACCTATTTGAGTTGTCCCATTTGTGTTTTGCTATGCAAGATTTTGAAATCAGCTTCAATGGCAGATGAGACATTCAGAGGGACGTTCCCAGTTTAGGGAGTAAACTGAACAACGTCTTCTCCCTACATCGTTATCTGATTTTACACATCTTTTTAGGTGTTGGAAAACAGGCTTCTGCGCTTGATTCAGCAAGAAATTCAGCTGGTAATACGCGCGCAATTGGCCGATTGGTGTGTTCTGTGCATGCATTGCAGTACGCGTGCACCAACTAGACACTGCGATCTCACAGAATTCGCAGACCCATGGCAGAGTGATAGACAGGGAGTGCCGTTTGTGGGTGGTGATGGGGGGTGGACGGCCGAACGCAGGCGCGCCAGTGCGTTTGAACGCCTTTTCAGGGGCATGCATATATTACCCACTGCAATGCCATAAGCAGCCTGATGCCTCATAGCGTGCGCTGAAGTAAGCAATTCCTGAGTAAGGTCTGACCTGCCTAATCTGTGCGTGAGGCTGTGATGGCACTCGATTGTACCGATATTTTCACAGTCTTGCTAACCATTACGGAAGTGCTTGTAGGTGATCGCTATGGATTAGCATACTATCGCAGCTGAACTGCGTACGTAAGCTATATTGCAATCCGTAGTGAATCAGGCCCTCTGTCTATTTCTACTTTTGCTTAAATGTGCATTCCCATCTGAGCTATCCGGGCCCTTATCCCCTAAGCCGTGATACACAGCACCTGTAAGGAGGATATAAGCTAGTGCTGTACCGTCATCAGTAAGGCCCATTTGTACAAAGCTAAGGGCCTGATTCAGACCTGTTTGCTAGACTATGTTCGCACGTACCCTGCCGATGTTTGCAACATGTGCATGCAAATAAGTCGCAGTGCACGTGCGTGAACTAGTCCATGCGATCGGGAAGATTTCGCTCGCTGCACATAGCCACCTCGCTAGAATGAGTGACAGGATGAGCCATTTATGGGTGGTGACAGGGGGTGATCGATGGAAACGGGGGTGTGGTGGTGCGAACGCAGGCGTGTCTGAGCTTCTTAATGCTGTTTCAGAGGCGTGCATAAATGAGACGCAGCGTCATAATACACGTCACATGGCTGAATTACACACAGCAGCACTCGCAGTGCTTGCGGTAGGGTATGGTCAGCCACAAGTGCTGCGTATGGGTCCGATGTTACTCGATGTTACCGATTGTTGCATACACTTCCTGCAGATGACTTATGTTACTAAGGGAAAGTGGGCATCTTGTGACAGGCTGGTGGGCATCTAAATACATACCGCGATCGCACGGCAAGACATAGTGGGCGTGCTAATGCCTTGCTGTGCGGTCACATGATTTGCATTCGCTGGCTGCGTGCAGCCTAGCGAGCGGGTCTGAATCAGGTCCTAAATGCGCTGCATGTCTATTTATTTTCCTGTCAGTAAATTACATTCATGGTCTTACCTATTGTCTGCCATTTAATGGAAACAAATGCTGGTACACTGCATCCACTTATTCCATGGCGATGGGTACGATATACCGGCGGTTCAATAGCCGCCGGTTCAAATCCCGATTCCGGAAGGTAAGTACCCTAACCCTCCTCCTCTTCCTACCCTAACCTAACCCTCCCTTAGTGGTGCCTAACCCTAACCTCCCCCCAGTGGTACCTAAACCTAACCCCCCCTCCCCACATCCTAAACCTAAGTATCCTGGGCTGGTGCCTTACCCTAACCTCCCCTTCCCGCAGCCTAATCTTAACCCTAACCCTAAATCCCCCTGAGGTGCCTGATCCATACCGCTCCATCCCCGGGTAACTACCATACTTACCGGCGTCTGGACGTTCGAGATTCCGGCATTCGGTATGCCGACACCGGTATACTGATCCCATTCGGGATAGCGGCATCTGCATTTTGCCGGCGGTCGGGATTCTGGTGTTGGTATATCAGCGGCCGGGAATCCCATCTGCTGGTATTTTAACTACATCCCATTCCATGCTGCGGACATTAACATAATAATCAGTACTTCACATTGCATTAGGTACTGTAGGTGAGTTATAAAGTTGCAATATTTTTGGCTAAAATCTCCATGTTATTCTATGTTAAACCAAAAGGACACGTTATCATTGGTCTGGCCAGCAGATGAGTTAGGGCCTAATTCAGAGGCGTTAATGCAATCGCAGCTGCTATTTTGCACACAATGCAGCTGCGAATATATGCTAATGGCAGCATAGGGACTCGCACTGCTGCCTTCTCATCTGTGTGACCAGCTAAAGGTTTGCTGTTCTAAGTGTGGTGTTGGAGTGATGAGTTCTTACCAAGTTTACCAGCTTTAGTAGCCTTTCGACTGCTCCGGTTCAAGTACAGTAAGAAATCGGACACTTAAGTTACCGACTAGTGTTTGAAGAACAGTGTGAACAGAACAATTTTGTACAATAACACATTAACAAGATACATTACAGCAAGTTACATAAATTGGAATATAATAAATATGTTCTGTTCCCAGCGGGATTTTATTAATCTGGAACAGTTCGGTCTTTAGGCTGAAAAGAAGGTTATTAGACTCTGAACCCAGTCAATGACCAAGTATTACTGCACGCAAGTAGCAAAGTCTGGCCAGTACCTCCTTGCGTAGGTGCACGTTTGTGTAATAGCTGCTTTGTCTCTATTTTTTATGGTAACTGGTGATAATTATGAAGGCTGCTCTAACCCAGATGCCGACACTGATGTTGGCACTTGTACGTGGCAAGCCCGGGCCTGTGAATTTACTCCTGTGGTTATCACTGAAGGCGGCTGTCTCTGACTAGCATTGGCATAAAATCCTGACTGAAGGTTAATTGGTAGCTGAGCTTCTTTTTACTGTTCACATCACACAGAACGGTTGCCGGAAACTCAACTGCATTAATATTGGAGCAAATACTTCTGGCTACTCTTACGGAGGTAGTAGCTCCCTTTTCTCACTTTATCAGGTAAAAGTTACCTAACCACAGTGTACTTTCTATTTGGTTGTTTCAACTTCTGCTTCAACTAGGTAGGTAAGGAACTTGCTCATCTAATACACATATAGAGCCAAGAGCTGTAGAGTTAATAAGCTGTCTCAGTCTTTAAGCTGAATGTTTCACTTTTCACGGTAGGTCTTTGCTAATCGAAGCTAATATTAGCTGACAGGTACTGTATATTAGCTTCTACCTGGCGAGCTCTGTCTGCAGAGTCTTGTGTGAAGTGAAATGTGATTGCTGCACACAGACCTGTATTCCTGTACTACTTCAGCACCAGGGACAGCACTCCCTCCTCTTATTCTGCCCCCGGCTGTCAGTCACTAGGTAGGGGGTGGAATCTGGGCGGTCCCAATGTGATGCTGCTTCCGCCGGCAGGCTTCCTGAATGGTCCGTCCCCACAGCAGCCGCAGCGATTCTCTGCACTTCCCGGTGGGTCACACGTTCTACCCCTCAGAGAGGGAATCGGTATGATTCACCATTTCAAATCCCCGCAGCTGCAGCCCGACAGAGGGGGAAATCCTGATCGTCCCCAGGTAAGTGTAAACTAACCTAATTTTTCCCCCTAACCCTCCTTTAGGGTGCCTAACCCTAATCCCCCCTCTAATGCCTAAACCTAACCCCCCTTCCCCGCCACCTAAACCTAAGTCCCCCGGGTTGGGTGGCTAACCCTAATCTCCCCCTAGACTAACCCTAACCTCCCAGGGGGGGTGCCTAACCCCAAGTCCCCGCCGGGAGCCCTAAACCTAACCTCCGCCCCCCCTCCCGCGGCTGTCCGTGCCCGGCATCCCTTCAATCTAGATTTAGACGCCCGTTATTTAACCCTCGCCAGGATTAAGTAGTCTGGAAGCCGGCAGTCGGCATTCAGTCTGCCGGCTTCATAAACGTATACGCTCAGTGAGCTCTCTCTCTGCCCCTCCAGTAAGTGCGGTGCTCCTGCTCCGCTCCCGTCACCACAGGCTGACCCCGATGCGCTCCGGTAAGTTCGCCTGTTTCCTCTGGTAAGCGCAGCGCTGTCACTGCTGCTAGCTTACCTCAGGCACATACTACCCAGCAGCCCCTTGCAAGATTCTCTGTTATACTCATGGTTGCGTGCCGGTCACTTTCCCGCTGACCGCACGTGCCGCCCTCTCCACTGGCCCCCTGTGTAAAATCAGAGGGATTCCAGTGTCCCCTCTGTTGCGGCTGGAATGTCCTGCTCCTGGCCGCGTGCCCACTAACTCCCTGTGTCCAAAGTTGGCAGCAGGTTCCATTCTCCCGCTATGAGGGGGGGTAGTCCGTATTACAGATGGCACTTTATTTATCATAACAACGGTGTACTTTTAATCGAATACATAGATATTTTATGAATGGGACAATAACCACTTTTAGGGGTATCACATCTGCATATGACGTCACCCACCTGTGTAATTATCAGTAACATCGACGCACATCGACTGCCCTTGACGCAGGTCTGACCAGCCGCAAACACTGCAGCTCCTCTCTCATGCTGAGAACTCTTATGCTGCGAACGCAATTGCCATGGCTAATTTATGCACGCCTATGAAACGGCATTCAAACAGTCAGGTACGCCTGCGTTTTTCTGACCACCCCACATTACCACCCCTAAACACTGACTACTTGTCACTCACTTTGCAAGGGGATCCTCTATGCATACATAGGGCCTGATTCAGACCCGCTCGCAAGTGCATTGCGCTCGCAAGCAGGTCGATGGTGGCCCAGTGCACACGTGCAGTGTGCAGTAGCCCCGTAGCGAGTGAGATCTACACTCGCTCCGGAGCTCGCAGCAAAATGGAGTGGCTGTCGATGTTGATCGACAGCTGGCCCTGTTTTGTAGGCGGGTAGGGGGGGTGGCTGAACAAACGGATGAGTTCCTGAAGGGATGCCTGCTGTTTGCGGGTGTCCCTACTGACATCACTCGTGATGTCAGTAGTGAACTTCCGGCTCTTTTAGAGCTGGATGTCCACTTGGCATTGCGAGTGCTGAGACCCTACCACAAGCGTCTCCTCGCATTGCCGATGGTCGCGATAATCAAGCTGTGCGAGCGGCCTGGAGGCCGGAATAAAAAAAAAATACTCCCTGTCCTGATTCAGAGCGTGCGCTCGCAAATAGCGAGCGGCTCTGAATCAGGCCCTTAATCGCAATGCCATCGCGGCTGAGAGAATATAATAGAAGTGGTGGTGTTGCCCTTAGCAACAAATCAGACGGATGCTTTTATTGTCTAAACCAATAATCAGCAACAGTTGGCCCTAGGACCACTAGCAGCCCACTAATCTTCCAGTTGCGGCCCCCAGCTCTTTCCTGCTTTACTGTCACATTTGTTTGTTATTTATCTTACATTAACATTACTGCTGTTATCATGTCACAGATTGGTGTCTCTTTATCTGATTATATTTAGTGTTTTATATTAATGATGATGGCCCCTGATGTTTATCCGGTCGCCTATCACTGTTATAAACTGTCCTAGAAAAATGATAGCTAGAATCTGATTGAAATGATGGGTAACGTCACAGTTACCTGTGTAACCGGTTTTATAAATGTAACCAATATATCTATAAGTAGTTTACTAAAGTCAGAACTATAAAATGATCTTTTCAAAGTGAATCCAATTACAAACTTATTAAATCCAATTTGTTTCCGTTTGCCAGAAAGCTATAAATATCGTAGATTATTTGGCTATCAAATACACGCTGTTACCAATGCATCTTCCCGTAAACGCTGTATTATCACTTATGATTTCAGCATATCTGCTGCAACATTCTCCGAGATTAATTACACTGTTACATTTCACATAGATCAAATATTTTGACATCCCGCAGCAAATCATTAGCAGAGACAAAAGATAAATACACGACGTAAGAAGATTATACAGCACAGAAGCTGAAATATTTCAGCCCCTTTCACAGCACTTAACCAGATATCACAGTCATTACTTAGCGATTGTTTATAAAATACCAGCACATTTTATACCTCTGCCTAAAGATGTCGCATACAGCAAACTGAAGTGACGAGTAACTGAGAAAGAAATATTTGTCTTTTAGAAATTTTAATAAATGGATGTAAAATATATGATCTATCTGGATCCATTTGTGGCGAATCATCATCATCGGTACCGGCTCCAGAGGCGGGGCTGAAAAGCAGTCCAACATTCAAATAGGGGAGCAACACCAACTGTCACCCCAAACGCTGTCAAACATCCCCGGCCGGGGACTGGCAGTTGGTGTGGCTCCCCTATTTGAATGTTGGACTGCTCTGCAAACCCACCTCTGGAGACACCACTGATTCATCATCATCATCATTATTTTGTAACGTTCGCCATAACCAAACACAGGCCCTGATTCAGAGCCGGACGCTCTGACTGAGCACTCGCTCTGAATCAGGGCCGTCCCTCTTACATTTTGGAGCGGCCTCCTGGCCGCTCGCACAGCTGTGGGTGACCACCCACAGCTATAGCGAGCGGCCAAAATGATGGTCGCAATGGTCAAGACCATCGCGGCCATCGGGCTTGCGGCTAGACCCTAAGGTAGGGTCTCGTCTGCCGCAAGCCCTGGGGTGCTTTTGGCTCTATCAGAGCCAAAAGCACTCCCACTGACATCACTAGTGATGTCAGTGGGGCCGGCCCCAGATGGTAGGCGTTCCCATGGGAACGCCTCCGTCTGGGCAGCCACGCCCCCGGCACGCCCACCAAAGGGGGCATGCTGTCAATCACCATCGACAGCACGCCCCCTTTGGTGCGAGACCCATAACAATGGCTTGGTCATCGTTATTCGGGTCTCGCACATGCTCACGATGGAGCCGCCTCTGTCGTGCGCATGCGCACTTGGGCAACATCAACCCACTTGCGAGCGCTCAGTGCTCGCGAGCGGGTTTGAATCAGGCCCACTGTCAGCTTTCCTGTCTCCTGCAGGAGCTTATGTATCTTTGCTGTGCCCTAGTTCTCATTAGTCACATTTGTGCAAATACGCTTGTATTGTATTTTATACGCATTCATTCCCCCTCTTTCACTCAATCCCCCCCAGCACAAGTAATGAGCTGCAAGCGGTTGTAAGAGCAATTGACAGTTTGGTTGACTACAAACAGTGCTTTGTGCATGTGCGCAGAATTAAAATGTTTATGTTACGCAGAAAAAGGAACTTTGCGTCCAACTCAGCACGACTCCTGAATGCTTGAGTCCTACAAGATCCTTAAATACATATTAGTACTTTGAGTGAAAAGTGATAAGAAAGTGATAAGGTGCCAGCCAATCAGCTTCCAACTGTCATCTCACAGGCTGTGTTGGAAAAATGACAGTTGGGAGCTGATTGGCTGGCACCTTATCACTTTCTTATCACTTTTCACCCTGTCTCCTAACACTGCTTAGTAAATAGACCCCTTTATCTCTCTCCACAGCTTAGTACATCTACCCTTGTGACTGGTGTATGAATGGCCCGCTGGGAAAAGCATGAGCTCATGAGATAGCACACCTCCGCAGGAGGCGTGGCCACCCTGCGGATGATGTGAGAGCATTATACTAGAAGAGGTAACTGTTAGAATCTGATGGATTACATGGGACAAAAACATCTTTTTCATGTGCACCAGTTTTCATAGAAACCCCCCTCCATTGATTATATTTTATTATGCACCCATTCCTGTTAATAAAATCAGTCAGTTCACAATCTACTATATTCCCATGGTGTTTCATTGCTCATCGTTTTTTATAGAATGTGTTGTTTAGAACGTGACGCATACTGTGCATTACCGGCTGGGGAACAGAACTGGGTTTCCGTTAAGGAACATTTTCAAATATTGGGCCAGTAGCTCTGATTATTTAAAAATAAATTTAACTTTTTTTTAGATCTTGCATGCGTATGCATCGCAGTGTGCGTGCATGAAACGGCCACTGCGATCGGGACTGTGGGCCTGATTCAGAGCCAGACGCTATTTGCGCTCGCTTGTTCAGAAAAAGGGACCGGCTATTTAAATTGAGCGCTCGCTCTTTGCGGTCTGTTGACGCCTCTATGTCTGAGCGAGCAAATGAAACATGTGCTCGTTATTTTGTAAAGACGCCCCTTGGCCGCTCGCGTCATATGTCATCTCCACTATTTATTAGATTAATTGAGTACATCGAAAGGCGTCTGCACTGCTCGCAGTGCTTGTCGTTGGATTTTCCTACCGCAATCATGCGAACAGTTCAGGCTAAGACACAACCAAGTGATGTGGTCGATGACGCTGCTTTGTTAATTATGCACACCCTTAAAACGCCCGTTTTGACCGTTTGGCACGCCTGCGTTCGGATCTCCACTCCCTGTTTTCAAGCACTTTCCCCTGTTACCACCCACAAACGCCTCATCCTGTCACTCAAATTAGCAGGCACTCGCTATTTTGCGAGCGCTCGATTTTCGACCACAATGACTGGTTGGCGCATGCACATTACGACCCATACGCATGCGCAGTTGTGCGAACATCTCTCGGAGCGAACGAGCAGCCGCTTACGAGCGGCTCTGAATCAGGCCCTGTGATCGCAGGGACTATGCAGACCCATTGCAGAGTGAATGACAGGAAGTGCCATTTGTGAGTGGTGAAGGTGGGGGGTCGGCGAAATGCACACGTGTGTGTGTGCGGTTGAACGCCGTTGCAGGGGCTTGCATAAATTAGCCACAGCGATGGCCTACGCAGCATGAGACCTGATAGAGTGCGCTGATGTTAGCAATTCCTGAGTGAGGTCAGAGCTTGTGCAGGTGTGCATGAGGTTGCAATGGTGCTCCATGTTACCGATGGTTTCGCAGTCTTGCTAAACATTACGGATGTGTGTAAGGGAAGTGGGTGTCCTTGTGTAGTGCTGCGGCGGCATAGCAAACACAATGGATTAGCATATGATCACAGTGAGACTGCGTGCGGAATCGCTATTGCTTGCGCAGTTGCGATCCTTACTGAATCAGGCCCATAATCTAATTCCAAAATATGTTTGTTATTGTGCAATTAGCGACTACGCCGTAACATAAAATACCATTATTTCCCCAATAACATTTTTGGACACATATAGACGTACGATGACTTTGTCTTACCTATTTAGCTGTTAGGTGGTATATTCTGTGTCTGGAGCTGGCTCAGACACATCTTGCGTTGACATTTCATTGTCGCTCACGTCCTGCTTACAGCTAGATCAGTGACCTTGCCCTCAGCCTCACTCAATCCTACCTGAACAACGATTTCTGAAAGCTCTCCGCCAACCCCCGGGGCACCTTCTAGAGACGCACTAAGTGATACAAATCAAACTGCTACAAATATGATCAAAGCTTTATCCATCCTATAAAGGGCAGGTTGCAGCAAGGCCAATAAGAAGAGCTCTTACAGGTAAGAAGGTCTCACGCAAGGCGAAGGTGGCCGAATAAATCAACAAAGGTGACTCTCAGATAATCAACGTAAAGGACATTTCTCTGTTCCAGCATCATCAAGTACAGCTGACAATCAAAGCAGAAATGTAATGCAGAAAATAGGGCTGTTCTACAAAGTCATGGCTGGTTTACGGAAAACCAACTGCAACGTTATTCATATAATGCTAATTGAAAAAAAAATTATATATATCAGAGATGAGCGTTTCGGTTTGTGCTGAAAACCCGAAACTTGGGGGTTCCAAGTAGAACCGTGTCCTGTCTTCTCTCCGATTACGCACACAATCGGCCGATTGTTGCGTTCTGCGCGTACATATGCATCACAGTGCGTGCACGAATACTTCACCGCGATTGGGACTGTGATAGCAGTGGCTACGCAGACCCATCGCAGAGTGATTGACAGGAAGAACCGTTTGGGGATGGTGAAGGGGGTGGTGGTCGGCGAAACGCAGGCGTTCCAGTGCATTTGAACACCGTTGAAAGCCCGTTCATAAATTAACCACTGCGATGCCCTACATGCATGAGTACTCACTGCGAGTGACGAGGTTAGCAATTCCTGAGTAAGGTCAGAGCTTGTGCATGCAGCTGCGATTGTACTCGATGTTACCGACAGTTTCGCAGCCTTGCTAAGTATTGCGGATGTGTGTTAGGTAAAGTGGGCGTCCTTATAATGTTCTGCAACGGCATAGTGATTGCAGAGGATTAGCATGCTATCGCAGCGAGACTGCTTGCGTAATCCCTATTGCAATCTGTACTGAATCAAGCCCCAAGTCCGTTACATGGATCTAAAAAATGGATGTCACATGTTTTGGATTGATTTCAGGAGCTGTGAGGTGGTCAAAATTGACTGGAAATGACTGGAAATGACTGGAAATGAATGTTATTGATGTTCATAATACTATAGAAACAAAAGCGGCTCCAAGTTACTGTACATGATATTAGCTATTTTTATCATATTTGAAAGAAAACTAATAAAAATAACGAAACAGAACAAAAACACTTGGGGCCTAATGTAATAGACTGCTAGCTGGCACTGCTGCAGGAATAAATGCGAGTATGCCGTATTTGTAAATCAGCAGGCATATTAAAGGCTACACCAGCTTGGTTTAGACTTTAACATGCTTGTTGCTTTAAAAATACGGCCATACTCTCAAGTATTCCCACAGTGGTGCTGGCTCACAGCCTATTCATTAAATTGGGGCCTTGGATGTGGTTTTGCCAAAACAAAAACACAATGATGATTTAGAACCAACCAAAACACGGGGGTCTGCGCACATCTCTACTATATATATATATATATATATATATATATAGATATAGGAAATTGACTAAAGAGCGACTAAACGGGTTGATAATTTAAATATGTATAAAAAGTGAGTGCAAAAAGTTAAATTCAAGTGGAACACGGTAAAATTACAGTATATACATGTGTAGAAGCACCGTGATAATACAAATTATATATTCAATAAAGTGCAAGTGCTATGCCTCAAAAATAATAAGATAATGTATTAATAGTGAAGGATAGTAATGATAGATAAAACAGAAATATAAAAAATATATTTAATAATGTAAAAATATAAAGAAAGCAATCTGCATAGTATAAAACATAGCCAGATTTAAAAAATTATACATAAAAATGTAATACAAAAATACAACAAAGAGCTGCTTATCTGATTAAAAAGGCGAATAGTTCATGTGGCAGGATACACTGGCACCAACGCGTTTCGTCCACTTAGGACTTCATCAACCACAGATGGACGGCACTCCAGGCTGTATTTCATTATAACATTGAAATATAAGAAGAAAAAGAAAGAGAAAGAAACTCTCTTTTTGTGGGGCACTCAAACTACTATAATATATAAAACTTAGCTTTTATTATATGCTATTAAAATAATGAAATAATGTGACAAACATCTATACGTGAACACTGAAAAAAACAAAACAAACACAACATGTAATCTGGGACACAGTAGGTCCAGTTATGAGTGACAGATAAGAGATAGGGAATTTTTTTTTATATATATCCGATCTCTAAATCCCAATATGGGTCAGACACAAAAATTATGACACTGTGGTCAAAAAGGTGAAAATATGTATATATTGAAGGGGATTTATATAAGGAAATATAAAGGCTATCTGCCCTTCAAATGTAATAGTCGGTGACTACCTAGCTAACTCCCTGTAAATAGAGGTAGTTCCAAATTGCTATCTATACTGATACATTTCATACATGAAGCATCATCATATGGGAACAAATGTATAATACCTCAATAAATGAAGTATAATGTGTGAGCAGAAAAATACATAGACCACATAAATTACAGTTCTCCAAATTGCTATCTAAATTGATAAATTTCACACATGGAGCATCATCATATAGGAACAAGTTTATAATACCGCAATAAATGAAGTATAATGTGCGAGCAGAAAAATAAAAAAATTGACCACATGTATTGTAGTTATTCTCCTGGGCACAGTGTATGTAAATACATATAAAAAAATCACACACACATACATACACATGTGTATATAGATAGTACTTTCTGATGTATAATATCCGTGATCTTAGGACAATTGTGATAGAAAGCAGGATAGTGTAAAGGAGGAAAGGCTCTCCACTATTGTATGGGAAAAGTGGCTGCTGCAGAGTGTCTTGCATAAGCATAGGACACTGTGTGAGCGGATTCCACACTATACATGGGGATATAAATTATAGGACACAGGTATCTGCTGTTGGACAGGGCGTTTAGAGGGCGAATCTGATGACAATGCAGTGCAGACTCGCTCTCCTGCGCCCCGCACAATGAGAGTACCTATAGCAGATAACAGTGTGAGGAATAGGACACAATAGTGTAAAAGAAATAAAAAGAAAAAATGTGAGAAGGGTTAATATTCCTCAGAATGCTGCTTCCTATGGTATGTGTGTGATACACAGTGAACCATAGGTGAGCAGTTCTGGGGATTCCCTAGTCATCAGGAAGAGTACAGGAGCGAGGGACATCCATGCAGAGAGCTAGTCCTGCTGTGCCCTGATGTAATGAACAGTGCAGGGCAGGAGACACAGTGCGCTCTGCACTCTGGGCCTGATTCAGATCCACTCGCGAGCACTGAGCGCTCGCAAGCGGGTCGATGGTGGCCCAGTGCGCATGCTCACGACAGATCCGGCTCCGTCGTGCGCATACGCGAGACCCGGATAGCGACGGGCAAGCCGTCACTCTGGGTCTCGTACCAAAGGGGGCGTGCTGTCGATGGTGAGTGACAGCACGCCCCCTTTGGTGGGGCGTGGCTGCCCAGATGGAGGCGTTCCCATGGGAACGCCTACCGTCTGGGGCCGGCCCCACTGACATCACAAGTGATGTCAGTAGGAGTGCTTTCAGCTCTGTTTAAGCCGAAAACACTCCAGGGCTTGTGGCAACGAGACCCTACCTCAAGGGTCTCGCCGCAAGCCCCATGATCGCAATGGTCTTGACCATCGCGACCATCTTCCTGCCCGCTCGCTATAGCTGTGGGTGGTCACCCACAGCTATGCGAACGGGCAGGAGGCCGTTCAAAAAATAAAATAGCCCGGCCCTGATTCAGAGTGAGTGCTCTGTCAGAGCGTCCGGCTCTGAATCAGGGCCTCTGTTCCCAGAAGGAGATACCTATTGTGGTTGCTGCTCGTGGTAGTCTGCCGACTGGGAGTGCCCCTGGTGGTTGTAAGGGGTTCCCTGAAGTGCCCAAACACGTGTTTTGCTGGAGGGGGCTTTCTCAATGGGTGAAATATAGCCTGGAAGCCTGGAGTGCCGTCCATCTGTGGTTGCTATTATTGAATAAAATAGGAGAGGAACCGGGCAGAGATGTATTGCTGTACACAGGAGTGCCGAACAATTTGGAAGTATATATATATATATATATATATATATATATATATATATATATTAGGAGTGTACACCAGCCACTTCGTGTTTTGTGTTTTGGTTTTGGATCTGGATCTTTCTTCGTGTTTTGGATCTAGATTGCTTTTGCCAAAACCACCCTTCCGTGTTTTGGGTTCTGGGTTTTGTGTTTTGGATCTGTATTTTTTAAAGCATAAAAACAGATATAATCACAGAATTTGTAGGTTTTTCTGCTCCTATGCTATTATTAACCTCAATAACCTTAATTTCAACTCATTTCCAGTCTATTCTGAACACCTCACACCTCACATAGTGTTTTTATGTCCAAAAGGTTGCACCGGGGTAGCTGGATGACTACGCTAAGCGACACGAGTGGGCGGCACAAACACGTGGCCCATCTAGGAGTGACACTGCAGTGGCAGACAGGATGGCAGTTTGAAAAACTAGGCCCCAAACAGTAAATAATGCAAAGAAAAAAAAGAAGTGTAAGATGGAATTGTCCTTGGGACCTCCCACCCACCCTTATGTTGTATAAACAGGACATGCACACTTTAACAAACCAATCATTTTTTGCGCCAGGGTCTGCCACAAGACTGTGGCTGAAATGATTGGTTCGTTTGGGCCCCCACAAAACAAGCTGGCAATTAATCTGTCCCTGCACAAACTGGCTCTACGGAAGCAAGATGTCGTCCTCATCCTCCTCATCCACCGATTCCTCACCTTCTTCAGTGTTGTGTACATCCTCATCCTCACAGAGTATTAATTCGTCCCCGCTGGAATCCACCACCACAGGTCCCTCTGTATGCTCTGGAGGCTGGTCTCCCTGGAAGAGTTGATAATTAATTTTTATGAACATCATCTTCTCCACATTTTGTGGAAGCAACCTCCTACGCCTTTCACTGACAAGATTCCCGGCTGCACTAAACACTCTTTCGGAGTACACACAGGAGGGAGGGCAACTCAGGTAAAATAGAGCCAGTTTGTACAGGGGCCTCCAAATTGCCTCTTTTTCCAGCCAGTACAGATACGGACTGTCTGACATGCCTACTTGGATGCTGTAACCAATGTAATCCTTTAACAGACAGACACGTGCTTGGGCTACAGCCCACACAATTCCCAAAGACAGAAAAAAAAGATTTTTTTTATTTTTTGTGGAGCGCACTTTGAGGGTTACACCACCCTTTAACAGACAGACGCACGCTTGTCGCTGCTGCTTTGAGGATGCAGGTGCGGCTACTGCGCATACATTTCACACACAAACACAGAAAAAAAGAAGTTTATTTTATTTTTGTAGGAGTGCACTTTGGGGGTTACACCACCCTTTAACATACAGACGCACGCTTGTCGCTGCTGCTTTGAGGATGCAGGTGCGGCTACAGCCCACACAATTCACAAAGACAGAAAAAAAAGAATTTTTAATTTTTTGTGGAGCGCACTTTGAGGGTTACACCACCCTTTAACAGACAGACGCATGCTTGTTGCTGCTGCTTTGAGGATGCAGGTGCGGCTACAGCCCACACAATTCACAGAGACAGAAAAAAAAGAACATTCTTTTATTTTTTGTGGAGCGCACTTTGGGGGTTACAGCACCCTTTAACGGACACGCTATCCGGCCCTTTACTTATGACACAGGCGCACGCTCCACCATTCTGTCAGTGGTGACAGTATCATATGCAGTGACAGTAGACATGTCAGAAATTGACATTGTTGGCACGGCCTTCAGTCCGGACCAGATGTCCAAACCGGCCCTTGACTTATGACACAGGTGCATGCTTGGCGCTGCTGCTGTGTTGATGCACGTGTGGCAACTGCGCATACATTTTGCACACAAACACAGAAATAAAAGAATTGTTTATTTTTTGTGGAGTGCACATTGGGGGTTACACCACCCTTTAACAGACTTATGGGACACATGTGCATGCTTTGCGCTGCACCTTTGTTGATGCACGTGCAGCCACAGTGCACACAATTCACAAACACAGAAAATATTTCTTTATTTTGTTTGGAGTGCACTTTGGGAGTTACAGCACCCTTTAACGGTCAAGGCAGCCGGCCCTTTACTTATGACAAAGGCGCGCGTTTGATGCTACTTTGTTGATGCAAACTCACAAACACAAAAAAATATATATTTTTATTTTTTTTGGAGTGCACTTTGGGGGTTACAGCACCATTTAATGGTCAAATCAGCCGGCCCTTTACTAATGAGACAGGCGCACGGTTGGCGTTACTTTGTTGATGCACGTGCGGCTACTGCGCACACAATTCACAAACACAGAAAAAAAATAAAAATTTTGGAGTGCACTTTGGGTGAGCAGCCCTGATGCACAGATCACCCCCTGGAAAACACTACAGCACCCCTGTAGGACTACAGCCTTTATGGGACACTGCACAACACAGTCCAGCCAGCCCCTATACATCGACAGCACGCCCCCTTTGGTGTGAGAACCTGGAGCGACGGAGAGCCCGTCGCTAGCCCTGCGCTCGCGAGTGGGTCTGAATGACCCCCACAGCCCCTATGACTGCAACTGACTGCACATCACAGCCCAGCCAGCCCCTATAACAGCAGCACAACACAGCCCAGCCAGCCCCTATGGACAACAGCAGCACAACACAGCCCAGCCAGCCCTAGCTCCCACCCTCCCTCTTCACTGTCCTCATCCAGAGGGAGAAATGGCGCCGACGCGGGGACCTTTTATAGAATCTAAAACCCGCGAGATCCGGAAGGCGGGATGATGACGTTTTGCCTTGATTTCAGATCCGAGTCAGGCGGGAAAAGTCGAGCCTGACTCGGATACGACTCGGATCGGGCTGGTTCGGGGTGGTTCGGATTTCAGAAATCCGAACCCGCTCATCCCTAATATATACATATATATAAATGTCCCCTCTATGCTGGCACTCTGTCACACAGACATCAAAACTCCTCTGGTGCCTGTCCAAAAAATCCCATGTAGATCCACCAAGAATGGGACGGCACTCAGAGATTAATAAGCAAAAACAACATGTATTGTCAATAAAGCCTCCAAAGCAGCGACGTTTCGAGGTGTAACCCTCTTTCTCAAGCCTTAGGTAAACAGACAAAAAACACATAAACAAAGTTACCCTGTTTAAGAAGCCCCGTCCGCTCACTACTCCACCTGCATTGCTCCCACGAGGGCCAACCACCAGAAGCTGCACCTGACGCCCTTCCGGAGCCTGCGCTTCACCGTTGCAAGGCAACCGCCGCATCACCCTCCAGTACACTTCCTGGTTGTGAGTGCAGCCACCGACTCCTACGGCGATGACATCAGGCTGTTAGTGAACTGTCAGCGCTCATCACGGGGGGTGTACATACCCAAGCCAGGAGGTAACTAAGGGAAAGATAAACGGACAAAGCCACCCAATTAGCCCCTACATACCAACACAGTGCATCATAAAATCACGAGTGTCTATATTTGTCCTCATATGTCTAATCCACATCTTATATATACTATAACAATCCCCAATACATTACATCAAAACATAGCCCCACGAACAGTGGCAATGGAGCAATAACCCCCCTGACTATAGCTAAGTGGCTTCAAGCATAACTGCAATTCTAGAGATACACCTATCTACTACACAGGATTATAAGATCTAAACATCATAATAACAGTAACACCCCAACAGCAACCAGCTCACAAAATGTTCCAGTTTATTTTATTGTTTAAGCCTTTAGGACGTGTCGTCTCCCGTCTAACCCCTGTGCTTCTCTGTTTAATAAGATTTTCGAGCGATCACCTCTTCTCAGGGATTCTTTTACATGGTCTATAATAATATATCTCAAAGACGCCAGAGAATGACCCATCTCTTTAAAGTGACGAGCTACCGGCTGCTCGTTCTCTCTACCAGCTAGGGCTAATTTTATTGATGAACGGTGGATGGCCATCCGTTCCCAGAATTTTCGAGTGGTTTGCCCAACATAATACAAGCCAAATGGGCAGATTATGATGTACACTACAAACATCGATGTACATGTCAAAACGTGATTGATCTTCTTCCTTGTGCGGATGTTGAAACCGATTACTATTAATTAAAATTTTGCATATTATACAGTTAGTACATCTATAACACCCAGGTGCTTGCACATAGACGTTAGGTAATGTCCGTATGGACAAGCATATCTCGGAGATTCCGGCCACGTCTGAAAGCTGCCACCGGTCTGCTGGTTTTAAACGTAAACCATAATTAGGAGAGCAACTCAGGCGCTTTGGCCGCTAGTAACTACGGATAAGGATTTACCTACATTTAAAACGGTGAACGGTGAAGCACAGGCTCCGGAAGTGCGTCAGGTGCAGCTTCTGGTGGGCGGCCCTCGTGGAGTGGTGAGCGGTCGAGGCTTCTTAAACAGGGTAAGTTTGTTTATGTGTTGTTTGTCTGTTTACCTAAGGCTTGAGAAAGAGGGTTACACCGCGAAACGTAACCCTCATGTACTGTTGAATACATGCATCTTTATTCTGATATCAATCTCTGAGTGCCATCTCGTTTTTGTTGGACGGTATGAGACTAGTTGGATGGGCACCGGAGGAAACTGTGATTATTTTCATTGAGTGTCGGCATATTGGGGATATATATATATATATATATATAAGTATATAGAAAAAAATACTTTTGCATGGGACAAAATTTTTCTTTATTTTCAAAGTGGCAAGTTTACTCTTCCCCCCCTTTAATTGCTTTTTCACTTTCATCCAGGAGGAATATATACTTCACATACAAACCGAATGGCTGGACTACTGCCGTTCCCTTATAATTTAGTCATTGACTCCCTTGGTCTTCTACAAGGTATCTTACATACTATGAGTGGGTATCAATGAAGCCCTGTAACTAGGCTTAAGCCAGTTTTTCCTAAGACCAAGCGAGATTGCCCATACTGTCTCTCCTGACTGCCAAATGGACTGCAAGCCAGTAAAATCTACTTCCACCCTGCTCACATGTGTTGTGCTTCCCTAGATGCCTCTCGCATAAATGAGTACGTGCTATTACTAGTACCAACAGAACATACATCTGTGGAACCACTAGCTATTCTACCCTCTAAGGGTGCTAACATCATGCCATATTTAATTATAAAATGAACCGTATCCCTAGCAAGCTGAAAAGGTTTCTCCTCCATCCATGAGTTCAGAGTCATGTTTCTCAAGTTAATGTACTGGATGAACAGCTTGGACTAGAGTCCTCCTTCCTCAGTTTTTCATGGCAGATATTGTCAGAGTAAAGAAAGTCTTGCCCCAAGATGAAGGAATATTGTAGCCTCTGAATTATGGAGGATATTGTCTTCACTGTTTGTCCTTTATCCGTAGCCAGTAAGAGGGTCTTGTCACACACCTCAGTGGTCACTATACATCATACCCAATCCTTAGACAATGAAACAGTCACCGAATCAAGTAGCATCATGCTGGTGACCAGAGTGAGTTTACTTCCAGAGACCACTAAGGCCACTTTTTCGTCAATCTCTACAGTGACCTGAAATAGCCAGGGTTTCTCTACTGTTGACGCAATAGGCAGGTCAACCAGACCAAAACAAGACAGTTTGCAATTCATGGGTTCCTGTAGTAGGGGACATTGGGCCTGCAAGTGACTCACACCTACACACACTCAAAACATTCTTGCTCGGTATCTATCTTTGCTGGCTCCTTTTCCATCACGATACTTTCATACAAGACCTTGTTTGGGAAACCACATGCTGTTTTTCTTGAGCATTGACAGAAATGGTTGTAGCTTAACCTCCTGCTGCATAATTGCATATCACTCCACAGTGTCCATGTACATTTGTGAATCACTTAGCAGGGCCGCCCTCTTACGGACCTGCTAAGTGTCTTCTGATGAAGTCATCTATCACCAGAGTCTCTATGTTTTGCATTCATGAAACACTACAAACTTCTGATGAAGTCATCTATCGCCAGAGTCTCTATGTTTTGCATTGATGAAACACTACAAACTTCTGATGAAGTCATCTATTGCCAGAGTCTCTATGTTTTGCATTGATGAAACACTACAAACTTCTGATGAAGTCATCTATTGCCAGAGTCTCTATGTTTTGCATTGATGAATTTGCCTCTGGTTGAAGAACTTTTGAGAAGAACTTTTGCAACCTATCTGGTTTCTCTGTTTCAAAACACCAATCATGAGATTTTTCGGCTCTCTCATGAAACAGGACTATAATGAGAGCCACATTTGTATTTTAGGTGTTGTAGTTCCACACATATTACACTTCATCCAGATCTAGGTTTCATGTAGGTTTTTTGAGCTTTTCCACACAAATAAGGTGCTTACATCTCGGCTCCATACTTCCTCTCGGCAAGTACTCCCAGTTCCTCCATGTTGCTCTCTAAGGCCCTCATTCAGAGCCGTACGCTCTGAGCAGAGCGCACGCTCTGAATGAGGGCCGCCCTCCATGAAAATGGAGCGTCCTCCTGGACGCTCGTATAGCTATGGGTCACCACCCACAGCATATACGAGCGTGCATTTTGATGGCCGCGATGGTCGTGACCATCGCGACCATCGAAACTGCGAGCCGGAGCCTGCGGTTGAGGTTTTCAACCGCAAGCTCCGGAGTGATTTTGGCTCTATCAGAGCCAAAATCACTCCCACTGACATCACTAGTGATGTCAGTGGGCCGGCTTCTGATGGGAGGCGTTCCCGTAGGAATGCCCCCATCAGGGAGGCACGCCCCCGGCACGCCCACCAAAGTGGGCGTGCTGTCAATCAACATCGACAGCACGCCCCCTTTGATCAGACACAACGAGCGAAGGACTTTCCTTCGCTCGTCGCATCTGGCACATGCGCACGATGGAGCACCCTCCGTCGTGCGCATGCTCAGTGAAGAACATCGACCCACTTGCGAGCGGACAGCCGCTCGCGAGTGGGTCTGAATCAGGCACTAAGAGAGCAATTAAGAGTTGAAAGTGAACCTATTTGCTGAACATGTCACACATGAATTTATTTTGTGCATGCGCTGCAAATAGTTGCACACAAGTTTGGGTGATGCACAGTCACACGTATTTGCGAGGTGTCGGGAAACTGAGCTTGGCTCCGCCCCAAACATCCGTGAAGACCCCGCTCCCCGGTTCTAATTGGCCCACGAGCCAGTCAGCCAATGAAACAGGGATGACCATCGGTTGGTGAAACCATCGACGGTCATCCATTGCATAGTTGGTCACCATCAATGGCCACTTGCAAAAATGCCATAGATTGTAACCATCCATGGTAATCACACCGACCTTCTGCACCTTGTACTGTACAGTATTTTCCAGGGGAGCAAGTAACTGAGATAAACCTATGAGCACGTAATGGATGGCCACAGCGCACGGAAGGCAAAGGTATTGGCAGGTAGTAGTAACCAGACAGCGGACAGTGGGCCTGATTCAGAGCTGGACACTCTGACCAGAGCGCTCACTCTGAATCAGGGCCCTCCTCCATGAAAATGGAGCGGCCTCCTGGCCGCTCGCATAGCTGTTGGTGACCACCCACAGCATATGCGAGTGTCCAAGATGATGGTCGGGCTTGCGACGGAGACCCTGCGGTAAGGTCTCGCTGCTGCAAGCCCTGGAGTGATTTTGGCTCTATCAGGGCCAAAATCACTCCCACTGACATCACTAGTGATGTCAGTGGGGCCGGCTTCAGACGGTAGGCGTTCCCATGGGAACGCCTCCATCTGGCAGCCACGCCCCCGGCACACCCACCAAAGGGGGCGTGCTGTCAATCAACATTGACAGCACGCCCCCTTTGGTGCGAGACCCGGAGCGACAGAGAGCCCGTCGCTATCCGGGTCTCGCGTATGTGCACGACGGAGCTCCCTCCGTCGTGCGCATGCGCAGTTGGGGAACATCGACCCGCTTGCTAGCGTCCTGCGCTCGCTCGCGAGTCTGAATCACCCCCTGTGTTTGGATTAATTAAAATCAGTTCTTTAATAACTGTAGATAGAAAATAAGGCATCTTCATAGATGTATTCTGTTTTTATTAGCTGGTGGCCTCAGGGGAGACTTACTGATATTGTGGAGAAATATGTAGATTTTCTAAATGTAATTATTGAATTTATTTGATAATCTATTGTATTCCCAGTAATGCGATATGCATTACGATAGTAATAATAATCTCATTCCCTTTGTAGGGAGGCAGTAAATTAATGCTCTGTGGCTATACTGTATAATTATTTCCCACTGTACTCACTCATTCGGGTGATGTATTGTAGATGTTAACCTCTTTTTTTCATGCACAATAACAAGGCTTCTTTCCTTGAATTATTGCCTGTTAACAAGGCTGTGTTTAATTGTGAGGATAAAAAAGGGCTTTGTTTCATATACTGCCTGCTTTAATTACTAGATAATGACTTTTATACAAAGATACCGAGGAGCTGAATCGTTTCTGTACATTGTGTTTTGGGCAGAGAATAAAAACCAAACCTCAGACATCAAATCTGACATGCGACGTCTTTCAGCTGGAAAGTAATGTATACGCTGCTAACTAAATACTGACAATTAACCTACTGATTATAATGAGTACTGTACAACAGACACCTTTCAGCAGATTTTGTAGCTTGTTTTCTGCATGTTATGTTTATAACTTTTTATTTCTATATACAGTACTCAAGCTGTCTCAGCCTTCAGGCTATGGGGTGAATTCAATTAGAGGCGAAAAGCTGCGATCGGCGAAAAGTTTTCGCCGATTTTCACTTTTCGTCTGTTTGCCGCTTTTTGCCCTATTAAATTCCTGAAAGTTTTCGCCTGTGCGAAAACTCCATAGGCAAAAACAGGCGCATACGTTTCTCCACCCGAGGCAGGCGAAGTGTAGGTGCAAAATTTCTATTTTGGGGTACAAACATGGGGACTTGATTCAGAGCCCTTTGGGCCCCCCCCCCAATGATTAATAAGGTAAAAAAAAACTTAAAACACTCCAAAAGCGACTTGTACATTTTTTGTCAAAAATGTAAAAAGTGTTGGAAGATGGGTAAGTAGGGGGCCTGGTATTTTGGGGGGCAATAAGGTTGTGCTAGGTGTTTTTAAGTTTGCAGGAGGCTGCAGCAGGTGTTTTTTGAGATTTTTTTAAATCTTCACTTTAGAGACACCAAAATATACTAGTACCCATTTACATGTACCCCAACTGCGGTACTTATTTTTCACAAGAAAAATTGCTTTATATAATTTTTCAACACTTATGCAAACGGTGTGCAGTCTGGATGCCGAGGGTCTAAATGCTGACCGTCGACATCCCGACTGTCTGATCCCGGCAAGGGTCTAATGACAGGCGTTGAAATAAAGACGCCTGTCATTTTACCTACGCCGGGAGCCGACGCCCGGAATCTCGATCGAAGGTAAGCCGGGCGCCGGGCGTGGACAGCCGTGGGGGGGAGAGTTAGGTTAGGGGCTCCCAGGGGAGACTTAGAGTTAGGCAGCCCCCGGGAGGGTAAGGGGTAAGGCTAGGGGAAGGGGTGGTTAAGGTTATGCACCCCCCCGGAGACTTAGGGTTAGGCTACGGGGAAGGGGGGTTAGGTTTAGGCACTTAGAGGGGGGTTAGGGTTAGGCACTTGGGGGGGAGGTTAGGGTTAGGCACCCCTAAGGGAGGGTTAGGATTAGGGGGGAGAAAGATTACCGATACTTACCTTAATTAACGATCAGGATTTTCACCCTTGCCGGGCTGCCGCTGTCAGGATGCCATGCGGCCGGCGGTAAATCATACTGATTCCAGGCAAACATGCATGTAACAGTCCTTTGACTCATTTTAAGATCACTAAATACTTTTATTAGGACTATTAATACTCTTCTATATTGATTCCCAGAGTCAGTTCGGCTGTTTTTGGGGTACAGACTGATTTCCCCAAAGTATGCTGTCCTTTTCCCTAGTTTCGTTATTCACTACATTCTTCTATCCGCGTTTTCGCCTGTTTTGGAGTTGAATAGGGAGATAAGCGTGCATGGCGAACACATCGCGTCCAAACAGGCGAATGAGGTGAAATCAACACGCTTCTCGCCGACCTCGGCTTTTCGCCTCTAATTGAATTCACCCCTATGATAGAGAACTCGGGGCCTAATTCAGTGACAATGACAATTACGTATGCAGATCGAGCTATTTTTTTTGCCATTACGCATGCATATAAGACGCACTGCGCAGCGATCACGGATGCACATAGGCATCCATCGCAGACTGAGTGACAGGCTGTCAGCGTTGGGGGGGTGGTGATGAGGGGTGGTCAGAAAAACACAGGCGTGCCCGTCTGCTTGAACGCCATTACATGGGCGCGCATAAATTAGCCACTGCCAATGCATACGCAGCATGAGAGCTCTCTGCGTGTCGGGAGAGCAGCCGAGTCTGGGGCAAGATGGCAGCTCGATGTGCGTCGATATTGCCGATATTTACGCAGGTGTGCAATGTCGCACGCAGGTAAGAAGGCAGTAGTGGGCGTCCCTATGCTTGGGTGATCTTTGCACACATTAGCATATTTTTGCAGCTGCGTTGTGTACGAAATTGCAGCTGCGAGCCCATTAGCGTCCGTCTCTGAAGCAGGCCCTCAGACCTGACGCTAGAAGTAGGTGATCCCCCTCAGTGGCCTGAGATGCTGGTTGTTAGTGGGCACCTAATAACTTAGCATTTTCCCACTTCATGTCTGCCACGGTTATACCTCATACAGTACATACCAAGTACGTGAAACCTATTTAATAAAGTTGAACAAAGTACATAAAGGTGCTGTAAGATTTTGAAAAGAGAAATGATCACCTTTGTAGTGTGTTTTGTAAATCAGATATATATTCTGATGGGTGTGTGTTATATCACCTTGTGCACATAACACCATTTTATTAAATTAGCCCCACATGGTGTCAGTAGCTGGTGGACTCTACAGTGAACAGAGTGGTTAACACAAAATTATAGCCTAAAGCTGGTGCCACACAAGCATTTTTCAATTTCCACAAATAAAAACAAAAAAACAAAAATCTTTACAATTTCAGATTGTTTCTATGCTAGCAGGAATACACTCCATAATATCGGAGCAATTGCTGCTATTTGTGCAGTTTAATTGCTTGTATGACAGGGGCTGAACGAATAAAAGAGACTGAAGCACGTTTGCTTCAGCTGTTTTACTGCTTGACCGAAAATGTTGCATACATCCATAAAAGCCTTCAGAGTAGGAAATCTGCTCACGTGATGCCATCTAGGCCAGTCCCATTCAATTCAATAGCACAGCTTCTGTACTAAACAATGGTGCCTGGTCCAGGAGGAAAAGACATGGCAGAAAACCCTGGCATTACCCTATAGAAGCCTATGGGCTTCTTACCGCACCCCGCTCCTGGCACTTCACCGCCACCTCGCTGTCCTGCCATCGCCCAGCGCTTGCCCCCACTAACTTGCTCTCCATGGTCGCCGGCTCGCGGTCCTCCGCCTCCTCCTCCTAATTTTCCGGGTGCAGTGAGGAGGAGGAGGAGCCCGAGGCATACTGCACAGGTCACCAGCAGGAAGCTCCCGGGGCTTGGAGGGGACGGGGTCCCACGGAGACCCTGTCACCCGGCATCGGGTACTTCACAAAGGGCAGCGCTTATCGCAAGAGCTGTCCTATGTGATACTAATCGCATGTGTTAGCACATATGCGATTAGTAAGGTTGCGGTGTCTGGCGGAATGTTCACCGCAACCTTAGTACATACCGGCCTTCCTCTGTTGCTCAGTGATGAGTTGCAGCTGGGCCTGTGCAAATGTGAAAACCTGGACCTCCACACCTCCACTGCTAATGCAGAACGCACAGACTTCACTCCAGCCTCCCTTGGATGGAGCTGATCCCACAGAAATATTTTGTAATAAATAAAAACATTTTCACTGAGTTATTTGTTTGTGCGGCTTGATTAACTTTTTGTATGCAAAATACCATATCTTGTCCCACCGAGGACAGTGTCCAAACTGAAATCTAAATTGCAGTGTAAAAATAAGCTGTGCAATATTTGTGGCTACTGTACATGCAAAAGCAGCCAGTATTTACCCCACATGCAAAAACAATTATGTATCTGCACCCCTTCCATTGCAATATAGTTTGTCCATGTTCACAGTCACTTGCTATATCTTACTCTATTCCCAAAGCTGAACCAGGCCCAGAGTTTGGCAGAGTACGCAGAGATGCTAGAATGATGGGTTATCAGTGGGTGTGCGGATGGCGATTAGTCCTCACAGCAGACAGCCTACCCAGGTCATTGGTTTATTTATCAGGTAGAAACAGGTAGTGCAGTACACACTGGGCGTTGTAGTGTGCCATGCGGTATGGGCAGGATGCACCCTGTAGTAGGTAGTGATACAGGGATGTGGGGTCTCTTGTATGACCTCCCCATAGAGGAGTAACTCAGGGGTATGTCCAAACACATAGGACGCCACAGGAGTAAGACGAGCGGTGTAACCGTACATGTGCAGCAGTGCTTGTTGGAGGTCAGACCTCCAGGGAGAGATCCACTGGGTCCTAGGGCCCTGCAGCTGCAGGGCTACATATCGAGGCTGCACAGAGCCTTCCTCTCTAACACACCTCCCACTGGGATGCAGTCAAAATGCTAACGGCCTAGAAGCCGTCTAACTAAATCCCGGTGTCTAAATTCCGATGCGAGACTAAATACAGGCGTCAAAATCCCGACGCCCGTCTAGATACCGATGCCGGTATCTAGATAGACGGTTTCCCAGACTAAGGTAAGCCGGGCACTGTGAGCGCGTGCGGGGGGTGTTAGGTTTAGGCACCACCGGGGGACTTATTTATAGGCACCACCCCGGGAGGGTTGGGTTTAGGTTGCGGGGAGGGGGTTTGGCACCACCAGGGCCAAGTTAGGGTTAAGGAACCACCCCAGGAGGGTTAGGTTTAGGGTGCTGGGAGGGGAGGTTAGGTTTAGGCACCCCCGGGGGAATTAGGTATAGGCACCACCCCGAGAGGGTTGGATTTAGGGTACAGGGAGAGGGGGTTAGGCACCACCGGGGGCAGGTTAGGGTTAGGCACCACCCCGGGAGGGTTAGGTTAGGGTGCAGGGAGGGAGGGTTAGGTTTAGCACCCACAGGGGAGGTTAGGGTTAGGCACCACTAAGGGAGGGTTATGGTTGATGGGGGGAGAGGGGAGGGTTAGGGTACTTACCAGCACCAGTTGGGATCTTCAGCATTCAGCTTGCGGTGTCTGTATTTAGTCAGACAGCTTCCTGGCCATTGGCATTTCATACCCAACCCCTCCCAGTAGGGAGGCATGGATTTTGTCTTGCAGGACAAAATATTTATTACCCCCCCCCCTCTACATCTGACTAGTCTTTTGCACCAGCTAGACACATTTTATATTGGAAATCTCGGTTTATATGTACAAAAACAACATTACAATGTCCAAACGTAACACGCGTGCTGTATTAAAGAGCCCTTTTCTCCCTTCACTTTCACGAGCCCCAAATGTTTATCCAAAAATTTGCCATGTTGTATCTCAAAAACGGATCAGTTTTTTTAGCTGTGGAAAATACTAAGGTTACATTTGATGTAATAGAATCTACCGAGAGAATGATACATATTTAATTGTATTCCCACTTTAATTACTTTTTTAGCATGTTACTTAATTGCAGCAAAAGAGATACTTACAAATACAGATACAGATATTTACTAGGGGTGAGCGGGTTCGGATTTCTGAAATCCGAACCCCCCCGAGCCCCCCCGATCCGAGGCCGATCCGAGTCAGGCTCGACTTTTCCCGCCTGAATCGGATCTGAAATCGAGGCAAAACATCATCATCCCGACTTCCGGGTCTCGCGGGTTTTGGATCCTATATAAGGTACCCGCGTCGGCGCCATTTTCTCCCTCAGCTGTGGACAGTGAAGAGGGAGGGTGGGAGTTAGGGCTGGCTTGGCTGTGTAGTGTAGTGTAGTGTAGTGCAGTGTAGTGTTGTGCTGCGCTGTGCTGCTGTTGTCCATAGGGGCTGTTTCCACTCCTTCAAAGTCCATAGGGACTGGCTTGTCTGTGTTGTGCAGTCAGTTGTCCATAGGGGCTGTGTCCACTCCAAAGTCCTGTGCAGTGTCCCAGTCCTAAAAGGGTGCTGTAGTGTTGTCCAGGGGGTGCTTTGTCCATCAGGGGTGCTCCCCCCAAGTGCAAAAAAAATAATATTTTTTCTGTGTTTGTGAATTGTGTGCACTGTGGCTGCACGTGCATCAACAAAGGAGCAGCGCCAAACGTGCGCCTGTGTCCCATAAGTAACAGGCTGGCTGGCTTGTCCACTAAAGGGTGCTGTAACCCCCAAAGGGCACTCCAAACAAAATAAAAAAATATATTTTTTTGTGTTTGTGAATTGTGTGCGCAGAAGCCGCACGTGCATCAACAAAGTAGTGCCAAGCGTGCGCCTGTGTCCCATAAATAAAGGGCCAGCTGGATTGACCACTAAAGGGTGCTGTAACCCCCAAAGGGCACTCCAAACAAAATAAAAAATTGTTTTCTGTGTTTGTGAATTGTGTGCAATGTGGCTGCACGTGCATCAACAAAGGAGCAGCGCCAAGCGTGCGCCTGTGTCCCATAAGTAAAAGGCCGGCTGGCTTGTCCGTTAAAGGGTGCTGTAACCCCCAAAGGGCACTCCAAACAAAATAAAAATATATATTTGTTTGTGTTTGTGAATTGTGTGCGCAGTAGCCGTACGTGCATCAACAAAGTAGTGCCAAGCGTGTGCATGTGTCCCATAAATAAAGGGCCAGCTGGATTGACCGCTAAAGGGTGCTGTAACCCCCAAAGGGCACTCCAAACAAAATAAAAAATTGTTTTCTGTGTTTGTGAATTGTGTGCACTGTGGCTGCACGTGCATCAACAAAGGAGCAGCGCCAAGCGTGCGCCTGTGTCCCATAAGTAAAAGGCTGGCTTGTCCATTAAAGGGTGCTGTAACCACCAAAGGGCACTCCAAACAAAATAAAAAATTTTTTTCTGTGTTTGTGAATTGTGTGGGCTGTAGCTGCACGTGCATAAAACAAAGGAGCAGCGCCAAGCATACGCCTGTGTCCCATAAGTAAAAGGCCGGCTGGCTTGTCCATTAAAGGGTGCTGTAACCCCCAAAGGGCACTCCAAACAAAATAAAAAAATATATTTTTTTGTGTTTGTGAATTGTGTGCACAGTAGCCGTACGTGCATCAACAAAGTAGTGCCAAGCGTGCGCCTGTGTCCCACAAATAAAGAGCCGGCTGGATTGACCGCGAAAGGGTGCTGTAACCCCCAAAGGGCACTCCAAACAAAATAAAATATTTTTTGCTATGTTTGTGAATTGTGTGCACTGTGGCTGCACATGCATCAACAAAGGAGCAGCGCCAAGCGTGCGCCTGTGTCCCATAAGTAAAAGGCTGACTGGCTTGTCCATTAAAGGGTGCTGTAACCCCCAAAGGGCACTCCAAACAAAATAAAAATATATATTTTTTTGTGTTTGTGAATTGTGTGCGCAGTAGCCGTACGTGCATCAACAAAGGAGCAGCGCCAAGCGTGCGCCTGTGTCCCATAAGTAAAGGGCCGGCTGGCTCATTTCTTAAAGGGTGGTGTAACCCACAAAGTGCACTAGTCTCCAACAAAAATAAAAAATAATTTTCTGTGTTTGTGTGCGCCTTAGCCGCACGTATATATCAATATAACATAAATGGAGGACCAAACTTTCTCTGATAAAAATAAAATATGGAAAGATCAAGAACCACTTCCTCCTAGTGCTGAAGCTGCTGCCACTAGTCATGACATAGACGATAACATGCCATCAACGTCGTCTGCCAAGGCCGATGCCCAATGTCATAGTAGAGGGCACATACAATCCCAAGTGACAAAGTTCAGGAAAATTACCTTGAAACAAACATTTAAATCATCTGAAGAGAAAATTAAACTTGCCAATATGCCATTTACGACACGTATAACTGAGGCCTTGACTGCTATGTTGGTGTTAGACGTGCGTCCGGTATCCGCCATTAGTGCAGTGGGATTTAGACAATTGATGGAGGTAGTGTGTCCCCGGTTCCAAATCCCTTCTAGATTCCACTTTACTAGGCAGGCGATACCGAGACTGTACAGAAACGTCAGAAAAAGTGTCCTCAGTGTCCTGAAAAATGCGGTTGTACCCAATGTCCACTTAACCACGGACATGTGGACAAGTGGAACAGGGCAGACTAAGGACTATATGACTGTGACAGCCCACTGGGTAGATGTATCACCTTACGCAGCAACAGCAGCAGCGTCACCAGTAGCAGCATCTTAGAAACGCCAGCTCGTTCCAAGGCAGGCTACGCTGTGTATCACCGGTTTCAGTAAGAGGCACACCGCCGACAACCTCTTAGAGAAACTGAGGGAAATCGTCGCCCAGTGGCTTACCCCACTTAGACTCTCCTGGGGATTTGTGATATCTGACAATGCCACCAATATTGTGCGGGCATTACATCTGGGCAAATTCCAGCACGTCCCATGTTTTGCTCACGCAATAAACTTGGTGGTGCTGAATTTTCTGAAAAGCGACAGGGGCATGCAGGAGACGCTTTGGGTGGCCCAACAAATTTCTGGCCACTTTCACCATTCAGCGACTGCGTGCCGAAGACTGGAGCGCCAGCAAATACTCTTGAACCTGCCCCGCCATCACCTGAAGCAAGAGGTTGTGACGCGGTGGAACTCAACCCTCTATATGCTTCAGAGGATGGAGGAGCAGCAAAAGGCCATTCAAGCCTATACATCCACCTATGACATAGGCAAAGGAGGGGGTATGCACCTGACTCAAGCACAGTGGAGAATGATTTCCGTGTTGTGCAAGGTTCTCCAGCCCTTCGAACTTGCCACACGTGAAGTCAGTTCAGACACTGCCAGCTTGAGTCAGGTCATTCCCCTCATCAGGCATTGCAGAAGCAGCTGGAGAAAGTGAAGGAGGAGCTAAGATGGAGCGATTCCGTTCGGCATGTGGGACTTGTGGAGGAAGCCCTTCATTCGCTTTGCTAGGATTCCAGGGTGGTCAATCTGTTGAAATCAGACCACAACATTTTGGCCACTGTGCTTGATCCTAGGTTTAAAGCCTATGTGGTGTCTCTCTTTCCGGCCGACACAAGCCTGCAGAGGTGCAAAGACCTGCTGGTGAAAACACTGTCAGCTGAAGCGGAACGTGACACATCAACAGCTCCTTCTTCATTTTCTCCCGCAACTGGGGCTGCCAGGAAAAAACTTAGGTATCCTAAGCAACCCGCTGGCGGTGATGCAGGGCAGGCAGGACCAAGTTTGGACATCTGGTCTGGACTGAAGGACCTGGCAACAATTTCTGACATGTCTACTGTCACTGCATATGATACTGTCACCATTGACAGAATGGTGGAGGATTACATCGTTGACAGCATCCAAGTAGGCATGTCAGACAGTCCGTACCTGTACTGGCAGGAAAAAGAGGCAATTTGGAGGCCCCTGTACAAACTGGCTCTATTTTACCTGATTTGCCCCCCCTCCAGTGTGTACTCCGAAAGAGTGTTTAGTGCAGCCGGGAACCTTGTCAGCGACAGGCATAGGAGGTTGCTTCCTCAAAATGTGGAGAAGATGGTGTTCATCAAAATGAATTATCAACTCTTCCAGGGAGACCAGCCTCCAGAACTTACAGAGAGACCTGTGGTGGTGGATTCCAGCGGGGACGAGTTAATACTCTGTGAGGATGAGGATGTACACAACACTGAAGAGGGTGAGGAATTAGTGGATGAGGAGGATGAGGATGACATCTTGCTTCCGTAGAGCCAGTTTGTGCAGGGACAGATTAATTGCCAGCTTGTTTTGTGGGGGCCCAAACGAACCAATCATTTCAGCCACAGTCGTGAGGCAGACCCTGGCGCTGAAATGATTGGTTTGTTAAAGTGTGCATGTCCTGTTTATATAACATAAGGGTGGGTGGGAGGGCCCAAGGACAATTCCATCTTGCACCTCTTTTTTTTCTTTGCATTTGCATTATGTACAGTTTGGGGCCTAGTTTTTCAAACTGCCATCCTGTCTGCCACTGCAGTATCACTCCTAGATGGGCCACGTGTTTGTGCCGCCCACTCGTGTCGCTTAGCATAGTCATCCAGCTACCTCGGTGCAACCTTTTGGACATAAAAACACTATTGTGAGGTGTGAGGTGTTAAGAATAGACTGGAAATGAGTGGAAATTAAGGTTATTTAGGTTAATAATAGCATAGGAGCAGAAAAACCCACAAATTCTGTGATTTTAGCTGTTTTATGCTTTTTTTAAAAAAAAAATACAGATCCAAAACACAAAACCCAGAACCCAAAACACGGATGGGTGGTTTTGGCAAAACCACTCCAGATCCAAAACACGAAGAAAGATCCAGATCCAAAACCAAAACACAAAACACGAAAAGTGGCCGGTGCACACCCCTAATATTTACGTTCTCTAAATGTGAAGCATTTGGTTATTTTGTTCCAATTTCCTAACTTCACATCGGGACCTTGCAGCAATTGCCAGTGGCCTTATTAAAGGATCAGCCTTTACTTTTGTTTTTCTTCCTTAATTTTCTTTTATGAAAATTATTATGGCCATTAATTGTGTCTTAGCAAGTTCCTTCCATTACAAGGCAAATCCTGTTAGACTACTAAGGAAAACTACGGAGCACATTACCCTAGCTGACTGCGGATACTGTGCTCAAAAATAATCATAAGTAATAATTGCAAAGCTCATAATAAGGGGAATTATATTTTATAAGGTGCTTCGGAATAAAATCAGAGCACATTACGTTATGAGTCTTTTATCGCCTACTCGTCTGTGTCCTATGAAGCGAGCGAGAATAAAACAATCAGCAGCCAACTAGATTATCAGAGGGTTCACAGCAGCACAGATTATTTTAGGAGGTGAGTGATCTGATCTTGTGGGAGGCAATGACCTGTCCGCTTGTGTAGTTGTGTTAATGAGGACAGGGCTTTCTGTGACAGGGGTTTTCTTTTAGCGGAAATTCATTTGTATTTTGAAACTTTGGGATTTTTTTATTGTTTTTGTAACATTACTTTGAGATCTTTAATGTAGAATATTAATGTACATTGGATATATTCTTTTTGTAAAAAATGTCCTAGCTAAAAAGCAAAAATGTATGTAACAATGTCTAAGAAGGAATGTTAGAATTATAAACCCAAAATTTAAGCTGGATACAAACTGGAGCGATGGCGGACTTATATGCCGTTTCGTACCGACAAATCGCCTACATCGCTCAGTGTGTACCACCAATTTTACGCTTCCATGGTCGCTGGAGACGGTCGCCAGGATTGAATTGCTGCACATCAAACCTAACAAATTCGCTAGCAGCCAAAGCACTGTTAATGAATGACGTAACAGTGATCGTTCCGTCGTTCATTAAAGTCGTCCATTGTCAGGGGCGGTTTGGGCCACCCGGAAAGTTCCTGCCAGGCCAGTCCCGTCCCCCACTCTGCCGGGCCAATTGACACTGCCTGTAACCTGGCCGATTTATAACCAGCTGCCGCAGTTCCAGGGTTTGCGTTCCGCTGTGGAACGCAAACTGGAAGGTACCATCTGTTCTGGCATGCTTGGGCGGGGCTAGGTGCTGAGTGAGGGGGCTCCTGGTAGCAGCATCACAGCATCACAGCAGCCAGGGAGGAGATCAGAAAGGGACCAGTCTGAGTGATAACATTCTACAAGGTCAGTAGTATAGCGGGGGATGGGGCGGGAATGGGGGGGGGGCAGATGCTTTCCCTAATGGGGCAGTGGGCAACAATGATACTGCAGCATTTTACTCACAGTCACACTGCTCTCAGCGCAAGATCTCCTTATGTGTAACTGAGGCCAGGGGTTTGTCAGACAGAGGGGAGGGCAGCCGACAGTATACAATCCTGTGCTTCATAGTATAACAATACTATGACAATACTATAACATTACTATGACAATACTATAACAATACTATGACAATACTATGACAATACTATAACAATACTATGACAATACTATAACATTACTATAACATTACTATGACAATACTATGACAATACTATGACAATACTATAACATTACTATGACAATACTATGACAATACTATAACAATACTATGACAATACTATAACATTACTATGACAATACTATAACAATACTATGACAATACTATGACAATACTATAACAATTCTATGACATTACTATGACATTACTATGACATTACTATAACAATACTATGACAATACTATAACAATACTATAACAATACTATGACAATACTATAACAATACTATGACAATACTATAACTATACTATAACAATACTATGACAATACTATAACAATACTATAACAATACTATGACATTACTATGACAATACTATGACAATACTATAACAATACTATGACAATACTATAACAATGCTATGACATTACTATGACATTACTATGACAATACTATAACAATACTATGACAATACTATAACAATACTATGACAATACTATAACATTACTATAACATTACTATGACAATACTATAACAATACTATGACAGTACTATGACAATACTATAACAATTCTATGACAATACTATAACAATACTATGACAATGCTATGACAATACTATGACATTACTATGACAATACTATAACAATACTATAACATTACTATGACAATACTATGACAATACTATAACATTACTATGACAATACTATAACAATACTCTAACATTACTATGACAATACTATGACAATACTATAACAATACTATGACAATACTATAACAATACTATGACAATACTATAACAATACTATGACAATACTATAACAATACTATAACAATACTATAACAATACTATGACATTACTATAACAATGCTATGACAATACTATAACAATACTATAACAATACTATGACAGTACTATAACAATACTATAACAATACTATGACATTACTATGACAATACTATAACAATACTATAACAATACTATGACAATACTATAACAATACTATGACAATACTATAACAATACTATGACAATACTATGACAATACTATGACAATACTATAACAATACTATGACAATACTATAACAATGCTATGACATTACTATGACAATACTATAACAATACTATGACAATACTATAACAATACTATGACAATACTATAACATTACTATAACATTACTATGACAATACTATAACAATACTATGACAATACTATGACAATACTATGACAATACTATAACAATTCTATGACAATACTATAACAATACTATAACAATGCTATGACAATACTATGACATTACTATGACAATACTATAACAATACTATAACATTACTATGACAATACTATGACAATACTATAACATTACTATGACAATACTATAACAATACTATGACAATACTATAACATTAATATGACAATACTATGACAATACTATAACAATACTATGACAATACTATAACAATACTATAACAATGCTATGACAATACTATGACATTACTATAACAATACTATAACAATACTATAACAATACTATGACAATACTATAACAATACTATAACAATACTATGACAATACTATAACAATACTATGACAATACTATAACAATACTATGACAATACTATAACAATACTATAACAATACTATGACATTACTATAACAATGCTATGACAATACTATAACAATACTATAACAATACTATGACAGTACTATAACAATACTATAACAATACTATGACATTACTATGACAATACTATAACAATACTATAACAATACTATGACAATACTATAACAATACTATGACAATACTATAACAATACTATGACAATACTATGACAATACTATGACAATACTATAACAATACTATGACAATACTATAACAATGCTATGACATTACTATGACAATACTATAACAATACTATGACAATACTATAACAATACTATGACAATACTATAACATTACTATAACATTACTATGACAATACTATAACAATACTATAACAATACTATGACAATACTATGACAATACTATAACAATTCTATGACAATACTATAACAATACTATAACAATGCTATGACAATACTATGACATTACTATGACAATACTATAACAATACTATAACATTACTATGACAATACTATGACAATACTATAACATTACTATGACAATACTATAACAATACTATGACAATACTATAACATTAATATGACAATACTATGACAATACTATAACAATACTATGACAATACTATAACAATACTATAACAATGCTATGACAATACTATGACATTACTATAACAATACTATAACAATACTATAACAATACTATGACAATACTATAACAATACTATGAAGCCCATGATTGTATAAAGACTGCTGCCCTCTGCTCTGACAAACCCCTGGCTTCAGTCACACACAAGGACATAAGAGACGTAGAGACCCTCTTCCCCTGTGCACAGAGCCCAGTACAGTCAGTATATGAGGGGGCGTAGCCACATGTATTGGAGGTGGGATGGTCTCATAATGGGAGCTGAATTATATATTTTTTTCATCCATTCCAGACCCAGGAGAAGATGGCTACCACCAGGAAGGTAGGTGTGTGTGTGTTAGCTATGCAGAAGGAGAGAGTGAGTGTGTGTGAGGGGGTCGGGTATGGACACTACCAGGTGTGTGTGTGGTGGGGTGGGATGGGGTGGGGGGGTATGCTGAAGGGCAAAATCTCGCTTGATCTTGATTTTCAGTATGAATACAGACCCTGAAAGCGGGGCCTCACGATCCCTCTGACTTTTTGGGTTTTAAGCAAGAGGTGTCAGAAAAGCTTTTGCCCTTCTGCTGCATGGGAGCTTTCTGTCCTGCCCGAGCTCGCCTTAGGACACCTGCATTACGGTTTGGCAGACTTATATGCATTTTCGGTTAAATAAAAAAAAAAAAGACACCCGATGCAAGCGGTATCATGGGAGGTGTATGTGTGTCGGAGGGGGGAGTGGTATGTAAAAGATGAGCACCACCAAGTGTGTGCATGGGGGGAGGGTTGCAGTAAATGGGCACTACCAGGTATGTGGGTGAGGTGTGAGTTACAGGAATGAACACTATCAGGTGTGTGAGGTGGATATACAGGAGATGGGCACTACCAGGAATGTGTGGCAGGTGCAGGAGATGGGCACTACCAGGAATGTGTGGCAGGTGTAGGAGATGGGCACTACCAGGAATGTGTGGCAGGTGCAGGAGATGGGCACTACCAGGAATGTGTGGCAGGTGTAGGAGATGGGCACTACCAGGAATGTGTGGCAGGTGTAGGAGATGGGCACAACCAGGAATGTGTGGCAGGTGTAGGAGATGGGCACTACCAGGAATGTGTGGTAGATGTAGAGATGGGCACTACCAGGAATGTGTGGCAGGTGTAGGAGATGGGCACAACCAGGAATGTGTGGCAGGTGTAGGAGATGGGCACTACCAGGAATATGTGGCAAGTGTAGGAGATGGGCACTACCAGGAATGTGTGGCAGGTGTAGGAGATGGGCACTATCAGGAATGTGTGGCAGGTGTACTGGGTAGAGGAGACGGACACGACAGTAGCCGGCCAGTTGATGGGTGCTATAAAGTACAGTATCAGGGTGGGATGCACAGGATAGTTACTGAGGATTGACAGGTTCTAGGATAAAATGACGCATGTGGTGTTATAAATAAAAAACAATACCGCGCTGGTACACAACATATAATCATTTTAATATTTCTTTCAGGTAAATTTGAAAACTGTAGATATAAAAATTACTTGCAACAAAATTATCTACACTTAATAAACTAATACAATAGATCAGTGTACTACAAATAGAAAAATAGATTGTAGATCATTTGAGAACTGTAATGCTCTTTTTAGGTTTTAAAAAGTACTGTGTCCCGGATTCATTATAGAGGCTAGTTGACTTAGTGCAGGGGAGGCCAAGCAGTCAGAGGCAAAGAACCCAAAAATATCTGTAGGTATGTCAAAGAGTCAAGATCAGGCACACGCCAAAGGCGCACATGCGAAAAGGGGCATGGTCAGATAGGTCACGCCCCTGGTATGATGTTTGTAGGAGCATGTAAAAGCGCATGCACACAATCACCAGGAAGCTACAGTATGTTTAATTTAACTTATTGAAGGTGCATATAAAAAGTTCTACTAAAGATGCGCGGTCTGGTTTTGCTGAAAACTGAATACACACAAACTTTTGGGTTCCAAATTGAACCGAGTATTGAGCCTGGTCTTCTCGCCAAATTCTGATCTCAGGTCTCAAGAACAGATCTTGCATGTTTGGATTGCAGGTAAGTCCCTCTCTTTTTTGTGATTGCAGGTGTCGTTCCACACAGGAGAGTGTATGGGGAGGGCGCGGGCTGTAGTTCATGCTGCAATTCTACACACCAGTCACTACTAGAGAGAGTTGTTGGTAGATGAAGTCAGAGCCGCAACTAGGGGGGGAGTGTGAGGCCAGTGTCCTCCGCAGGGAGGCTCCAAGCCGGACACCCGCTGAGATGTTATTACCAGCTGGCGCCAGGCTCCTTCCCTGCAGCGCCGCAGTAGCCGGAGGCTGGAGTTCTCTCCTGAACTACAGCTTCCAGCTCTCCCCTCTTTTGTGTAAGTGGCCAGGGGCACCGAGAGGGGGGGGGGGAGCGGATACAATTTACCCAGGCCTGGGCTTCCAGAGGGGCCCGGCGGAATGCAGTGGGAGATTGCTGTGGCTGCTGCTTAGCAGCCGCAAGCAATCTCCTATGCCTGAGGGGGGGAGTGATCACACGGATCGCGCCCCCCTGGCTTTGCGCCGGGCTGAGGGGCTCACAGCGCCCCCTCCCCGGTGCGCAGCGGCGCTGCAAATGTATATTTTTTGTATTTTTTTCTTTGAGGGGGCGTGGCCACACCTCCTGCAATTAGGCCACGTCCCCTCTTTACCGGGGCCCGGCGGCGCTCTCAATGGCCCTGTAAGTGGCACTACAGGGGCATTGCTATGGGAGCATTGCCATATGGGCACTACTACAGGGGTATTACTATGGGAGCATTACCATATGGGCACTACTACAGGGGCATTACCTTAGGGGGCATTACTATAGGTGCACTGCTGAAGGGGGCATTACTATAGGGGCACTGCTGCAGGGGGCATTACTATGGGGGAATTACCAGGGGGGCACCAAATTACTGTATTGCCCCGGGTGACAAAAATCCTGGTTTTGGCCCTGATGAAGTGAGTGGGTAAACATGTAAAAGACTGCTGTCATCTTTGTCGGTACGGTATGTATGTGTGTTTGCCACTAGTAGCATGTGCAATCCAGTGCAAACAGGCTCTTGTGTATGTTTGTTGGAACTTAGAAGTAAGCTTGAAGTGAGCTGCATTCACTTACAATTGTTTTTCACACATGTCCTGTATTCTGCTAAATTGCCGTGTGGAATCAAATCCAAGGACAAGATGCTATCCTCTGTACATTCACGGTCCAGGCCAGTGCTACCATTAGACGACCTAGGCAGCTGCCTAGAGCACCAGTAGTTAAGGGGCACCTAAAACACTTAAAAAGTGTCATAATGTCACTTATTCAGTTTATTTATGGGTACATGATGCCCCCACACAGCTGCTGGCTGCTGCTCATCCACATTGGTGTAATGCTGGGAGTCTGGTGCTACGATGCCACTTTTCCAGTGCTAGGAGCAAAGGATGCCGCCTCTTACCCCCGCCGCTTGCCTTAAGGGGAGGTGCCATCTGTGATGGGAGGTGGGGCATCATTTAGGGCACTCCCAGGGATGGCACCAGCCCTGGCCATGATATACACTGAAAATAGATTTATCACTGTGACAATTGGTTATAAAATCATCTGAAATTCAAACTAAAGTTGATCTTGAAACTTTCCCATTAATCACAGCAGGATACTTTCTCTGAATGTTAAATAAATAACAGCTAGACATTAACATTCAGAGAGTGAGGAAGCGCACTACAAATATTTCATAATGCCATTTACAAACTTCATAAACTGGCTGCTTTTTGGACCAAATCCTACATTAATTATGCCTAATTTTCTCGGCAAGGCTGACTGGTTTTGTGAATGAAACAGCAGCTGCTTTGAAGCAGGGATGAAGCGGAATGATAAAAGACGTTTGTGGTTAGTGCAAAGGGATCTTCAGTATAAATCCGAACTGGCAGCGTCTTGCTGAATGAGAGGACCTCTGCCCAATAGCTGCGAGGGCAAAACCGCAAGAAAATGTGATAATTATTACAGTCCCTCTTACACAAAAGGTAGAGCGGGACGACAGAGAAGTTTTACCGACGTCAGCACAGACTGCAGCAACACAGGGCCTGATTCAGCAAGGACCGCTATAACGTACGTAGCTGCGAATCCTATTTCTCACATTCGCTCTATGTCGCACTCCGGCGTTAACATTGGTACCATTGACGTACATCGGCGCCTCATGCACAATTTACACCAGGTCTGACCAGCCGCAGAAACTGAAAGTCTCGTCGCACACAGTGAGTACCGAGGGGGCGTATGCAATCGCAGTGGCATATATACGCACGCCCATGAAACGGCATTCAAATGGACAGACACGCCTGCGTTTTTATGACCACTCCCTTGTCACAACCCCCAAACACTCACAGCCTGTCACTCACTATGCGATGGCTTCCTCTGTGAATCTGTAATCACAGTGTGATATCACCTTTTACACATGCGCACTAGTGAACAATCGGCCGAACTGCTTATAGAGTCGCATCTGTGAGCGCTGCTGTATCAAGCCCGCAGACCACAGCAGAACATCTCACAACAGCAAAGACAGCAGCAGCACAGATTGTAGCAGCACAGACCACAGACTGCAGCAGCACATATCACAGCAGCACAGATAGCAGCAGTATCAGACAGCAGCAGCACATATCACAGCAGCACAGATTGCAGCAGTATCAGACAGCAGCAGCACATATCACAGCAGCACAGATAGCAGCAGTATCAGACAGCAGCAGCACATAACACAGCAGCACAGATAGCAGCAGTATCAGACAGCAGCAGCACATATCACAGCAGCACAGATAGCAGCAGTATCAGACAGCAGCAGCACATAACACAGCAGCACAGATAGCAGCAGTATCAGACAGCAGCAGCACATAACACAGCAGCACAGATAGCAGCAGTATCAGACAGCAGCAGCACATAACACAGCAGCACAGATTGTAGCAGTATCAGACAGCAGCAGCACATATCACAGCAGCACAGATTGTAGCAGTATCAGACAGCAGCAGCACATATCACAGCAGCACAGATTGCAGCAGTATCAGACAGCAGCAGCACATAAGACAGCAGCACAGATAGCAGCAGTATCAGACAGCAGCAGCACATATCACAGCAGCACAGATAGCAGCAGAATCAGACAGCAGCAGCACATAACACAGCAGCACAGATAGCAGCAGTATCAGACAGCAGCAGCACATATCACAGCAGCACAGATTGCAGCAGTATCAGACAGCAGCAGCACATAACACAGCAGCACAGATAGCAGCAGTATCAGACAGCAGCAGCACATATCACAGCAGCACAGATTGCAGCAGTATCAGACAGCAGCAGCACATAACACAGCAGCACAGATAGCAGCAGTATCAGACAGCAGCAGCACATATCACAGCAGCACAGATAGCAGCAGTATCAGACAGCAGCAGCACATATCACAGCAGCACAGATAGCAGCAGTATCAGACAGCAGCAGCACATATCACAGCAGCACAGATAGCAGCAGTATCAGACAGCAGCAGCACATATCACAGCAGCACAGATTGCAGCAGTATCAGACAGCAGCAGCACATATCACAGCAGCACAGATAGCAGCAGTATCAGACAGCAGCAGCACATAACACAGCAGCACAGATAGCAGCAGTATCAGACAGCAGCAGCACATATCACAGCAGCACAGATAGCAGCAGTATCAGACAGCAGCAGCACATAACACAGCAGCACAGATAGCAGCAGTATCAGACAGCAGCAGCACATAACACAGCAGCACAGATAGCAGCAGTATCAGACAGCAGCAGCACATAACACAGCAGCACAGATTGTAGCAGTATCAGACAGCAGCAGCACATATCACAGCAGCACAGATTGTAGCAGTATCAGACAGCAGCAGCACATATCACAGCAGCACAGATTGCAGCAGTATCAGACAGCAGCAGCACATAAGACAGCAGCACAGATAGCAGCAGTATCAGACAGCAGCAGCACATATCACAGCAGCACAGATAGCAGCAGAATCAGACAGCAGCAGCACATAACACAGCAGCACAGATAGCAGCAGTATCAGACAGCAGCAGCACATATCACAGCAGCATAGATAGCAGCAGTATCAGACAGCAGCAGCACATAACACAGCAGCACAGATAGCAGCAGTATCAGACAGCAGCAGCACATATCACAGCAGCACAGATAGCAGCAGTATCAGACAGCAGCAGCACATAACACAGCAGCACAGATAGCAGCAGTATCAGACAGAAGCAGCACATAACACAGCAGCACAGATTGTAGCAGTATCAGACAGCAGCAGCACATATCACAGCAGCACAGATTGCAGCAGTATCAGACAGCAGCAGCACATATCACAGCAGCACAGATTGCAGCAGTATCAGACAGCAGCAGCACATAAGACAGCAGCACAGATAGCAGCAGTATCAGACAGCAGCAGCACATATCACAGCAGCACAGATAGCAGCAGAATCAGACAGCAGCAGCACATAACACAGCAGCACAGATAGCAGCAGTATCAGACAGCAGCAGCACATATCACAGCAGCACAGATTGCAGCAGTATCAGACAGCAGCAGCACATAACACAGCAGCACAGATAGCAGCAGTATCAGACAGCAGCAGCACATATCACAGCAGCACAGATTGCAGCAGTATCAGACAGCAGCAGCACATAACACAGCAGCACAGATAGCAGCAGTATCAGACAGCAGCAGCACATATCACAGCAGCACAGATTGTAGCAGTATCAGACAGCAGCAGCACATATCACAGCAGCACAGATAGCAGCAGTATCAGACAGCAGCAGCACATAACACAGCAGCACAGATAGCAGCAGTATCAGACAGCAGCAGCACATATCACAGCAGCACAGATAGCAGCAGTATCAGACAGCAGCAGCACATATCACAGCAGCACAGATAGCAGCAGTATCAGACAGCAGCAGCACATAACACAGCAGCACAGATAGCAGCAGTATCAGACAGCAGCAGCACATATCACATCGGCACAGATTGCAGCAGTATCAGACAGCAGCAGCACATAACAGAGCAGCACAGATAGCAGCAGTATCAGACAGCAGCAGCACATATCACAGCAGCACAGATTGCAGCAGTATCAGACAGCAGTAGCACATAACACAGCAGCACAGATAGCAGCAGTATCAGACAGCAGCAGCACATATCACAGCAGCACAGATTGTAGCAGTATCAGACAGCAGCAGCACATATCACAGCAGCACAGATTGCAGCAGCATTAGACAGCAGCAAAACACATCACACCACTACATATTGCACCAGCACAGACTGCAGCAGCACAAACCACAGCAGAACAGACCTTAGCCGAACAGACCAGAGCAGCACAAACCGCAACAGCACAGATTGTAGCAGAACAGACCACACCAGGACAGGCAGCAGCAGAACAGATCACACCAGGACAGACAGCAGCAGAGCAGATTACATCAGCACAAACTGCAGCAGAACAGATCGCACCAGCACATATTGCAAAAGAACAGATCGCAGCAGCACAGACAACAGCACAACAGATGGCAGCAGAACAGACCACAGCACAACAGATGGCAGCAGAACAGACCACAGCAGAACAGATCGCACCAGGACAGACCACAGCAGAACAGACCACAGCAGAACAGATCGCACCAGGACAGACCACAGCACAACAGATGGCAGCAGAAGAGATTACAGTAGCACTGACAGCAGAAAAAGAGATTGTAGTAGCACAGACGGCACCAGAAGAGATTACAGTAGCACAGACGGCAGAAGAAGAGATTGCAGTAGCACAGTCGGCAGCAGAAGAGATTACAGTAGCACAGACGGCAGAAGAAGAGATTGCAGTAGCACAGACGGCAGAAGAAGAGATTACTGTAGCACAGACGGCAGCAGAAGAGATTGCAGTAGCACTGACGGCAGCGGAAGAGATTGCAGTAGCACAGACGGCAGCAGAAGAGATTGCAGTAGCACAGACGGCAGCAGAAGAGATTGCAGTAGCACTGACGGCAGCAGAAGAGATTGCAGTAGCACAGACGGCAGCAGAAGAGATTGCAGTAGCACTGACGGCAGAAAAAGAGATTGCAGTAGCACAGACGGATGCAGAAGAGATTACAGTAGCACAGACGGCAGCAGAAGAGATTGCAGTAGCACAGACGGCAGCAGAAGAGATTGCAGTAGCACTGACGGCAGAAGAAGAGATTGCAGTAGCATAGACGGCAGCAGAAGAGATTGCAGTAGCACAGACGGCAGCAGAAGAGATTGCAGTAGCACTGATGGCAGCAGATGAGATTGCAGTAGCACAGACGGCAGCAGAAGAGATTGCAGTAGCACTGACGGCAGCAGTAGAGATTGCAGTAGCACAGACGGCAGCAGAAGAGATTGCAGTAGCACTGACGGCAGAAGAAGAGATTGCAGTAGCACAGACGGCAGCAGAAGAGATTGCAGTAGCACTGACGGCAGCAGTAGAGATTGCAGTAGCACAGACGGCAGCTGAAGAGATTGCAGTAGCACTGACGGCAGAAGAAGAGATTGCAGTAGCACAGACGGCAGCAGAAGAGATTGCAGTAGCACAGACGGCAGCAGAAGAGATTGCAGTAGCACAGACGGCAGCAGAAGAGATTGCAGTAGCACAGACGTCAGAAGAAGAGATTACAGTAGCACTGACGGCAGAAGAAGAGATTGCAGTAGCAGTGACGGCAGCAGAAGAGATTGCAGTAGCACTGACGGCAGCAGAAGAGATTGCAGTAGCACAGACGGCAGCAGAAGAGATTGCAGTAGCACAGACGGCAGCAGAAGAGATTGCAGTAGCACAGACGGCAGCAGGACAGTCCCCTATGCAGGGCTATGAGGTTTTGGTGATACAATCTTACAGTTCCAATTTTCCTTGGCCATTCCGCATTGTGACTGTAATCAGATGTATTTTACACCAGAAAAGCAGCGTATACATTGTATCTATATAAAATGACACAATAAGTGAGTGTACTGAACTGCACATAGCTTAATACTCGTACAGTATGTATGTTACATTCATCCACTGCTTGAAGGGACCTGTAAAACGTGTCATGATTAATGCAGATACAAATAAATAAAATATTATAAAAGAAGAAGAAGAATGGTATTTACATGCTCCAAATGTGATCTAAGCACCAGCTGTAATAGCGCAGTCTGGTTACAAGAGGTAGATGCTTTTCGTGGTTACAAAGCAGTCACACGCTGCTGTCCTGTCCGCCCCAGTCATTACGTCAGCATCTCACAAAGAACACTGTGAGCCTATGAATGGGCGAGACACTTTCTTAGTATATCACACTGGAAACCTATAGGGCCTAATACAGAGATGGCTGGTAATGCAGCCTTGGTGCAGCCGCTCCTGCAATAGCGGTTACAGGATTATGTAACTGCTAATCTCAGCCTTCCCTTTGTGCAGGATGATGGGATTTGCGACAGCCTAGGATCTACTCTATCTACTCTCCTCTAATCCAACTAAACATGGCCACTGAAGTTGTGGGTTTACGATTGGGAATAGAGCAACAGAGATCCCAGGCACTCCCATAACGCGCCCATGTAGCGGCTCCTTATTGCGATCACTTTAAGTCACGTCCCAGTCTCCACCCTGATACGCCCAGGGATCGCAATCCCCTTGTCAAGTGTTAGCGATTCCATACGCTATTGTGAATGGCATGGGTCACTTAGGTTTGCATGTGCGCAGTCATGGATTTCTGGACTTTTCACACATGCGCAGTAGCAAAACATTGCACACCTGTGTAAATACCGGCAATGCGGCTATCTCTGAATCAGGCCACTAGTGCGTACTCTTGTGCTATATACCTGTATAGGGGGTATCTAGTGTCCATGTAAACCAGAATTATACTGAAGTTTGGTATCCGGATTATAGATAGACAGTTAAAATGCCTAGATAAACACCAGATGTTAGACAGTCAATAGCTCGACAGGGACAAAAGGCCGACCCGGTAAAGATCAACATGGAAGAAGGTCGACAGGTACAAAAAGGCCGTCACGAAAATGGTCAGCACACAAATAGTCAACACTTTTTTATTTTTTAGAGATAGGGTTAGGCACTTACCCTAATTGTTAGAGTTAGGCACCAGGAGGGAGGGTTAGGGTTTGGCACCAGGAGGAAGGTTTAGGGTTAGGCAGCAAGTGGAGGATTAGGGTTAGCCACCAAGGTGGAGGGTTAAGCACCAAGGCGGAGGGTTAAGCACCAAGGTGAGGGTTAGGCACCAGGAGGAAGGGTTAGGGTTAGGCACAAGGGTAGGGTTAGGGTTAGGCACCAGGAGGAAGGGTTAGGGTTAGGCACCAAGGGTAGGGTTAGGCACCAGGAGGACGGGTTAGGGTTAGGCACCAAGGGTAGGGTTAGGGTTAGGTACCAGGAGGAAGGGGTAGGGTTAGGCACAAGGGTAGGGTTAGGGTTAGGCACCAGGAGGAAGGGTTAGGGTTAGGCACAAGGGTAGGGTTAGGGTTAGGCACCAGGAGGAAGGGTTAGGGTTAGGCACCAAGGGGAGGGATAGGGTGAAGATTAGGGTTAGAAAACAAAAAAACTATGTGTTGACTATTTGTGTGACAACCTTTTGACCCAGTCGATCATTTGTACCAGTCGACCTTCTTCCATGTCGCCCTTTACTGTGTCGACCTTTTGTCCCTGTCAACCTATTGCCTGTCTAACATGTGGGGCTAAATGTAATAGAGTGCGAGCCAGCGCTGCTGCGGGAATACATGCCAGTATTTCCGTATTTTTAATACAGCAAGCATGTTAAAGGCTAAACCAAGCTGGCTTACAAATACTGGAACACTGGCATGTATTCCCGCAGCAGTGCTGGCTCGCACTCTATTACATTTAGCCTCTGGTGTCTATCATGACATTGGGCCTGATTCAGACCCACTCGCAAGCGGCTGTCCGCTCGCAAGTGGGTCGATGTTATGCACTGAGCATGAGCACGACGGAGGGAGCTCCGTCGTGCGCATGCGCCAGATGCGACGAGCGAAGGAAAGTCCTTCGCTCGTTGTGTCCGATCAAAGGGGGCGTGCTGTCAATGTTGATTGACAGCACGCCCCCTTTGGTGGGCGTGCCGGGGGCGTGCCTCCCTGACGGGGGCGTTCCCACGGGAACGCCTTCCGTCAGAAGCCGGCCCACTGACATCACTAGTGATGTCAGTGGGAGTGATTTTGGCTCTGATAGAGCCAAAATCACTCCGGAGCTTGCGGTTGAAAACCTCAACCGCAGGCTCCGGCTCGCAATTTCGATGGTCGCGATGGTCTCGACCATCGCGGCCATCACAAAGCACGCTCGTATAGCCTGTGGGTGGTGACCCACAGCTATACGAGCGTCCAGGAGGACGCTCCATGAAAATGGAGCCCGGCCCTCATTCAGAGCGTGCACTCTGCTCAGAGCGTACGGCTCTGAATGAGGGCCATTGTCTCTCTTTTATACCACAACCCTGAACTTTAACATCAGCTCTGATGACCTCCTCATACTTCATCGTTTTGGGTTTAGCACAATATAGAGCAATTTATAAGCTTAATTATTAATGTCTATATATTTTCATAATTATATTTTTTTCATTATTATTAAATTGTTTTGGACAGTCGGAGTCAGAAATGGGGCGGTAAACTGACGGGCGTTCCTGGGCGGTGACTGGGAGGTGGCCAGAAGTGAATGCGAAAAAAAAGTCTGTCTCCTGGGCGTGTTACCGGAGTGTTGCGGATGTGTCAGTGAAACCGGCTGTGATCTCAGGCGCAGAGCCGCAGCCACAGAGACATGTTCAGGCGGATAAACTGCACCTGCCATAGGGATGGTGAGCGCGATGGTGCGCCAGTAATGACATCTAAAGAATCACCGGTGGCGTTACAGCGCGCAGAGGCGCTGAAGTTGGGCATCTCAGTTCTTGCACATTGAGACGCAGGCTGCGACACCAGGAGAAGACTGATGCCATCATTTGCATATCATTGAAATGGCGTCTCCGGCAACAAAGCGCACGCAGCAGCGAAACTGTAGAGAGGCTGAAGCTGTAACATTTTGTTTGATTTTGCAACTAAGCCCCACCATGCATCTCACCACAGACGTTGTCACAAAGAAGGAGTCCCGGGTGGTGAAGAGGGATTCCTCCGCCCCTGTGCACCTCCTTCCACCAGATGACGGGGCTTTTGTGCGCCTGCATGAACTCTAGGTCACGCAGGCGCACTAGTTTCACTGCTCTGAAAGGAGCAGTGAAAAGATTCGGGGAGACAGCTGATTTGCAGATTAGCTGTCTCTGCACCACGGAGCAATGATGCATTGCTTCGGCGCTCGTGGCGAATTCAAATGTTAATTATCGGGGTCCATCTGGACCCCCAATAATGACCATAATGAATAGAGGGGTCTATTTACTAAGAAGTGTTAGGAGACAGTGAAAAGTGATAAGGTACCAGCCAATCAGCTCCCAACTGTCATTTTTGAAACACAGCCTGTGAGATGACAGTTAGGAGCTGATTGGCTGGTACCTTATCACTTTTCACTCTGTCTCCTAACACTGGCACATTAAGAAGCATGATCGGTCACACCCTCTGAGATTGCACCTGCCCTATGGAAGCTCAGAATCTCCGCCTGACCATGGCCGCAGTGCAACTGTGGCAAAGACGCAGTTGCTGACCACGACACGCCCACGTCTAGCTACCCATCCCCCTGTGTTACAAGTTGTGGTCACAACTTGAATCCTTCTAACAGGTTGCCCAGACAGGACGGGGTTACTTCAGTTGTTTCTGTTGCTAGGCGATTGGCGTGCTCCAGGAAGTGATGTATTCCACAAGTGCAAACCTGACTTCAGCCTATTTATACTCACTGGACTATTGCAGATGTGCCAACTATAGCGTGTCTGTGAGTTTTATCGGCTTTGCTGCATGGTCAGTTTGTTTGTTTTTCCTCGTGATACAGTTCATCAACTTCCATACGGCTTTCCAGACGCACCAAGCAGCCCCTGTGCTGCTATCGGCTCATCAGCTTCCATACAGCTTCCTAGCCGCACCAAGAAGCCCCGTACTACCATTGGCTCATCAGCCCCCATATGGCTTCCTAGCCGCACCAAGCAGCCCCCGTGCTGCCATTGGCGCATCAGCTACCATACGGTTTCCCAGCCGCACCAAGCAGCCCCCATGCTGCCATTGGTGCATCAGCTTCCATATGGCTTCCCAGCTGCACTAAGCAGCCCCGTGCTGTCATCAGCTCATCAGCCTTCATACAGCTCCCAAGCCACAGTCAAAACCTACATTGGTTTCTAATGGCTATTGCTGCACTATTGACACTATTGTCACACCATCGGCACTATAGCTGCATCATCGGCTCCCAAAGCCATTGCCAAATCCTAGACTGTTAACAAACGGCTATTGCTGCACCAGCTGCACTATTGCCACACCATCAGCTCCCAAAGCCATTGCCAAATCATAGACTGTTTACAAACAGCTATTGCTGCACCAGCGGCACTATTGCCACACCATCAGCTCCCAAAGTCATTGCCAAAACCTAGACTGTTTACTAACGGCTATTGCAGCACCATCGACACAACTGCTGCACCATCGGCACTATTGCTACACCATTGATACAATTGCCGCACCATCGGCACATTTGCCGCATCATTGCCTTCCACAGCCATTTCCAAAGACCAGACTGTTTACTAATGGCTATTGCCGCACCATCGGCACAATTGCCGCCCCATCGGCACAACTGCCGCACCATCGATACTATTGCCTCATCATCTTCAACTGTGCTACTTTAAACCACTTCAAGTCATACCATTGGTCAAATATCCACTCTTCTTTTCCTCAAAGCCTTACCATCTCCAGCATCTGTTCCTACTGTACATTTCATCTATTGAATTCTCTTGTACCTCCATGTGAGCTGCTACTACTCTGAGCATAAGTCCAGGCGGCTGCATAACTACCGGTGAACATAACCAGGATCTAAGGGAACAACGGGCGGTTGTTATTGGTGAAGATCTCACTAGCCGGGTTCTTGTGGTCTCACATGGAGTAGGCATTGGGATTCGTAACATTATAGTCGGTCCACTCACACAGGTACACTTGGATATAGATAAAGAAACTTGGACTTATAGCTTCTGCTATCATGGAGCAGGGACAGAATCTTGCCCAGGTGCTTTCAGCCCAGATCCAAACTCTCACTCAGAAAGTCCTGGAACTCACTTATACGAGTTGAAGAGAACAGTTCTCCTGTGCATGCAGCTCATCATCTTGAACCAAAGATGAATTTACCAGATCAGTTTTCTGGGGATAGCAGACAGTTTTTAAACTTTTGTGAAAGTTGCAAACTCTATTTCCGACTTCGTCCTGTCTCTTCAGGGACTCAGTTACAACAAGTGGGAATGGTAATCTCTCTCCTTCAGGGGGATCCACAGACTTGGGCCTTCGGACTGCCTTCAACCCATGCAGCATTACAGACCATTGAGGCTTTCTTTATGGTCTTGGGCCTATTGTATGATGGCCCAGACCATGCTGCTTTGGATGAGTCCAAATTGGGTGCCCTCAAACAGGGTCAGAAGGCAGCAGAGGATTACTCATCAGAGTTCCGCAGATGGGCAACTGACTCGATCTGGCTTTATGCAGCCAATATTATCTCGGTCTTTCTGAGGCCATCAAGGACATCCTTGTTCAACATTCATATTCTGAATCCTTGGATGATCTAATGCAACAAGCCATTAGGATTGACCGGCAGCTATGGGAACGTGGATGTGAACAAAATCTTCCCATCAAAACACCTCATTCTCTTGCTTGGGTTCCATCTTCGGTCACAGAGGAACCAATGCAGATTGGCGCCTCTTGCCTACCATCAGAAGAGAAACGCAGAAGATGTTCTCTTAGCTCTGTACGTATTGCGGTGACAAGGGGCATAATGTGAATAACTGTCCAAAAAGACAAGGCCTAAGCATTTGGGAGGATTTACACTTAGGCCTGGCATCCATTTCCTCCAAGAATTCTCTTTTAGTCCCAGCAGCCATCCAACTCACCAATTCCACTATGACTACTTCAGCCTTCATTGATATTGGGGCTGCAGGCAACTTCATGGATTTTCTTTTCTTTCGCACTCTGGGTGTATCAGCTGTCCCCCTGGAACAAGAAATTCCTATCTGTGGTCTAGATGGAGGTTTGATTTCATCAGGTCATGTGAAGTTTAAACCACCTCCTTTCCGGTTATCGGTGGTGTTTTTATCTTTTTATCTCCTCCATTGTCCCTTGGCTCCAGTTGTTCTTGGTTTTCTATTGCTTAAGGATCATAATCCTGTGATTGATTGGCAATCTGGTGAGATAATCATATGGAGTCAGACCTGTCAGAATCGTTGCTTGACAATGCCTATTCGGTCTGTATTAACTATGGTTGCTGAGACGCCTCCAACCATTCCGCTTCAGTACCAGGATTACGCTGATGTTTTCTAAAAAAAACTTGCGGATGTTCTTCCTCCACATAGATCTTACGATTGTGCCATCAACTTGATTCCAGATGCAAATTTCACAAAGGCCTGTTGTATTCCCATTCAGTACCAGAGGAAAAAGCAATGAGAGAGTACATTGAGGATGCCTTGGCAAAAGGATTCATCTGTCCCTCAAAATCACTACTGGGAGCTGTTTTTTTCTTCGTGGGAAAAAAGGATGGGTCTCTTCATCCCTGTATAGATTACAGAGGACTCAACAACATTATGGTAAAAAATTAATATCCATTACCTCTCATTCCAGTACTATTTGTTCAGCTGCTTCAGGCTAATATCTTCTCCAAAATTTACCTCCAAGGGGTATACACCTGATATGAATCAAGAGTGGGGACAAGTGGAAAACAGCCTTCAGTACCCATTCCAGACACTATGAGTATCTAGTCATGCCTTTTGGCTTATCTAATGCCCCAGCTGTTTTCCAGGACCTGATTAATGACATTCTTTATGAGTTTTTGGGAGTATTCGTGGTCGTATATCTGGATGACATTCTAATTTTTTTCCATCATCAGCACATATGTCAAGTTTTTCAAAAATTGCGGGAGAACCATCTGTACGCCAAGTTGTAGAAAAATTACTTTGACGTCACTCAGGTTTATTTTCTGGGATATACCATCTCGTCCCTGGGATTTTCAATGGATCATGGAAAAGTCGAGGCTATACTTAAGTGGGACCAACCAACTTCCCTTAAAGCCATCCAATGGTTCCTTGGCTTTTCTAATTACTATCGCCGATCCATTAAATCCTTTTCCAGCATTGTGGCACCCATTGTAGATCAGACCAAAATAGGAGTGGATACTTTATATTGGCCAATCGAGGCAATCCAGTCTTATAAAACTCTCAAAGTCACTTTCACTCAAGCACCTGTCCTTCGACATTCTGATCCTGACCTTCCTTTTATCCTATAGTTAGATGCCACTGAAGTAGGAGCTGGAGCCATTTTGTCACATAAAGACCCGGCAGATAGTAAGTCGCATTCTTTTCTCAGAAATTCTCCTCCACTGAATGCAATTATGATGTTGGAAATAGAGAATTACTAGCTATTAAATGGGTTTTCGAGGACTGGAGACACTGGCTGGAAGGGGCCAAACACCGAATATTGGTTCTTACTGACCACAGGAACCTGTCCTACATTCAATCCGCAAAAAGGTTGAATTCCTGACAAGCATGTTGGCCATTATTTTTTATCCGGTTCAACTTCCTCATCTCCTTCCATTCTGGTTCCAAGAACATCAAGGCTGACGCTCTATCCAGGAGTTTTGGACCAATTCAACAGGCATTCAGGTCAGAGGAAGCTATCATTCCTGACTCTTTTTTCCATTGTGCCCTCACCCAAAATCTGGCAGATCTTATTCGGGCATGTCAATCAGAATCACCTCCGGAGAAGCCTACTGGTCGCTTTAGAAGAGCAGTTCTTCTGGATTTTCCCGCTTGTCAAGTTTCTGGTCATCCAGGCATCAGTAAAACCTTAGAATTACTCTCCCACTCTGTTTGGTGGCCGTCTTTGACCAAAGATGTGCGTGAATTTGTCTTGGCATGTGAGGTATGTGCCCGTAATAAGACACCTTGGACAGCTCCTTCTGCTCTGTTACTTCCACTTTATATACCTAGGAGACCCTGGACCCTCATCACCATGGACTTCATCGTTGACCTCCCAATATCTGCTCGATGTTCTGTTATCTGGACAGTGGTGGACCAGTTTAGTAAAATGGCACACTTCATACCATTACAAGAAATTCCTTCTGCTAAGGAACTTTCCAGTCTGTTTCTTCAACACATTTTTTGGGTACATGGATTACCGATGGATATCGTTTCGGATCGAGGATCACAATTTGTGGCACAGTTCTGGAGAGTGTTCTGTTCTTCTCTAGGCATTTACCTTAGTCTTTCTTCAGGTTATAATTCGCAGTCCAATGGAAAAACAGAGCGTGTTAATCTGTGTCTGGAACAATATCTACGCTGTTATGTTTAAAAGTGTCATAATGACTGGGTATCTCATCTGACGCTTGCTGAGTTCGCCTTTAATAAGTCATGCCATTCTGCATCTTCAGTATCCCCATTTTTCTGTGTTACAGGGCAACATCCGAGGTTTAATGCCTTAGATTCTGGATCTTCAGCCTCTTTTCTGTCTCTCGGCTCCAACATATTTGGAGTAAGGTTCATCAAAGCCTCCGGAAGATATCTCTCCACTCAAAAAGGTCTGTTGACAAACATCAGATATCATGTGGTTTTAAGAAGGGTGATTTGGTTTGGCTCTCCACCATAAACATCAAGCTCCGTCAACCCATGCAGAAGTTGGGTCCCAGGTTATTGGCCCATTCCGAATTATTTCACAGGTGAATCCGGTAGCCTGTAAAATTCAATTACCAAACTCTCTCCATATCAATAATACCTTCCATTGTACCTTGCTCAAACCGGTCTTCTCTTCAGTCAAGTTCAAACCCAGGTTTTCATCCAGGCCTGCTTCGGTTATGGTTAGTGGTCAGCACGAGTTCATAGTGGAGAGAATATTGAGCTCTAGAATTTCCAGGGGTCGTCTGCCATTCTTAGTCCACTGGAAGGACTATGGTCTGGAGGAATGTTCCTGGGTTCCTGATTTTGCATTACATGCTCCCAGGTTGAGAGGATGTTTCTTTCGGGATTTTCCAGACAAACCAGGTTTCACGTCAAGGGTGGGGGTACTGTTACAAATCGCGGTCACAACTTGAATCCTTGCCCATACAGGACGGGGTTACTTCACATGTTCCTGTTGCTAGGCATTCGGCACGCCTGAGGAAGCGATGTATTCCACAAGTGCAAACCTGATTGGGACTTCAGCCTATTTATACTCACTGGACTATTGCAGCTGTGCCGACTATAGCGTGTCTGTGAGTTTCATCGGCTTTGCTGCAAGGTCAGTTTGTTTGTTTCTCTCCTGATACAGCTCATCAACTTCCATACGGATTTCCAACCGAAACAAGCAGCCCCCGTGCTGCCATCAGCTCTTCAGCTTCCATACGGCTTCCTAGCCACACCAAACAGGCCCCGTGCTGCCATCGGCGCATCAGCTTCCATACGGCTTCCCAGCCGCACCAATCAGCCCCCGTGCTGTCATCAGCTCATCAGCCTTCATACGGCTCCCAAGCTACAGTCAAAACCTACATTGTTTTCTAATGGCTATTGCTGCACCATCGACACTATTGTCACACCATCGGCACTATAGCCACATCATCAGCTCCCAAAGCCATTGCCAAATCCTAGACTGTTTACTAATGGCTATTGCCGCACCATCGGGCTAACTGCTGCACCATCTGCATTACTGCCGCACCATCAGCACATTTGCCACATCATCGGCTCCCAAAGCCATTGCCAAAACTTAGACTGTTTACTAACGGCTATTGCTACACCATTGGCACTATTGCCGCATCATCAGTACAATTGCCACACCATCGACACATTTGCTGCATCATCGGCTTAAAAAGTCATTTCCAAAGACTAAACTGTTTACTAATGGCTATTGCCGAACCATTGGTACAAATGCTGCACCATCGGCACTATTGCCGCACCATCGATACTATTGCCACATCATCGGCTGCTGTGCTACTTTAAACCACTTCAAGTCATACCATTGGTCAAATATCCACTCTTCTTTTCCTCAAAGCCATACCATCACAGCATCTGTTCCAACAGTACATTTCATCTATTGAATTCCCTTGTACCTCCATGTGAGCTGCTACTACCCCGAGCATAAGTCCTGGCGGCCACCTAAGTACCGGTGAACATATCCAAGTTCTAAGGGAACAACGGGCGGTCATTACTGGTGAAGATCTCGCTAGCCAGGTTCTTGTGGTCACACATGGAGTAGGCATTGGGATTCGTAACACCCTGTTACCACCCAGAAACACCCACTGAAATTGCCCCTCTCCGTGACCAAATTCATTCTGCGTCTTTCTGCAGCAACCATCAGAACACATGCACAGTGTGACTCAGATGCTTGAGCAGACCGAAAACACCTGCCACGTACGTGTGGCCTCCACACTGCGTGCACCACTGTATCAGGCCCAGGTTCTGTTAGCACCCACCTAAGATGCACAGAGAAATCCAGAGACGTCACTGGCACGTTGGCAGAGATTAGGAGCCGCACAGTTCGCCGTTGATCGGCTTTTTGCACAGCAGGAGACAGCTCTGTAATCAATAGGAATTATCCAGATGAGGCTCAGAAGGCATTGCATTAATTAAGTCTGCCAGAGCTACATCAAAAGGCCTCACGAACTTAACATGATCCACTACACTACTTGTTTTGGGTTTACAGCAGATTTCTTGGACGGACGTCTGTAAGATGGAAGATTTACCAGGCTCCTGACAAGCATTTAAGTAAAAGGTGTCTTTTCAATTTGTAATATCATGGTGGAAAAGTGTTACATTTTAAACCCAAACTGGCCTTGTTACACTGGAAAGGCTGAAGCACTTTGCATAATCTCTAAATATATTATTTAGATGTTAGTAGTTTTAACATTTTCTTACATGGAAGTTTAACACTTTCAGTGCTGACATCCTCCGAATTTTTGTCAGCTAAGGGACCTATTTATCACAATTCGCATGGGGCGGAGTGGGAGGCATGACCACGGAATTGCATCATCACCCAATCCGCACCCCCCACGCTACAGGGGTTTGTCTTGGATTTGCAGGGGAATCCAGGGGGTCGACGGCCAGCCGGGAGGTTTAACTACATTATCGGGGGGCCATGAAGCGCCACCCGATTTTTTGGGAGGCTCCCGGCCTCTCCTATGGGAGGGTAGGTAAGTATGAGTTACACGCGATTGTGAGGAGAAGTATTTGCCACTATTTGCATTGCTATATTAAAAAATATTGCATCCATTTATAAAAATTTCGGTTCCAGATAGAGAAGTGCGGCTGCAGTTCTCAGAGAACTGACAACAACCGAATTTAGGGGTTCCGAGTCGAAGCTAATCCGAGTTCGGAATAACTTTGGGGTTCCGAATCGAAGCGAGTCCCTGTTCAGATCTAGAACTTGTATTTAAAATGTGGACTCGGGTTTTGAATTGCATGCTAACAGGTCACAATGACGTCATTTTAGCTGTTTGTTTTTATCATTTAAAAAAAAAAAACGGATCCAAAACCAAAACACGAAGATTAAACCATTTCCAAAACCAAAACACAGGGGTCGGCGCACATCTCTAGTTCCAGGACAGAAGGCCTGATTCAGACCCACTCTCAAGCGCATTGCGCTGGCCAGAGGGTCGATGGTGGCCCAGTGCGCACGCACGGTGTGCGCAACGCGCGTGCGCGAGTCCCGTAGCGAGGGAGACCTTCATTCGCTCCGGAGCTCGCAGCAAAACGGGGTGACTGTCGATGTTGATCGACAGCTCGCCCCATTTTCTAGGCGGGGGGGGTGGCTGAACAAACGGAGGCGTTCCCGAAGGAATGCCTGCCATTTGTGGGAGTCTCTACTGACATCACTTGTGATGTCAGTAGTGGACTTCCGGCTCTATTAGAGCTGGAAGTCCGCTCGACATTGCGAGTGCTGAGTCCCTACCTTAGGGTCTCCTCGCAATGCCAATGGCCGCGATAATCACGACCATCTCCTGCCCGCTCGCACTAACTGTGGGTGGGCACCCACAGCTTAGCAAGCGGACAGGAAAAAAAAAAAATACTCCCCATCCTGATTCAGAGCGTGCACTCGCAAATAGCCAGCGGCTCTGAATCAGGCCCAGAGTTCTGTTCTGGTGAATGCTGTGATCCCTCCTTGTCACATATTGGGGATGCTTTGATTTTGCGGGTATCCCCCAAAAATGTCAGTTTTAGAGGGAATTTCCAGCAATATGACTTTAAGTAAGTACTGTATGCCCCGTAGTGCCGAATATGTTGCAAGTTCATTATATCAGTGCAGGTAACACAGGACATGACAAAAATAAGGTCCTTTATGAGTGCACTAGTAGCCACCTCACAGTCACTGCCCATCACTTTCCCGCCACATTTCTCACACGGTCTGACCTGATCGCAGCCGCACCTTTCTGCACACTCAGGGTAACACATGCGCCTCAGATGTTTTCAGATATTCTTGCACACGTGCATTTGCAAATAACTACCTGAACATTGGCACTGCGTTTGGACTGCGTGTGGCGCTGAGAATTCTTATTATTATTATGCCTTATTTATATGGCACCACAAAGGTTCTGCAGGGCCTTTCACAGTACATAAATGAGCACAAATGAAAAACTGTCAATAGTAATACACAACAATGCAGGACAAGGGCATGGTTTATAAGCGGAATCGGTATGTCGGGATTCCGACGTTCACCATTCCAGGTGCCGGTAAATAAACTGCATCCCTTATAAACTAAGCTGCATAACACGGGCAGCAGGGCATCAGCAACTAAGTGTTAGGTGCCAATTGGGGAGTTAGGAGCACACGATAGTATAAGTAGGGGTAGGAGAAGCACGTGAGGGACAAGGGCCCTGCTCGTGAGAGCTTACATTCTAAAGGGGAGGGGCAGATAGATAGGGGCGACACAGATGGGGTAGATAGTGAGGAAGGAGCATGGAGCAGTGGGTTAGGATTAGGATATGTGTTGCGGAATGTGTGTGTTTAAGATGACCGTATGCTATGTCAAAATTAAGTCCTTCGTTCATTTATCTGTATGACAATAAATAGATTATGTTTATGTGTTATTTACATGAGAGATGTACAAAATAAAGTTGTTGCACTTTAATTTTTGTCTGTTACATTTTAGCGTCTAAATACATCCAGCTAAAAATCAATCAGGCCCTTTGCCTTAAAGCCATTGTCCCCACTTCGTCTAGTTAAGCTGCATACACACGGTACGATCTGTACCACCAAAGACTTGAAAGATATCTTTCAGTGAAGTCATCCTGCCACATCTCTGAACAAGCAAATTGGACAATAACGTGCAAGTTAGCCTGCATGTACGGACGATCATAGATATCGATATCGTTCATGCGGGAATGCGCATCGTTGGACATTCACTGCATAAAAATGAACGATATGAACGATATATCATTGAACGATATCGTTATTGTTCATATCATTCATAGATATGGTATCGCGTGTACGCAGTTTAAGAAATATGAGTCATAACCAAGGGCTCTGAGAACCCTGTGCGGCCCTGCTCATCTTTGCATATGACCTCTTGGCGTTGCGCATAAAAGGTAGGGGCCACTGGCACCCAGAACTGCAGCAGAGCCTGTAGAGTCTCCAAGATGCTTCGGGCAGCTGTAATTACAGCTGCCTGTCTGTACTGTAGCAATCAAAGGATGCTACAGACAACACTGCCGCAGCGATACTGGCTGCAGGGTGCCATTCCAGGCACCCTGCAGCCAGAAACAGCGGCCACAGGATGGCGATGGTGCCGCCCACAGGTTGCACCGGTCGCACACCCCTAGTTACGGTACTGATTAGAAAGCATGATGAACATACCATATATACTCCAGATACTTATAAAAGGTAAATAAAAAACTTGTTTATACAGTAACTATGACACATTTCTAGGCACTGACGAGAAGGCAGCATGTTTTATGCTTTATGTAAGAGGTTCCCACACGCAGTCCTAAAGGCTCCCCAACAGATCAGGTTTTAGAGATATCCATGGTGGAGCACAGGTGGATAAATTAAATTGACTGAGGTACTAGTTAGGGGCCTGATTCAGACTCACTCGCGAGCAGCTGTCTGCTCGCAAGTGGGTCGATGGTGTGCACTGAGCATGCGCACAACGGAGGGAGCTCCGTCGTGCGCATGCGCCAGACGCGACGAGCAAAGGACTTTCCTTCGCTCGTTGTGTCTGATCAAAGGGGGCGTGCTGTCGATGTTGAATGACAGCACGCCCCCTTTGGTGGGCGTGCCGGGGCGTGCCTCCCAGATGGGGGCGTTCCCAAGGGAACGCCTACCGTCAGAAGCCGGCCCACTGACATCTCTAGTGATGTCAGTGGGAGTGATTTTGGCTCTGATAGAGCCAAAATCACTCCAGGGCTTGTGGTCGAAAACCCCGACCACAGGCTTCTGGTCGCACTGGCGATGGTCGCGATGGTCAAGACCATCGCGACCATCATCCTGCACGCTCGTATGTGCTGTGGGTGGTGACCCACAGCTATAAGAGCGTCCAGGAGGACGCTCCATTTTTATGGAGGACGACCCTCATTCAGAGCGAGCGCTCTGCTCAGAGCTTCCGGCTCTGAATGAGGGCCTAAGTCACCTGTTCTAAACCATGGATATCTCTAAAACCTGAACTGTTGGGGAGCCTTGAGGATCGCGTTTGGGACTGCTTTATGTATTATGTCCTACTAGTGAAACAGTGTCCCCTAGTGTCTGAATTATCACAGAAAATTGTATAATGTAATCATTGTCTTGCCAAATTTAGAATCATCTGAACAAAGCACCCTATAGACCAGGGGTGGGGAACCTTTTTCTGCCAAGGGCCATTTTGATCTACATAATATTATTTGCAGGCCCAGTGCAGGCCACGCCCCCTCAATATGATGTCACATGGGGCGGGACCACAATCGCCGGGAAATTACAGCAATGCCAGGAGCATCCTGAGGAGGCTCTGGGGAGCTGTAAGGGCAGCCGTGTGACAGTCTGAAGCGTCCTAAGGACGCTCCAGGTGGCCCTGCTGCATAGATTCTGGCTGCAGGGTGACATTATAGGCAACCTGCTAGCCAGATGAGGCTAGCAGAAAACAGCTCTGAGGGCCAGACCAAATGATCCCGGGGACCCCCGGGCCTGGGGTTCCCCATCCCTGCTATAGACCTTTCTTTAACTCTGCAAGACGTCAGCTTAAATAGTACCGCATCACTTTTATCCAAAAGTAAGATAATCACCAGGCTATGGAGTTTATTCTATATTTCCAACGGTCTGTCCTTGCAAAAACAATTGTAAAAAGAAGTAATTGAATCTGCCTTTCTTTCTCCCCTCTCACCGCTCTCTGCTAGCCTGTCAGCATCAAGGGAATATCATAATTATATCTATAATGCATCTACAATGTCAAATTCTTATAATGCAGCGACAATAACATTAAACCAATATACAACAGGCATAGATTCATATAAACTGTAGGGACAGACTCATGAGCACAAATTCAGTGGAAAGGTAAAATACTAAGTATATAGGTAGATTTAATAAAGACAGCACAAAGTCTACCCAGGGGACAGAGAGTTACGGATTATAAAGTGTACTGTTGTATAATATAAATGCTGCTTTATACTATAATGCAGCATAATATAGGCAAGATACCTGCAGCAGACGGTCACATTCACAGCTCAGTCACAGATCAACCTATTTGAGAACTTGAACTTAAATCACAACCTGAATAAAGAAACCCACCCAAAACATACATTTATTACTATCGTTCCTGGCCTCCCGGGTGCTTTGAGAAGCTTAAATAAATCACCTAGGCAAAGTTGGGATGAAAGACAGTTTAATTATTAAGATGCATTATATTACAAATAAAAGTAGACAATTAGCGAACAAATGCCAGAAGGTGGGCAACACTGTAAATTACCCACTCCTATACCTCACACGTCACTTCAATTCATAATCCTTCCTAGGCTCTTCATCCTATAGCTACAAGGTAGGGGCTAGACTCAATCCATGAGCAGCTGAACCTGTACCGCCCTGCAACCAGTCCAACCAAAACCTTAAACCAGCTTCAGGGCTTTACAAGAGAGAGCCAGAGATCTCTCTGCTATTTCATCTGCATCTCTTTAAAGACCTCTTGTGTTCCCACAGTTAGCTGTCTTCAAACAGACAGTCCCTTAGCTCCTTTATGGGATGGACTTTCCCCCTCAGCTCACATTCAGACATCCTGCATTGTGTGACTCCAGCATGTCTGCTAAAGTGGAGTGCAGGCGACTTGGTGTGGGACATACAGTACTGTACGCTGCCTACTTATAGGTGCAAAAAAAGAAAAAAAAAAGATGTGTTTTATCTGGTGATGCTTTCGAGTCAACCGCCTAGTCTCTCATATTCCAGGGTATATTGTCAGTTATGTGGTCAAATCTCCGAAAATGCAGTTTTCAGGGGTTTGACCATATTTCTCATATGCACCAAGCTTCAGAAAGCAAAGCTTTGCGCAGCTTGGGGCCTAAGGGTTTCTTTGCACATTTTGACCAGAGAAGGATCCAATCTAGGGATGGCACTGAGAGGGATCATCGATGGCACAGTGCAAAGCAAAGTTTGTTTTTTTCTCATGTGCTGGAATAAAGAGCTTAGCTGTACCCCCTGACAGGACCCATGAAGGCCCTCCCCCACTCCCTGATTAGACGGCTGTCCATCAAATATTAATGCAGTGATGACCATCAGTGGATGAAACCATCGATGGTTGCCAGCCAATAGTTTCATACCATCGAGATCAACCCACGATGATACCATTGATGGTTAACTCACCAATGGCCATCCTTAATCCATTCGGATCCCTTCCAACACCCCACGCGGTGCACTTCATATGACGTATGCGCAGAGGGACTTCTGGGCCAGAAACCCGGAAGTCCTTCTATCTCAATGGACAGCTCTTATCGGGAGAGCTGAACTTTGGGAGCATACTCATAAATCTTAATGCACACCGGCGTAATTAATGCCGGCATGCATGCGCTAAGTGACGGGATGCATCGTATGCAAAATGCGACGCTTGATCCCGCCCACAGTGAGATGCAGGTGAGGTACTGTAGGTAAAGCAATACACAGTTACAGTTAAGGTACCGTGTCATCTTCTGATTGTGAATAAATTACTTGGGATACATCAGTCTCTGTATAAGTCACATTTTGTTCTGTTTGCCCAATATACAGAGTTCTGAGGTGAATTACAAACATTTGTCACAGTACAACATTATTTTATCTTCCAACCCTCTCTCGGGGCACAGGGCCTGATGTAGACCTTCTTGCAAGCGCTATGCGCTTGCGAGCGGGTCGATGTTTGGCCACTGCGCTGTGCACACCGGAGCCGGCTCCGACATGCGCATGCACGAGACCCGGCTAGCGATGGACGCTCCGTCGCTCCGGGTCTCGCACCAAAAGGGGGCGGCTGTTGATTTTGATCAACAGCTCGCACCGTTTTGGAGGTGGGCAGGGGGGGCACCTGGCCAAACGGAGGCGTTCCCGAAGAAACGCCTGCCGTTTGGGGGTGGCCCCACTGACATCACCAGTGATGTCAGTGGTGAGCTTCCGGCTCTATTAAGAGACAGAAGCTCTCTGGGGCTTGCGGGAATGAGACCCTACCACAAGGGTCTTGTTGCAAGCACCGATGGTCGCAATGGTCGAGACCATCGCGACCATCACCTGGCCGCTCGCAATAGCTGTGGGTGGTCACCCACAGCTAAGCGAGCGGCCAGGAGGCCGCACCAAAAGGAAAAAAATGCCCTTATTCAGAGTGAACGCTCTTTCAGCGTCTGGCTCTGAATCAGGCCCACAGTGCGACCAATGCAAAGTGAGGACAAGGACAGTCAGTGTATCATATCTATTGTGCAAAATCGCTCTCCACAGACCTGGAAAAGTAACAGCCCAGGTATGCACCCATGTAGACTTGCCTTATTCTGCCATGTATGCTGCCTGTATCTGGGGGATGTAGTCAGGAAGCCAACTGTCTAAATACCGACCACCGGCTTCCTGACTGTCAAATTCCGGCAAGGTACTAATGACAGGCGTCAAAATCCAGACACCTGTCATTAGACCTATGCTGGGAGCCCGACGCCCGGCATACCGAACAAAGGTAAGCCGGGCGCGGACAGCCGCCTGGGGGGAGGGTTAGCTTTTAGGGCTCCCGGGGACTTCGGGTTTGGTAGCCCCCCGGGAGGGTTAGGATTAGGCTAGGGGAAGGGGGGGTTAGGGTTAGGCACCCCATGGGGAGTTTAGGGTTAGGCACCCCCCCGGGAGACTTAGGGTTAGGCTGCGGGAAGGGATGGTTAGGTTTAGGCACTTAAAGGGGGGTTAGGGTTAGACACTTGGGTTGGGAAGTTAGGGTTAGGCACCCCTAAGGGAGTGTTAGGGGGAAAATAGGGTTAGTTATACTTTCCTAATTAGCGATTGGGATCTTCACCTCTGCCAGGCTTCCGTTGTCGGGATTTGAACCTCCAACCATGCGCCCGGTGTTAATACTTACTACACCTGTTTCTGGATAGACATGGTGGGGCAGGACAGGGGGCGTACTAATGCAGCCTGCATACAGAAAGTCCATGCTCCCACAATTGCAAACATGTACGGCTGAGAAAGACGCATCATTAGCGAGCGGTCATGGTAAGTGCAGATAGCGTATAATAATGACGGGGCTCTGCTGATTGATGATTTCTTTGTCACTCAGGCATATATTATACTTTTGTCTGCATGCTGAAGTTGACACCTGCTTGGGCAGGTATAGCGTCCCACAATTTTACATAAGAGCAAGATGGTGTCCGCACTACATTTTACCACCCCTTATAGTATTCTATATAATAAATATACCGTCGTTTTTCTATACTAAAGTCTGTCACTTTTATTTACAGGGGTAACATGGATTGCATAAAGCATGAGGGGAAGATATTTGTCAGCTGCTCTACAAACTAGTCCTACAACCGGTTTATGTTACTCCATGGGCTGCATGTTCTGGAGTCCTTCATTTATTGACAACATTATATAGATAATAAATATAGATCATTTACAGAGAAGGTAAAAATAAAATTTGTTGGAGTAGGGAATTTTCTTTTACCAGAGATCCCTGGCAGCGAAAGGGTTAATAGAATAACTGAACTTGAAAAGCTGAATTTCTGTGCTAATAGAATGTTTCTGTAGGTAACAGGGAGGGTAAAGCAAAGTGTTTCTCCTATGCTACCAAATTTCAGCGAGTTGTCATCACTAATACAGGAATGACAATTATGTTGGAAGAGAATTATTAAGTAGAACTTATTTTGGAAACTGTTCCTATCGAAATTTTGTGATGATTTAAAGATTTTCCCAGATGAAAGTGGTTCAGATTGCGACTTTTATGAAAACCGTTATTAAGGCGCCATAACTGTCCACTGTCACCACTGTTATTGCATTAATTGGGCTCTGCTGGGGTACGAGTGATTACTGTTGGCGTGTCAGTAGAATACAGCAGTATCAACACAACTTCCCTGGACTTTAATGCTTACTTCAGAACTTAATATATCTACAGCATGTTGTAAAGAAAGTAGAGATGAGCGGTTTGGATTCTGTGGAATCCATACCACTCAGAACGCCAGGGAACCGAGTCCCGCCTGACTCGGATCCCACTTTGAGGCCGAATGTCATCCCGACGTTGGATTCTTGCGAGAGTTCGTTTCTATATAAGGCGCCACGACCAGTACTCGGCGCCATTTCAATGTTCACTCGCACGCTGCACTCTGCTCTGCAATGTCTCTCTGCATATGTTAATGTGGCTGTGTCCAGAGTGGCTGTGTTGGTAAAGTGACTGTAGGGGGCACACTGCGCTACTCTGATGATTAAAGTAGCTGTAGTAGCCTGTGTCCACTCCAGACTTCAGACTCACAAGAGGCTGTACTGTTAAGTGACTGTGTATAGGGGGCACAATGCACACTGATGTATGCTGCACTACTCTGCTGATTACAGTGGCCCTCTGTGCATACCGTATACAAGCACTGTGACTCCTTGGGCCATAGCCCTTTTTGTATACTGTATACAAGCACTGTGACTCATCAGGCTGTAGATCTCTGTGTATACAAGCACTGTGACTCCTTGGGCCTTAGCCCTCTGTGTATACAAGCACCGTGACTCCTTGGGACATAGCCCTCTGTGTATACAAGCTCTGTGACTCCTTGGGTTGTAGCCCTCTGTGTATACAAGCACTGTGTCTCCTTGGGACTTAGCCCTCTGTGCATAGAAGCACTGTGACTCCTTGGGCTGTAGCCCACTGTGTATACAAGCACCATGACTACTTGGGCCAAAGCCCTTTGTGTACACAAGCACCGTGACTCCTTGGCTATAGCCCTCTGTGTGTCCACAACACACAAGTACTATGACTCTGCAGTGAGTGGTGATTAGTAAATACTTAATACTAGTACCGGTATGTAGTTTTTGTACAACTTGAATGTTTTCATCAATATTGATCATGACAACCAGCCAAGAGAAGAGAGCAGAAGCAGCAAGCAAATGCTAACACTGCAGCTGCTGCAACCAGTCATGATGATGATACTAGTCCTTCACTATCACCTAAAACTGATGCTCAAGGACGTAGAGGCTATAAAAAATTTGGGTATCTGAAATAAAAAAATCTATATCTTACAGGGGTAAAGACAAATACACTTCTAAAGGTTATTGCAGAAAAACAAAAAATTGGCAACATACCATTCACCACATGCAGTGGCAAGGAAAGGTTCAGCCCTTGGCCTTTATTTCTGAGTGGTGGTTCTTCAACTGTCAGTGAGGCATCTTCTGCCTCTCATGAAAATGAAAGACCTTTTCACTTAGACTTTAAAAGAAGTGTAAAAAAACTGAAAACCCCTAAGCCAGTAGATCAGACTGTGTGCTCAGAACCACAAATGTGACAAATCTCTGAGGAGAGTCTAAGCGGTAAATTTACTAAGAATCGAGTTTGGGCAAGTTTTTATTTTTAAACTCACTTTGCTTCACCAAAACTCGGGTGAGTTTACCCTTTAGCAACTCGCACATTTCCTAACGTAAGTGTATGAAGCGGGTGATGGTGACTTCCCTGGATGCTGCGGAGACCAGCGCCAGGATGAAGGTGAGTATAGAATCTTTTTTGCAGGGCCAGTCATTATGGATTCTACATTGGAGAAGAGGACAGACTACTTAGTACAGGTAAGTATGTGTGAGTGGGTAGGGCTATGAAATAAAGTTTTACTAGGCACGGTGTGTGTGTTTTGTATTTTTTAAACTGTTTATTTTACAGTGGGGGTATGGGTGTCAGCCACCTGCTGGCACTTGTAGTTCCACAAGTGCCAAAGGGCAGGCATGCTGGCATCTGTAGTCCCACTGTATAATACAATAGTTTACATCTATTCTTCACTTTATTACCCCTGTACCCACAGCCCAGGGGTGCGGGGAAGAGCCACAGGCTTCAGACCAAGCCCGGGGTTCGGGAGAGGGGGGAACCATTTTTTGGGGGGCTCCCCACTTCCCATGAGATCCCCGGCTTGGCCTGACCAGCTTGGGCTGTTAATGCTTTTACCATGGAGACCTGGTAATAGGGTCTCCTGGCTGTTGCATTACAGCCCGGCCGTTTTGGGTCCGGTGCTGGTTTTAATTATACGGGGACCTCTATGCAATTTTTTTCCCCACTATAATTAATACCAGGACTGGCCCTGCAGCCAGGTGCTGGTTCCAAAATGACGCTGGAACCCTACTCATTTTGTTCCTCATAATTTTAGGAACCAGGACTGGCTGGCAAGTCCGGGGCTGGTTACGTTTTTTTGGGGGGAGACCCTACATCATTTATTTTAAATCAAAAAGCACTTTATATTATTAGGTATTCAGACAGAAACATACACAAATCACATTGATCTGTGTATGCTTCTGCCAAACTTGCAGCTCAGGAGGTGGTCTATTTGAAACATCAATTTATCAGTGAGTTTGCTACAAACTCACCCCAGATTGTAAACTCGATTCTTAGTAAATTTGTGAGATGCAACTTTTTCATGTAAAGTACTTCCTAATTTGGCCAATGGAGAGTTTAGTAGAGTTTGCAAACTCACATGAGTTTTAACAGCGAGAACAGAAAACTCACTTCCAAACTCACACCTGTTTGGTCTTAGTAAATTTGTGAGTTTGAAAAACAGGCTAGACTCGCAAACTCAATTCTTAGTAAATTTACCCCTAAGTGTGTCCACGAGTGCTATGTGTGAGCCTGACCTTTCAGAGAAGCCGCCTTCCACAGTTTCTGCTCCCTCTGTATTTGTGGGGATGAGCAGCATTGCTGATGATGTAGAAATTGAGGATGAGGATGTTTTTTGTGTAAGTCAGGCACCAGTGAAAGTAGCTCTTGGCCAGGATAAGAAGAAGGCCATTGTCATGCCTGGGCTTATGTGTGGAATTATTTTTACCCAAATCCTGACAACATTTGTCAAGCCATCTGTAGCCGTTGTGGAACCACAGTAAGTAGAGGTAGGGGCATTAATCATCTAGGAACCTCAATGCTATTACATCATCTGCAGCAAGCTCATGACAAGAATTTGGAAACATCAGAAACTGGTGCTTAAAAAATAACAAGCAATGCAGCATCAGCTAGCTCCCTTCTCTCTACTAGATCCCAACACCTTCATCCTCAATATCCTAAGTAATGATCAGAGGTAGTCCGGCATCCAATTTGTTATTGCTAGGTGACTCCTCCCCTTTCAGGACTCCTCAGAAGAATCCTTAAGTGCTAGATCTGCTGCTGCTGCTGGGGGTGGATTTTCATCCCAGAAGTGGACCAAGAAGACTAGTAGTAATAGTTTGACAAAACAATTGACTGTTAAACAATCCTTTGCAAGGGGAAGCAAGTATGACAGCTCTCACCCAGTCGCACAGCGGATCACTGACGCCATGACGGTTATGCTAGTATTAGATCTGTGTCCAATATCCACAATTATGGCAGTGGGTTTTACATAGTTAAATGAGATCCTGTGTCCCCGGTACCAAATTCCATCTCGGTTTCATTTTACCTGAAAAGCCATTCTTCGGCTGTACCAGGATGTAAAAAACCCCTACTTATTAGCCTATAAAATGCCATTGTTCCCACTGTCCACTTAACCACAGATATGTGGACAAATGGAAGTGGGCAAACTAAAGATTACATGACTGTGACAGCCCACTGGGTGGGTGAATTGCCTTCAGCAGCAGCAGAAGCAATATCTGACAAACAACGCTGGCTCATTCAGAGGCAGGCTACTCTGTATATCACCGGATTCAATAAGAGGCCTACCACTGACAACCTCTTAGAAAAACTATGAGATGTCATAGAAACATGGCTTACCTCACTTGGACTCTCCTCAGGATTTGTGATTTCTGATAATGGCACTAATATTGTGAAAGCATTACAGCTGGGTGAATTTAAACACAACCCCTGTTTTGCTCACATGATCAACTTAGTGGGGCAGGGTTTTTTAAAAAATGATAGGGGTGTGCAGGAGATGCTGTCTGTGGCCCAAAAAATGTTGGGAGATTTTCGGCATTCAGCAACAGCATGCAAGAGATTGCAGCACCTACAAGAACAGTTTAATTTGCCCTGCCATCAACTGAAGCAAGAGGTGGTAACGAGGTGGAACTCCACCCTTTATATGCTTCAGCGGATGGAGGAACAGCAAAAAGTCATCCATAGCTAAAGTATACAACAAACCATGACATTGGGAGAGGAAGGGGAATATACCTTACCCCAGCACAGAGGAGAGTACTTTCTGTCTTGTGCAAGTTGCTCAAACCATTCGAAGTAGCCACATGTGAAGTGAGTGCTGACACTGCTAGCTTGAGTAAGGTGTTTACCCTAATTAGGCATTTGTAAAATCAGCTGGAGAAATTGAAGGAGGAGATTAAACAAAGGGCCTGATTCAGAGCCGCTCGTTAGCGGCTGCTCGTTCGCTCCGAGCGATGTTTGCACAACGTGAATAGTAATACGCATGCGCGAACCAGTCTGTGCGGCGGAAAATTGTTTGTTCGCTAGCTAGCGAGTGCCTGCTATTTTGAGTGACAGAATGAGGCGTATGTGGGTGGTAACAGGGGAAGGTGCTTGAAAACGGGGAGTGGAGATCAGAACGCAGGCGTGCTTAAAGGTCAAAGCGGGCGTTTTATGGGTGTGCATAATTAACAAAGCAGCGTCATTGACCACGTCAGTTGGGTGCCTTTTAGCCAAAACTGCTCGCAAGATTGCGGTAGGAAAAACCAACCACAAGACTAGCGAGCAGTTCATACGCTGTTCAATGTCCTCGATTAATCTAATAAATAGTGGACATGACGTATGATGCGAGCGGCCAGGGGGCATATTTTTCAAATAAACGACCGCAAGGAGCAAACGGTTCATTTGAATAGCCACCCCCTTTTTCTGAACGAGCGAGCGCTAATTGCGAGCGGCTCTGAATCAGGCCCAAAGTGAATCTGCAAAGTATGCCGGACTTGTAGATCAAGTCCTTTATTCGCTTCATCAGGAGCCACGGGTGGCCAATATCTTGAAATCTGATCACAGCATTTTTGCAACTGTGCTTGATCCTAGGTTTAAGTCGAATGCTGTGTCTTTCTTTCTAATGGACCCAGTTTTTAAAAGATGTAAAGAGCTCCTGGAGAGTAAGTTGGCAGCTAAAAGTGACACATGTCACTACAACATCTCCTTATTCAGTTTCTTCAGCAGCAGCCAGAAAAAAATCCAGCTTTACCAAAATACCCAGTCGTGATGCAGATAAGTAAACCCAACATTTTAACATCTGGTCGGGTCTAAAAGAATTGCCCAACATTAGTGACACCTCTACCGTAACTCCATCTGATACGATCACCATCCAAAGTTATTTTCACGACACCGCACAAATAGACATGTCACAGAGGGCCTGATTCAGAGACGGACGCTCTGAAAGAGAGCTCGCTCTGAATCAGGGCATTTTTTTTTTTTTGGAGCGGCCTCCTGGCTCTCTACCACTGACATCACTGGTGATGTCAGTGGGGCCGCCCACAAATGGCAGGCATTTGCTTGGGAATGCCTCCATTTGTGAAGCCACCCCCTGGCCACGCCTACCAAATGGGGCGAGCTGTCAATCACCATCGACAGCTCGCCCCCTTTGGTGCGAGACCCGGAGTGATGGAGCACCCATCGCTAGCCTGGTCTCGCGCATGAGCACGATGGAGCCGGCTCCGTCATGTGCATGCCCAGTGGGCAAACATTGACCCAGTTGCAAGCACTCAGCGCTTGCGACCGGGTCTGAATCAGGCCCAGAGTCCTTTCAAGTTCTGGATGGAAAAAAAAGCAATTTGGGGGCCCTTGTATGAACTGGCTTAGCATTACTTAAGCTGTCCACAATCCAGTGTGGATTTAGAGAGAGTTTTCAGCACAGCCAGGAACCTTGTGAGCGAATGGCGTAGGAGGCTACTTCCTCAAAATGTGGAAAAGATGATGTTCATCAAAGTGAACTGGAAATTCCACGAGGAAGACCTTTCCCGGCAATTACGTCACAGTACAGAGAATTCTGTAATTGTGGATTCCTGCGGGGATGCATTAATATTGTGTGAGGATGATGTACACACTGATGAGGGTGAGGATGGCAATGACGGTGACATCTTGCCACTGTAAAGCTGTTTCCTTAAGTTGATTGGTAGCTTGCTTTGTGGGGGCCCAAAAAACCAAGCACTTTAGCCACAAAAGTGGCAGTCCCTGTCACTGAAGTGCTTGGTTTGTTAAAGTGTGCATGTCCTTTTTAATATCCAACATAAGGGTGGGTGGGAGGGTCAAAGGATAATTCCATCTTGCACTACCTTTCATTTCTGCCACTGCTGTGTGGCAATGTGCCATAGATGTGCTTTATACTGTTGTGTCTGTGTCGTTGTGCCGCTGCTCTGTCGCTTAGTAACCAGCCAGCTCACTGCAGCCTTTGGCCGATAATGGTTAAAATAATATTGTGAGTTGTGAGGTGGTCTAAATTGACTGTAAATGACTGGAAATTAATGTTATTAAGGTTAATAATACTCTTTGACAAATATATAAAAAAGCCCAAATTATATGATTTTAGCTTTATTGTCAATTTTTGTAAAAAATCCATATCCAAAACCAGTCACGGCAGTTTGGCAATCCAAATCCAAAGCTGGACAACGAATCAGAGCAAAATCCAAATCCAGCAAAAACACGACTATAGTCGCTGGATCTTGTGCGCTAATGTGGTTAAGCCTAACACCCACGCACGCACAGAAGAAAAAAATATATAAGACAGTGGCCCTTTATTTTATTTTTTTTTAAGAATGACCGGAGTCGGGCAGCACAAGGTTGCAAGTGCAATGTGCATTGCTGGCTGGCTCTTGTGCACTACTGTGGTTAAGCCTAACACGAATGCACACACAGAAAAATATAAAAAGATACTTTGATTTTTTTTTTTGACTTTTTTTTTTTTACGGAGTCCAGAACTTGGGCCCAGAGATGGACACAGCAGAAGCCCAGGACACAGCAGACAGCCCAGATGGATCACCAGACAGCACCGTGACCAGAGACCAGAATGGATCAGCAGACAGCACAGTGATAGTGACAGCACCGTGACCAGAGACCAGAATGGATCAGCAGACAGCACAGTGACAGTGACAGCACCATGACAGAGACCAGAATGGATCAGCAGTCACCAGCCCAGGACACAGCAGATAGCACCAGTACCTCTCCCAGCCCTACACTACCCACCCCCCTGTTCACTTTACACAGCCGGAGTGGAAATGGCGTCCGTCGTGTGGTCCCTTATATACTACATTGATTATAGAGATGAAAGCTCGTGAACCACGAGATTTCCGTCTCTATGGTTTTGCCTTAGTTTCGAGAACCGAGTAAGGCGGGAACCTCGGAGCCTTCTTGGATCCGACTCGGATATGCTAAATTCCTATCAAAATTCATCCCCAATTAAAGTGAGATCACTGCATCCCTGTGGCATCTTTTTCACCAAGATACAGATGGTGTCAAGACTTAAGTGCATACCCACCAGCCCTCCTGTTCTGCAATACTTCAATGTACACCTACTGGTAGTGATCTCAGCTGACGCATCACAGCACAGGCTGGGTGTAGTTTGCCACCAGAAGAATAGACCAATTGTTTTTCATTCCAGGGCCCTGAAGGAATCAGAATCATGTTACGCGCAGATCAAAAAAGAGCTGCTGGCATTGGTGTTTGCTTGCCACAAATATCATGATTTCATCTACGGACAGCCAGTCACCATCAAAATTGACCACCAAATGCTCATCACCATCATGAGAAAGTCCCTGCACAATGCATCTGCCCGTATTCAAAGGATAATGCTCAAATTACAGAGGTACCAACTAGACGTCGTCATCAAGCATGGCAAAAAAATGCTTGTGGCTGATGCCCTCTCCAGAGCATTCCTCCTTCATTCTGCTCCTGTACAGGTTGACTATGACTATGATGTGATGTCCATGCAACTCCTGTCCTCTACCCATATAGAGGAGCTGTGAAGAGAATCTTTGGCGGATGATTTATGTCAACGTCTCTCTCAGATTGTCCTGCAAGGCTACTTTCAGTCCTCCAGGGAGCGTCCCCAAGACTTACGCCCATTCTTTGCCATGTGATATTATTTATCTCTGTCAGACGGGAACATTTTGTGAGGTCAGAGATTTGTTATACCTTACACATTGCAAAAGAACTATACCAAGCAACTGCACCAAGGACACCCTGGTCTGGAGGTGACCAAGCGCAGAGCCAGGGAGCTGCTCTATTGGTTCACCATGTTTCATGAGCTTGAGAGGGAGGTCTCTGTTTGTGGCCCGTGCACGACCCTTCATGTACACCAACCTAAAGAGCCTCTGCATCCACATGATATCCCAGATCTTCCATGGTCTGTCACTGCTGCTGATGTTTTTGTGTGGACGCTCAACTGTAGCAAGCTTGTCATATACTCGAGTGGTCTGTATTCAAACAGCTTGTCCTGGGACCAACTGAGGGAGAGCGTGTGCTGTACGGTTGTTCAGGCAGATGGAACTGTGTATGAGCATAATAATCACCACCTGTTGAGTCTACCTGAGGAGACTATTACTATGCCCAGTATAACAGTGGACTGCATAGACCCTCCTCACATCACACCATGTTCCAGGTTGCCAGAACCTATGTCTCCCTCAGTCGATAGTAAATCACCTCTAGCTATCACTCACGATGACCAGGCACCCATGCTGCACCTGTATACCACCAAGTCGGGACATTTATGCAAGCCTAATACCCGACTTCAGGATTAAGGGCCTGATTCAGAGCCGTTCGCTATTTGCGGTCGTTCGTTCAAAAACAAGGGGTGGCTATTCAAATGATCCGTTCGCAAATTGCAGTCTGTTCACACCTCTAAGTCTGAACGAGCGAGCAAAACATACGCTCGTTTATTTGTTAAAAACGCCCCCTGGCCGCTCGCACCATACGTCATGTCCGTTATTTATTAGATTAATCGAGTACATCGACCAGCGTATGAACTGCTCGCTATTCTTGTGGTTGTTTTTTGCTACCACAATCTTGCGAGCAGTTCTGGCTATAAAATAACCCAGTGACGTGGTCAATGACGCTGCTGTATTAATTATGCACACTCATAAAACGCCCGTTTTGACCTTTAAGCACGCCTGCGTTCTGATCTCCACTCCCCGTTTTCAAGCACCTTCCCCTGTTACCACCCACATACGCCTCATTCTGTCACTCAAAATAGCAGGCATTCGCTATATTGCGAGCACATGAATTTCGGCCGCACTGACTGGTTCGCGCATGCGTATAACGATCCGTACGCATGCGCAGATGTGCGAACATCGCTCGGAACGAGCGTACTGCCGCTAGCGAGTGGCTCTGAATGAGGGCCTATGTCACATAACTACTCCCACCCATCTTCTTTCTCTTCATTATTTTTCTTTTATTGTGCTACCCCTTTCCCACCATCTTCCTCAAAGTAGGGATGTAGATATGTATCCTGCTAGGAACCTGCAGAATGAGACTTGCTCTGGGGCTATGCATGCTGGGAGGGACTTTCCTGTTTGTTGGTTAGTTCAGTTCCTGATGTGAAGCTAAGTAAAGAGGTTCTGCTGCACTCCAGAGTCCATGAGTCTTGCCTGATTTGCAGCACATCTACAGCACCTGTCACTCCAGTTCATCCCAGAGGTTCCCAATGGGGTTAAGATCTGGACTCTGAGGTGGCCAGTTCATTTGGGTTACCAAATTTTCTGTATACCAGTCCAGCGTCGCCCTGGAAACATGACAGGTGACATTGTCGTCCTGATAAAAACATTTGTTGCTTCCATAGAACTGCAAGTGTACGGGCCTCCTTACCAAGTGTTTTTGCTGAAACTGCCATATTATTGCCCATTTGGAACCCATGTGCAATGGTATCCATTTCGGTTGCGCCGGGGGGGGTCCAATCACTTTTGTCTACATAGTGTATATCACAATTTAGTAATATTTTAGTAAATAACATTGCATTATTGACTGTAGCAGCAAAAAATATGGTGTATTATGTTCATAGGCCCTGATTCAGACCCACTCGTGAGCGGCTGTCCGCTCGCAAGTGGGTCGATGTTCTGCACTGAGCATGCGCACGACGGATGGAGCTCCGTCGTGCGCATGCGCCAGACGCGACGAGCGAAGGAAAGTCCTTCGCTCGTTGTGTCTGATCAAAGGGGGCGTGCTGTCGATGTTGATTGACAGCACGCCCCCTTTGGTGGGCGTGCCGGGGTCGTGCCTCCCTGACGGGGGCGTTCCCACGGGAACACCTCCCATCTGAAGCCGGCCCACTGACATCACTAGTGATGTCAGTGGGTGTGATTTTGGCTCTGATAGAGCCAAAATCACTCCGGGGCTTGCAGTTGAAAACCTCAACCGCAGGCTCCGGCTCGCTGTTTCGATGGTCACGACCATCGCGGCCATCAAACTGCATGCTCGTATAGGCTGTGGGTGGTGACCCACAGCTATACGAGCATCCAGGAGGACCCTCCATTTTTATGGAGGGCGGCCCTCATTCAGAGCGTGCGCTCTGCTCAGAGCGTACGGCTCTGAATGAGGGCCATAGGCTATTGTTCACAATTTAGGAACCATATACAGTCCTGCTGAAAAATTTCAGCTTGCAAATGACCACACATGCCCATCAATGGGCTGTCAGCAAAAAATAGAGAAGACATTGGACGCGGAGAGCGCATCGCGCCAAATCATCTGCTTTATTTCTGCCTCTTGCTGCAGCCTCACGGCTGCCTTCCTGCATGCTGACTCTTACACTGACTGACTTTTCATTCATTAAATTGATTCTGCCTAAAGGGAGCTCACTTTCATTAAACAGGATTACAGGAAGCTAAGAAGGCATTTCAGAGATTGCGTAATCCTGCCGACAGATGCATGTTTACGGTTTGGAGGCTGGTGAGAGAGAGATAATTCCACAGAATGAGCGCAGCCACAGAAAGTCCTGGTAATGGGAATTGGAGTAAATAATTAGCCATGCTGATTTGCCTATTCCAGGCCCTATATCTGCACTTCTCAGCATGCACTATGCAGCACACCTGCGGGAGGCTTCTGATTTTTCAGGTAGCCCCCCACACCCTACGGAAGATTGGCCAAATCTCCCGCATCCCGCCAACCTGCTTGTCAAGTGGGCAGAATGGAGGAGATTAGAATGGGAATGGCCAGTCCGTATGGAGGGGATGGAGTTAAAATGATGGGACATGGGCCCCCTCCTCTCCGCCCGGATACCGGCAGCGCACTGAGCTGTGCACGGCCAGTGCCGGAGTTATAGACTCTGGGCACTAGAGTGTGCCCAGAGTCTATAGTGTATGCACAGGTCACCGGCAAAATAGCCGCGGTGGCCATTTTCCCTGTACTGCACATGCGCAAACGACGAGAAAATGGCCACTGCGGCCATTTTCCAGGCGTTTTACAGCGCCGGACCCCCGCGCCAAAGTGGGACTCCGGAGAGGTAAGTAATATTATGGGTGCAGGGTGTGCGGTGCGGGGCCCCCCTAGACCCAGGGGCCCGTGTTCCCCGCACACCCTGCACCCATTATAGATACGCCCCTGGCACAGGCACAGCTGCAGCAGCTGAAGTAAACACAATGTTCTTCCTCTACTTGGCGCCCCATTTGGCGTATGACTCCCTGCTGTGATCAATTTATATGGAGGCCCAGACAAACCAAACTACTTTTTACTTTTCTATTACTGGGTCCACTTTCCATAGTAACCATGGACCTGATGCAGAATTGGAAGTAAATTGGGCAAACTGAAGTGTGTTTGGTACAAAGGGCCTTATTCAGATTGGATTGCATGGCTGTGTTCGCATGCAGCTGGTCGATGTTTGTACTCTGTGTATACATCGCAGCGAGCACGCAGTCCCATCACATAGTGATTGACATGAAGTGACCATTAAGGGATGGAGAAGGGGGCTGGTCAGCAGAACACAGGCGTGCCATGTGCGTTTGAACACCGTTACAGGGGTGTGCATAATTAAGCCCCTGCGATACCATACGCTGGCAGTCATGTAGTTGGCGACAGGAAGTTTAGCAGTTTGTGAGGCAGGGCCAGGTCAACCACAACTGTGCGAATAGTTCCGATGTTACTCGATGTTACCGATGTTTTCGCTGACTTGCGGATGCATGTCATGGGAAGTGGGCGGATTTATACAGTTGTATCACCCTGTGTTAATTAATTAACCTTTTCCTTGCAAATACAGGACACACACAATGTATATACAGTATATCTACTGTAAGGGGTGGGTAATAAGAAACTCAGGTATGCTGAAATTAAATGTACAGTTATGGAGGGCTATTTATTGGTATTAATATAAAGGGAATGTACATGGAGCTGTCGTATCTGTGATTAGTGAAGGCAATTCTCCTATATGGTTACTCATGACATCACATGACCATATAGGTAATTGTGGTGCCAAAGTTAGTAAGGATCCTGGATGGTTCCAGAAATGGCATGCGCTAGGTACAGAGGGGAGGGGCTTGTGGGGCAGAGGGGAGGGGCTTGTGGCAGGCTGAGAGGAAGGCTATAAATAGGAGAGAGCTAGTGTCAGTTGGCAGACTGGACTTCCCCCTCGTGAGCCCTATGATCTAATGCTGCAGCGCTGCGCTGAGGTAACCTAAGGATGGCGGCAATATCAGCTGTGAGGAGCCAGTGAGGGCTAAGAAAGGCAGGAAACCCCTGGTGAGGAGGGTACCTGCGGAGGAGTAAAGCAGCTGCGTGTGGTCCCGGCAACGATACGGATGGCAGTCGGGAAGCGTGGCTGTGCCTGATAAGCAGTGGAAGCCCTCAGTCGGCTGAGAGGGGCGGGCTGCTGTGACACACCCCAGAGACTGAGAGGATCAGCTGGGGAGGAGGCGGACTTTGTAGCAGTATCTCTTCTCCAGCAGTCAGTGAGTTCCCAGCTTACAGGAGGTGGTGAGCCCTTTTTGAAGCATTATCCATAGACAAATGTAGGGGGGGGGTTTCCGTCTGCCTGGAAACCCCCCTCCCCAGCCCACACCATGACCACAATAGAAATAGTAATATAATAGAATTTTACTAGTGCTGTATGTTCTTCTCATTATCACAAGTTAAATAATTAGTACCACCTGTGGATCTTTTAACATGTATCAGCCAATAATAAATAACCTGTGCACCAACTAGGATATCTGGAAAACATTCACTGTTAGGGATGTGCTGCTATAGAGCCCAATATGTACATATATGTCCAGTGCAGTGCTAGGTTCCTCTGCTGCTCCACCAGACTCCCGGACTTCCTCTAATGCTTTGGAATGGTGCCCACATCTACAATAAAACCATTCAGCTCAGGCAGGATGGCCTACTGCCGCATTTAAAGGGTTACAGTGATTGCTGGTCCTCTATATGCTGGAATTATGACACACAATATACTTTGTATGACGCATATTAAAGCAGGTTAATTACTTATTCTACCCTCTTCATGGACTGGCCACACTCACTCTAAAATCAGGCATTTGGAAACCCCCCTCTAGAAATCCTGCGTTTGCCACTGTTATCATTCCTATTATTATGGCTGACCCCAGCACACCCAGCACCTAGTATTCTCCTCAAACAAAGGGGCATATATTAGTCAAACCGAGTACTGTTAACATCAGCATTAAAGAAGCCCTGAAGCCCAGTCTGCAATAATTTATACTTCAGTGAGGTAGATGAATCACTAGTATTGGAGTAACCTGAACCAGCAAACTTCTGATATCTAAATAAATCACCTCTACTCTGGAAGTCAGTAAATGTGCATATATATTTGTGTATCAACATAGTGCACCTATTAAATTTCCTCTGGGACTTAATTTGAGGGTGGAAAAAGCTCATAGTCCAAAGTGAGAGAAACACAGAGCAGTTGGCATACAGGAGGATTGCCTTCATTTTAAAGTATTATTGAGGAATGCCTTATTTACAGTAAATGCAATGGAAGCACTGACCAGAACGAGAGTCATATCATTTAATATACGTTGTGGGGTTGGTAACCTAGTGTCCCCTTTAGAGGTTAAAGGGGGGTTACATTTGGAGGCACCTGGCTGAGATCAAGAATACACTCAGAGTCTCTTACCAGCAGGTGTTAGCGGCCATTCATTACAGTGAAGTTTGTGGATCTCGACTCTGCACAGCCAATTAGACTCCCACCAATATGGGAAAGAAACAAAAGAAAAAGGAAGAAGTAGGCATTAATGCCCTTGCTGTGGCAGTTGAGGGAGTTGGAACTCATAAGGAGGATCCAAGGGATGAGAAGTGGATAGATTCAGAAGAAGTGGGTGTGGAAAAACTGAAGGAGAATTTAATATTAGAAGTTCAAGGAAGTAAAGATGAGAGAGTTGGGAAATGATGTGGTAGTGATGGGAAAGAGAAAAAAAAGGACAAGGGGTAAGAAAGCCATATTTAAACCTCATGAAGATGATAGTGAGGGTAGTATAAGTGAAGAAATAGTAGAACCTACATGCACTGGCGTAAAACTGGACGATGGGAATGCCATTAATGAAAATATACTAGGAGAACTAGAAGATACAACAGATGCTGTAGTAAAGAGAAAATAATATAGTATAGACAGCAAGAAGAAAGAGGAAAAGGATAAAACCAATGGATCTAGTTCTGTTACTGAAATATCCATCCAAGGTACTCTAGAGGAGCCGAAGAGAAAGGGGGTGCTGTATAAATGGGGAGAGAGATTTGTGGAAAGAGATGAAGCGACAAGAGAAAAGGAAAAGGTAGCAATTATGGAACAGATATATGCAGAGTACAAGGAGCACGAAGATTTGTTGCGGAAAAGACCAAATGATGTACAGTACAGTTTAGGCATAATGGAATATATAGCAAATTTACGGTTAAAACATGTTAAATGATTATCGAATCTTCTACGGGACGAAGTGTATATAAAGAGAGAAATTAATGGAGATGAGTTGAAAAGGAAAAATGAGGAAAAACAAAAGTTCAATGCTCAACTACAGATAAAGAACTAGGAATTGCAAGAAGCTTTTGATGCGGTAACCAGAGAACTTGAACACTTGCAGCAGGAGACTAAACAAAAAAGGTTGGAGCAAGAACAAATGTATAGAGGTCCATATGCCAGGAGGAGAGAATCTGTTTTTTGGAAACCCAAGTGAGCGAGATGTTACAACTTTTGCTAGATTCAGAAACATCAAAACAGAGAGACCAAGTTACTATTCAAGAAATAAAAGAGCATCTGACCCAACTGCAAGCCGATAACAAAACAATGGTGATGGCCACCCCTCTGAGCTTATGTTCTAAAACCCATCTACAACAAGAATATTCTGATGGAAAGGAGCCTACACAGATAGCATTACAGTCCGTAGCTGTTGCTAAGATCTGCCATATAAACTCAGAAGATAGGGGAACTGACATGGAGGATAGAAAGTGCATTCCAAAATTAACTGGCACTGTTGTATGGTTTCATGTAAGGAAAGGCTATGGTTTCATCAAACGACATGATACCAGAGAAGATGTTTTTGTCCATTGGACTGCCATAACCAAGAATAATCCCCTAAAGCTTATGCAGAGTGTGGGAGATGGAGAAAATGTAGAGTTTGATGTTGTGAAAGGAGTGAAGCGTGAGCAAGCAGTCAATGTGACTGGGCCTAGAGGGATACCAGTTAAAGGAAGTCGATTTGCTCCAAGCCGACATGGGTGCTGCAAATGTTCTCACCAGCCAAGAAAAAAAGTAGTAGGAGGCAGTGCATATACAGAAAGAAGGAGGAAAAAAGAGCGGGAAGATGAATTAATAATTCCCCAGGGATTAGTCCTGCATGGACGTCTTTGCCCTACCATCCTTGTTCCAAGTGGAGTGACAGGAAAAACGGATCGGAGTCAAGACCTAGAAAAGCATAATAGCTTATGTTTAAAGGAACAAGATTGATCAGCTCAATAAGAGCAACTAAAAGAGTGGAAATGAAACGGCAGAGTAAAGGAAAAATTAGAGGGTATGAAGGCTCATTAGTGTCAAAATGAAGACTAAAGATGGAAACTTTGTATCTAGAAAAAAGATTAACCGATATGTGGGAGATGAGAAACGATGCAAGATATGCTGACTAAGGACCCTGATACCCATCAGGGCATCTGTAAGTAAGTCTCTAGGAAAGACTTACCATTGACAGCACCTGCTTCATTTAGGAAGAGAGATCAGGATGCCTCCTGGGTCTCAGACTGAAGAAGAATCAAAGGGTGTATCCCAAGAGAAGTCAAAAAAGGAAACTGTCAGTGGAAGAACAACTTGGAGGGGAAGATTTGACTGAGGAATTTGGTGAAAGTCTAGCTTTAAGTCGAGAAGAAAACTCTCCAGAGATTGAGACTGAAAAGCCCATCATTCTTTCTATAAATAAACCTAGGGACCCCTCAGACCCATCGAAACTAAAGTCACCAGAACAGTCCTTTATTCAGAGAAACAGCCATAGAAATGGTGGGCTAATAGATATCGATGTAGAATCATCTACTAGCAAAAGGGAAGGGCAATTTGAGGTTAATACAGAGAGAAGGGCCCACTTGAGAAGAAATGCACAACCTCCCACTATACTCACTTATGACGAATTGGGAAAACCCTCAGACCAACTACGCCTAATCCACCCTAGTATAATATGTACTTGGCCTTATTTCGGGTGGGATTGTGGTACACAGAAGTTGGGGAGGATTTAGGATGATAGTGTATTTTACATTCCAACTATTTAGATTGGTGTCCAGCCAAAAGGTATTTTCAATAGCTTTTGTCCCTCCACCAGGGGGAGAATGTAACACCCTGTGTTAAATAATGAACCTTTTCCTTGCAAATACAGGACACACACAATGTATATACAGTATATCTACTGTAAAGGGTGGGTAATAAAAAACTCAGGTATGCTGAAATTAAATGTACAGTTATGGAGGGCTATTTATTGGTATTAATATAAAGGGAATGTACATGGAACTGTTGTATCTGTGATTAGTGAAGGCAATTCTCCTATATGGTTACTCATGACATCACACGGCCATATACTGTAGGTAATTATGGTGCCAAAGTTAGTAAGGATCCTGGATGGTTCCAGAAATGGCATGCGCTAGGTACAAAGGGGAGGGGCTTGTGGCAGGCTGAGGGGAAGTCTATAAATAGGAGAGAGCTAGTGTCAGTTGACAGACTGGAGCTCCCCCTGGTGAGCCCTCTGATCTAATGCTGTAGTGCTGCGCTGAGGTAACCTAAGGGTGGTGGTAGTAGCGGCTGTGAGGCTGGATTAGAGGAGCCAATGAGCGCTAAGAAAGGCAGGAAACCCCTGGTAAGGAGGGTACCTGTGGAGGAGTAAAGCAGCTGCGTGTGGTCCCGGCAACGGTCCGTTGACAGTCGGGAAGCGTGGCTGTGCCTGATAAGCAGTGGAAGCCCCCAGTCAGCTGAGAGGGGCGGGCTGCTGTGACACATCCCAGAGACTGAGAGGATCAGCTGGGGAGGAGGCGGGCTGCTGTGACACACCCCCAGAGACTGAGAGGATCAGCTGGGGAGGAGGCGGGCTGCTGGGACACACCCCAGAGACTGAGAGGAACAGCTGGGGAGGAGGCGGGCTGCTGTGACACACCCCCAGAGACTGAGAGGATCAGCTGGGGAGGAGGCGGGCTGCTGGGACACACCCCAGAGACTGAGAGGAACAGCTGGGGAGGAGGCGGGCTTTGTAGCAGTATCTCTTCACCAGCAGTCAGTGAGTTCCCAGCTTACAGGATCTGGTGAGCCCTTTTTGAAGCATTATCATTCCTACTACTGCTGACCCCAACACACCCAGCACCTAGTTTTCTCCTCAAACAGACGGACATATATTAGTCAAACCAAGTACTGTTAACATCAGCATTAAAGAAGCCCTGAAGCCCAGTCTGCAATAATTTATACTTCAGTGAGGTAGATAAATCACTAGTATTGGAGTAACCTGAACCAGCAAACTTCTGATATCTAAATAAATCACCCCTACTCTGGAAGTCAGTAAATGTGCATATATATTTGTGTATTAACATAGTGCACCTATTAAATTTCCTCTGGGACTTAATTTAAGGGGGAACAAAGCTCATAGTCCAAAGTGAGAGAAACACAGAGGAGTTGGCATACAGGAGGATTGCCTTCATTTTAAAGTATTATTGAGGAATGCCTTATTTAAATGCGTTGGAGGCACTGACCAGAACGAGAGTCATATCATTTAATATACTTTGTGGGGTTGGTAATCTAGTGTCCCCTTTAGAGGTTAAAGGGGGATTATACAGTGATGGACGCCTTGGTATAGTGCTGCGATTAAATTCATTAGCATATTTTCGCAGCTAGCAGGTGCGTGCGAACACAGACGTGCGATCCAACCCGATTAAGGCCCAAAATGCGTATGTCTGCCCCTATGAATCTCGAGAAGTGACCGTCTTTGTCTGTGCTTCTGGCAAGCTGCCAGTCATCATCAGTCTGCACTTGCGCCTCCATTATACTAGGCGCAACAGATACACCTCCATTTTTTTCGCTTACGTTCAGGTCTGCATAGTCAGTATTTGCGGTAACACGCCCTCACTGATCTTTGCCTATGTGAGAACGCCTCATTACATCCCAGTTCTGCCTCTTCAATTGTAAGCGTAGATGTAATTTCAAATGTGTGACTCTGTATCACCTGTACTTACGTGCTCCCATTTTTGGAAAATCATGCCAGACACCCTCAGCCCCTTTGTGACTCATTGCTACTCTCACTACATTGTACGCTCTCACCAAAGTGAAATCAAATCTATGTTGTCATTAGTGCTGCACAGTATTGATACTCCCAGTGCATGGCTGGATTAAGGTTTGTGGGGGGCCCAGGGCAAATAACTTGTGGGGGCCCCTACTACCAATAAAATAACCTATATGATATGCTGGGAATTTTGTTAAAAAGTATAATGTGTAACTCATACATGCCTACCCTCCCAGAATTCGCGGAAGTCTCCCGATTTTTTCGGGTAACCCCCCACATCCCCGGAAGGGTAGGCATTTCTCCCACAATTGAAACCACCTGCTTCTCCTCCCCGGTTCTCCCGGGGAGCAGAAAGAAAAGGTAGGAAAGTATGGTGTAACTACTCTCAGCAACACAAATGTGCTACTTAACTGGCGCGGTCGTATGTGTGACAATGGCAACCAGTAGTGCGTAGGCGGCTGACCTGCTCGTCACACATTTGGCCGCGCCACCCTGCCTCAGCTGTAGAAGAGGAAATCTCCGCTGTCTCCTCAGACCCCTAAGCAGTAATGCAGTGGTCTGGGACTGCCGACATCATTGCCAGAACTGTGCCCCAGAATGCCATGCGAGCGGCACTCTGGAGCGCATGCGCCCGGGGATCACAGTGCGAGGAGCTGCCAAGCACTTTAGGCTGATTTCTGCATGTGCAGAGATCAGCGGCAGCAGGGGGAACTAATGATCAGTCCCCCCCTGCACAACGCTCCGCTGCGCTCTGCATTTGGGGGAGGGGGGTTGGCAGTGGGTTGCCGATGGGGGTAGGAGGGTAAACATCTGGGGGTGAGGGATCTGGCATAACTGGGGTTGGTAAGGGGATAAAAATAAAAGCTTCTGATGCTGAGGGGGGATAAAATAATAAAATATTAAACTGGTCATAGGGTGGGAGGGGGGGTGCCAAAAATGTTTTTTTTACAGGGGGCGTTCTGTTTTATAAAACCGGGGGGGTTACTATTTAGGGGCATGATTCATGAAGGGTTAATATTAACAGGATTTATGATCACTAGGGGTGAGAAGTTATTTTATATTGGGGCTTATGGACATGGAGGAATGGGGGTGGGGTGCAAAAAAAACCCCTAGATATATATATTTTTAAATAAAATATTTTACTATATTCTTAAAAATACTTTTAAAGCTTTATCATTGTCTGTTAAGTGGCTAAACACACTGTAGTGGCCCAAGTTCACATTCTGGGGTCTATTTACTAAGCAGTGTTAGGAGACAGAATGAAAAGTGATAAGAAAGTGATAAGGTGCCAGCCAATCAGCTCCCAACTGTCATCTAACAGGCTGTGTTTGACAAATGACAGTTGGGAGCTGATTGGCTGGCACCTTCTCACTTTCTTATCACTTTTCACTCTGTCTCCTAACACTGCTTAGTAAATAGACCCCTAAGTCACAGTGCCCCCAACGCTGGTGATGTAGTTTGTAGTTGTGTGTGTGGGGACCCCTGGACAAACGCCAATTGCCATCCTGTATTTTAATCCAGCGCTGCTCCAGTCAGTGGTTTTATCCCTTCTGATTAGCCCATTATTTCTGCAGATTTTAAATCCAATCCTTCTGTGTAAATTGAAAATATTCTTACTCCCTAGTTGTTAGTTGGAGGCTGAATCTATCAGTAAACAGTAATAAATAGATACTGATACAGCGGACACATTGCTGATACAATATCTAAGATAGGAATCCAGTAATAACATATGTGTTAGCAGCTTCAGCTGGCAGTGACTTAAACTCAGTGTATTGTTCGGTAATGAACAGTCTGCTCAGAGAGATAATAAGTGGACCGGCGTGTATTTATTCATGATATACTGCCCCATCCTAAATTAAGCTCATGATTTCCTGTGTATGCTCAAAGGTCAAGTTTGGTACAACTGCTAGTTAATTGGCTTTCTGCTGTTAGATTAAAATCCCTCACTTGGCCGTGAATCCTCCTGGGATTGCATATTATATTGTATTTTGATATCCCGAAGCACTCTGACAAAATGGTGTACATAGCAATGATATAGTATGCCAGCCAGAAGTGCCGAACTTTCCCCAGTGATTAATATGTAATATTTTGTTTCCTGCAGTTAATTTGATTTTTTTTTTTTTCAATTTTAAAAAAGTGCTTAATATTCCTAAACGTATAGAAATAATGAAGGAGTTGGGGGAATTATTTGCTGATGTGACCTTTCATAAATGTATTAATGAAACCTGGGAATCTATGTTGCAAATAAGCTATGGGAAAATTATTTTGAAATCAGTAAATGGTTGGAATATTGTAATGTAATTGTTATGGGGGGAAAAAAGCTAATTCTTTACGTCTAAAATGTATATGTACAGTGCGTACCCCACAACAAGTATCCAGGCAAAATAAGTCTCACCCCAATCACGCCCCAATCAGGAAAACCATTTGCACAAATCCCTGCCCACTTTCGGTGTGTGCCCCACTAAACATTCACTATAGGATAAGCCTCTGCATACAGTATATTTTTCTGACTGTTTTACCGGATGATATTGTGAAGACAAATCATTGAATTTGCTGTCGGGCTGGGCATCAGTGGGTTAACAATAAATGGTCACCATCGATGGTGCCACCAGAGCTTAAAAATAATTGCATGAAACCATCAATGGCAAACCATCGATGGTTTGCAATTGCATACAGTGCTGTGGGTTACGGCAGGCAGCAGGACAATCATGCACTGGACGGGGCTCAGTGGCCAACTGGGGGTGGAGCTAAACTCTGTGCCTGTGCACTGAGGGGAAAAGAAAACCTTCTGTGATTCCCAGCCATCGATGGCAAAAACTATTGACTATCGGTGGCAAACCAACAAGGTTTCACCCCTAATTCGTTGAGTCTCTGGCAAATGTGCAGATGTGTCCAATCAAACACTGCGGTTGTTTTGCACCCTGTGCTGTCCCCTGAGAGCATGATGTCAGAGGGGGCTGGAACACTCATAGAACGCACGGCAGCACTGCAGTAGCGATTCTGGCTGCAGGTTGCCATTCCAGGCTCCAAGTTAGACAGATGCAGGAGTCGTGAGTGAGCGGCGATGCCGCCCACAGAGCTCTGTGCTGCATCACTGCTCGCACGCCCGAGTTATGGCACTGTGTTCCGCTATGTCTGCGAAGCAAATAAGGCGCAAAGTTTAAAGGAAAGGGGCAGTACGCGACACCTCTCGGAGTACTCAGCCATGTCTGGGGTCTTACGCCGTATGGCATATAGGACCTGATTCAGACCCGCTCGCTAAGGCGCGATCGCTCACTCTGAGCGATTTTCGCCCAACTGCGCATGCGTATAGTTTGCAGTGCGTGTGTGCAAGCCATTCGTTGCGATCTGATTCTGGTAGCTCGTAAGCTACTATCAGGTTGCTGCTTTGAGTGACAGATTGCGCCGTTTGTGAGAGGTAACAGGGGAAGGTGCTTGTGAACGGGAGAGTGGATGTGCGAACGCAGGCGTGTCTGGCCGCCAAAACACCATTTAAAGGGCGGGCATAATCAGCAAAGTAGTGTCATTGTACACGTCACCTGCATGTATTTCAGCCAGCGCTGATCGCTGTGCTTGCGGCAGGCTAAGGCTACCCCAAGCACTGTGAGCAGCTCTGTTGGCTCACGATGGTCCCGATTAATCCTTCATTTCCTGGAGATGACATGTGTTGCGAGTGGCAAGGGGGCGTCTACAGACATTTGCCGTAGCTCGCTAAAACATAATGGGCGTCCTTACGTGACACAGTGCGAGCGCTTAATTTAAATATCCGGCCCCTTTTTGCCAGCGAGCGATCACATCTTGCGAGCGGGTCTGAATGAGCTCCATAGACACTAGGCTTATTTGGACACATCGCTAGATTTTGAATGATTGCTCAAGTTAAATATCACATGCAAGAGTAATTACATAATGTTTGAGATGTCTCCATGGTGACTAAAAACTCTGATTGGCGACATGTTCAAGGGCTCATTATAATGTAGACCTGCCGTACTTGTAAGAGGGTCTGCGTGGTGCTAATTTAAAAGAATGTGAATCTTCTAGTATTTGCTGGGAATTGTTAGCATAAAGTCCAATTATAGGCAACATTTTACATTTCAGGGATTGCATTGGGCGGCCCTCTAACCTTCCAAGGGGCCACACATTAACCTTCATCTCAGCAGCAATGTGAAGAAAAAGGTGCCTACAGTATCTGTAATTACATATCAACAGGCAATTTAAACAAGTGCTACAAGCTATAACAAACTAATCTGACAATAACGCAGGAAGGAGCAGAATCAGAGCTTACAGTTTTAAAAACAAATACTCAAACCGTAACCCTGACCGGTACTAAATACCAAACACATCTTATAGTACAGCGCAAATGGAATGCATTTTAACACTTTACTGATGTGAACCGAGAACGACGAGCTTCAAACACAATCATGTTTATTCAGGGCCGTAACTAGATTTTTTGGTGCCCTGTGACAGAAAGAGCATTGGCGCCCCCCCCTCTCCCCATTTTTTAAATAGGGACATAAGATATTGCACCTGAAAAAGGGCCATGGCCTCATGGGGAAGGGCCAGGGAAGAGATAGGGGAGGCCAGGAGATGCTGGGGATAAATAGGGCCATAATATAGTGCACCTGAGAGAGGGCCATGGCCTCATGGGGAAGGGCAAGGGAAGATATAGGGGAGGCCAGGAGATGCTGGGGATAAATAGGGACATATTATAGTGCACCTGAGAGAGGGCCATGGCCTCATGGGGAAGGGTCAGGGAAGAGATAGGGGAGGCCAGGAGATGCTGGGGATAAATAGGGACATAATATAGTGCACCTGAGAGAGGGCCATGGCCTCATGGGGAAGGGCCAGGGAAGAGATAGGGGAGGCCAGGAGATGTTGGGGATAAAAGAAGAGGAAGCTACAGGTAAGAATGATAATAAACAGGAAAATTGACAGGTCCAAACAGCGTCCCATGCCCAGAGGTGCCCTGTGCCATGGCACAGGTTGCACTACCAGGGGCGTATCTACAATGGGTGCAGGGTGTGCAGGGAACACGGGCCCCTGGGTCCAGGGGGGGCCCGCACCGCACACCCTACACACATAATATTACTTACCCCTCTGGAGTCCCACATCGGCTTGGGGGTGAAGCGCTGTAAAACGAATGTAAAATGGCCACGGCGGCAATTTTCCCATCGTTTGCGCATGCGCAGTACAGGGAAAATGGCCACCGCGGCCATTTTCCCGGTGCCCTGTGCATACACTATAGACTCTGGGCACACTCTAGTGCCCAGAGTCTATAACTCCAGCGCTGGCTGCACACAGCTCAGTGCGCTGCCGGCAGCCGGGCGGAGAGGAGGGGGCCCGTGTCTAAGACTGCACACGCACCCTCCTCCCTAGAAACGCCACTGCGCACTACCCTAGTTACGGCCCCGTGTTTATTGATCAATTGACAAAAAAAAACTCTTAATAATTAGGGCTGTGCGCCGACCTCGTGTTTTGGTTTTGGTTTTGTATCTGTATCTCCTTCAAGGTTTTGGATCTGGATTTGGTTTTGCAAACCACCCTCAAGTGTTTTGGTTTTGGATCTGGATTTTTTAATTAAAAAAATAGATAAAAAGTTTTAAAAAGAGTTAAAATCATGTAATTTATGCAACCCAAAACCCAAAATTCAGATTTAAAAAAGATCAGAACCGCGAAATTCGGGTGGATTCGGATTTCTGGAGAACCGATCCGCACATCTCTACTTAAAATACTTTTTAATAATAATTTTAACATATTTTACATGTTAAATATATTCAAACAGGAAACGCGAAGCAGGAGCTGCAAAGTGTGACCTGCGGGAAACAAATCGGTGCATATCGGAGTTTGTACCGTGATCATGTTTGAGACGCTTGGGATTGTTGATATTCTTCCCAAGCCAAGCAGGAGAAGCTTCATCTATCGGAAAAGACGAGGGTCCAGATTCAGCAAGGATCGCCATTGCGATTATGCACACAATTGCCCAATTGTTGTGTTCTGCGAATGCATCGCAGTGCGCGAACACTCCTCTGCGATCGGTACTGCGATTGCAGTGACTACGCAGACCCATCGCAGAGTGATTGACAGGAAGTACCATTTGGGGATGGTGATGAGGGGTGTGGTCGGCGAAACGCATGCATGCTAGTCCAGTGCGACTGAATGCCGTTGCAGGGGCAATGCATAAATTAGCCACTGCGATGCCATACGCAGCTTGAGTAAGGTCAGAGCTTGTGCAAGTGTGCCTGAGGCTCCGATGGTAATCGCTGTACCGATGGTTTTGCAGTCTTGCTAAGTATTACGGATGTGTGTAAGGTGAGGTGAGCGTCCTTATGTTAGGCTGCGTATGGCATTGCGGTTGCAATCATTTGCATATCATCGCAGTCAGACTGCGTGCGTTATCGCTATTTCGTTTGCAATAGCGATTCTTGCTGAATGAGGCCCAAGGACCTGTGGTGGGAGCTGCACGCTGAGAGTGAGAGGCAGCCGGAGCTTTTTTTTAACTAGTGGGCCCTCCATGTACATCAAGAATCACTGACACTTACAGACGCTGGTTATGAACTTAAAAAAAAATCTGAATAAATTGTTATATTTTATCCGTATGAATTGTGGTGAATCCTGTGGACCATTCTGGATCTGGATGGGAGAGAAAACGCTATTTGCTGCATATCAGGAGATTATATTGTAACCAGATGACTAAAGGGGGCGGGGATCCCTTCCCTTCCGCTATCGGTGCGACACCTTTATCACTGGTGTTCTTCTCATTCCCCTCTGGAGTAGTATGGTGTTATTATGAAGGGATTTGATTATATCTAGCGACAATTTTATTCAGCAGATTTCCCTATGATGTCTGTACCCACAGTGACTATGCGGTCTATTTACTAAGCCTTGGATGGAGATAAAGTCAACAAAGATAAAGTACCAGGCAACCAACTCCTAACTGTCATTTTTCAAACACAGCCTGTTACATGACAGATAGGAGCTGATTGGTTGGTACTTTATCTCCCTCTATCCAAGGCTTAGTAAATAGTTTATATCATTTAAGAACTTTCTGTATGTGACAATCCGGAAAAACCCATTTCTATACAAATCTTGGTGGACCGAGAAGCATCTTCCCATATATAGAAAGGACTTTTTAACCCTTTTTTGGTACGGTGTGGATATGGTACAAAAGGTATTTACACCAATGTAGCTCTTTGTTTATTTATTTATTGAAGAGTTTTCTGACTTGTGATAGAGCCCTGAGCGCTAGACCTGATTTTATCGTTTGTACATTGTATTTTGTTTGGATTAGGTGGTCCAATTGTTTGCAGGAGGCAGCATACAGTAAGAGACATTGTTGTGCCTTTGGACTCAAACGATTCAGTTTTTCGTGATTGAATTTTGAACCTATTCTGAATTATTGGAACATCGCTATTAATCGGTCTTGTGCCGTGGGATGTTGCTTTTTGTGCATATGCTGTGCAATGTGTGTAGGAATATTTACATATGGGTGAAAATACAGAGAAGTGCTGTTATTAAAATTAGAAATGTAAATTTTGCCTGTTGCCTGAAATATTGATATGAATCTTTACTTTCACTGGCTCCCGAATGTGTTTGTCTAACTCTTACAGTTGACTTCAGTACGGATCGCAACTGCGATCACAATAGCGATTGCGCATGCAGTCTCACTACAAAGATATGCTAGTGTCTGCGATAGCTATGTCATACGCAGCCTAACATAAGGACGCCCACCTTACCATACACACATCCGTAATACTTAGCAAGACTTTGGGCTCTATTTACTACAATCCGCATATTGAATGTGGATTGTAGTGTGATATTACGAGTGAATTCGCATTGCAAATTCAGGCAATATCACAGGGATTTACTATAAATCCCTTGCAGGGACAGAGCTTGCGATAAAGCTCTGTCCCTGCGGATCCCATCCGCACTCTAGTCGCGGTATTTTCGGAAAAAATACTGCGACTAATAGCCCGCGCATGCGCCGACCCACCGTTGCTGCTACCCCCCCACCGGCGCTAAGCCCCACCCCCCGCGATCGCGGACCCCCGCCACCCCCCCTCCCCCCCCGCGACCTCCCCCCTCCTTTCATTACACTTACCTGCATCCTCCTGGCCTCCGGTGATCTTCTCCGGGCTTCCCGATCAGGTGATCTCCCATACTGCACTGGGGCCTGATCACCTGATGACCGGGCAGCAGGGCACTATGGGAGACCAGCTGACTGGAGAGGAGCCATCACCGGAGGCCCGATCACCGGTCCCTGGATTCAGGTAAGTAAAAAAAAAATGTTTAAATTTTTTTTTTCTTTTTTTTACAGCAATCAGCTTGCGGTCTGTTTAGACCACACAGCTGATTACTGGTACCGGCTCCCGCCTCTGCTCTCCCCGTTAGAGCAGAGTGGGAGCCCAGTAACCAGGGGAGACCCTGGATAACGCCAATTCCAGGTGGCGTTATTATCACAGGGCTTTCCCCGGTATTTTTTTACAATTTATTTTTAGTAACTCTGGTCGGATCACATTTCCCATTACAATTATGGGAAATGCGATCTGCTTTACTAAAAATAAGTGATACTTAGGGGTTGGAGTAGAATTTTACTAATTCTACTCCAATTGCCCTATAGTAACTACAGGTGATACTAAAATAATGTGAAAAGGGTGTGAAAACACCCTTTTTCACTTTATTTTAGTAAAAATAATGTTAATAAATAGAGCCCTTTGAAACCATCGGTAACATCGTGTACAATCGCAGCCTCAGGCATAATTGCACAAGCTCTGACCTTACTCAGGAATTGCTAACCTCATCACACGCGGTGAGTACACAAGCTGGGTATGGCATCACGATGGCTAATTTATGCACGCCCCTGCAACGGCGTTCAAGCGCACTGGCAGGCCTGAGTTTCACTGACCAAACCCCCGTCACCACCCCCAAACGGTACTTCCTGGCAATCACTCTGCGATGGGTTTGCATAGTTACTGTGATCACAGGGCCTGATTCAGACCAACTCGCGGCATGCGCATTTGCGAGACCCGGCCAGCGACGGGCGCTCCGTCGCTACAGGTCTCGCACCAAAAGGGGGCGGCAGTACAGGGAAATGGAGGTGGATCATATATGTAGTGGAAGGCAGATAAAGGAAGAAAAGATTGAATAGTTAGTTAATTTAATTTGATTGAGAAATAAAATGTATGAGGGAGGAAGGGGGGGTAGTATGGTCAGCATCTTAATATTTGTAACGTGCTCTTTAACCTTGTTGGGATTCCTTGGCTATTAACATTGTAGTATTATTATTATTATTATTATTATTATTATTATTATTATCACTTTAAAAATGTCTAGTGATGTATTAGAGCAATAACCAATAAAAATGTTTGCCTATGCAAAAATTACTGTCCCCAATGCCCCCCCAAAATACAGCTCATTATGAAATGAAAAGTGATGTCCTTGGGCTCTCCCACCCATCCTTATGTTGTATAATAAAAAGGACATGCACAGTTTAACAAACCAAGCACCTTAGTAACAGGTGATGCCACCTTTGTGGCTAAACTTGACAGTTTATTTGCGCCCTCACAAAACAATTTTTTAGAAGGACTACCTCTGATCATTATTGAGGAAGTTGATGATGAGGGTGTTGGCAGTGGAGATTGCATGTGCTTGTCCAAACTGCTGGAAGCTCTTACTGGACTGCTTGTTATTATTTTACAATTTATCATTTTGTTAAATAAGTTGCATGAACTCACTGCAAATGTTGTAAAAGGGAGGCGTTGCCTAGATGTTAACTCCCCTACCTCTACTAATTTTGGCCTCAAAATTGGTACAGATGCCTTTAAAAAAGGTTGTCAGAATTTGGGTAAAAATAATTCCACACCCAAGAGGTGGCTTTTCTGATCTTATGCCCAGGCATGACAATGGCCTTCTTCTTATCATGAGAAAGAACTGCTTCCACTGGTGGTTGATTTTTACAAGCAACATCCTCATCATCAACAACCTTATTAACGGTATCAGCTACACAAATATCCCGCTCATCCTGTTGCACTTCCACAGTGGCATCCTCAATTTCTATGTTACCATCTTTATTTGTGCTGCTCATCCCCAAAATTGCAGAGGGTGCAGAAATGGTGAAAAGAGGCTTCTCTACGAGTACAGTATCAGAAATGTCAGACTCACACATAGCACTCATGGACACCCTTAGACTCTCCTCAGGGATTTGGGACATTTCTGAACACAGTTTGTTCTTCAGCCTTAGTTTTTTTTTCTGCACTGATTTGCCTATTTTACATTTGACACCTCTTCTACATTCTGAGTGAGAAAGTCTTTCATTGTCACGTGAGGTTACAGAAGAAGATGCCTGACTGACAGCATTTCTAGAACTACCACTCGCAAATAAATGCCAAGGCCTGAGCCTTTCCTTGCCACTATGTGTAGTGTATGGCATGTTGGCAATTTTATGTTTGTGGCAATGAATTTTTCCTTTATTATCAGAGTGGATTGTTTTTTTTTAACATTGCGAAATGTTGATTTGATTTCAGGTGCTCTGTCTTAAACCCTCTATGCTCTTAAGCACCAACTTTAGTAGATGTTGAAGGACTAGCATTATCATGACTGGCAACAGCTGCAGCACTAGTACTTGGTTGCTGTTCCTGCTCTTTTATCGACTGCTCATGATCGATATCAACCCACAGCGCATCTAGTGGCATGGCATCTACTAAACATTATTTTTTAACAGTGCACTGCCTACACACACACACAAATTTTAGAAGAAAAAAAACAGATTTATCTTATTTAACAGATGACACAAGTTCACACTGTGACTCACACCGCTTATATTAATGGTGGTACGGCGCCAACTAGACATCATTTTTTAACACAGTGCCCTGCCTGAACACACACAAGTTTTTTTCTTTTTCTTTACACACTATGCTACGACTTACTGCACTTATAGTAATGGTGGCACACTGGCACCTATTGAACGTAATTAGTTGACAGTGTTATTTTTGTTTTCTAACATGGTGCCTGCGCTAAACACAGTTCACAGTTCTGCATCCCACAGGCCTTCAGATTCTGACACCGCCATAGTAGTGCCTACATCACACAGCTCTTCACTGACACAGTCTTCTTAGTGCTGCAGGCAGCCAGCAGCCCTTCACAGTCTGCCCCGGCATTGCTTAGTTGTACCCCACAGCCCTTCTCTGACACTGACTTATACCCCTTTTACACCAGAGCTAAAACCCGGGTTATTGCAGGGTTAACCCGGGTAGCTCCTCGGTTTAAAAGGGGAGAGGGTTGGATTCCCGGGTCGAGTGACCCGGCAATCCAACACAGGTAACTTGCATGGTTTAACACAGGAATAACCCGTGAAACCCTGCAGTGTAAACAGCGTGATCCGGGTCACAGTGACCTGGATCATGTATCATGCCTGCCGATTGGCCGGCTTCAGTTGCGCTTGGAGATGACATCGTCTCCAAGTGTCCACTTCAACGCCAAAAAAGCTGAGTCTCTGCAGACCCGGCTTCGGTGTAAACGGCGCCAAATCCGGAATTACCTGGGTTTTCGCCGGAGAAATTCCAGGTCTGATTCAGACTGGAACCCTATTCCAACCCACGGGTCAGACCCAGAATTTCGGTTTAAAAACGGTATCAGTGTTGCAGCCCACAGCCCTCCTGATTTGTTAAGTGTGTTGCTATAAACGCAGTAAAATGTTTACAGTATATGTGATGTGAGTTTTTATTATTGTTGTACAGCTAATCAGTTTTATGTTTTTTAATGGCATCTTGTGGTACAGTGCAATTGCTATATTTATCATTCTCTGAATCCTAAGTGGCTCTTGAATTTAAATACCCCCATAAAGTGTTACATAAAAGGTCAAATGGTGAACAGAAACCCTTAGCAAGGCAAAAATATATTGATACCATGCACACAATGGACTTAATTAAAGGCTGCAATGCAAAAGAGCTTTGCGTTTTTAATTGAGCACAGAAATGACCAGTTTGGAGCTCAGTCCAAGTAAGACATCTTATACTAACGAAGTCACAAAAAAACAGCAATTTATGCTGCACCGAACCCCGATCTGCTGCATTAACAGATTATTTTTAAATTGGCCCATTGTCTGTTTCTGTGTCCGTACACCTGGAATACACCATGATAGCTGCAATTGCTTGTTGGATAATTTGTCAGTATTAGCCGATTGCAAAAGCCAGACAAAAATCAATGCTAAAACTCTTGACCAAATTTATCATGAAAATCCCACAGGTGGCATCAGGACAATAGTGCATTGTTAACATTCTTCATCTGAGAGACTTTAATAAACAGCTCACTGTGGCTCTGGTGGTTAATTGAGGTCAATTAAGGTTATTATAACTTATAGGTAACGGGTTCAAAACTTGTCTTTCTATATCATCACTGTACATGTATTTTTCCATTTTCTCAAAAGTATTAGATTAAAGGTTCCAGATCTCTGGAAAAATGCCAACAGTTAAAAAACGGGGGTGATGGAATTAACTTTTAGAAAATATCCACTTATAGAGACACTATATATATAGTTGGCAAATATAAATATTAAGGTAGAAATGTAGTGTTATTAAGTGCGTTCTCTTTCCCCAAATTCTGTTTTTCTATCCCAGAACCTTCCTAAATGAGGCAAGATAATCGTCTCCCAATGCAAAAATCTAGTGGCATGCTCAAATAAAAAGATACAAAAAAGCCTGGATATAGAATATTCAACTTTTTATATGCCTTAATAGGCCAATTGGATTGTTTGAATTCAACCAGACAAAAGAGTGCTTGCGTGACATCATTGGGGGCTGGTATGATGTCATTGGGGGCGTAACCAAGTTCAGAATGGTCCTAGATTTGGCAGAGAGTTTACCGACGTATCTCCCCATGTTTGCTCACAGCCCCACTCCAAACTTACTAGTTCCGTTCTCCAGACAAGGTGATTGGTTAAATTCCCTGCATCAATTACCATGACAGCATAATTTTCCACCTCTGTTTTATACTGTATCTAGGAGGGGAATCATCGCTCACTCTATCTTTGGGGAAATTTGTAATCAGCCTTTCCTGATATTTGGAAATCTCATTTATATGGTGTCTAGAAAACGTCTTTTTCTCCCGTCCCTATAGATGCCCCCTACATATTACCTGCAAATCAGTGAGTCCGCAAGTCTTCCTTTATTTTAAAAGCAGCACCCATTTTAACTGCAAAACCAAGCTGGTTTTGCCTTTAAAATGATTGCCGCTTTAAAAATACGGATGACTCACAGGAATTCCCACAGCGGCTGCAGCTCGCAACGAATTACATAAGCCCCCAAGTGTCCAAGGCTAGTGCCCTCTGAAACCATCCTTTTACTAAGTACATAGTGATAGATGCTTTAGTTTGTGGCATTATATAGCCAATGGTGAACATATATTATCGTGATTTTATTTGACATTACAGTAAACTCATCAGATCGCTTAAATTCACATTTTTTTATTTTTATTGACGCCGCACATAGAGACTCAAAAAAAAAAAAAAGTGAATAGTACATTATACAGTACATCAAGCTGTCCCAAATCATCTATAATAATATACTATTTCCAAAGGGAACACCAGTTGTTGGAAAGATACAATGTTTATTTTATTCACATCACTGACTCCCTGCATTTCTTTACAAAGCTATTACAGACTTTCTGGCCGGGGAAAACACTAAACTTTTTTTAAATTAAAGTTGTTGGTAATAAAACGGCAACAAAATCCCTTCTCTGTACAGAACATATTACTGACAATACATAAAGGAAATCTTGTGAAATTATAAACACTTGGAATGGAAGTAGATAGAAATTGCAGCAAATGCTGTATCAGAATATACGGTGATAAACATCAGGAAGAGATGGGGGCATTTCGCACCAAATCACACCTCAATATACTCCGGTAGAGTCTGGTGGCACCACTTGGAAGAATCGTCGGGAGTTGGGGGGTTATTAAAACCGACTCTGCGTTGTGATCCTTCACCCAATATGATCATAACTGCATTGCTAAATAAAAGTATTTATTGAGGGTCACAATCGTCTCTATTAACTGTTGATACTGATTTAAGGACAACGGATCATTTGAGTGTTGGGTTTAAATTTAATCCACATTTAATCAGAATACAGGGCCTGATTCAGACCCGCTGGCGAGCGCTGAGTGCTCGCAAGCGGGTCGATGGTGCCCAAGTGTGCATGCGCATGACGGAGGCGGCTCCGTCGTGCGCATGCGCGGGACCCGAATAACGACGGCCAAGCCGTCGTTATGGGTCTCGCACCAAAGGGGGCGTGCTGTCGATGATGATTGACAGCACGCCCCCTTTGGTGGGCATGCCGGGGGCTTGGCTGCCCAGACAGAGGGGCCGGCCCCACTGACATCACTAGTGGGAGTGCTTTTGGCTCTGATTTGGCTCCGCAGGGTCTCATCGCAAGCCCGATGGTCGCAATTGTCTTGATCATCGCGACCATCATTTTGGCTGCTCGCTATAGCTGTGGGTGGTCACCCACAGCTATGCAAGCGGCCTGGGGGCCGCTCCAAATAGTTAGCGGGCCGGCCCTGATTCAGAGCGAGCGCTCTGTCAGAGCGTCCAGCTCTGAATCAGGGCAACAGTGCACAGAGGGCCTGCTTCAGCTTGGATGGCTATTGTGATCGCAGCTGCGATAATGCACGCAGTTCCACTGCGATAGTATGCTAATTCATTGTTATCGCTATGCCACAGCAGCACTACATAAGGATGCCCACTTTACCTTATACACATCCGTAATGTTTAGCAAGACTGCAAAATCATCGGTACAATCAAGTACCAACCGCAGCCTTACACACACTTGCATAAGCTCTGACCTTACTCAGAAATTGCTAACTTCAGCGCACGCTATGAGGCCTCAGACTGCATATGGTATCGCAGTGCATAATTTATGCATGCCCCTGCAACAGCATTTAAACGCGCTGGCACGCCTGCGTTTTGCTGTCCACCCACCCATCACACACCCACAAACGGCACTTCCTGTCAATCACTCTGCGATGGGTCTGCATAGTCACTGCAATCGCAGTCCCGATCGCAGTGACCGCCTTGCGCAGTTTGATGCATGTGCAGTACGCAAAAATTGGCCAATTGCGTGCTTATTAGCAACTGCGATCCTTGCTGAATCAGGCACAGAGTGGCAATAAAGTATTTGGTTGCGAGCCTTATACACTGCAGGGAGACAGTAAGACGCAGTCGTGAATGAAGGGAATGTACAGTACAGGGGAATAACTCAATATTTATTACTGTATAATAATATTAGCTACAGAAATGAAAAAAAATTATGTGCAGTAGACCATCAAATATTGGGCCTCATTCAGACCCGCTCCCAAGCGCTATGCGCTCGCAAGCGGGTCGATGGTGGGGCACTGCGCACACGCCACGCGTGCGCAAGCCCCGTAGCGTTTGAGATATTCACTCGCTCCGGGGCTTGCTACAAATTGGGCGGCTGTCGATGTTGATCGACAGCTCGCCCCGTTTTGTGGGAGGGGGGGTGGCTGGCCAAACGGAGGCATTCCCGAAGGAAAGCCTGCCGTTTGAGGGCGGCCCTACTGACATCATTCGTGATGTCAGTAGTGAGCTTCCTGCTCTATTAGAGCAAGAAGCTCACTGGGGCTTGCGGCAGACGAGACCCTACCACAAGGGTCTCGTTGCAAGCCTGATGGTCGCGATAGTCTTGACCATCGCGACCATCAACCTGGCCACTCGCTAAAGCTGTGGGTGGTTACCCACAACATAGCGAGCGGCCAGGTGGCCGGCGCTTTACTGAGAAGCGGCCGCCCTCATTCCGAGCGAGCGCTCGCATTTTGCGAGCATCTCTGAATGAGGTCCAAGGTCTTTTGTATCACATTTCATGTCTTCCTTTTGGACTCAAATTCCATCGAACTCAGCATCAGCCCTAGAAATGTTTTTAGATGCTGCTCGCAACCATTGCGACCATCACCTGGCCGCTTGCAAAAGCTGTGGGTGGTCACCCACAGCTTAGCAAGCGGCCAGGAGGCCGGTTTAAAAAAAAAAAGCGTCTGCCCTGATTCAGAGCGAGCGCTCGTTTTTTGTTAGCCCCTCTGAATCAGGGCCTTTGTCTGTAGTTGGTCAGAAATGTGTTAATCAATACTTGCTTGCATGTAGCTATAGTTGCCGACCAGTATGGCTACTGCTGGCGACCAATAAAATGGTAAGAGTGGTCATGTAGTAGTCACATGCAAACGACAGATTTAGAAAAAAATATATATATTTCTAACCAGGCAATAAGGTCAGGGCAGGCAAGACAGAGTCAAGAATAAAGTGAAAGTCAGCAACAGTATTCAAATAAGCAATAACACCTAGGACATACAGTACAACCTATGACAGGTGTCGTGCCGGGACTGGACTCTTCTGATCATGCAAAATCTGACATAGGAAAGCCTAGATAATGGCACAGTAGCTTTAATAGGATGGAATATTAATGTAGACACTTAAAATGTCGACTTTGTTGAAATGGTGACGTGCAGAATGTCGACATGTTCACCATATCAGCATGTGAAGGTTAGGCTATGGTAGGGGAGAGAGGGTTGGGCTATGGGAGGGGATGGTTATGGTTAGGCTATGGTAGGGGAATGTTGGGCTGTGGGAGGGGAGGGGAGAATTAGGCTGTGGGAGGTGAGAGTTAGCAGCGCCGTATCTGGACGGCAGTGCGCCCTGTGCTGCACTGCTACCCCTCTCGCTCCCCCTCCCCCCCTCACCCTGAGCATATTCCATTACCGCCAGGAGGTGGGTGGCTCCTGCACTGCTGCGAGCACCGAGCAGCAGTGCAGGAGGTCTCTTTATGGAGACCTCCTGAGCCGGGCACTTTGCGGCCGGTGACCTTGGAGGCACCGGCCGCACTGCCCTGCCTACAACCCTGAGGGTTAGGGCTAGGGTAGGGTTAGGGTATGACAGTGGTGCAAGTAAAATTAATTTCTTACCAGTACTCTGTGCATGCAAAATGGGCATGACCACGCCTCACGAATTGGGCATGACCTTGTGGCAAGAGGGTGTATTCACATGACATGCAACCATTTCAAAGCACTCTGGGGCAACCCAGCACATGGGAGCTGCTAGGCTGCCCCTGGTCACAAACGGGCCGACCCATGCGCCGGGGTCCATCTTTCCGCCAAGCACTGTGAGTCGCTTGGTGGCACAGGCTAGCAGTTAATGGCAGCAGTAAGGTGGTCAGGTGGTACGGCATACCGGCTACTAATATATTTATGATATGCCATACCGGCCTATGCCACCTTACTTGCACCACTGGGCTACGGGAAGGAGGTTAGGATTAGGCACTAGGGGCAGGGTTAGATTTAGGCTATTGGAGGGAGTTTAGGGTTAGGCACTAGGGGCAGGGTTAGAGTTAAGCTATGGGTGTGGAGGTTAGGGTTAGACACTGGGGGGAGAGTTATAGTTAAGCTATGGGTGGGGAGTTTAGGGTTAGGCACTAGGGGGAGGGTTAGAGTTAGGCTATGGGAGGGAAGTTAGGATAGGCACTAGGGGGAGGGTTAGGGTTAGGCTATGGGTGGGAAGGCTAGGGTTAAGCGCTATGGGCAGGATTACAGATAGGCTATGGGTGGGCAGGTTAGGCACTAGGGGGAGGGTTAGAGTTCTGCTGTGAGTGGGGAGGTTAGGGTTAGGCACTAGGGGGCAGCACAGATGGTGTAATGGTTAGCGTTACTGCCTCACAGCAATAAGGTCATGGGTTCAATTCCCACCATGACCCTATCTGTGTGGAGTTTGTATATTCTCCCTGTGTTTGCGTGGGTTTCCTTCGGGTACTCCGGTTTCCTCCCACATTCCAAAAATATACTGATAGGTCAATTGGCTCCCAACAAAATGTACCCAAGTGTGTGTGGGCATGTGATAGGGAACATAGATTGTAAGCTCCACTGGGGCAGGGACTGATGTGAATTGCCAAATATTCTCTGGAAAGCGCTGCGGAATATGTGTGCGCTATATAAATGACTGATAATAATAATAATATTAATAATAATAGGGGGAGGGATAGGATTAGGCTATGGGAGGGAGGTTAGGGTTAGGTTAGGTTCCAGGGGGAGGGTTACAGTTCAGGCTCTGATAGAGCCAAAAGCACTCCTGGGCTTGTGGCAGCGAGACCCTAACGCAGGGTCTCATCGCAAGCCCAATGGTCGTGATGGTCTTGACCATCGCGACCATCATCGTGACCACCCACAGCTATAGCGAGCGGCCAGGAGGCAGCTCCAAAATTAAGGATTAAGAGCGTCCAGCTGTGAATCAGGGCCTTAAATGTTTGAGCATCTCAATATAAAATTATTTAACAAAACTCCTGACTTGTTACTCGTGACAGCATAAACATATCTCAAGTGCTATCACTCATAGTGCCAACAGTGCCCAAACTGACTACAGACCAGATACTTTCCCAACCACACCTGCCATGTACATTGGACATGAGTGGACGGAAGGTGCAGAAAAAACTTTTTATTCAGTTGTTGCGATACATAGAGGTACATTACTAGTAGGGGTGAGCGGGTTCGGATTTCTGAAATACAAACCCCCCGAGCCCCCCCGATCCGAGGCCGATCCGAGTCAGGCTCGACTTTTCCCACCTGACTCGGATCTGAAATCGAGGCAAAACGTCATCATCCCGCCTTCCGGGTCTCGCGGGTTTTTAATCCTATATAAGGTACACGCGTTGGCGCCATTTTCTCAGTCGGCTGTGGACAGTGAAGAGGGAGGGTGGGAGTTAGGGCTGGCTGGGCTGTGTAGTGTAGTGTAGTGCAGTGTAGTGTTGTGCTGTGCTGTGCTGCGCTGCTGTTGTCCATAGGGGCTGTGTCCACTACTTCAAAGTCCATAGGGGCGGCTGGACTGTGTTGTGCAGTCAGTTGTCCATAGGGGCTGTATCCACTCCAAAGTCCTGTGCAGTGTCCCAGTCCTAAAGGTCTGCTGTAGTGTTGTCCAGGGGGTGCTCTGTCCATCAGGGGTGCTCCCCCCAAGTGCAAAAAAAATAAATATTTTTTCTGTGTTTGTGAATTGTGTGCACTGTGGCTGCACGTGCATCAACAAAGGAGCAGCGCCAAGCGTGCGCCTGTGTCCCATAAGTAAAAGTCCGGCTGGCTTGTCCATTAAAGGGTGCTGTAACCCCCAAAGGGCACTCCAAACAAAATAAAAAAATATATTTTTTTGTGTTTGTGAATTGTGTGCGCAGTAGCCGCACGTGCATCAACAAAGTAGTGCCAAGCGTGCGCCTGTGTCCCATAAATAAAGGGCCGGCTGGATTGACCGCTAAAGGGTGCTGTAACCCCCAAAGGGCATGCCAAACAAAATAAAAAAATATTTTCTGTGTTTGTGAATTGTGTGGGCTGTAGCTGCACGTGCATCAACAAAGTAGCAGCGCCAAGCGTGCGTCTGTGTCCCATAAGTAAAGGGCCGGCTGGTTCATTTCTTAAAGGGTTTTGTATCCCACAAAGTGCACTACTCTCCAGCAAAAATAAAAAATTATCTTCTGTGTTTGTGTGCGCCTTAGACGCACGTATATATCAAATCAATATAACATAAATGGAGGACCAAACTTTCTCCGATTAAAATAAAATAGGGAAAGATCAAGAACCACTTCCTCCTAGTGCTGAAGCTGCTGCCACTAGTCATGACATAGATGATAACATGCCATCAACGTCGTCTACCAAGGCCGATGCCCAATGTCATAGTAGAGGGCACATACAATCCCAAATGACAAAGTTCAGGAAAATGACCTTAAAAAAAAACATTTAAATCATCTGAAGAGAAACGTAAACTTGCCAATATGCAATTTATGACACGGAGTGGCAAGGAACGGCTAAGGTCTTTCCCTATGTTGATGACTAGTGGTTCAGCTTCACATTACGATGGAAGCCCTCCTCCCGCTAAAAAAATCAAATGAGTTAAGCTGGCAAAAGCACAGTGAATAACTGTGCGTTCTAAGAAGATATCACAAATCCCCAAGGAGAGTCCAAGTGTGGTGGCGGTTGCGATGCCTGACCTTCCCAGCACTGGACGGGAAGAGGTGGCTCTTTCCACCATTTGCTCGCCCCCTGCAAGTGCTGAAAGAAGCACCCACAGTCCACTTGCTGATATGCAAATTGAAGATGTCACTGTTGAAGTTCAACAGGATGAGGATACTGGTGTAGCTGGCGCTGAGGAGGAAGTTGGCGAGGAGGATTCTGATGGTGATGTGGTTTGTTTAAATCAGGCTCCGGGGGAGACAGTTGTTGTCCGTGGGATGAAAAAGCCCATCATGCCTGGGCAGAAGACCAAACATTCCACCACTTTGGTCTGGCAATATTTCTATCCAAATCCGGACAACAACTGTCTTGCCATGTACCATATATAAAGGTGAAATAAGTAGGGCTAGGGACGTTAACCACCTAGGAACATCCTCCCTTATACGGCACCTGCAGCGCGTTCATAAAAAGTTACTGTCAAGTTCAGAAACTTTGGTTAAGACCGTAAGCAGTCCAGGGACACCTAAATCCCTTTTTCCTGTTTTATCCAAGGAATCGGTGGATGAGGAGGATGAGGACGACATCTTGCCTCCGTAGAGCCAGTTTGTGCAGGGACAGATTAATTGCCAGCTTGTTCTGTGGGGGCCCAAACGAACCAATCATTTCAGCCACAGTCATGTGGCAGACCCTGGCGCTGAAATGATTGGTTTGTTAAAGTGTCCATGTCCTATTTATACAACATAAGGGTGGGTGGGAGGGCCCAAGGACAATTCCATCTTGCACCTCTTTTTTATCTTTGCATTATGTACTGTTTGGGGCCTAGTTTTTCAAACTGCCATCCTGTCTGCCACTGCAGTGTCACTCCTAGATTGGGCCACGTGTTTGTGCCGCCCACTTGTGTCGCTTAGCATAGTCATCCAGCTACCTCGGTGCAACCTTTTGGCCATAAAAACAATATTGTGAGGTGTGAGGTGTGAGGTGTGAGGTGTTCAGAATAGACTGTAAATGAGTGGAAATGAAGGTTATTGACGTTAATAATAGTATAGGAGCAGAAGAACCCACAAATTCTGTGATTTTAGCAGTTTTTATGCTTTTTTTCAAAAAAATACAGATCCAAAACACAAAACCCAGAACCCAAAACACGGAAGGGTGGTTTTGGCAAAACCAATCCAGATCCAAAACACGAAGAAAGATCCAGATCCAAAACCAAAACACAAAACACGAAAAGTGGCCGGTGCACACCCCTAATTACTAGGCATGACTTTACAAAGCCACTTCAGAAAATGGAGGGACTTTGAAAAGAGGGCCTGATTCAGAGGCGTTCACAAAATGCGAGCGCTCGCTATGAATCAGGGCGGGCACTTGGTTTTTAAGTTGCGGCCTCTTGGCCGCTCACATAGCTGTGAGTTACAACCCATAGCTTATGCGAGCGGCCATGATGATGGTCGCAATGATCAAGACCATCGCGGACATCGGGCATGCAACGAGACCCTTGTGGTAGGGTCTCGTGGCCGCAAGCCCCAGAGAGCTTTCGGCTCTAGCAGAGCCGGAAGCTCTCTCACTGACATCACTGGTGATGTCAGTGAGGCCGCCCACAAACGGCAGGCGTTCGCTTGGGAACGCCTCCGTTTGTGAAGCCACCCCCTGGCCATGCCTACAAAAGGGGTTGAGCTGTCGATCAACATCGACAGCCGCCCCTTTTGTAGTGAGTCCCTGAGCGAGCGCTTTTTGCGCTCGCTCCGGGGCTCGTGCATGCGCAGTGTGCATGACGGGTGTGCGCACTGGCCCACCATTGACCCGGTTGCGAGCGCACAGCGCTTGCGACCGGGTCTGAATCAGGCCCTCAGCCCCTTGGTAAATGGACCTTATCAGAGTGAAAATTTATTTAAAAGCAATGCCCCATTGATATTACCTATTTTCGGATTGTACTGAAAAGTGAGGATTGCCGGCTTTGGAATCAATGAATGTCATTATAGTGTTTATAGGGTCTGTGTACTAAGGGCCTCATTCAGCACGCACCCGCAAGCTGCAAAATTATGCAAATGAATGTGGTCACAGTGTGGTCACAGCACTATACCAAGACGCCAAACACTGTATAAAGCCGCCCATTTCCAATTACATACATCCGCAAGTCAGCAAAACCATAGGTAACATTGAGTAACATCGGATCCATATGGACAGTTGTGGTTGAGCCTCCCCTTCAAAACTTCCTGTCACCATCTAGACCTCTGGCTGCATATGCAATCGCAGGGGCTTAATTATGCACGCCCCCTGTAACTGCGTATGCAGGGGCGGATTGGGAATTGAAAGTGGCCCTGGAAAAATCTGAAAAAGAGGCCTGCGTGGGCGTGGCCTCACGGAAAGGGGTGTGGCCTCACATGATATGCCATGCCCGCAAGCCACTCCCTGCCATTTTCGTCATGCTGGGGGCATACTCACCGCTCGAGGAGCTGATGTGCATGCCCACAGCCCCTCTTTCAAGTGAATAAACACAGCATGTGAATGACAATTTTCTTACCTATATGATTTCTCTGCAATGGGGAACCTCTGGAGAAATTGATCCTGGACAGGCCGTGTCTTAAGTCGGTAGTCACTATTCATGCAGGAGATCACATGGTCTGGAAACCACCTGTTTGTGTAGCAATAAAGCCAATGTCACCATCATGCAACAGTAGTTCAACTAGATAATACTTAATGGCCTATTCATCATCACTTAATTTCTACAAAAGCAAGTGAAAATTAACATGTTCACCTGCAATTGTAGAAATTAAGTTATCAGGCCATTCATCAAGAAGGTACAGCAGGAGATATCAGGCCATCCTCTTGCGGAATGGCCCGCTGACCCCATACAATAGTATGGCGACAGAATTTATCAAGCTCCGAAAATGCAATAATTTCGGAGCTTGACTGCAGGGAAACAGGTCCGGGTTGTGAAGAGGGGTCCTTTTGGATCCCTCCCCCCCTGTCCGGCTCCTTCTGCCGGACGTCAGGGCTCTTGTGCGCATGCGTGACATGTAGGTCACTCATGTGCACTTCGGGGAGACAGCTGATTTTTGGATCAGCTGTCTTCGTACCAGAGCAATGATGAATTGCTCTGGTGCTCGCAGCAAGATGGAATGTTAATTATCCGGGTCCGTTCGGACCCTGATAATTATCATAATGAATAGGCCCCGTAGTAACAGAAGTTTTTGGGCAGGACAAATGTGAGTTTCCCTTATCAAACAAATTAATATTAATAAAATATATTTGTTAATTTGGTACCATTTGCATCAGTGATATGGTTTCATTTGAATTGTTGTCTTACTGAAGATTACTGTCCGTCCCCCAGTCTTTTCTTCTAATAATACCAGCAGTCCTATCGTCCTCTGTGTGTCTCTTGCACAATCGCCTTGGTGTCTCCAGCCCATCCCCCTGTGTGTCTCTAGTCTATAGTGTCAGCCCTCCTCTGTGTGTCTCTAGTCTATAGTGTGAGCCCCCCCTCTGTGTGTTTCTAGTCTATAGTGTCAGCCCCCCCCCTCTGTGTGTCTCTAGTCTATAGCGTCAGCCCTCCCCTCTGTGTGTTTCTAGTTTATAGTGTCAGCCCTCCCCTCTGTGTGTTTCTAGTCTATAGCGTCAGCCCTCCCCTCTGTGTGTTTCTAGTCTATAGCGTCAGCCCTCCCCTCTGTGTGTTTCTAGTCTATAGCGTCAGCCCTCCCCTCTGTGTGTTTCTAGTCTATAGCGTCAGCCCTCCCCTCTGTGTGTTTCTAGTCTATAGCGTCAGCCCTCCCCTCTGTGTGTTTCTAGTCTATAGCGTCAGCTCGCCATCTGTGGATCTCCATAATCTCAGCCCATCCCTCCCTGTGTGTTTTCCTCACTTACCTGAATCTTCTCTTCCTCCTAATGGTGGTTGAAGGCTCCTCACTGACAGCCTCTCTTCTTAAGCGTGCTCAGCGCTGATGTCACACGTGCAGAGTAGGGGAATAACATGATCCCAGCCCCTGCCCTCCCAGGTAGCAGCCCCCTTACTCAATGTCCCCAAGTCGCAGCCCCCTTATACAGTGTCCCCAAGTAGCAGCCCCCTTATACAGTGTGCCCAAGTAGCAGCCCCCTTATACAGTGTCCCCAGGTAGCAGCCCCTTTTATACAGTGCCCCCAAGTAGCAGCCCCCTTATACAGTGTCCCCAAGTAGCAGCCCCCTTATACAGTGTCCCCAGGTAGCAGCCCCCTTTATACAGTGCCCCCAGGTAGCAGCTGACAGGCAGCAGCACACAATAAGTGGGCGGGACTTTTGGAAATTGGGCCTGCGTGTACGGGGGCGGGGGAGTTATCGCCCTTATCGCCCCCCCCCCCTTTGGATCCACCGGTTCTGACGCCGCTGTCATCCGCAGCCCCATTGCCCGCCCCTGCTGCAGCTACAAAGATTGTCTCCTCTCCGCTCTGCACTCTCTCCCCAGGCTGTGAAATTAAACTTGACACTTCACAGCCTGGGGAGGGAAGAGTGGAGAGGAGACAATCAAGCTAAAAGATTGCCTGCGCGGCCCCCCCACCTCCGCTGCAGCTTACCGGCTCCCTCCCTTGATATCCCGCCGCTGGTCGTGGGTCCACGCGACCTTCCTCCTCTCTTGGATCTTCCACGGCGTGTGACGCCGACAGTATATTGGGCGGGTTTAAATAGGGTGCCGCTGGCCTCTCTTCTCGTGCGAGAGAGAGGCTAAGGCAGGGGCCAAACAAAGCTGACAGGCAGCCGGGTGCCTGTGAAAGCCCGGCGGCCAGCGGCGGCGGGTGACGTAAATAAGGGGGCGGGGCCTCACAGAAAAGCAGCCCCGCAACCATTCGGCCCACCGGGATTCTTCCCGCCAAAAATACCTGCCAATCCGCCCCTGTGCGTATGTACTATAATCATCATCCTGATTTATTATACAGTAGCTGTTATTGGTGGTTTACGTTTGAATGGTCTTTGGGTTATAGAGCTTTGCCTTGGATGACACATAAAAATACTCTATCTCATTATCAAGCAGGGTATGAATTTAAAAGTGTTACTATTGTTACTTATCACTATCATTATTTTCCTCTGTTTACAAAGCTCCATCTCTTTCTACGCAGCTGTAAAACAGACGTCAGTATTCCATTATGACCAAAATTAAAAATCGCTTAAAACATTTCACATTTTATACAGTGAATATGATCTTCCCCCGAGTAATGCCGACCACATAATGGGCCTCATTCAGACCCGCTCGCAAGCGGGTCGATGGTGGGGCACTGCGTACGTGCGGCATGCGCGATGCACATGCATGAACCCCGGAGTGAGTGAGAAATTCACTCGCTCTGGGCTCGCTTCAAAGGGGGTGGCTGTCGATGTTGATTGACAGCTCGCCCTATTTTGTAGGCGGGGAGGGGGGTGGCTGGCCAAACGGAGGCGTTCCCGAAGGAACGACTGCCGTTTGAGGATAGCCCTTCTTACATCACTTATGATGTCAGTAGTGAGCTTCCTGCTCTATTAGGGGCACTGGGGCTTGCAGCAGACTAGACCCTACCACAAGGGTCTCGTCGCGACCATTGCGACCATCACCTGGACGCTCGCAAAAAGCTGTGGGTGGTCACCCACAGCCTAGCGAGCAGCCAAGAGGCCGTTTTTTTTTTTTTTTAAAAAGCGGCTGCCCTAATTCAGAGCGAGCGCTCGCTTTTTGCGGCTCTGAATCAGGGCCAAAGTCTGATCTCCCAGCTTGCAACCAAGTACTGTACAACAAGTTTTTTGACCACAGTTTCTCACTTCCTAGCCCCTTAGTTGACTTTCCTTCTTCTCCAGTAGGTCCAACCAATGCAGTGTGCAATAACTGATATCAGGAGGAAGATGGAAGATCTGGGTGACATGCCAATCACCTGCACTTCCTCCTGCAACACTGCAGTAGATAACGTAAGCAATGAACACTTGGCAATTTTTTCTTATGGCCACTACAGAAAATCCTGGAGGATGACATCAAGGTTGGAGGTGCAAGGGTGTCGGGATGCAAATTCTGTCACATTGCTTCACAAAGGGCAGGACCTAAGGCTGGTTTACTCTCCTGAGAGTCTGGGACAGCTCCCCAAAATTCATTAGTCTCTCGGACATTCTAAAACGGTAATGCAGTATTGAGTAAACTAGGGACATGAGAGAGAGAGGAAGTATTTTAATTTATCAATGAGTTATATTCTTGTTATCACTCATTAATAATCTTAAATGGTGCTCCATCCAGTCAGCTCCAGTCATGTGTTTGAAAAATTACATTTAGGGGTGGATTGGTTGGAACACCAGTTAAGATTAGTAATAGCGTTCCCGCTAGGCTGTTTTAGTGGGGCGCGGCACCCTGCCCTCCTTCTGGAGGGCAAAAAGCGCCCTGCCCTCACAGCCTGTGGGTGCCGTCTTCACCCGCAGGACACAGTGTCCCACGGGTGGATAAATGTGCGGTGACCCGGTCACCGCCGGAGAATAGACGCCGGACGCATGCGCCCAGCATCTATTCTCCCTATCTGCAGCGCTTGGGGGCTGCCCGACGTGTCCGTAAGTGCCGGGCACGCCCCCAAGTATGACGAAAAGGTGATGCGTCTTATAGACATGCCCCCTTTTCATGGTCACGCCCCATTTTCGGGCGCGCGCGCCTTCAGCCGCGCACATAGTTGCCCTCTCTAGCTCCAGCGCCCTGCCTGCCGCCGGAGCTAGAGTGAACACTGAATAATGAGTGATAACAACAATATCACTCACTGATAAATGAGGCCGGTGAGTCATCCTGCACTTGTCACTGTGATCAGTTATTGTAGGGTGCTGGCACCTGGAGCAGTAAGGGAGATTGGAGTGACTGCTTCTGGTACAGGAACCAGTATTGGTCAGCATAATTACCACAGCAGGAAACAGAAGCGTTAGGAGCTACGGTGGGCAGCACCAGTGGCAAACGCAGGATTTTGAAAGGGGGGTTTCCAAATAATTGGTTACAGAACTAATTAAATCTACTAGTCAAATAACTCTGGCGCTTATCAATATTTAAACTTAGTAAAAAATTGTTACCAATATAACCAATAAATATTCCAAGCTGCAGAAACCTTAGTGAGCTTGTGAATGCTCATCAAATAATAACAACAGGGCTCTGCGCTAATAGAAAAACGTGTTTTTATCTGAAATGGCAGAAAAAAAATATGGTCAGGAATCGATCATAAAAAAAATATAAACGTTTAATTCGTTATCACTGTTATAACAATTATTTAAGAATATTGCACATTATGTATTTAAAACATTGTTAAATCTCCAATTGTTATTTATCAATCAACTGAAATGCATTATAAAAAATATATATTGAATCAATGGAACTCTTGGTTCTAGGGGTCTAATTCAATTATTCAGGCATGGCCGTAACTAGGGGTGTGCAAGCGGTGAGGCTGCACAGAGTTCAGCGCTCTGTGGGTGGTACCGCCTCTCACCAACAGCTCCTACATCTGGCTAGCAGGGTGCCTGTAATGGCACCCTGCTGCCAGAATCTCTGCAGCAGTGCCACCTGCAGCTCCAGATGGTCACAATGCTGCCCTTACAGCATCCCGGAGCATTCTAAGGTTGCTCTGGGCATTGCTGTAATTACCCGCTCCAGGAGCCGGATGCAGGCCACGCCCCCTCTTTGTGATGTCATGCGGAGGGGACGTGGCCTGCACTGGGAGCGTTAGCTATGGCACTGTATTCAGGTATATCATTACAAGAAGCAGATGTTTTTTCTGGCTCCAGGTTTGTCATGGTTAATATGCTGATGAATTGCAACCGACAAGTAATTTCCCCATGCAAACAATCTCTGCAGTTTATCATTCCATTCACCGAAGCAACAATAGGAGAGGAAGCAAGTTATATATTGTGATAACTACCCATTGAGTATCATAAGTAAATGTACAAACAAGGCGGAGGGAAGGCATCCTCTCCCGTCGTCTGATAAGGCGCTGGCATGATGAGATTTTGTTTGGTGACATTAGGTAATTTCACTGGTTCATTGAAGCGAGACAACTAAGCCGCTGTAACAATGCCTCTACATGGCCGTACAATGTGCTATGTGCTCCTTGCTTTGGTAACAAGACTTTCCCTGTGTTATCAGCTGCAAGCAGCTCAATAGTGCAATAAAGTCAATCAGTGATAGAGGTAAGTGCCATCTGCTAAATGATTTGTTAGAATGAGTGCCTGCTACACTGCCGGCATATTAAGCAGAGTCCTCCTATAATAGTAGCCATTATAATACAGGAAATAATATGCAGCCAAAGTATCCACGTATTCACACAGAATGCTGTCAGTGCAGCGCTGCCCCAGGCTTTAATGGGGTGAAATGCATAAAGGTTACAGATATCAGAGGAAAAGGAGGAATATTATTTGGGGTTTCAAAAATTCCAGCTTTATTTAAGCAAAGAAAAAAAAAAACATTGAATTATTTCCTGCACATATATAAATGTGAGGCTAAAGCCATACACGTGCCTGATGTATCCATGTATCCACTAGCCCCGGGAACACTGCTAAAATTGTTCTAATTTTAACTATGTTCATTGTAAGTCTCATAGTAGTGCACTAGTTATTTTTATGTTTCACAGTATTGCCCTAATTCATTTTATGAACCATAATACTGCCCTATTTAATGTTGTGCCCCACAGTAGTGCCCTAGTTAGTTTTATGAACCATAATACTGCCCAAATTAATGTTGTGCCCCATAGTAGTGCCCTAGTAAGTTTTATTAACCATAATACTGCCCTATTTAATGTTGTGCCCCATAGTAGTGCCCTAGTAAGTTTTATGAACAACAAGAATGCCCTATTTAATGTTGTGCCCCATAGTAGTGCCCTAGTAAGTTTTATGAACCATAATACTGCCCTATTTAATGTTGTGCCCCATAGTAGTGCCGTAGAAAGTTTTATGAACCATAATACTGCCCTATTTAATGTTGTGCCCCATAGTAGTGCCCTAGTAAATTTATGAACAATAATAATGCCCTATTTAATGTTGTGCCCCATAGTAGTGCCCTAGTAAGTTTTATGAACAATAATACTGCCCTATTTAATGTTGTGCCCCATAGTAGTGCCCTAGTAAATTTATGAACAATAATAATGCCCTATTTAATGTTGTGCCCCATAGTAGTGCCCTAGTAAGTTTTATGAACCATAATACTTCCCTATTTAATGTTGTGCCCCATAGTAGTGCCCTAGTAAGTTTTATGAACCATAATAATGCCCTATTTAATGTTGTGCCCCATAGTAGTGCCCTAGTAAGTTTTATGAACCATAATAATGCCCTATTTAATGTTGTGCCCCATAGTAGTGCCCTAGTAAGTTTTATGAACCATAATAATGCCCTATTTAATGTTGTGCCCCATAGTAGTGCCCTAGTTATTTTTATGAACAATAATAATGCCCTATTTAATGTTGTGCCCCATAGTAGTGCCCTAGTAAGTTTTATGAACCATAATACTGCCCTATTTAATGTTGTGCCCCATAGTAGTGCCCTAGTAAGTTTTATGAACCATAATACTGCCCTATTTAATGTTGTGCCCCATAGTAGTGCCCTAGTAAGTTTTATGAACAATAATAATGCCCTATTTAATGTTGTGCCCCATAGTAGTGCCCTAGTAAGTTTTATGAACAATAATAATGCCCTATTTAATGTTGTGCCCCATAGTAGTGCCCTAGTTAGTTTTATGAACCATAATACTGCACTAGTTAATGTTGTGCCCCCTTGTAGTGCCCTAGTTCATTTTATAACCCATAGTTGTGCCATAGTTCACATTATAGTATACAGTGCCCCCAGTTCACATTATGCCACATTGTAGTGCCCCCAGTTCATGATGGATCACATTGTAGTCCTGCCAGTATGCATTATGCCACACAGTGTCCACAGTACATAATATGTCACATTAAAGTGGCTCCTGTTCATATTATGCCATATAGTAGTGTTGTTAGTTCATGTAATGCCACATGGTCCTCATTTATTATTCTGCAATATTACACTGCTTCCAGTATCTTTCTCATATCTATCTATCTATCTATCTATCTATCTAGATACAATAACAATAATAATGCCCTATTTAATGTTGTGCCCCAAAGTAGTGCCCTAGTTATTTTTATGAACAATAATAATGCCCTATTTAATGTTGTGCCCCATAGTAGTGCCCTAGTAAGTTTTATGAACCATAATACTGCCCTATTTAATGTTGTGCCCCATAGTAGTGCCCTAGTAAGTTTTATGAACCATAATACTGCCCTATTTAATGTTGTGCCCCATAGTAGTGCCCTAGTTATTTTATGAACAATAATAATGCCCTATTTAATGTTGTGCCCCATAGTAGTGCTCTAGTTAGTTTTATGAACCATAATAATGTCCTATTTAATGTTGTGCCCCCTTGTAGTGCCCTAGTTCATTTTATAACCCATAGTTGTGCCATAGTTCACATTATAGTATACAGTGCCCCCAGTTCACATTATGCCACATTGTAGTGCCCCCAGTTCATGATGGGTCACATTGTAGTCCTGCCAGTATACATTATGCCACACAGTGTCCACAGTACATAATATGTCACATTAAAGTGGCTCCTGTTCATATTATGCCATATAGTAGTGTTGTTAGCTCATGTAATGCCACATTGTAGGTCCTCATTTATTATTCTGCAATATTAAACTACTTCCAGTATCTATCTCATATCTATCTATCTATCTATCTATCTATCTAATATCTATCTATCTATCTATCTATCTATCTATCTATCTATCTATCTCATATCTGTCTATCTCCTATCTATCTATCTATCTATCTATCTATCTATCTATCTCATATCTATCTATCTAATATTTATCTATCTATCACTCCATATCCAATGTATGTGAGATATAAGTGGATGCAGAAGTTTTAATCTTTGTGAAGTGTACAGAAAGCATTTATTAGAGGTTACTGTAGATGACCTGATTATAGATTGTATGGAATTCTCAACTGCAGTCTGAAAAATATGCAGTAAAAAATTTCTACCTGTTTTCTCATTTATTTCAACCTCAATCATTTCTTTTTGTTCTGATTTGTGGAAATAGAGCTATGTACACATTTTAGGACACTGAAAAGTTGAAAGAGACTTTTATTAAATTATACTAGTTGAAATTGTCGACTCCCCACTCTTAAATTCAATCCCAGTGGCAGAGCCATACTTGAGTGTAGCCAAATGTTGTTTGGTGCAGTCCCCTAACATACACCGTTATACACCTCTGTACGGTCCTATGCTGTCCTCTTCCTGCTGCAGGTAACGCCCATTCTAACCTACCTGGCCATTTAGGGACAACTATCTTTTTTTGGAAAACCGATTTGGTTTAAGTTTCCTCATTGGCTAGTAACATATTTAGGCCCCTTTAGGATAGGATTAGAACATTTTGCCAAAATTGTATTTTATAAACATTGTATTAAATTCTGTATATTCATTAGAATAAATCAGCTTATTACTCTCATTTCAAATACTCTGCTAGATAAATGACAGTTAGAAGTTGTTTGGTTGCTCTGGGCAACTTCTTCACTTTCCCTCTCTCTAGGGTTTGATACATGTCCCCCCAGATCTGTAAAAGCAAAAAATAATAGTGACTTCTCTTGTGAATATGTTAACAGAAATAAAATATTGTGCGCACTGTGGGCCTGATTCAGACCCATTCGCTATATGCATACGCTCGCAAGCGGCCCGATGTTCTGCATACGTGCATGCGTACGCCTCATTCTGCGTGTGCGCGAACTACTCACTGCGAACGCATACCGCTCGCTCGCCCTGCAAAGACAGCCCAGTGTAATGAGTGACAGGAGAGGCCGTTTGTGGGTGGTAACAGGGGCTGTCCTGTAATAACAGGGGGTTGGAGATGTGAACGCAAGCGTACCTGAGTGTTTAAACGCCATTTCAGAGGCGTGCATAATTAACAGGCAGTGTCATAGTACACGTCACTTGGCTTTTTTTTACACTGAAATGTTCGCAGAGCTTGCGGTAGGGTAAGGCTACCATAAGCACTGCATTCGCATCCGATGGTCCTCGATGTACCAATGTTTTAATACACTTCCTGGAGATGACGTGTGCCAGTGGGCAACTCTACATACTCTAAGGGGTGTCTGCATACGCTGAGCGATCGCTCGCACAGTAAAAGTAGGTGTGCTTATGCCTTGGCGAGCGATCGCAACCCATGACATCAATTTAGAAAATTTGCATACACTCAGCGCGAGCGTATGCATCTAGCGACCGGGTCTGAATCAGGCACTGTGTACAAATATCCAGAAAAATAGAATGAAATTCCACAACAACAATATGTATATGCAATAAACGTAAACAACAGCTGATAATGTCAGTCTTCCAGGGTTCCAAAGCCTTAACAGAAATACCATATTGATTGATGCATTTCACTAGCAGAATGTTACATCACCAGGTAATTTGCCAAATGGAGAAGTCCTGACTTTCCCTTGTTGTCCCCACCTTTATCAGGGGTTCCAGCTGTGCCCATGCATTCTGCTATCCTGGCCGTAAAGTGTTAATTATGGAGCTAATTATTACAACGCTTTTGTAAGGTTCCTTCTTTGAGGTGGCGCAGACGGCCCCATCTAATAATAACGGTCCTTCCAGCTTTGATCTGCTTGGCATTGGGCACCCAACGCTGGCAGCCAGTGCAGGCTTCAGTTACATCTGTGCACCTTAATCTATGATGCTGGCCCAAATCTACTCCGTGGTGGCTGTGTGGCTAGGAAGATCCTCTGCATGTTTTATTTCTGAGTTAATGAGGGTGTAGCAGGAGGTAAAGTGTTTTTGTAGCCTTATTTTTTGCAAATTTTCTAATTTGAGAAGAGAGTTGACACTTAATTGAATAAAAAAAAAGCTTTGTTAAAACCACAGTCAAAATTTCTTCCAAAGCTAAAAAAGAAAGGGCCATTAAGGAGGTGCCTTAACAGACTCAACCTCCAGAGTTGTTATGATGATGTCATTCATAAAAAACACATGACCAGTGACAGACAGTATTAAGTGATTTCATGAGTGATGTCACTGATGACTTCACAAAAGACATTCATAACTTTATTACATCACTGATTGCTACCAATGGACAACATTACCTACTGTAGGCATTTAATTGATATAGCTTAACCTTATGCAGCCAGTCAGTGGGCAATGCAATAATGTATCACTGAAAGAACATTATAGGGAAAAAATTATATATATCAATAATGAGAGCACTCACCAGACTTAGAAGACGTAGAAAACAGATCATTTAATTCATAGGAAAGCCATCAATGTTTATCAACGTTTCAGTCCTCCCTGGGACTTTTGTCAAGATCTCATAACCAAGTTCCCCCACCCCCCTTAAATACCCCTGTATCCAATCAATCCAAATCATCCCAGATCAATCATTAAACACATGAGTCTAAAAGAGACATTACCAACAAAGTCTTAGACAAATATATATATGAATAGACAGACCACACAAACAAAGACTTAGGCCCTGATTCAGAGCCGCTCATAAGCAGCCGCTCGTTCGTTCTGACCGATGTTCGCACATCTGCTCATGCGTACGGATTTTAATACGCATGCGCGAACCAGTCAGTGCGGCCGAAAATTGTTTGTTCGCTATATAGCGAATGCCTGCTATTTTGAGTGACAGAAGGAGGCGTATGTGGGTGGTAACAGGGGAAGGCGCTTGAAAACGGGGGTGTGGAATTCGAACGCAGGCGTGCTTAAAGGTCAAAACGGGTGTTTTAAGGGAGTGCATAATTAATACAGCAGCGTCATTGACCACGTCACTTGGTTTTTTTTACTCAGAACTGCTCGCAAAATAGCGGTTGAAAATACCAGCCACAAGAATAGCGAGCAGTTCATACGCTGTTCGATGTACTCGATTAATCTAATAAATAGCGGACATGACGTATGGTGCGAGCGGCAAGGGGGCGTATTTTTCAAAATTACAACCGCAAGTTTTGCTCGCTCGTTCAGACTTAGAGGCGTGAACAGACCGCAATTAGCGAACGGTTCATTTGAATAGCCACCCCTTGTTTTAGAACGAACGACCGCAAATAGCGAGCGGCTCTGAATGAGGGCCTTATATCTAAGTAATATACTGCAAGTTGTCAGAAAAATCAACCAACTCCAGTAAGTTTATAAGTATAACAAGAAACTCACATAATCGTGCCGCGTGCGTGCCACAGCGGGACGCAAACAAAATGGTTGCTATGTAACAGAGCTACAGGATGCCATAGCGGACAAAAAGAGTCATCCTGTAAAGGCATATAGCAATGCGAAACCACCTAAACATTCACATCACATCATAAAAAAGTTGCCATATGTCACATGAGTCTGGTGGTCTGTCTATAAATAACAGCATTATCAGATATCCATTATCCACACAATATCTAATATAAATAAATCACAGATTACATTGCATTAAGAGAACACCAATAGAAAACCATACTGTCCCCAAATATGGCCATAGACTGTATATTGAGCCAACAAAAAAATACATTAATAAAAATAAAAAAGTGTAAAATAAAAAAAAATAAAAAAATCATCCAAGGAAGCATTCCCTCAATCGTGTATAGAGATGTACTAGAAGGTCAGTCTCGATCAGTTCAATCCAGAAAGATCCCCAAATGAACTGACTCATTAAGTCCTTGTGGCCACACTGTATCCAAATCATGGATCCATCTAGATAATTCCTCTCTGTTTGACGGATTCACTCCACAACCCAACGTGTTTCGTCCATTAGGACTACATCAGGGGTATACAATTTTGAAGAAAAGATTCAAAAATAGAGAACTGGTAAATTGATGTATGTAGATCAATACAACTCTGGCAAATTGGGGTCACTATGGACAACTATTTGCTAGATACACAAAACGTGCTGTGCTCTCTCAGAATCAAGCTGTAATCCTGAGAGCACACCACCAAAAGTTCTCCAGAAAAGGTAAACTTGAGGAAACCAGCACACCACCATTTAATTAATGTATTTTAATAAGGTAGCAATATGCTGCTAATACTCCTCCACAGCATATGGATGAGTATAATTATGTTTTTCATATGGTGGCTTTTATATGATGACGTATTTTTTGCTACCTTATTAAAATACATACTTTTTGGTCATTAATTAGATGGTGGCGTGCTGGTTTCCTCAAGCTTACCTTTTCTGGAGAACTTTTGGAGCATATATATATATATATATATATATATATATACAGTATATATATATATATATATATATATATTAGGGGTGTGCACCGGCCACTTTTCGTGTTTTGTGTTTTGGTTTTGGATTTGGATCTTTCTTCGTGTTTTGGATCTGGGTTCTGGGTTTTGTGTTTTGGATCTGTATTTTTTTGAAAAAAAACATAAAAACAGCTAAAATCACAGAATTTGTGGGTTTTTATGCTCCTATTCAATTATTAACCTCAATAACCTTCATTTTCACTCATTTCCAGTCTATTCTGAACACCTCACACCTCACAATAGTGTTTTTATGTCCAAAAGGTTGCACCGAGGTAGCTGGATGACTATGCTAAGCGACACGAGTGGGCGGCACAAACACGTGGTCCATCTAGGAGTGACACTGCAGTGGCAGACAGGATGGCAGTTAGAAAAACTAGGCCCCAAACAGTACATACTGCAAAGAAAAAAAAGAGGTGCAAGATGGAATTGTCCTTGGGCCCTCCCACCCACCCTTATGTTGTATATATAGGACATGCACACTTTAACAAACCAATCATTTCAGCGCCAGGGTCTGCCACATGACTGTGGCTGAAATGATTGGTTCGTTTGGGCCCCCACAAAACAAGCTGGCAATTAATGTGTCCCTGCACAAACTGGCTCTAAGGAGGCAAGATGTCATCCTCATCCTCCTCATCCACCGATTCCTTGGATAAAACAGGAAAAAGGGATTTAGGTGTCCCTGGACTGCTTACGGTCTAAGCCAAAGTTTCTGAACTTGACAGTAACTTTTTATGAACGCACTGCAGGTGCCGTATAAGGGAGGATGTTCCTAGGTGGTTAACGTCCCTACCCCTACTTATTTCACCTTTACATATGGTACATATGGCAAGACAGTTGTTGTCCGGATTTGGATAGAAATATTGCCAGACCAAAGAGGTGGAATGTTTGGTCTTCTGCCCAGGCATGACCGTGATGGGCTTTTTCATCCCACGGACAACAACTGTCTCCCCGGGAGCCTGATTTAAACAAACCACATCACCATCAGAATCCTCCTCGCCAACTTCCTCCTCAGCGCCAGCTACACCAGTATCCTCATCCTGTTGTACTTCAACAGTGACATCTTCAATTTGCATATCAGCAAGTGGACTGTGGGTGCTCCTTTCAGCACTTGCAGGGGGCATCCAAATGGTGGAAAGAGCCACCTCTTCCCGTCCAGTGCTGGGAAGGTCAGGCATCGCAACCGCCACCACACTTGGACTCTCCTTGGGGATTTGTGATATCTTCTTCTATCTGTGCTTTTGCCAGCTTAACTCGTTTGATTTTTTTAGCGGGAGGAGGGCTTCCATCGTCATGTGAAGCTGAAGCACTAGTCATGAACATACTAGTCATACTAGTATGACACACACTAGTCATAGGGAAAGACCTTAGCCGTTCCTTGCCACTCCATGTCATAAATGGCATATTGGCAAGTTTACGTTTCTCTTCAGATGATTTAAATGTTTTTTTTAAGGTCATTTTCCTGAACTTTGTCATTTGGGATTGTATGTGGCCTCTACTATGACATTGGGCATCGGTCTTGGCAGACGACGTTGATGGCATGTTATCGTCTATGTCATGACTAGTGGCAGCAGCTTCAGCACTAGGAGGAAGTGGTTCTTGATCTTTCTCTGTTTTATTTTTATCGGAGAAAGTTTGGTCCTCCATTTATGTTATATCGATTTGATATATACGTGCGGCTAAGGCGCACACAAACACAGAAAATATTTTTTTATTTTTGCTGGAGAGTAGTGCACTTTGTGGGTTACACCACCCTTTAAGAAATGAGCCAGCCGGCTCTTTACTTATGGGACACAGGCGCACGCTTGGCACTACTTTGTTGATGCACGTGCGGCTACTGCGCACACAATTCACAAACACACAAAAATATATTTTTTTATTTGTTTGGATTGCCCTTTGGGGGTTACATCACCCTTTAATGGTCAAGCCAGCCGGCCCTTTACTTATGACACAGGTGCACGCTTGGCACTACTTTGTTGACGCACGTGCGGCTACTGCGCACACAATTCACAAACACAGAAAATATTTTTTTATTTTGTTTGGAGTGTACTTTGGGGGTTACATCACCCTTTAACGGTCAAGCCAGCCGGCCCTTTACTTATGACACAGGCGCACGTTTGGCACTACTTTGTTGATGCTCGTGCGGCTACTGCGCACACAATTCACAAACACAGAAAATATTTTTTTATTTGGTTTGGAGTGTACTTTGGGGGTTACAGCACCCTTTAATGGTCAAGCCAGTCGGCCCTTTACTTATGACACAGGCGCACGCTTGGCACTACTTTGTTGATGCACGTGCGGCTACTGCGCACACAATTCACAAACACACAAAAATATATTTTTTTATTTGTTTGGAGTGCCCTTTGGGGGTTACAGCACCCTTTAGTGGTCAATCCAGCCGGCTCTTTATTTATGGGACACAGGCGCACGCTTGGCACTACTTTGTTGATGCACGTGCGGCTACTGCGCACGCAATTCACAAACACAGAAAATATTTTATTTTTTTTAGCACTTGGGGGGAGCATCCCTAATGGACAGAGCACCCCCTGGACAACATTACAGCACCCCTTTAGGACTGGGACACTGCACAGGACTTTGGAGTGGACACAGCCCCTATGGAGAACTGACTGCACAACACAGTCCAGCCAGCCCCTATGGACTTTGAAGTAGTTGACACAGCCCCTATTGACAACAGCAGCACAGCACAACACAGCCAGCCCATATGGACTTTGAAGTAGTGGACACAGCCCCTATGGACAACAGCAGCACAGCGCAGCACAGCACAGCACAACACTACTCTGCACTACACTACACTACACTACACAGCCCAGCCAGCCCTAACTCCCACCCTCCCTCTTCGCTGTCCACAGCCGAGTGAGAAAATGGCGCCGACGCGGGTACCTTATATAGGATCCAAAACCCGTGAGACCCGGAAGGCGGGATGATGACGTTTTGCCTCGATTTCAGATCCGAGTCAGGCGGGAAAAGTCGAGCCTGACTCAGATCGGGGGGCTCGGGGGGGTTCGGATTTCAGAAATCCGAACCCGCTCACCCCTAATATATATGCGCTGTATATATACTGTACAAGTATATGATTTTCCCCTCCTTTATATCTTATTGTTCCCAACCTCGCTCCACACCCCCTGCTGTATGCCATTGCCCTGTATGTACATAACATGCTGCTACACAGTCCCAGAGCGTACTGTCCTTGCACTAATATGTGGGGAGTACATAAGGAATATACAGAGAAGACAAATATGACTTCCTAGAAGATTTTATTTGGATCTGTCCATTTTCATTATCACTAGTAACATAGACAGATGAGTGTTAGATAAACTCCATAATTCAATTTGCCTCTCAATAAGGAAAGGTAAAGAGACGCATTTATAGGAGTAAATGATATTAATCTATACTTTCCATTATAAAAGACGTCCGCTGCCGGTGTCACCTCTGCTTGTGCAGCGTAGAACTACTTAAGATAAACACAGCAACGCAATATCTGGTTATATCTGATTATATCTGAAGTTAGAGCACATTTACAAGACAATTCATGGTGACATCTTTCTTCGAAATAAATACAATTAGATTACACACTACAGTATATACTAGAGTGTCAATGGGGGATCAAAGGAGACAGGTGACGTGGGAAGTGACATTAATGCAAATCTCGTCCTAGAAAAAGAGAGCGTGGCGGCCTCGTCTTTTGGGTGTTCTGAAGCCAGTGGCTGCATCCTTGAATGAAGCTTCACTGATCCCAATATCACCGGACATCCTGAGTGACCTGAGCGTTACTCAGATGTATATATGCCAACTCTCCCTGATTGTCAGGGAGGCTCCGTAAAATACTCCTTGTTTCCCTGAAATAGTAGCAATCTCCCTGACTCCCTGAAGAGTCTAGCAATCTCCCTGATTGCTCCTTACCACCATTATATAGCCGTTATATTAACAAAAACGTAGAAATATACATTCAAATGGGATCATTAGTATCATTTCCCTGCATTGGGTATAAGGCACAATGATCCCTATGGCTACATGCATTTTCTGATAAATATCAGTGTGTTTTCATCAACAAGTAGATCTTACTAACTGCTTTGGGGCTCGGTTACATTAGGATGTAAGTCAGTATTATGACACGCCTCTCAGATGTAGCAGGACACGCCCACTTTACCGCCATGCTCATAGGTGCTACTTTCCCAATCTCCCTGAAATGCTTTTCTAAAAGAAAGCAAGTATGTTCAGATGTCCAATGTTAACACAGTGTTGATCCGAAGCTGCGTCTTTGGATGCAGCCATCAGATCACAGAAGCCGGAAACGGGCATCTTTTTTTCTTAAGACACATTCTGCGGCATTGGCATGTTTTAGCACAGTTTCCGCGTTACAAAGATGTTTAGCGTCCATCTCTGAATGAGGCCGAGTATTCAGCCAATTTTGTCACTTATTTAAGAACTGTGCACAGGGCCAGATTAATAATTATGTGGATGGAACTGCAGTCCCAGGCCCCCACATAAAAATATACCCAACACCACGATAGGATGATGAAGACCAGCTGTCCACCTGGCCCCACAGTGGGCCATAAGTTATAGAATTGTATTTCTATTTTCTTCTGTTGCAATTTGTCTACTTTTACATATTTATTGCAACATTAGGGCTGATAGTGTAGGGGATGTACACGCCCACACTGCACTGGTCACACCCACACAGTACTGTTCACACCCACACAGCACTAGTCACACCCACACAGTACTGGTCACACCAACACAGCACTGGTCACACCCACACAGTACTGGTCACACCCACACAGCACTGGTCACACCCACACAGTACTGGTCACATCCACACAGCACTAGTCACACCCACACAGTACTGGTCACACCCACACAGCACTGGTCACACCCACACAGTACTGGTCACTCCCTCACATAGTACTGGTCACACCCCCATAGTACTGGTCACACCCACACAGTACTGGTCACTCCCTCACATAGTACTGGTCACACCCCCATAGTACTGGTCACACCTCCCTTGTTTCTCACTACGGGCCCATGGTCATTTCAGTCCCAGGCTCATGTAGCCCTTAAGCTGGTCCTGACTGTACAATGGGGGTAATTTTTAAATGATGCTTGTCATTGGCTACATCCTATTATGGCAATTACATTTTGTGACAGATTTTGGAGACATTTATGTGCAACACAGATTCTCCTGACCTGTGCATATAAAACATAGCGATCCAAATGATCAGGGAACAGTGAGATTATTGCCAGGGCTTTATTTTGAAAGAAATTGCACTTTTTAACTTTTTTTATTATCCCTGGAAGGTATACTGTAGGTCAGCTAGTGGCCATTCCAACTATTGCACCAGCCACAGGGACCTCTATTTTTCGGTGTGATCTTTCAGCGTAAAACGTAGAAAATATGTTTAACCCACCACTTTAGCAAAATCAGAGGCTGTTACATTATGTGCAAACGTCTTCCCTTGTCCTAATTAATTTGAGCATCAATGTATCAGTGCATTTACACTAAAAATATATAATACAGATATGTGATATGGAACTGTCCCAATGTGAACTCGGTTTCATGATATAAAGGAGAATTCATCAGCATAAATATCCATATAATTAAATTGTAACATACAATGCATTCTTTTATTCATAAATTAAATTGTTGAGCTTATTTTTTTTTAGAAAACAATTAACTCTTTTTTTCGTTTAATACAGTAAATAGGCTAGTGATAAGACCGAGAAGTTCTGTTTACCATGACTTCAACTGGAATACATTAGTATTTAATTAATTTACAGTAGCTCCTGTATCATGACTTATTTTAAACTCATGGATGAACAGTGTAAACACTCACACACTACCCTTTCTCCCTGGTCACACACTACCCTTCGTCCCTGGTCACACACTACACTTCCTTCCGCGGTCACACACTACACTTCCTCCCTGGTCACACACTAACCTTCCTCCCTGGTCACACACTACCCTTCGTCCCTGGTCACACACTACACTTCCTCCCTGGTCACACACAACACTTCCTCCCTGGTCACACACTAACCTTCCTCCCTGGTCACACACTAACCTTCCTCCCTGGTCACACACTACCCTTCGTCCCTGGTCACACACTACACTTCCTCCCTGGTCACACACTACACTTTCTCCCTGGTCACACACTAACCTTCCTCTCTGTTCACACATTAACCTTCCTCCCTGGTCACACACTACCCTTCCTCCCTGGTCACACACTACCCTTCCTCCCTGGTCACACACTACCCTTCGTCCCTGGTCACACACTACACTTCCTCCCTGGTCACACACCTCACTTCCTCCCTGGTCACACACTAACCTTACTCCATGGTCATGCACTACCCTTCCTCCCTGGTCACACAAAACCCTTTCTCCCTGGTAACACACTACCCTTCCTCCCTGGTCAAACACTACACTTCTTCCCACGTCACACACTACACTTCCTCCCTGGTCACACACAACACTTCCTCCCTGGTCACACACTACACTTCCTCCCTGGTCACACACTACACTTTCTCCCTGGTCACACACTACCCTTCCTCCCTGGTCACACACTACCCTTCCTCCCTGGACACACACTTCCCTTCCTCACTGGTCACACACTAACCTTCCTCCTTGGTCAGTCACTACCCTTCCTCCCTGGTCACACACTAACCTTCCTCCCTGGTCACACACTAACCTTCCTCCCTAGTCACACACTACACTTCCTCACTGGTCACACACTACCCTTCCTCCCTGTTCACACACTGCACTTCCTCCCTGGTCACACACTACCCTTCCTCCCTGGTCACACACTACAGTTCCTCCCTGGTTAAACACTACACTTCCTCCCTGGTCACACACTACACTTCCTCCATGGTCACACACTACACTTCCTCCCCGGTCACAAGCTACCCTTCCTCCCTGGACACACACTTCCCTTCCTCACTGGTCACACACTACCCTTCCTCCCTGGTCAGACACTACCCTTCCTCCCTGGTCACACACTACACTTCCTCCCTGGTCACACACTACCCTTCCTCCCTGGTCACACACTACCCTTCCTCCCTGGTCACACACTACACTTCCTCCCAGGTCACACACTACACTTCCTCCCTGATCACACACTACCCTTCCTCCCTGGTCACACACTACACTTGCTCCCTGGTCACACACTACCCTTCCTCCCTGGTCATGCACTAAACTTCCTACCAGGTCAGGCACTACACTTCCTCCCTGGTCACACACTACCTTTCCTCCCTGGTCACACATTACACTTGCTCCCTTGTCACGCACTACACTTTCTCCCTGGACACACACTACCCTTCGACCCAAGTCACACACTACCCTTCCTCTCTGGTCACACACTACCCTTCCTCCCTGGTCACACACTACACTTGCTCCATTGTCACACACTACACTTCCTCCCTGGTCAAACACTACCCTTCCTCCCTTGTCACACACTACACTTCCTCCGTGGTCACACACTACACTTCCTCCCTGGTCACATACTACACTTCCTCCCTGGTCACACACTACACTTCCTCCCTGGTCACACACTACCCTTCCTCCCTGGTCATGCACTACACTTCCTCCCTGGTCACACAGTACACTTCCTCCCTGGTCACACAGTACACTTCCTCCCTGGTCACACACTACCCTTCCTCCCTTGTCACACAGTACACTTCCTCCCTGGTCACACACTACACTTCCTCCCTGGTCACACACTACCCTTCCTCCCTGGTCATGCACTACACTTCCTCCCTGGACACACAGTACACTTCCTCCCTGGTCACACACTACACTTCCTCCCTGGTCACACAGTACACTTCCTCCCTGGTCACACAGTACACTTCCTCCCTGGTCACACACTACCCTTCCTCCCTGGTCACACACTACCCTTCCTCCCTGGTCACACACTACCCTTCCTCCCTGGTCACACACTACACTTCCTTCCTGGTCACACACTAATCGCTACACTTCCTGCCTTGTCAGACACAACACTTCCTCCCTGGTCACACACTACACTTCCTCCCTGGTCACACACTACCCTTCCTCCCTGGTCACACACAACACTTCCTCCCTGGTCACACACAACACTTTATCCCTTGTCACACACTACCCTTTCTCCCTTGTCACACACTACCCTTCCTGCCTGGACACACTACCCTTCCTCTCTAGTCACACACTACCCTTCCTCCCTGGTCACACACTACCCTTCCTCCCTGGTTATGCACTACACTTCCTCCCTGGTCACACACTACACTTCCTCCCTGGTCACACACTACACTTCCTCCCTAGTCACACACTACACTTGCTCCCTTGTCACGCCCTACACTTTCTCCCTAGTCACACACTACCCTTCCTCCCTGGTCACACACTACCCTTCCTCCCTAGTCACACACTACACTTCCTCCCTAGTCACACACTACCCTTCCTCCCTGGTCACACACTACACTTGCTCTATTGTCACGCACTACACTTCCTCCCTGGTCACACACTACACTTCCACCCTGGTCACACACTACCCTTCCTCCCTAGTCACACTCTACACTTCCTCCCTGGTCACACACTACCCTTCCTCCCTGGTCATGCACTACACTTCCTCCCTGGTCACGCACTACACTTCCTCCCTGGTCACGCACTAGCCTTCCTCCCTAGTCACACACTACACTTCCTCACTGGTCACACACTACCCTTACTCCCTTTTCACACACTACACTTCCTCACTGGTCACACACTACCCTTCCTCCCTGGTCACACACTACACTTCCTCCCTGGTCACACACTACACTTCCTTCCGCGGTCACACACTACACTTCCTCCCTGGTCACACACTAACCTTCCTCCCTGGTCACACACTACCCTTCGTCCCTGGTCACACACTACACTTCCTCCCTGGTCACACACAACACTTCCTCCCTGGTCACACACTAACCTTCCTCCCTGGTCACACACTAACCTTCCTCCCTGGTCACACACTACCCTTCGTCCCTGGTCACACACTACACTTCCTCCCTGGTCACACACTACACTTTCTCCCTGGTCACACACTAACCTTCCTCTCTGTTCACACATTAACCTTCCTCCCTGGTCACACACTACCCTTCCTCCCTGGTCACACACTACCCTTCCTCCCTGGTCACACACTACCCTTCGTCCCTGGTCACACACTACACTTCCTCCCTGGTCACACACCTCACTTCCTCCCTGGTCACACACTAACCTTACTCCATGGTCATGCACTACCCTTCCTCCCTGGTCACACAAAACCCTTTCTCCCTGGTAACACACTACCCTTCCTCCCTGGTCAAACACTACACTTCTTCCCACGTCACACACTACACTTCCTCCCTGGTCACACACAACACTTCCTCCCTGGTCACACACTACACTTCCTCCCTGGTCACACACTACACTTTCTCCCTGGTCACACACTACCCTTCCTCCCTGGTCACACACTACCCTTCCTCCCTGGACACACACTTCCCTTCCTCACTGGTCACACACTAACCTTCCTCCTTGGTCAGTCACTACCCTTCCTCCCTGGTCACACACTAACCTTCCTCCCTGGTCACACACTAACCTTCCTCCCTAGTCACACACTACACTTCCTCACTGGTCACACACTACCCTTCCTCCCTGTTCACACACTGCACTTCCTCCCTGGTCACACACTACCCTTCCTCCCTGGTCACACACTACAGTTCCTCCCTGGTTAAACACTACACTTCCTCCCTGGTCACACACTACACTTCCTCCATGGTCACACACTACACTTCCTCCCCGGTCACAAGCTACCCTTCCTCCCTGGACACACACTTCCCTTCCTCACTGGTCACACACTACCCTTCCTCCCTGGTCAGACACTACCCTTCCTCCCTGGTCACACACTACACTTCCTCCCTGGTCACACACTACCCTTCCTCCCTGGTCACACACTACCCTTCCTCCCTGGTCACACACTACACTTCCTCCCAGGTCACACACTACACTTCCTCCCTGATCACACACTACCCTTCCTCCCTGGTCACACACTACACTTGCTCCCTGGTCACACACTACCCTTCCTCCCTGGTCATGCACTAAACTTCCTACCAGGTCAGGCACTACACTTCCTCCCTGGTCACACACTACCTTTCCTCCCTGGTCACACATTACACTTGCTCCCTTGTCACGCACTACACTTTCTCCCTGGACACACACTACCCTTCGACCCAAGTCACACACTACCCTTCCTCTCTGGTCACACACTACCCTTCCTCCCTGGTCACACACTACACTTGCTCCATTGTCACACACTACACTTCCTCCCTGGTCAAACACTACCCTTCCTCCCTTGTCACACACTACACTTCCTCCGTGGTCACACACTACACTTCCTCCCTGGTCACATACTACACTTCCTCCCTGGTCACACACTACACTTCCTCCCTGGTCACACACTACCCTTCCTCCCTGGTCATGCACTACACTTCCTCCCTGGTCACACAGTACACTTCCTCCCTGGTCACACAGTACACTTCCTCCCTGGTCACACACTACCCTTCCTCCCTTGTCACACAGTACACTTCCTCCCTGGTCACACACTACACTTCCTCCCTGGTCACACACTACCCTTCCTCCCTGGTCATGCACTACACTTCCTCCCTGGACACACAGTACACTTCCTCCCTGGTCACACACTACACTTCCTCCCTGGTCACACAGTACACTTCCTCCCTGGTCACACAGTACACTTCCTCCCTGGTCACACACTACCCTTCCTCCCTGGTCACACAATACCCTTCCTCCCTGGTCACACACTACCCTTCCTCCCTGGTCACACACTACACTTCCTTCCTGGTCACACACTAATCGCTACACTTCCTGCCTTGTCAGACACAACACTTCCTCCCTGGTCACACACTACACTTCCTCCCTGGTCACACACTACCCTTCCTCCCTGGTCACACACAACACTTCCTCCCTGGTCACACACAACACTTTATCCCTTGTCACACACTACCCTTTCTCCCTTGTCACACACTACCCTTCCTCCCTGGACACACTACCCTTCCTCTCTAGTCACACACTACCCTTCCTCCCTGGTCACACACTACCCTTCCTCCCTGGTTATGCACTACACTTCCTCCCTGGTCACACACTACACTTCCTCCCTGGTCACACACTACACTTCCTCCCTAGTCACACACTACACTTGCTCCCTTGTCACGCCCTACACTTTCTCCCTAGTCACACACTACCCTTCCTCCCTGGTCACACACTACCCTTCCTCCCTAGTCACACACTACACTTCCTCCCTAGTCACACACTACCCTTCCTCCCTGGTCACACACTACACTTGCTCTATTGTCACGCACTACACTTCCTCCCTGGTCACACACTACACTTCCACCCTGGTCACACACTACCCTTCCTCCCTAGTCACACTCTACACTTCCTCCCTGGTCACACACTACCCTTCCTCCCTGGTCATGCACTACACTTCCTCCCTGGTCACGCACTACACTTCCTCCCTGGTCACGCACTAGCCTTCCTCCCTAGTCACACACTACACTTCCTCACTGGTCACACACTACCCTTACTCCCTTTTCACACACTACACTTCCTCACTGGTCACACACTACCCTTCCTCCCTGGTCACACACTACACTTCCTCCCTGGTTAAACACTACACTTCCTACAAGGTCACACACTACACTTCCTCCCTGGTCACACACTACCCTTCCTCCCTGGTCACAAACTATCCATCCTCCCTGGACACACACTTCCCTTCCTCACTGGTCACACACTACCCTTCCTCCCAGGTCAGACACTACCCTTCCTCCCTGGTCACACACTACCCTTCCTCCAGGGTCACATACTACACTTCCTCACTGGTCACACACTAACCTTCCTCCCTGTTCACACACTACACTTCCTCCCTGGTCACACACTACCCTTCCTCCCTGGTCAGACACAACACTTCCTCCAACGTCACACACTACCATTCCTCCCTGGTTAAACACTACCCTTCCTCCCGGGTCATAAATTATACTTCCTCCCTGGTCACACACTACCCTTCTTCCCTGGACACACACTTCCCTTCCTCACTGGTCACACACTACCCTTCCTCCCTGGTCAGACATTACCCTTCCTCCCTGGTCACACACTAACCTTCCTCCCTGGTCCCACATTAAACTTCCTCCCTAGTCACACACAACACTTCCTAACTGGTCACACACTACCCTTCCTCCCTGTTCACACACTTCACTTCCTCCCTGGTCACACACTACCCTTCCTCCCTGGTCACACACTACACTTCCTCACTGGTCACACACTACCTTTCCTCCCTGGTCAGACACTACCCTTCCTCCCTGGTCACACACTACCCTTCCTCCCTGGTCACACACTACACTTCCTCCCTGGTCACACACTACACTTCGTCCCTGGTCACACACTACCCTTCCTCCCTGGACACACGCTACCTATCCTCCCTGGTCAAACGCTACACTTCCTCACTGGTCAGACACAACACTTCCTCCCTGGTCACACACTACACTTCCTCCCTGGTCACACACTACCCTTCCTCCCTGGTCACCCACAACACTTCCTCCCTGGTCACACACTACACTTCCTCCCTGGTCACACACTACACTTTATACCTTGTCACACACTATCCTTCCTCCCTGGTCACACACTACCCTTCCTCCCTGGTCACACACTAGACTTCCTCCCTGGTCACACACTACCCTTCCTCCCTGTTCATGCACTACACTTCCTCCCTGGTCACGTACTACACTTCCTCCCTGGTCACACACTACCCTTACTCCCAGGTCACACACTACACTTGCTCCCTTGTCACACAATACACTTTCTCCCTGGGCACGCTACCCTTCCTCCCTAGACACACACTACCCTTCCTCCCTGGTCACACACTACCCTTCCTCGCTGGTCATGCACTACACTTCCTCCCTGGTCATGCACTACACTTCCTCCCTGGTAACACTCTACCCTTCCTCCGTGGTCACACACTACCCTTCCTCCGTGGTCACACACTACACTTGCGTCCTTGTCACGCACTACACTTTCTCCCTGGTCACACACTACCCTTCCTCCCTAGTCACACACTACCCTTCCTCCCTGGTCACACACTACCCTTCCTCCCTGGTCACACACTACACTTGCTCCCTGGTCACACACTACACTTGCTCCCTGGTCACACAGTACACTTCCTCAGTGGTCACACACAACCCTTCGTCCCTGGTCACACACCACACTACACTTCCTCCCTGATCACACACTACACTTCCTCCCTGGTCAGACACTAACCTTCCTCCCTGGTCACACACTACCCTTCCTCCCTGGTCACATACTACCCTTCCTCCCTGGTCAAACACTACACTTCCTCCCAAGTCACACACAACACTTCCTCCCTGGTCAATCACTACACTTCCTCCCAGGTCACACACAACACTTCCTCCCTAGTCACACACTACACTTCCTCCCTGGTCACACAATACACTTACTCCCTGGTCACACACTGTCCTTCCTCAATGGTCACACACTACCCTTCCTCCCTGGTCAGACACAACACTTCCTCCCTGGTCAAACACTACCCTTCCTCCCTGTTCACACACTACACTTCCTCCCTGGTCACACACTACCCTTCCTCACTGGTCACACACTACCCTTCCTCCCTGGTCACACACTACACTTGATCCCTTGTCACGCACTACACTTCCTCCCTGGTCACACACTACCCTTCCTCCCTGGTCACACACTACCCTTCCTCCATTGTCACACACTACACTTCCTCCCTTGTCACACAGTACACTTCCTCCCTGGTCACACACTACCCTTCATTCCTGGTCACACACTACACTTCCTCCCTGGTCACACACTACACTTCCTCCCTGGTAACACACTAACCTTCCTCCCTGGTCACACACTACCCTTCCTCCCTGGTCACACACTACCCTTCCTTCCTGCTCAAACACTACACTTCCTCCCTGGTCACACACAACACTTCCTCCCTGGTCACACACAACACTTCCTCCCTGGTCACACACTACACTTCCTCCCTGGTCACACACAACACTTCCTACCAGGTCACACACTACACTTCCTCCCTGGTCACACAGTACACTTCCTCCCTGGTCACACACTACACTTTCTCCCTGGTCACACACTACACTTCCTCCCTGGTCACACACTACACTTTTTCCCTGGTCACACACTACACTTCCTCACTTTTCACACAATACACTTCCTCCCTGGTCACACACTACCCTTCCTCCCTGGTCACACACTACACTTCCTCCCTGGTCACACACTACCCTTCCACCCTGGTTAAACACTACACTTACACCCTGTTCACACACTACCCTTCCACCCTGGTCACACACTACCCTTCCTCCCTGGACACACACTTCCCTTCCTCACTGGTCACACACTACCCTTCCTCCCTGGTCACACACTACCCTTCCTCCCTGGTCACACACTAACCTTCCTCCCTGGTCACACACTAACCTTTCTCCCTGGTCACACACTACACTTCCTCACTGGTCACACACTACCCTTCCTCCCTGTTCACACACTACACTTCCTCCCTGGTCACACACTACCCTTCCTCCCTTGTCACACACTACACTTCCTCCCTGGTCACACACTACCCTTCCTCCCTGGTCAAACACTACACTTCCTCCCAGGTCACACACTACACTTCCTCCCTGGTCACACACTACACTTCGTCCATGGTCACACACTACCCTTCCTCCCTGGTCACACACAACACTTCCTCCCTGGTCACACACAACACTTCCTCCCTGGGCACACACTACACTTCCTCCCTGGTCACACACTACCCTTCATCCCTGGTCACACACTACCCTTCCTCCCAGGTCACACACTACCCTTCCTCCTTGGTCAGACACAACACTTACTCCCTGGTCAAACACTACACTTCCTCCCTGGTCAGACACAACACTTCCTCCCTGGTCACACACTACACTTCCTCCCTGTTCACACACTACCCTTCCTCCCTGGTCACACAGTACCCTTCCTCCCTGGTCACACACTACACTTCCTCCCTGGTCACACACTACCCTTCCTCCCTGGTCACGCACTACACTTCATCCCTGGTCACGCACTACCTTTCCTCCCGGGTCACACACTACACTTGCTCCCTTGTCACGCACTACACTTTCTCCCTGGACACACACTACCCTTCTTCCCAAGTCACACACTACCCTTCCTCTCTGGTCACACACTACCCTTCCACCCTGGTCACACACTACACATGCTCCATCGTCACGCACTACACTTCCTTCCTGGTCAAGTACTACACTTCCTCCCTGGTCACGCACTACACTTCCTCCCTGGTCACACACTACCTTTCCTCCCTGGTCACACACTACACTTGCTCCCTTGTCACGCACTACACTTTCTCCCTGGACACACACTACCTTCGTCCCAAGTCACACACTACCCTTCCTCCCTAGTCACACACTACACTTGCTCCATTGTCACACACTACACTTCCTCCCTGGTCACACACTACACTTCCTCCCTGGTCACAAACTACACTTCCTCACTGGTCACATACTACACTTCCTCCCTGGTCACACACTACACTTCCTCCCTGGTCACACACTACCCTTCCTCCCTGGTCACAAACTACCTTCCTCCCTGGACACACACTTCCCTTCCTCACTGGTCACACACTACCCTCCCTCCCTGGTCAGACACTACCCTTCCTCCCTGGTCACACGCTACCTATCCTCCCTGGTCAAACGCTACACTTCCTCACTGGTCAGACACAACACTTCCTCCCTGGTCACACACTACACTTCCTCCCTGGTCACACACTACCCTTCCTCCCTGGTCACACACAACACTTCCTCCCTGGTCACACACTACACTTCTTCCCTGGTCACACACTACACTTTATACCTTGTCACACACTATCCTTCCTCCCTGGTCACACACTACCCTTCCTCCCTGGTGACACAATAGACTTACTCCCTGGTCACACCCTACCCTTACTCCCTGCTCATGCACTACACTTCCTCCCTGGTCACGTACTACACTTCCTCCCTGGTCACACACTACCCTTCCTCCCTGGTCACACACTACACTTGCTCCCTTGTCACACAATGCACTTTCTCCCTGGACACGCTACCCTTCCTCCCTAGTCACACACTACCCTTCCTCCATGGTCACACACTACCCTTCCTCCCTGGTCATGCACTACACTTCCTCCCTGGTCACGCACTACACTTCCTCCCTGGTAACACACTACCCTTCCTTCGTGGTCACACACTACCCTTCCTCCGTGGTCACACACTACACTTGCTTCCTTGTCACGCACTACACTTTCTCCCTGGTCACACACTACCCTTCCTCCCTAGTCACACACTACCCTTCCTCCCTGGTCACACACTACACTTGCTCCCATGTCACGCACTACACTTCCTCCCTGGTCACACACTACCCTTCCTCCCTGGTCACACACTACCCTTATTCCCTGGTCACACACTACACTTCCTCCCTGGTCACACAGTACACTTCCTCCCTGGTCACACAGTACACTTCCTCCCTGGTCACACAGTACACTTCCTCCCTGGTCACAAACAACCATTCGTCCCTGGTCACACACCACACTACACTTCCTCCCTGATCACACACTACACTTCCTCCCTGGTCAGACACTAACCTTCCTCCCTGGTCACACACTACCCTTCCTCCCTGGTCACACACTACCCTTCCTCCCTGGTCAAACACTACACTTCCTCCCTGGTCACACACAACACTTCCTCCCTGGTCAATCACTACACTTCCTCCCAGGTCACACACAACACTTCCTCCCTGGTCACACACTACACTTCCTCCCTGGTCACACACTACACTTTCTCCCTGGTCACACACTGCCCTTCCTCAATGGTCACACACTACCCTTCCTCCCTGGTCAGACACAACACTTCCTCCCTGGTCACACACTACCCTTCCTCCCTGTTCACACACTACACTTCCTCCCTGGTCACACACTACCCTTCCTCCCTAGTCACACACTACCCTTCCTCCCTGGTCACACACTACACTTGCTCGCTTGTCACGCACTACACTTCCTCCCTGGTCACACACTACCCTTCCTCCCTGGTCACACACTACCCTTCCTCCATTGTCACACACTACACTTCCTCCCTTGTCACACACTACCCTTCATTCCTGGTCACACACTACACTTCCTCCCTGGTCACACACTACACTTCCTCCCTGGTAACACACTAACCTTCCTCCCTGGTCACACACTAACCTTCCTCCCTGGTCACACACTACCCTTCCTTCCTGGTCAAACACTACACTTCCTCCCTGGTCACACACAACACTTCCTCCCTGGTCACACACAACACTTCCTCACTGGTCACACACAACACTTCCTACCAGGTCACACATTACACTTCCTCCCTGGTCACACAGTACACTTCCTCCCTGGTCACACACTACACTTTCTCCCTAGTCACACACTACACTTCCTCCCTGGTCACACACTACACTTCCTCCCTGGTCACACACTACACTTTCTCCCTGGTCACACACTACACTTCCTCACTTTTCACACAATACACTTCCTCCCTGGTCACACACTATCCTTCCTCCCTTGTCACACACTACACTTCCTCCCTGGTCACACACTACCCTTCCTCCCTGGTTAAACACTACACTTACTCCCTGTTCACACACTACACTTCCACCCTGGTCACACACTACCCTTCCTCCCTGGACACACACTTCCCTTCCTCACTGGTCACACACTACCCTTCCTCCCTGGTCACACACTACCCTTCCTCCCTGGTCACACACTAAACTTCCTCACTGGTCACACACTAACCTTTCTCCCTGGTCACACACTACACTTCCTCACTGGTCACACACTACCCTTCCTCCCTGTTCACACACTACACTTCCTCCCTGGTCACACACTACCCTTCCTCCCTGGTCAAACACTACACTTCCTCCCAGGTCACACACTACACTTCCTCACTGGTCACACACTACACTTCCTCCCTGGTCACACACTACACTTCGTCCATGGTAACACACTACCCTTCCTCCCTGGTCACACACAACACTTCCTCCCTGGTCACACACAACACTTCCTCCCTGGGCACACACTACACTTCATCCCTGGTCACACACTACCCTTCCTCCCTGGTCACACACTACCCTTCCTCCCAGGTCACACACTACCCTTCCTCCCTGGTCAGACACTACCCTTCCTCCCTGGTCAAACACTACACTTCCTCCCTGGTCACGCACTACACTTCCTCCCTGGTCACGCACTACCTTTCCTCCCGGGTCACACACTACACTTGCTCCCTTGTCACGCACTACACTTTCTCCCTGGACACACACTACCCTTCTTCCCAAGTCACACACTACCCTTCCTCTCTGGTCACACACTACCCTTCCTCCCTGGTCACACACTACACATGCTCCATCGTCACGCACTACACTTCCTTCCTGGTCACGTACTACACTTCCTCCCTGGTCACACACTACCCTTCCTCCCTGGTCACACACTACACTTGCTCTCTTGTCACGCACTACACTATCTCCCTGGTCACACGCTACCCTTCCTCCCTAGTCACACACTACCCTTCCTTCCTAGTCACACACTACACTTCCTCCCTAGTCACACACTACCCTTCCTCCCTGGTCACACACTACACTTGCTCCCTTGTCACGCACTACACTTCCTCCCTGGTCACACACTACCCTTCCTCCCTGGTCACACACTAACCTTCCTCCCTGGTCACACACTACACTTCCTCCCTGGTCACACACTACCCTTCCTCCCTGGTCATGCACTACACTTCCTCCCTGGTCACGCACTACACTTCCTCCCTGGTCACACGCTACCTTTCCTCCCTGGTCACACACTACACTTGCTCCCTTGTCACGCACTACACTTTCTCCCTGGACACACACTACCCTTCATCCCAAGTCACACACTACCCTTCCTCTCTGGTCACACACTACCCTTCCTCCCTAGTCACACACTACACTTGCTCCATTGTCACACACTACACTTCCTCCCTGGTCACACACTACCCTTCCTCCCTTGTCACACACTACACTTCCTCCCTGGTCACACACTACAATTCCTCCCTGGTCACATACTACACTTCCTCCCTGGTCACACACTACACTACCTCCCTGGTCACACACTACCCTTCCTCCCTGGTCATGCACTACACTTCCTCCCTGGTCACACAGTACACTTCCTCCCTGGTCACACACTACCCTTCCTCCCTGGTCACACAGTACATTTCCTCCCTGCTCACACAGTACACTTCCTCCCTGGTCACACAGTACACTTCCTCCCTGGTCACACACTACACTTCCTCCCTGGTCACACACTACCCTTCCTCCCTGGTCATGCACTACACTTCCTCCCTGGACACACAGTACACTTCCTCCCTGCTCACACACTACCCTTCCTCCCTGGTCACACAGTACACTTCCTCTCTGGTCACACAGTACACTTCCTCCCTGGTCACACACTACCCTTCCTCCCTGGTCACACACTACCCTTCCTCCCTGGTCACACACTACACTTCCTTCCTGGTCACACACTAATCTTCCTCCGTGGTCACACACTACCCTTCGTCCCTGGTCACACACTACCCTTCTTCCCTGGTCACACGCTACCCTTCCTCCATGGTCAAACACTACACTTCCTCCGTGGTCAGTCACAACACTTTCTCCCTGGTCACAAACTACACTTCCTCCCTGGTCACACACTCCCTTTCCTCCCTGGTCACACACAACACTTCCTCCCTGGTCACACACAACACTTTATCCCTTGTCACACACTACCCTTTCTCCCTTCTCACACACTACCCTTTCTCCCTTCTCACACACTACCCTTCCTCCCTGGACACACTACCCTTCCTCCCTGGTCACACACTACACTTGCTCCATTGTCACGCACTACACTTCCTCCCTGTTCACACACTACCCTTCCTCCCTGGTCACACACTACCCTTCCTCCCTGGTCACACACTACACTTCCTCCCTGGTCACACACTACACTTCCTCCCTGGTCACACACTACCCTTCCTCCCTAGTCACACTCTACACTTCCTCCCTGGTCACACACTACCCTTCCTCCCTGGTCATGCACTACACTTCCTCCCTGGTCACGCACTACACTTCCTTCCTGGTCACACACTACCTTTCCTCCCTGGTCACACACTACACTTGCTCTCTTGTCACGCACTACACTTTTTCCCTGGACACACACTACCCTTCCTCCTTAGTCACACACTACCCTTCCTCCCTGGTCACACACTACCCTTCCTCCCTGGTCACACACTACACTTGCTCCCTGGTCACACACAACACTTCCTCCCTGGTCACACACTACACTTTATCCCTTGTCACACTCTACCCTTACTCCCTGGTCACACACTACCCTTCCTCTCTGGTCACACAATAGACTTCCTCCCTAGTCACACACTACACTTCCTCCCTGGTCACGCACTACACTTCCTCCCTGGTCACACACTACCTTTCCTCCCTGGTCACACACTACACTTGCTCCCTTGTCACGCACTACACTTTTTCCCTGGACACACACTACCCTTCCTCCTTAGTCACACACTACCCTTCCTCCCTGGTCACACACTACCCTTCCTCCCTGGTCACACACTACACTTGCTCCCTGGTCACACACAACACTTCCTCCCTGGTCACACACTTCAATTTATCCCTTGTCACACACTACCCTTCCTCCCTGGTCACACACTACCCTTCCTCTCTGGTCACACAATAGACTTCCTCCCTAGTCACACACTACACTTCCTCCCTAGTCACACACTACCCTTCCTCCCTGGTCACACACTACACTTGCTCCATTGTCACGCACTACACTTCCTCCCTAATCACACACTACCCTTCCTCCCTGGTCACACACTACCCTTCCTCCCTGGTCACACACTACACTTCCTCCCTGGTCACACACTACACTTCCTCCCTGGTCACACACTACCCTTCCTCCCTAGTCACACACTACACTTCCTCCCTGGTCACACACTACCCTTCCTCCCTGGTCATGCACTTCACTTCCTCCCTGGTTACGCACTACACTTCCTCCCTGGTCACACACTACCTTTCCTCCTTGGTCACACTCTACACTTGCTCCCTTGTCACGCACTACTCTTTTTCCAAGGAAACACACTACCCTTCCTCCTTAGTCACACACTACCCTTCCTCCCTGGTCACACACTACCCTTCCTCCCTGGTCACACACTACACCTGCTCCCTTGTCACGCACTACCCTTCCACCCTGGTCACACACTACCCTTCCTCCCTGGTCACACACTACCCTTCCTCCCTGGTCACACACTACACTTCCTCCCTGGTCACATACTACACTTCCTCCCTGGTCACACACTACACTTCCTCCCTGGTCACACACTACCCTTCCTCACTTGTCATGCACTACACTTCCTCCCTGGTCACACAGTACACTTCCTCCCTGGTCACACAGTACACTTCCTCCCTGGTCACACACTACCCTTCCTCCCTGGTCACACAGTACACTTCCTCCCTGGTCACACAGTACACTTCCTCCCTGGTCACACACTACCCTTCCTCCCTGGTCACACACTACCCTTCCTCCCTGGTCACACAGTACACTTCCTCAATTAGGAAAATGCGGCCAAAGAACAAAGTAGTTCTGTGCAATGCAAGGGGGCACCACAATGGGACCCCTCCTCCTCCACCAGATTATGGACCACTTCTGGATGGTGAAGGGGGGAAATAATTGCAGCACCCCCTGTGCTAACCTCTGCATATGCCTATGCATGTGGGGCTGATTATCACTGGGAATATGTCCAAAGACCGCCCACCATGTACTGCCTGGTCCCTTGGCATTGGTCTGCCCTCTATGGCACGGTACCTTTGTGCGGTGACTCTTGTTGAACAAGCCTTGAGCATGTCCTAAAACATATCTCAATTTTCAAAACACACACAATGGAGCACTATCACAAATTGGGCATATTCAACACACTTAGGAGAAGATAAAAAATATTTTAATAATCCTTGGTGGACCAGAACAAATGATCTAAGTGAAATTAAAAGAGACAATAAAAAGAGAGATATAAAAAGAAAAGAATAATAATAAGAAATGGAACAGGCATAAATATACAATTAATTAATACAATGAGAAATAGAAATGGAATAGTAAAAAACTTTCTGAACATTCACAGTTAAAATAGACCTGTTTCCCCCTTTATAATATGTCGGTGTTAGGTGGAACAATGTTACCAGTTTATATCAGTTACTGTATGTCCTGAAATAGATACAATGTAGAGGAATTGTAACTCCTCCAATCTCTCAGTCCCACTCCTGAATATCAGAGCAAATCGGATAGGTTTAGAATAGATACATGTATTAGCTATTGTTTTTGATGGAATTTCAAAATGGTCTTAGTCCTTTTGCACAAAGTAAAAATCAAAGTATATAGTTGGAAATTTCCAGGAAGAAAAAATATATACTGTATATGAGCTTCCCCAATAAGTAACACTGTTGAAACTCCTCTCAATTGGGAATCACCTGCAGAGAGGATGTCCCAAAATCTAAGTATCGTCTTTTAGTTCATCCCTTTTTTAGCTTTACATAAGTCAAATAAGATAGTAAGTAGCAATTTATTAAAACATAATCCATCTGTACAGTTTGAATTATATCTGTTCTATCCATTATTTTTACCTTTTGAATGATATATAAGATTTTTGATTAGGGTTAACTGGGATTTTTTCATTTTCTAATTTTCAATTTTTGTTATTTATTTCCGACTTATATATATGTCTGATAAAATAGAATCTATCTTTCAAATTTTACTCAAAACTATTTATATGAAATACAGACATATTTTATGTCTGTGTTTAAGTACCACGATTATTATTATTATTATTATTATTATTATTATTATTATTATTATTATTATTATTATTATTATGAGTACTATTTTCATATATTTTGTCTGTACTGGAAAATAAGCAAATTACTTATTTGTCAAACATGTGAATTACTTATTATTATTATTATTATTATTATTATTATTATTATTATTTTTATTTTCATTATCTGAGTGAAACAATATAAATATTTGATTTGAATAATCATTCCAAGTGATATGTTTGACTGGTATTATTATTATTACATATATTTTTATTTCTATATTTATATATATTTTAATTTTTAATTTTATGTTTTGGTATACTCTATATGATTATTGGTATGATTATTAATATATTTATTTAGTATGGTGATATCTGTGTTTAATAAATATCTTTCCCTAGAAGAATGATAAAACTAATATGTTTTTTTTATTTGATAAGCTAAAAGATACGTAGACACTAGTCCTAATGAAGACATTGTTTAACAACAACAAGACTTAGGTGAGAAAGTTACATCCGGATTGGTTGCCAGAGGTATTTAAGGTATTTGATTTACATACAGAGGAGACTGCTTTTGAGGAAACGGCAAGTGCTGAGAAATGCGTCAAGCCTACCCCGCATTGTTTCATGCTTTCACAGCTGAGTTCTTGGAGGATTAACATCCTGCACACTGCAAACAGTTTTGTGTTCTTGCATGCTGCAGAGATTCAGACTCCCTGTCTGACAATTCAGGAAACGCAAGTTGAGTAACAGCCGCGGGCGCGAGTGCACTCGAGAAGGAATTACCCCGGACAATCCTGCAGATTCGGAGTAGCAGAACTGGATTAAAAAGCTACCATATCGTTGATGCATCAGTTAAACCTCTTCTCATATGAGTCAGAGTTTTTTGACTTGTGTCCATATTCTAAATCCATTGGACCGTATTCAATTTGAGGCGAAAGTCATTCTCGGTGAAACTTTATTGCCGATGATGTCATTTTTGCTGATTTGAGTTATCCCTGTATTAAATTTTTCTGACTTTTCGCCAGAGTGAAAAGTCAATGCGTTGGGACCAGCGAAAAAGTATCACCTATGGATACTGTAGGTGGCGAGAAAAAGTGTAGAATTGGGGTTTTGGGGTGTAGACTTCCAAAAAAACACCCTGCACCCCTTGGAGATGCCCCCAAAGGTATTATGTGTCAAATAAAATGAAAAAGTACCTTAGGACACCCCAAAAAAGTACTTTCGTTTTGGGGAAAAAAAAAAAAAAGTTGGGGGACAAACTTCTAAACTAGCAAAATAGACTCAGGAGGGGTCCCAAAGTACGCCCCAGGTGTTTTTTTTAATACAGGTGGTTGCGGCAGTTTAATTTTTCACGATTTTTAAAACTTCCCATTAGCCACTTTAAAATATGCTAGTACCCATTTTCATGTACACCAAATTTGATGGAACTACTTATTTTGCCAAAAAGAAATGGTTAAATGCTATTCTTCACCACCTTCATTAAAACGCTAAACAGCAGCTATTGAGACCGTTTAAAGACCCCACATACCATTAGCAGGGCTAATCGGGGGTACCCATAGTGAACCCCCATGTCAGAGTATCTTTAGGGGGGTGTCAGGCTGATTTCTACAAAAATGACAGGACTTTTCGCCGATTTAGTTTTCTCTGATGTAGAATTGAATACTGGGATAAGCGTGGACTCGCGGGATACTTTTTTGACCCTGAAACCAGCAATGATGGCGAAAAGTCTGGCAACTGAATTTTCGCTCCAAATTGAATATGCCCCATAATCTCCGGTGAATGTTCAATCTACACTTAGATGTTGGGACTTTCTCTCTGCAGGTGACTCCCAATTGAGAGGAGTGTCAACAGCATTACTTATTGGGAAAAACATATATATATATATATATATATATATATATTTATATATATATATATATATATATATATATATAAATATATATATGATTTTATTCTTTTTCCTGGAAATTTCCAACTATATGCTTTTATGTTGACTTTGTGCAAAAGGACTAAGACCATTTTGACATCCCTTTACAAATAATAGCTAATACATGTATCTAAACCTATCCGATTTGCTCTGATATTCAGGAGTGGGACTGAGAGATTGGAGGAGTTACAAATCCCCTACATTGTATCTATTTCAGGACATACAGTAACTGATACAAACTGGTAACATTGTTCCACCTAACACTGACATATTATAAAGGGGGAAATAGGTCTATTTTAACTGTGAATGTGAAGAATGGGCCTGATTCAGAGCCGCTAGTAAGCAGCCGCTCGTTCGCTCCGAGCGATGTTTGCACATCTGCGCATGCGTATGGGTCGTAATGCGCATGCGCCAACCAGTCAGTACGGTTAGAAATCGATCGCTTGCAAAATAGCGAGTGCCTGCTAATTTGAGTGACAGGATGAGGCGTTTGTGGGTGGTAACAGGGGAAGGTGCTTGAAAACGGGGAGTGGTGATCCGAACACAGGCGTGCCAAACGGTCAAAACTGGCGTTTTAAGGGTGTGCATAATTAACAAAGCAGCGTCATCGGCCACGTCACTTGGTTGTCTCTTAGCCTGAACTGTTCGCATGATTGCGGTTGGAAAATCCAACCACAAGCACTGCGAGCAGTTCAGACGCCTTTCGATGTACTCGATTAATCTAATAAATAGCGGAGATGGCGTAGGATGCGAGCGGCCAGGGGGCGTCTTTGCAAAATAGCGAGCGCATGTTTCATTCGCTCGCCCACACATAGAGGCGTCAACAGACCGCAAAGAGCGAGCGCTCAATTTAAATAGCCGGCCCCTTTTTCTGAACGAGCGAGCGCAAATAGCGTCCGGCTCTGAATCAAGCCCAAATTCTTTTACTATACCATTTTTATTTTTCATTGTATTAATTAATCGTATCTTTATTTTTGCCTTTTCCATTTCTTCTTATTAATATAATTTTCATATCTCTCTTTGTATTGTCTCTTTTAATTTCACTTGTATAATTTGTTCTGGTCCTCCAAGGATTATTACAATATTTTTTATCTTCTCTTAAGTGTGTGGAATAGGCCTAATTTGTGATAGCGCTCCATGTTGTGTCTTTTGTATGTTTCTATTTTGAGAGGGTCTCAGCTAAGAAATAAGCAACACCGTTTATACTTCCTCATTACATACTAGCGCCCCTTTGTTGCTGTTTGTTTGGCGTACATATCTAAATTGCAGTGTACAAATAAAGCTGGACCGCATGCAATAGCAGCCAGTATTTAGCCTGCATGCTAAAACAATAAATGCACCAATATAGCTTTTTCTAAGGACCATCGACAGCAGCGGCACCATCGACAGCAGCAAGAGTATGTATCTTAGCGAGCGGGTGTGAATCAGGCCCCAACTTCGGAATCAGCTCCTACTGCACATGCACAGAATAGTCAGAAAACCCCTATGGCGCATGCGTTTCCCTGTGGGTACACACAAATGCACTCTTAAGTACGGGACCGCTGGTGTTAGAAGTGGGGAGTGAAAAGCACTGGCATTCCTGGGTCGGTGATTGGTATGTGTCCTGACGTGTATGCAAAATACATGTCACGTGGGCGTGTTATGGGCGTTTCGCAGACGTGTCAGTGTCAGTGGCTGCGTTCTCAGACTCACAGCTGCAGCCACAGATGCCATAATCAGATGAAGCCACGTGTCGAAGGTGCCATGCGACGTTATGCCGATGGTGGTGTGTCGAATCTCCGGCGGTATTACAATGTGCATCATCGCTGTAAGTGGGCGTTTCAGGGCTTGCGCATTCAGGGAAAGTATCAAAAAGTAGCATTTGCAAATTATCCCCCTCCCCCTAGTAATTAATTGTCAGCTCACTTTCTCTTTTGTAATAATGTTCAGTAAATGATAATAATTAATTGCTCTAAATGCTATAGTTGCTTACATGAAAGAACAATGCGATCCACCTGCTCTACTTGTATTTATTATCAGAGGACGGCTTATTATATCACAAAGCGCTGGTGAATTAATGAGACTCCTTTTCACCTCCCTGAGCTGCTTGGTCAACCTGTGAAGTGTAAGAGATGACAGGTGGGATTAGCATATCGCGTGCAGCGGCTTCAGTGTTGTGTGAAGGGTTTGTCAGCACACGACTAAGCCTATATTCTCACCCTGTACTGTGAGGAGAGCGAAAATACTGTAGGTCATGAGAAGACTGTTCTCAGGGGGTGAGGGAAAGTGGCGGGCTGCATGTGCGGTGACAGAGAAGGGATGAAACTGTGACAGGATGATAGCTATAATGAAAACTGACTGCCCATTCAACAGACACAGCATCGGTCCTGTGAAACAAATAAGTTATAACCAAATCACCATGGCTCATCATAGCAAGAAGGAATCAGGTCGTGGTCACTGCTATCTGTTCAGATTGTGTGGGGACGCTCGTCTTATGCGTCAGGTTGGAAATCTCAGCAAACATTTGTCCTACAATAAAATCACTTCAGTCTTTGGGCCAAATGTAATAGGGTGAGAGTTTAGAAAAATGTGAGAGGGTAGCAGTAAATATCACACTGGTCGAGTTTTATCTTCAAAATGGGAAAACATCTGGATGAGAGTTTAAATCGTGAGAGTCTAAAAACAGGCGAGTTTCCATGTTCTCGGACTCTGTAACATTTACTGCTAAACTTTCCCATTTTCTAAACTCTCACCCTATGACATTTGGCAACTTTTTTTTAAAGTCCTGTGTTATTCCAATCAGAACTGGACGTGAATAGGACTTTCGACAACGTGCCCTGCCCATCTCCGTCACATGAATCACTCTGATGGTGCATACGCACGGTACAACCTGCACAACCAACGATATCACTGATAGATTTCCCTTCAACTTTCTGTAGTGTCGGGCAAACGATTTTGGTTGTACACACGGATAGATATCTATGGGGGCGATTCAATTCAATGCGAATTGAATAGCGCCGGGAGCGAGCTCCCGAAGCTATTCAATTCAGTGCGCTTTGTGGTCGGAGAATGCTGGTTATCGCAGTCATCGCGCCTTAAGGCGCAGTAACCGGCATTCTCCGACCAAAGTGCCGGGCGCGCGGCTGTTAGCGCCGCGCTATGTAGAAAAACAGCCGCACACCTGGCACTTTGGTCGGATTTCTCTTCACATCCCCAGGGGGGTGCGAGAAGAAATCCTTAGTGCGCCCAAACAGCGCAGTGTATTCAATAGCTGCGGGAGTCACTCCCGTCGCTATTCAATAGCGCGTTGAATTGAATTCCCCCTTATGATAGCTATTTCAATGAAGTCATCTCTTAACCTGCAAATGTCGATTAAATCGTCCAATTTGGCCTGCATGTACGGAAGACCATAGATATAGTTACTGTCCATGCGGGAACGGGCATCGTTGGTTGATGTAAAAAAAAAAAAGAAAAAGCAAATGATATGAACGATAATGATATGAATGATATCGACATCATTCATGTCGTTCATTAAAATCGTACCGTGTGTACGCACCATAAAGCAATTTGTCGGCTGATGAGGTGGACGCTGCTGCCACCGGGTTAACGTATGTTGCCATAGTTGTGTCTGTGACTTTATGCTAATGCTCATCTCCGCCGAGTGCCTGAATGCAGAGAAGGACTTGGGCGCCCACTTTGAGCATCTACAGTCGCAACCTTCGGCCCTTGTACCAGCCTCATGCTAGGTGCAGATTTTCAGAGCATGGCCTCCAGTGTATGCGAGTTAGTTTCTGAGTCTGAAACCAGTCTTGTGACACATCCACACCTCCATACTGCATCTGTGATCCCAACGCTGCGACCAAGGTTGCAGCCTGGGATAACTATCGCAACCATCGGTCGCGATGGTCGCCCTTTTGGCCAGGCTGCCGTAGCTGAAGCTTAGTGCAACCTGATCGGGTCCTGGCAGCTTTCAAGGCCAGGAAATCAGCGCCCACCGATGCAGACCTTAGCCTCGTCCATGACACGTCCCTGTTTCTGGGAACACTGCCCAGGAACGCCTTCGCTCCGCCTCCCAAACGCCTCAGCCTGATTGACAGGGACGGACTCGGCGATGGAGGACTGCACATGCACAGTACACATCCTGCGCAAATACTCCGTCCTCTAACAATCAGAGATGTGCATTAACCATCGGGTGTTCATACATCTCTGAATCAGATGAATGCACAGTGGCGAAAATAAATCGCCAACTACGTGGACATCTGCATTGTGACTGACTCAGAATGACCTCCTTTATTGCAAATAAATATATATATATATATATATCAGCGGTAATAGGAGTAATACGACCTACAATATGCAAATAATGTCACATAAATGGTTAATATAAAAAGTTCCATCAAACAGAGTCACGGATTTCATTTTCAGGCCTTGGACAGTTAAATAAACATATACAGTATAACCATATGAGCAATTATATCTTTCATCGCTGTACAAATCCTGCAGCTGATCTGTTAATGACCTTCACCTGGTATAAGTTATAATGTACTGTGGTGGCTATTACAGGTGGCGCTCAGCTATGATGTCCAACAGCTATTATTCCTGGACACGCTAATAAGGACTTTGTATTTAAATAGGAAATGTGACTACTGTGCTTGAAATTTCATTAGGTGAAGCTTGAGAAGACTTAAGTAATTACTGACCAGAAGATAACTTAGACAAATTGACAGTAAGTGATAGCTGCTATGGAAACAGTTAGTACAAGAAAGGTTTCTTATTAGAGTCGGCATTCTAATCGCACTACCTCACCACTGCCATTCATGTGCTGATATGCTTAAGTACACATGTGAGGCAAGGCGCGCGATATATATGGTAATGTGGTCCAGATATCATTTTCAGAATTTACAATATATACATATATATATATATATATATATATATATATATATACCTATATTAATAGAGAAGGAAATAAAAGTGTCCTGTAATTTATTTCAGTTCAAGAAAAGTTCATTCTGTTGCTCCCTTTGGGCCTGATTCTGAAATGAACGTACGCTCGTGTCTTGCATGGTTCTGCAACGCGCTTGCGCATAGTGGCCAGCCATATTTATGAGCTTCCAAAACAGGACACCTGATTGTTTCCAGGCAAATCATTTGCTCCTCGTGGCTCCCACTCAGATGGAATACCAGTCAGATGGCTCTGTTATTGCACCCTATGGGGTATACAGTATTTATTAAAGAGAGAGTTTTTTGAAATGGAGATGGTGCCCATAGCAACCAATCAGATTCTACTTAACATTTAATTAGCACTTTCTAGAAGATAATAGCAAGAATCTGATTAGTTGCTATGGGCTTAGCAACTCTCAGTATCTGTCGATAATTCTTAGTATCTGTCATACACACTCGCAACAGTTCTCAGTAGCGCTGAAGCTCTGTAGGGGATCAACGGGAATTTAGTGGCTTCTGTCACTAGTACCGTAAAAAGCTGCAACTGCACCGTGCACTGCACCCGTCTCCTACAGATGCTCCGAGTGGCAGAACAGATCCTGCGGCACTGTGGGAAAAGACATAATGTCTCTCCCCACACAGTGCGGGAGCTGTGAGCCAGAGCAGAGCGCTGGTTGCAACACAGGGTGAGTATGGCTGCTACTGCCTACAGGGATCACACTCTGTGTAACAGCACCAGCTGCCCCGCCCTCCTAGCGGCCCTGTCTGTCACCTTACCACTTCAGAGAATAATGCTTGCCCAGTATCTTCACTCTCACAGAAAACCTGCATCAGCTTACCCTGCTGTGCACTCCACTCCTCGGTGTCTCCCGTTCTCAACTGCACATGTGCAACTACAAACACACTGTGCTGTTGCTGACTTTTTTCAGGTTTGGCGCATAATAGCTCCACCAAGTGGCAGCCTCCTGTATTGCAACGTCCATTGGTTCCTGCCAGAGCCAGGTGTATCACGTATTGTATATACAGTTTATGGTAATTACATATTTAACATGGGTTATATTTATATCTCCTCACCCCACTTTCAAGATAATATTTATTTTCTGAGGGCTGAGTAATATCCCACCCTCTCTCATCATTTTTCTACATCAATAAATTATGGCTTTTCAGTTATCTGTTTCTCTTAATGACACCCTCAGGTGGTGTTAGTAAAACAGGTATTATGGTGATTGGTGACACATGTAAATAATCTTCTGCTTGTGACTTAATGCTAGAATATCAATATTACTCCCAGCGTACTCCCAGTGGATAGACTCTTACATGTACAGTATAAAGCAAAGTAATGTGGTCTTTCTGTGCTGTAATAAATGTACTGTATCCCTTGGTTTCAGGAAGACGATTAACTCCTTCCTTTACCTCCAACTGATCTGTAACCAAAGCTCGGTGAGAGATAAATTACCAACCAATCAGCTCCCTACTGTCATTTTTCAAACAGAGCCTGTCATGAGACAGGAGCTGATAGGTTGGTACTTTAACTCTCTCCAAGATTTGATACAGCTTCCCCTGTAGCCCTAATGGCTGAATAAAGGAGATCTGGACCTTTCAGAGTCCCACACAGGCACAGAACCTGTGCAGTTGCTTCGATTTCTCTCCTTCATGTCATTCCTGGCCTCAGACATTGCTTGTGGCACATTGATAAGAACCACTGATGGTTTTATGTCATTTTCTGATTTTTCTTTGTTCCTGCAAAGTATTGGAGGCAAATACCACGTTATTTATAGTTATGAATTGATATTTCGCAGTGAGGTCTGAGTACATCCAGCCACCATTTCACAACTGATACATACATAACACTGGGAATCCTGAAAATGTTATTCGATCTCCAGAGAAATTAAAAAAAAAGGGTTAAAAAGCGAAGTGAAGTTAATTGTATATATTAGATCTCACGGAAGCAAAAAAAAACATTTCTGAGCAGGACACAGTACAGGGGGCGAGATAAAGGCAGGTGTACAAAATGGCGCTTGGGGCCACCTCAGATCCTACATAAGTGTGGCCCAAGGGGCGATATCAGAGTTATATGAAAATACTGGTAGTGTTATGTTACCAAGATCTTTTTCTTCTATGCTGGCAGACAGATCTTTTACCTTAATGCTCCTCAGTCACAGTATGGGGAAGACATTGTAAAGGGATGTAGGGAATGATTTTTTAGCCATGCAGATCTGAAGGAAATCCCATCCTCTGCACAAACTAGAGAAATGTCAGCAGAGATCAGCAGGACGGAAGGAACCAAACACTCAGGGGAGTATATTTACTAAAGTGAGAGTTTTTAGAAGTGGAGATGTTGTCCATAGCAACCAGATTCTACTTAACAGTTAACTACAGATGTGTTCATATACACCTTTATGAAAATTGTGCCATGGCGCTCAATTTGGCGTGACATCAATTCTCATATGTTGCTGTGCCATGCCATCTGCTGTGCAGCAAAGGTCCCACGGACTAAACATGCACAGCCGCCATAGCCGGGGAGGGTTCCGGCGTATCCCTCCGCTGGCTAATTGTGCACGGTGTAGCCCATAGGCTACAGCGGCTAACATCGTCTTCAGATGGCGTTAGCTGCAGGGGCCAATATCTGGAATGCACCTAATTCCAGATATTGGTAAATTTGGCAGCATCGCATCCCCCCAAAGAAACCTATGGGGGAGGCGGCTGCCAGCAGGAATGGAGGGATCACAGTAGGTATCGGAGTTACCTGCTGTGGTCCCTCCTTAATACATATGGGGGATACTTAATATTTGAGGTAAACCCCCGAAAAAATTGTGTTTTTGGCGATTATACCTCAAATACACTTAGATAAATGGGCCCCATAGTTTTTTACCTCTTACATAGTGAAAATGAACTGAAACTGACAGCGTCTGTTATAGAGTTCTAGTTCCAGCTACAAATATGGCAACAGGTTTTTCTTTACAGCATATGAAATATGGTTCTCTATTTCCAAGTGCTATTTTCTATGTCATTCATCAAAAATTTGATTTTATGGCTCCAGTAGATGAAATATGGAGCCATATTTTCAAGGGGAAATTTCTACAGTATGTCACTAGGAAATGGCTACACACAAGCACTCAGATCCCCACATTCTGTACATGCTGTTTATACCCTCTAGATGAAATATGATTTTATTCTAAAAAGTTTTATTGTTATTAAAATTATGTTATTAATAATATTATATTATTGAATCTTAAAAATGTATTTTTGGAGGAAAAAATTAAATGTTTACACTGAGACTCAAACCCTAATTGCCGGGTGTGACGTGCAGTCACTTTACCCCTACACTGTAACATCTATGGGTGAAAGCTACAGTCTTTTACCTCTTACATAGTGAAAATCAACTAAAACTGACAGCTTCTGTTATAGAGCCATATTTCCTAGCGCTGTTTTGTACTGTATGTCGTTTATCTAAAATGTGATTTTATGGCTCCAGTATATGAAATATAAAGCCATATTTCCAAACGCTATTTTCTATTCTGTTGGACCTTTTACTGTATATGTAGCCAAAGTATGCAGGGCAGGGACAGACTAGGGCTGTATATCAGCCCTGGCAGTCTGCCCTGCACCTCCGTGTAGAGGGGGGCGTGGTAAATGCAAGGGGGCGTGCCATGAGTCACGGGGGCTGGCCTCGCGGCATGCTCCTGTCTTTTTTCGGCCCAGCACAGCCGCCGCCGGCCCATACATGCCTCCACCCCTTCTGGCTCTGTGAAGTCTTAATGATTTCAGAGCCATTGGGTGGAGGGTGAAGGTCTTTTCCACCCCTCCTTGAGTCGGTCCTTAGGCCATCGGCCCTTCTGGCATATGCCAGAAGTGCCCGATGGCCAGTGCGGCCCTGATGCAGGGCATTTTGTAATCCTGTCTGTCACTGCAATGGGAGGCAGCTTACAGCAATGGGAGGCAGCAACTGTACAGGATCTTCCTCTCCAGCTTTTAGCTTACACAACAGCAGTATAATTTTCTAAAAATGCCACCTACTGTCTGAAAAGTGCTACTGCACTATATTTTATCCTCCTTCACACGTCATGACAGTTATGTCTTGGCGGGGCTGATTATCTAACTCCATGAATAGCATGCTATGGCACAATGTTTAGAAAGGTGTATGTGGACACATCTGTAGCACCTTCTAGAAGATAATAGCTAGCATCTGATTGGTTGCTATGGGCAACATGTTGGCTTCTAAAAACTCTCACTTTAGTAAATATACCCCTCAGTATCTGCTTTTATCCGATGACTACTCTTATTTTTGTTTACAGTGGTGGTTTTCAATAATTTTCCCCCCTGGCAGCTAAACTGCATCATTTGTACCCCAAACATTTGCAAAGCAATACATCATACTTGTTTACTCTCCTGGAAGAGCCAGGAGGTGCCAGAATCTCAGGTGGTGCCTACAGCCACCTGGAAAAGTATTCAAGTCTCCTTGTCCAGATCTGATGCTGGCTGCGTCAGCCCAGCACCACCCATGTCCCAAGTACAGTGTACGGACCAGTTGGCCGATGACGTGCTTTGCACTGAATCACATCATCGTAGTCCGCCCTCGTGGTAATCTTGGCCATGCCCCCAGCACTGCCCACCTATGCTGCTTTATGCCCCATGCTGTGCCGAAAGTAGGCAAACTTGCAATACATTTGTAATAAGTGTGTTTGCGTTTAGATAAAATGTGTAGCGCCGTTATTTATATATATATATATATATATATATATATTAGGGGTGAGCGGGTTCGGATTTCTGAAATCCGAACTCCCCCAAGCCCCCCCGATCCGAGGGAGATCCGAGTCAGGCTCGACTTTTCCCGCCTGACTCGGATCTGAAATCGAGGCAAAACGTCATCATCCCGCCTTCCGAGTCTCGCGGGTTTTGGAACCTATATAAGGTACCCGCGTCGGCGCCATTTTCTCACTCGGCTGTGGACAGTGAAGAGGGAGGGTGGGAGTTAGGGCTGGCTGGGCTGTGTAGTGTAGTGCAGAGTAGTGTTGTGCTGTGCTGCTCTGTGCTGCTATTGTCCACTACTTCAAATTCCATAGGGGCTGGCTGTGTTGTGCTGTGCTGCTGTTGTTAATAGGGGCTGTGTCCACTACTTCAAAGTCCATAGGGGCTGGCTCGACTGTGTTGTGCAGTCAGTTCTCCACAGGGGCTGTGTCTGTGAATTGTGTGCGCAGTAGCCGCATGTGCATCAACAAAGTAGTGCCAAGCATACGCCTGTGTCATAAGTAAAGGGCCGGCTGGCTTGACCGTTAAAGGGTGCTGTAACCCCCAATGTACACTACAGTCCAAACCAAAAAAATATATATTTTCTGTGTTTGAGACTTGTGTACACTGTGGCTGCACGCGCATCAACAAAGGAGCAGCGCCAAGCGTGCGCCTGTGTCCCATAAGTAAAGAGCCGGCTGGCTCATTTCTTAAAGGGTGGTGTAACCCACAATGTGCACTACTCTCCAGCAAAAATAAAAAAATATTTTCTGTGTTTGTGTGCGCTTTAGCCGCACGTATATATCAATATAACATAAATGGAGGACCAAACTTTCTCCGATAAAAATAAAATAGGGAAAGATCAAGAACCACTTCCTCCTAGTGCTGTTGCTGCTGCTGGGAGTTGTTCATCATCCCAGAGAGGAAATAGGAACATCACTACTTTTACTAAACAATTGACCCTCCAACAGTCCCTAGCGATGAGGATGAAGCACGACAGCAGTCATCCTGAAGCAAAACGTATAACTGAGGCCTTGACTGCTATGTTGGTGTTAGACGTGCGTCCGGTATCCGCCATTAGTGCAGTGGGATTTAGACAATTGATGGAGGTAGTGTGTCCCCGGTTCCAAATCCCGTCTAGATTCCACCTGCATCCTCAAAGCAGCAGCGACAAGCGTGCGTCTGTCTGTTACAGGGTGGTGTAACCCTCAAAGTGCTCCAAAAAATAAAAAACTATTTTTTAATGTGTTTGTGACTTGTGTGCGATGTAGCCGCACGTGCATCAACATAGTAGCAGCGCCAAGCGTGCGCCTGTGTCATAAGTGAAGGGCTGGTTTGGACATCTGGTCCGGACTGAAGGACGTGCCAACAATTTCTGACAAGTCTACTGTCACTGCATATGATACTGTCCTCAAAGCAGCAGCGACAAGCGTGCGTCTGTCTGTTAAAGGGTGGTGTAACTCTCAAAGTGCTCCAAAAAATAAAAAACTATTTTTTTAATGTGTTTGTGACTTGTGTGCGAAGTAGCCGCACTTGCATCCTCAAAGCAGCAGCGACAAGCGTGCATCTGTCTGTTAAAGGGTGGTGTAACCCTCAAAGTGCTCCAAAAAATAAAAAACTATTTTTTAATGTGTTTGTGACTTGTGTGCGATGTAGCCGCACGTGCATCAACATAGTAGCAGCGCCAAGCGTGCGCCTGTGCCATAAGTCAAGGGCTGGTTTGGACATCTGGTCCGGACTGAAGGACGTGCCAACAATTTCTGACAAGTCTACTGTCACTGCATATGATACTGTCCTCAAAGCAGCAGCGACAAGTGTGCATCTGTCTGTTAAAGGGTGGTGACACCCTCAAGTGTGCTACACAAACAATAAAAATATTCTTCTTTTTTTTTCTGTCTTTGTGAATTGTGTGGGCTGTTGCCGCACTTGCATCCTCAAAGCAGCAGCGACAAGCGTACGTCTGTCTGTTAAAGGGTGGTGTAACTCACAAAGTGCTCCAAAAAATAAAAAACTATTTTTTTAATGTGTTTGTGACTTGTGTGCGATGTAGCCGCACTTGCATCCTCAAAGCAGCAGCGACAAGCGTGCGTCTGTCTGTTAAAGGGTGGTGACACCCTCAAAGTGTGCTACACAAACAATAAAAATATTCTTCTTCTTTTTTCTGTCTTTGTGAATTGTGTGGGCTGTAGCCGCACTTGCATCCTCAAAGCAGCAGCGAGAAGCGTGCGTCTGTCTGTTAAAGGGTGGTGACACCCTCAAAGTGTGCTACACAAACAATAAAAATATTGTTCTTTTTTTTCGGTCTTTGAGAAATGTGTGGGCTGTAGCCGCACCTGCATCCTTAAAGCAGCAGCGACAAGCGTGCGTCTGTCTGTTAAAGGGTGGTGACACCCTCAAAGTGTGCTACACAAACAATAAAAATATTGTTCTTTTTTTTTCTGTCTTTGTGAAATGTGTGGGCTGTAGCCGCACCTGCATCCTTAAAGCAGCAGCGACAAGCGTGCGTCTGTCTGTTAAAGGGTGGTGACACCCTCAAAGTGTGCTACACAAACAATAAAAATATTGTTCTTTTTTTTTCTGTCTTTGTGAAATGTGTGGGCTGTAGCCGCACTTGCATCCTCAAAGCAGCAGCGACAAGCATGCGTCTGTCTGGTAAAGGGTGGTGTAACTCTCAAAGTGCTCCAAAAAATAAAAAACTATTTTTTTAATGTGTTTGTGACTTGTGTGCGATGTAGCCGCACTTGCATCCTCAAAGCAGCAGCGACAAGCGTGCATCTGTCTGTTAAAGGGTGGTGTAACCCTCAAAGTGCGCTCCACAAACAATAAAAATATTCTTTTCTTTTTTTCTGTCTTTGTGAATTGTGTGGGCTGTAGCCGCACTTGCATCCTCAAAGCAGCAGCGACAAGCGTGCGTCTGTCTGTCAAAGGATTACATCGGTGACAGCATCCAAGTAGGCATGTCAGACAGTCTGTACCTGTACTGGCAGGAAAAAGAGGCAATTTGGAGGCCCCTGTACAAACTGGCTCTATTTTACCTGAGTTGCCCCCCCTCCAGTGTGTACTCCGAAAGAGTGTTTAGTGCAGCCGGGAACCTTGTCAGCGAAAGGCGTAGGAGGTTGCTTCCACAGAATGTGGAGAAGATGATGTTCATCAAAATGAATTATCAGCTCTTCAAGGGAGACCAGCCTCCAGAAGGTACAGAGGGACCTGTGGTGGTGGATTCAAGTGGGGACGAGTTAATACTTTGTGAGGATGAGGATTTACACACTGAAGAGGGTGAGGAATCGGTGGATGAGGAGGATGAGGATGACATCTTGCCTCCGTAGAGCCAGTTTGTGCAGGGACACATTAATTGCCAGCTTGTTTTGTGGGGGCCCAAACGAACCAATAATTTCAGCCACAGTTGTGTGGCAGACCCTGGCGCTGAAATGATTGATTTGTTAAAGTGTGCATGTCCTGTTTATACAACATAAGGGTGGGTGGGAGGGCCCAAGGACAATTCCATCTTGCACCTCTTTTTTTTCTTTGCATTATGTACAGTTTGGGGCCTAATTTTTCTAACTGCCATCCTGTCTGCCACTGCAGTGTCACTCCTAGATGGGTCACGTGTTTGTGCCGCCCACTCGTGTCGCTTAGCATAGTCATCCAGCTACCTCGGTGCAACCTTTTGGACATGAAAACACTATTGTGAGGTGTGAGGTGTTCAGAATAGACTGGAAATGAGTGGAAATTAAGGTTATTGAGGTTAATAATAGCATAGGAGCAGAAAAACCTACAAATTCTGTGATTTTAGCTGTTTTTATGCTTTTTTTCAAAAAAATACAGATCCAAAACACAAAACACGGAAGGGTGGTTTTGGCAAAACCAATCCAGATCCAAAACACGAAGAAAGATCCAGATCCAAAACCAAAACACAAAACACGAAAAGTGGCCGGTGCACACCCCTAATATATATATATATATATAAAAAACAAATGTGCTATAAAGATTATTTTTTAAAATAACACAAGATCAGATATCTCATATACTGTATTATAAATGAAGAGATATGCAAAGTTGACCATAAAACTAGTTCATACATGTTTCCTTAATATTTTTTTAAAGCTATATTATGACTATAGGGATGGAGGACAGCGACGCACTCAGGGGGGGTTCCAAATACCCTGAATTCTCCTCCCAATGACCTTACACTGGCCACATATTGGAGCTGCTACGCAAGCACAGCAAATCCTGCGGCATAGTTCTCATCGTCAGAGCTCTCTAGTGTCCCGGATCCAATAAGATGGCTGAAGGGGAACTGCTGCGCATGCCCACCCGCAGCAGCTTCTCCCATGGACCTTTGCAAAGATTTAGGGCTCTATTTACTACAATCCGCATATTGAATGCGGATTGTAGTGTGATATTACCGAGTGAATTCGCATTGCGAATTCAGGTAATATCACAGGGATTTACTATAAATCCCTTGCAGGGACAGAGCTTGCGATAAAGCTCTGTCCCTGCGGATCCCATCCGCACTCTAGTCGCGGTATTTTCGGAAAAAATACCGCGACTAAGAGCCCGCGCATGCGCCGACCGACCACCGCTACTACCCCCCACCGATGCTAAGCCCCACCCCCCGGTGCTAAGCCCCGCCCCCACGATCGCAGACCCCCGCGACCCCCCCTCCCCGCCCCGCGACCCCCCTCCCTTCATTACACTTACCTGCATCCTCCTGGCCTCCGGTGGTCTTCTCCGGGCTTCCCGATCAGGTGATCTCCCATACTGCACTGGGGCCCGATCACCTGATGACCGGGCCCCAGTGCACTGTGGGAGACCAGCTGACCGGAGAGGAGCCATCACCGGAGGCCCGATCACCGGTCCCTGGATTCAGGTAAGTGAAAAAAAAAATGTTTAATTTTTTTTTTCTTTTTTTTACAGCAATCAGCTTGCGGTCTACTTAGACCACATAGCTGATTACTGGTACCGGCTCCCGCCTCTGCTCTCCCCGTTAGAGCAGAGTGGGAGCCCGGTAACCGGGGGAGACCCTGGATAACGCCACCTCAAGGTGGCGTTATTATCACAGGGCTTCCCCCGGTATTTTTTTACAATTTATTTTTAGTAACTTGCACACAGATCACATTTCCCATTACAATTATGGGTAATGCGATCTGCTTTACTAAAAATAAGTGATACTGGGGGTTGGAGTAGAATTTTACTAATTCTACTCCAATTGCCCTGTAATAACTACAGGTGAAACTAAAATAATGTGAAAAGGGTGTGAAAACACCCTTTTTCACTTTATTTTAGTAAAAATAATGTTAATAAATAGAGCCCAGAGTGCTCGTTTCTCAGTAGGTAGGCGACATCATGCAGTATCATAGTTCTGGCAATAGGTGGCTCAATGTCAGTTACTGTATGTTCCTATCTGTTTTAAGGACCATACTGTGATGTTGGTGGGTAGAGGGCCTGATTCTGCATTGCCTGACCTGTACTGCTCATGTGCAATATGATTCCTGTGTGTTTGCACTCAGAGCGGCAGCAGACTGTCAGTGATTGACAGTCTCCTGCCATTTGTGGGCAGGAGGGGCCAACGACGGCCTCCGTTTCCCAAAATGTGGGCGTGTCGTCACAGTTGAGTGGGAGGTAGAAGGTCAGGATCTCCGTCGGCTGACGGAGATTTCCTGGCCTTTTTTTCTCATCTGCGGCGGCCGGCTTGCGTGACTGCATGGGTCACTTAGCCGGCCGATGTTCCCGCACATTATCTGATGCTGCATTGTACAACGCAGCTCAGATAAGTAATATGTGCAGGAGGCGTGATGCCTCCTGCTGCATTACCATAACTGCAAAGACGGAATTGCAGAGCTGCTCGCGTGCATACATCATACACTGTATCTATAGCTTGCGTGCAGCTTTGTAATTCCATCCTAAGGTGAATCAGGACCTGAGATTGCTAGGACGCTGCTTTCCCCATGTGTGTAATTACCACCTGGATTACACCCCCTCCTCACCCGCCATCATAGAAATTTCTCACACCTGAGGTTGAGAATCGCTGCTCTACACCCTCGATTCTGACAACTCTCCAATTATTTAAGCTATTTAACATTAGTCTGTAAAACAAGGAGAAAGGGACAAGTACTGAAGACTCTGAACCCTTATATACATGCATGAAATATGGTGATTTAACCTGAAATCCATTCTTTATAACTATTATGTGTGAAGCATGTGTGAATGGGTTGACGCACATAATTAAAACTACATAGCATTGACAGATGTGCATAAAACATAATGTGAGACTTTGTACCCATTATAATAACGTTCACATATATATACACATGCTAAATACACTTTTTATGCACGCGTGAAAGGGCGATTATTCTTGGCTGTAATTACTTCTCTAACTATACATTTCAGTATCATTGTCTAAAAGATTTCAGAGAAAAGTATCTCAGTAAATGCATAACTTATTTTTATATCATCTGACAAATAAATTGTCCCGGGCTAGTAATATTTATGTTTACTATTTGACTTTAAACTTGACCATTTATACATTTAATTTAAAATTAAACTAAAAGGCTGTTCTGTGTAATCCCCTAGAACCCAGGCTAACTAGGTCTTCCGCCACTAACAGCCACCCGCTGTTCCCTTAGAACTGGGAGACGTTCACCGGTACTTAAGTGGCCGCCTGGACTTATTACTCGAAGTAGTAGAGGTTTACACTGGTAACCTTCGGAACCCAGAGAATAAAGGAAGATGCTGGAAACTGGGAGAAAATCAGAAGTTTGGCTAAGAAGCTGATGGTGCGGCTATGAGAGCCGATGGTGCAGCTTTGAATGGCGATGATGTGGCTAAAGCTGGTAGTACAATTAGAAGTGATTCAGTGGCTCGGAGGCCAGTGATGCGGCTTAGAGGGCCGGTGGTGAGATGTGGCTTAGAGCCAGTAATGTGGCTGCAGAGGTGGTAATGAGATGCTGCTTTGAGAGCCGGAGGTGTGGCTTGTAAGCCGGTGGTGAGATGTGGATTTGAGCCAGTAGTGTGGCTGCAGAGGTGGTAATGAGATGCGTCTTTGAGAGCTGGAGGTGTGGCTGAAAAGCTGATGGCATGATGAGGCTATGAGAGCCGGTAATGTGGCTTGTAAGCCGGTGGTGAGATGCGGTTTTGAGCTGATAGTAATGCTGCAGAGGTGGCGATGATGCGGCTTTGAGAGACGGTGGTGTGGCTGAAAAGCCGTGGTATGATGTGGCTTTGAGAGACGGTAGTGTGGCTGAAGAGCCGGTGATGATATGAGGCTTTGGGAATAGGTAGTATGGCTTGTGAGACGGTGGTGAGATGCGGCCTTGAGCCAGTGGTGTGGCTGGAGAGCCAGTCATGAGTTGCGGCTTTAAGAGCTGGTAGTGTGGTTGGAGAGCCAGTGGTGAGATGCGGCTTTGGGAGTTGGTGGTATGGCTGGAGAGCCAGTGGTGAGATGCGGCTTTGAGAGCTGGTAGTGTGGCTTGTGAGCTGGTCGTGATATGTGGCCTTGAGACAGTGGTATGGCTGGAGAGCCAGAGGTGAGAATGTGGCTAAAAACCCGGTAGCAGCTTGGGAGCTGATAGTGCGGCTGGGAAGCTGATGGAGCGGCAATGAAGCCAACATTGCTGGATACAAGGAAAAGGAAAAATACCATAGAGCTGACCCTGCAGCTGAGCTGAGAGATCCACAAAGAATACTATAGTTGGCGAGGCAGCAAAGGGCCAGCGTGTAGAAATATGAGAAGAAAGCAATCAAGTCATGCTACGAAGAACACGTGACATCCGGAAACGTCCAGATCACCTAGCAACCGATGGAACAGGAACAACATTGCTAGAAGGTGACAAGTCGTGACCGCGCTTTGCAACAGTTTTATAGTAATGTGTGTTGGATTCCGTGAATTACCTGCACCCCCCTCCTCCCAAGTTGCAACATGTGTTACTTCTGGTGCTGCCACCAATAATATCTTTAGTGTAGATCAGGGGTTCTCAAACTCTGTCCTCAGCAGGGGTTAAAGTGGGCAGGAACGGGGTGGAACTGAGTTCCGTCAACTCTAATGGTAGGTGGAACTAGTTCCACCTCCACCAAGTCGCTGCACAGAAGTCCCACAGACAGAGAGCCACTCACTGTCTGCCTAGGGAGTCTCAATTTCTTCAGAGGTCCCTCATTTCAGAGAAACCAGCATATAGGTAAGGAAAGAATCAAGCGAAGGCAATACATAGGGGTTGCAAAGAAAACATTAGGCATCCAAGTGACCTAAACTAGTTTGTGGCGACCCCATAAAAAAAACTTAGAGGCACGGCAGACAAATAACACTGATGATATAGAACTTTTTTTTTCTTTTAAGTGATCTAACATTGTAGTCTCAGCTGATGGCAGGAGTGATAAAAAAATATCTAAACTGTCATAGCCACAAAAGCTTCAGGGCCTAGGCGGCCCCCAGGCCCCCCGCCATGCACTTTACCATGTCCTATACACAATAGTGAGTGTGTAAAGAACAGTTTTCACACTTGTTTTGGCCAGTCAGACTAGCGTGGCGGGGTGCGGGGGGGAGCGGAGTACCACCCCCTCTCCTGGACAACTTTAAGCCCTGGTCCTCAGGACCCCAAAACAGGTCACGTTTACCTGGTCACCCAGCAGGTGCACAGGTGTAATCATTACTCACTGACACATTTTAAAAGAGCCACAGGTGGAGCTAATTATTTCACCTGTGATTCCGTGAGGAGACCTGGAAAACATGCACTGTTTGGGGTCCGGTGCTGTAGATTCTCTCTGGGGTAGATTTACTAGAAGAATGAAAAGTGGTGCTGTTGCCTATATCAACCAATCATATACAGCATCTAACATTTTTCTAGGATGCAATAGATAGCTACAGTAGGATCTGATTGGTTGCTATGGGCAACACAACTACTTCATTTTTTTGTTAGAAGCATACTTGCCAACTATCCCTCATTGTCAGGGAGACTCCCTGAAATAGCAGCAATCTCTCTGACTCCCTGAAGAGTCCAGCAATCTCCCTGAAGAGTCTAATAATCTCCCTGAAGAGTCCAGCAATCTCCTTGAAGTGTCTGATAATCTCCCTGAAGAGTCCAGCAATCTCCTTGAAGTGTCTGATAATCTCCCTGAAGAGTCCAGCAATCTCTCAGACTCCCTGAAGAGTCTAATAATCTTCCTGAAGAGTCCAGCAATCTCCCTGAAGAGTCCAGCAATCTTCCTGACTCACTGAAGAGTCTAATAATCTCCCTGAAGAATCCAGCAATCTCCTTGAAGTGTCTGATAATCTCCCTGAAGAGTCCAGCAATCTCCCTGACTCCCTGAAGAGTCTAATAATCTTCCTGAAGAGTCCAGCAATCTCCCTGAAGAGTCCAGCATCTAACATTTTTCTAGGATGCAATAGATAGCTACAGTAGGATCTGATTGGTTGCTATGGGCAACACAACTACTTCATTTTTTTGTTAGAAGCATACTTGCCAACTATCCCTCATTGTCAGGGAGACTCCCTGAAATAGCAGCAATCTCCCTGACTCCCTGAAGAGTCCAGCAATCTCCCTGAAGAGTCTAATTATCTCCCTGAAGAGACCAGCAATCTCCTTGAAGTGTCTGATAATCTCCCTGAAGAGTCCAGCAATCTCCTTGAAGTGTCTGATAATCTCCATGAAGAGTCCAGCAATCTCCCTGACTCCCTGAAGAGTCCAGCAATCTCCCTGAAGAGTCCAGCAATCTTCCTGACTCACTGAAGAGTCTAGTAATCTTCCTGAAGAGTACAGCAATCTCCCTGAAGAGTCCAGCAATCTTCCTGACTCACTGAAGAGTCTAATAATCTTCCTGAAGAATCCAGCAATCTCCTTGAAGTGTCTGATAATCTCCCTGAAAAGTCCAGCAATCTCCCTGACTCCCTGAAGAGTCTAATAATCTTCCTGAAGAGTCCAGCAATCTCCCTGAAGAGTCCAGCAATCTTCCTTACTCACTGAAGAGGCTAATAATCTTCCTGCAGAGTAAAGCAATCTCCCTGAAGAGTCCAGCAATCTTCCTGACTCACTGAAGATTCTAATAATCTTCCTGAAGAGTCCAGCAATCTCCCTGAAGAGTCCAGCATCTAACATTTTTCTAGGATGCAATAGATAGCTACAGTAGGATCTGATTGGTTGCTATGGCCAACACAACTACTTCTTTTTTTGTTAGAAGCATACTTGCCAACTATCCCTCATTGTCAGGGAGACTCCCTGAAATAGCAGCAATCTCCCTGACTCCCTGAAGAGTCCAGCAATCTCCCTGAAGAGTCTAATAATCTCCCTGAAGAGTCCAGCAATCTCCTTGAAGTGTCTGATAATCTCCCTGAAGAGTCCAGCAATCTCCTTGAAGTGTCTGATAATCTCCCTGAAGAGTCCAGCAATCTCCCTGACTCCCTGAAGAGTCTAATAATCTCCCTGAAGAGTCCAGCAATCTCCCTGACTCCCTGAAGAGTCTAATAATCTTCCTGAAGAGTCCAGCAATCTCCCTGAAGAGTCCAGCATCTAACATTTTTCTAGGATGCAATATATAGCTACAGTAGGATCTGATTGGTTGCTATGGGCAACACAACTACTTCATTTTTTTGTTAGAAGCATACTTGCCAACTATCCCTCATTGTCAGGGAGACTCCCTGAAATAGCAGCAATCTCCCTGACTCCCTGAAGAGTCCAGCAATCTCCCTGAAGAGTCTAATAATCTTCCTGAAGAGTCCAGCAATCTCCTTGAAGTGTCTGATAATCTCCCTGAAGAGTCCAGCAATCTCTCTGACTCCCTGAAGAGTCTAATAATCTTCCTGAAGAGTCCAGCAATCTCCCTGAAGAGTCCAGCAATCTTCCTGACTCACTGAAGAGTCTAATAATCTTCCTGAAGAGTCCAGCAATCTCCCTGAAGAGTCCAGCAATCTTCCTGACTCACTGAAGAGTCTAATAATCTTCCTGAAGAATCCAGCAATCTCCTTGAAGTGTCTGATAATCTCCCTGAAGAGTCCAGCAATCTCCCTGACTCCCTGAAGAGTCTAATAATCTTCCTGAAGAGTCCAGCAATCTCCATGAAGAGTCCAGCATCTAACATTTTTCTAGGATGCAATAGATAGCTACAGTAGGATCTGATTGGTTGCTATGGGCAACACAACTACTTCATTTTTTTGTTAGAAGCATACTTGCCAACTATCCCTCATTGTCAGGGAGACTCCCTGAAATAGCAGCCATCTCCCTGACTCCCTGAAGAGTCCTGCAATCTCCCTGAAGAGTCTAATAATCTCCCTGAAGAGTCCAGCAATCTCCTTGAAGTGTCTGATAATCTCCCTGAAGAGTCCAGCAATCTCCTTGAAGTGTCTGATAATCTCCCTGAAGAGTCCAGCAATCTCCCTGACTCCCTGAAGAGTCCAGCAATCTCCCTGAAGAGTCCAGCAATCTTCCTGACTCACTGAAGAGTCTAGTAATCTTCCTGAAGAGTACAGCATTCTCCCTGAAGAGTCAAGCAATCTTCCTGACTCACTGAAGAGTCTAATAATCTTCCTGAAGAATCCAGCAATCTCCTTGAAGTGTCTGATAATCTCCCTGAAGAGTCCAGCAATCTCCCTGACTCCCTGAAGAGTCTAATAATCTTCCTGAAGAGTCCAGCAATCTCCCTGAAGAGTCCAGCAATCTTCCTTACTCACTGAAGAGTCTAATAATCTTCCTGAAGAGTCCAGCAATCTCCCTGAAGAGTCCAGCAATCTTCCTGACTCACTGAAGATTCTAATAATCTTCCTGAAGAGTCCAGCAATCTCCCTGAAGAGTCTAGCATCTAACATTTTTGTAGGATGCAATAGGTAGCTACAGTAGGATCTGATTGGTTGCTATGGGCAACACAACTACTTCTTTTTTTGTTAGAAGCATACTTACCAACTATCCCTCATTGTCAGGGAGACTCCCTGAAATAGCAGCAATCTCCCTGACTCCCTGAAGAGTCCAGCAATCTCCCTGAAGAGTCTAATAATCTCCCTGAAGAGTCCAGCAATCTCCTTGAAGTGTCTGATAATCTCCCTGAAGAGTCCAGCAATCTCCTTGAAGTGTCTGATAATCTCCCTGAAGAGTCCAGCAATCTCCCTGACTCCCTGAAGAGTCCAGCAATCTCCCTGAAGAGTCTAATAATCTCCCTGAAGAGTCCAGCAATCTCCTTGAAGTGTCTGATAATCTCCCTGAAGAGTCCAGCAATCTCCCTGACTCCCTGAAGAGTCTAATAATCTTCCTGAAGAGTCCAGCAATCTCCGTGAAGAGTCCAGCAATCTTCCTGACTCACTGAAGAGTCTAATAATCTTCCTGAAGTCCAGCTATCTCCCTGAAGAGTCCAGCAATCTTCCTGTCTCCCTGGAGAGTCCAGCAATCTCCCAGATTGCACCTTACCCCTATTATGAAGCTGTTATATTAATAAAAAACAGAGATATATACATTGAAATGGGACCATTAGTATAATTTCCCTGCATTGGGTATAAGGCACAATGATCCCTATGGCTACATGTATTTTCTCATAAGTATCAGTGTGTTTTCATCAACAAGTAGATATTACTAACTGCTTTGGGGCTCATTTACATTTGGATATAAGTAAATGTTATGACACGCCGCTCAGATGTAGCAGGACACGGCCACTTTACCGCCGTGCTCATAGGTGTTGCTTTAACAATCCCCCTGAAATGCTTTTTCAAAAGTAGGCATGTACATTATGGTTAGAAGCTTTAGTACATCTACCACTTTGAGAGGAATTACGCTGCAGTTTGGTTCCACCAGAAATTAAAAGCAAACTCAAGGTATTCTGAACAGTAGCAACACAAGCTAAGTAGACAAGCTTTATAAGGCAGGAATACTAATTAAGATGCTGATAGACAAACAAACCCATTCCCATGGCCTTAGCAACCGAATCTATTCCAATCTGGCCACATGCACAGTAGATGATGACACTGATTGCCCGTAGACAATCCAGCCTGAGCGAGAAAGGTGATTCATTGTATGACCTACAGTAGATGTTCCAAAACTACTACATTGACTTAAGTCTCCCAAACAAACAGATTATGCAATGTGCGACTGTATTTGTAACCTTAAATATGATTGGCTGTTCCATAGTACATATGTCACTATAAGCAGTACCTTAAGTTGCGATTTTGCAGACTCACCCACTTTCTGCAAATTTTGATACAGGATTTAAAACGTTGATGTTTTAAAGGCAAAAATCCGGCATGTGGGGCTGGAAAAAACAAACATTGCCCTTAAAGAAAAAAATGCCATGGCTTTAACTGCTACCACAAAATTCTCTAAAAATCTGCAATTTTGTTGTATCACATTACACCTCATTACATAAACTCTATGAGTGTTATCAAACAGGCGCCAGAGTGGATTACGCACCCAGATAACAACATTTTTAGTTTTTTTGACTGATCTCCCTCTTTGCCAACATGTTTGCAGAGCACTTAGCAACATAAACATGAGTTGGGTTAATCCCGGTCCCTTAATGTCCACTGCGCCTTAGGCTGGACCTTAGGTTGCCTAATGGATGATCTGCTCTGTATGTTTGTAGCGTCCAAACATTCACTTGAGACTCGAATGCTATAACGGATGGGATTGCAAGAAAAATACTAAGTAGTAACAATACAATACAAATATCCACTTTTATTTTAAAACTCAGTTAAATATCTAATACCTCTCTGTAAAGTGCTGCGGAATATGTGTGCGTTATAAAAATAACTGGTAATAAATACATAAATAAATAATTGATTTTACTTCTAACAATACTATCAGCTCTATTTACTACAATCTGCATTTCAAATGCAGGTTGTAGTGTGATATTTTCACATAAATTCACATTGCGGATTTAGGCAATATCACAGGGATTTATAAAAAATTCCCTTCAGGGACAGAGCTTGCGATAAATCTCTGTCCCTGCGAGTCCCATCCGCACCATTATCACTGTATTTTCCGCAAAAAAAATACAGCCAATAAGAGTCAGACAGACTCATATTGGCTTCTGCACCCAGTGCTAGACCCGGGCAGGAGCTCACTTCCGGCTCCCGCATTAGGTGAAGGGAGAGACGTCATGACGTCTCTCTCACAGTGGCAAGCAGGACAGGAGTGGTGGACAGTGGCGGCGGGCGTGTGAGCAGGAATGGGGATTCCGGTAAGTAAATTATGTGTTGTGTGTGTTTGTGTCTTATATGTAAAAAGCACTACTGCTGGGGGCACTGTATATTGGGCACTGCATAGGGGGCACTATATAATGAACACTAATGGGGGCACTATATATTGGGCACTACAGGGGGCACTATATAAGGGGCACTATATATTGGGCACTAACGAAGCACTGCATAATAGGCACTACTGGGAGGACTGTATAAGGGGCACTGCATAAGGGGCAATATATAAGGGGCACTACTGGGTGCACTGTATAAGGGGCACTACTGGGTGCACTGTATAAGGGGCACTACTGGGGGCACTATATCTTGGGCACTGCATAAGGGGCACTACTACAGGGGGCATTGCATAAGGGGCACTGCTATTGGGGACATTGCATAAGGGGCACTACTACAGGGGGCATTGCATAAGTGGCACTACTACTGGGGGCATTAAGGTGCATATGGAATTAAAAGGAATGTTCCCAGAGTGACGAGAAATAGTGGCGTTTCATGTTGACATGCCCCCATTTTTCAGCGACCACGCCCCTTGTTACATGTGACCACACCCACTTTTTCAGCACATAGGTGGGGGGGTCCATTTTTCATCTTGCCCTGGGCTCTAAATATCCTAGTTGTGCCACTGACCTGGAGACCAGCTGACCGGAGCCCCAGAGGACATCATCAAGCACCGATCACATTGGATGCAGGTTTCTTTTTGTGCAGTGAGCAGCGTGTGGTCCACACAGCTGATCACTGGGGCCGGCTTCCTTCTCTGCCTGTTAGAGTGGAGCAGGAGTCGGGAAACCGGGGAAAACCCTGCATAACGCCACCTCCAGGTGGAGTTATTATCACAGGGCTTCCCCAGGGGATTTTTTCTAATTTTATTTTTAGTAACTTTGGCCAGATCACATTTCTCATTATAATAATCTGCCCGCTAAAAATATGTGATAATTAGGGTTTGGAGTAGAATTTTGCGAATTCTACTCCAATTGCCCTTTAGTAGATTTATGTTAAACTAAAGTAATGTGAAAAGAGTGTGAGCACACCCTTTTTCACTTTATTTTAGTAAAAATTTTAATAAATATTGCCTTATACTGTATCTCAAAAACACTCATATGCACTTTCCATTAAGAAAGCAGATAATTCATACATTTCATAACATTCTAGGAAATGCAACTGAGCCAGAAATACAGTAAGATTCACAGTTTTATATGGGAGGACAAAATAAGTTCAATAATGGGTAGTTCATTAATCTTAACAGAATTAATCTTAAAAGATGGATCTGCAAACCGCATGTCACGTAGTAATTCATTCCAAGTCCTGACTTTCTGCAATTACATTATGATTCTGTCATTATTATAATCATCAATTATTTATAAAGAGCAGAGCTATACGGAGGGGAGTGATAATTACAAAAAAAATGAGGAATAGGTACTGTATACAGCTATGCAGATGAGCAATAGGTACTGTATACAGCTATGCAGATGAGCAATAGGTACTGTATACAGCTATGCAGATGAGCAATAGGTACTGTACACAGCTATGCAGATGAGCAATAGGTACTGTATACAGCTATGCAAATGAGCCTGTGATGGTGAGAGACTGCATTAGACCATATAAGGCATAGTTATTACACTAATTCCGTCACATATGAAAGCATTTGACATTGCAGCAGCTGCAGGGACTTGGGGGGGTATTCATGGGGGAAAAATCAATTTTCTACAATACTTTTAGGGCCTAAATCAGAGATGGAAGCTAATGCGATATCAGCTGTGATTTCATACGGAACGCTGCAACGAAAATATGCTAATAGCTCCAAAGCTTCCCTGAGCATAAGGACGCCCACCGCTGCCTTCTCATATGCGTACGATGTCGCTTACCTGCTTAAATATCGGTAACATCAACGCACATCGAGCAGCCATCTTGGCCTTGCGGCAGGTCTGACCAGCTGCAGGTGCTGCAGCTCTCCTGACACGCGGGGCGCTCTCATACTGCATATGTAATCACAATGGTTAACCTATTCATGCCATGTAATGGTGTTTAACCGGTAAGACACATCTGCGTCTATCTGACCACTCCCCCAGTACCTCCCCCGAAGGCTGACTACCTGTCACTCACTTTGCGTATGGATCCTCTGCTTCTCTGAATCAGGACATTAATATCGATGCCGCAAGCAAGCGGTCGATGTTTTCAGTCTGCAGACATATTGGGGCATGAGATGGCACTGCGCCATGCATCCAGATGGTTTTGTTCCAAAACGCAGATCGAAATTGCCATCAGGCCCTTAGTACTGTAATGAATACAGTACTAAGGGCCTGATCCAGGCCTGCTCGCAAGCGCTATGCGCTCGCAAGTGGGTTGATGGCCAGGCAGTGCGCATGTGCGGCATGTGCACTGTGCATGCGTGAGCCCCGGAGCGAGCGAGCGAGCGAGAAATCACTCTCTCCGGCGCTCGCATCCAAAAGGAGAGGCTGTCGATGTTGATACACAGCTCGCCACGTTTGGTATGTGGGTCGGAGGGGGAGTGGCTGGCCAAACGGAGGCATTCCCGAAGGAACGCCTGCAATTTGGGGGCGGCCCCACTTACATCACGAGTGATGTCAGTGGGGAGCTTCCAGCTCTATTAGAGCCGGAAGCTCACTGGGGCTTGCGGTAGATGAGACCCTACCACAAGGGTCTCGTCGCAAGCCCCGATGGTCACGATGGTCACGACCATCGTGCCCATCACCTGGCCTCTCGCTAAAGCTGTGGGTGGTCACCCACAGCTTAGCGAGCGGCCAGTAGGCCGGACTGAAAAAAATAAAAAACGCCCTTCAGACCAGCGATCTGCCTCCGGCAGCGAGCGGGTCTGAATCAGGGGCCTGAGTTATGGGGATGCCACTTTTGCACTGTTACTGTGCCCCTTTGGACACAGTGGGGCAGCATCTATGGGTACCAAGGCCCTCTATGCGGCCATATTGCAGGATGGAGAATTCTATTATTTTTAATAGTAATAATAATAATAATAATAATAAAACATTTTTTCCTGCCCGTTACTACTCTCAGATTAAAAATGTACTATTTTTTGAAGATGGAGAGCAGTACTGCTCAGACTCAATGGTGGAACCTCCAGGGACGCTTCAACCCCTTACCAAGATGGCCACCAGACCTAGTACTGCGCATGTGCGGCGCCATCTTGTTTACTGTGTTAAAGTGCCAGTGAGTATGACTTTACTGTATCTACCATCAATAGACCACTGCACTGGGTAAGCATTTGGACTGTTGTCTCTCTCAGGAAAACCCCGCAGCCACAAGGGGTTTTGCTATTGATTTAGGGGACGGAAAATCCCACGTCTTTTATCACGCACCTCCACAGGAAGTCTGATTTTTCCTAAAACCGTTCATTTTAGGAAAAGTCAGAGGGATTTGCTCTGGGACCCTGGCTGGCGGAATAATTAAGCAATTGGAAGTTTCCAATTAGCTTAATTAATCCTTAATCACTCAAATTGAAGAACTTGATCGGTTTGAGGCCGATGTTGATGAATTGAAGAACTAGGATCGGTTTGAGACCAATGTTGATGATATTGAATGGAACCGGTATTTGGAGATATTGGATGAGACCAATGTTTGGAGATATCGGCTAGGACCGATAGAGGCAGACAGAAACAAGTCTCTCTGGTAAAACCGGGCTGGAGCGTTAGACAGGATGGAGACTTGTACCAAGACTTGGAGCTGGAATCGCACGGACTGGAACCGCTCAGATAGAGACAGTAGCGGCTCCAGGCATGGGCAAGCCGGTCCGTCGCCCGGAGCGCTACTGTTTCCGGAGGGCGCAGGAAACGCCCACCACCCGCCCGGCGGTATAGGACATATTTGAGCACAGGGGGAAGGGAGCAGAGGATGGAAGGGGCGGCAACACAGGACGGCGCTTGGCGCAGCGCTGCCTAGTGCCGGCCCTGGACCCGGGGGCTCAGCACAGAGCTGTAACTTCAGCAGAAGCAACATTGTACTGGCAACAGAGGCCAGTCAGGAAATGGAATGTATAAGGGAGGATCCCCAGGGATTGGATGCTGCGATCAGCTGGTCTGGGAGCAGCGCTCTGTGTGGAAGAAGAGCGTCAGATGCAGGGCTGGATTAATTTCTGTGGGGGCCCCAGGGCAACAAACATGTGAGGGCCCCTATTAAATATAGACGAAATGGGGGTATGCGCAATGGGGACCGTATCGCTCATAAGCGGTACATTGACAAACAGCGATAATACTGAAAAGAGGACATAACCCCTTTGGTGAGTGCTAAAGGGTTTATGTCTCATTGTGAAATGGGGCCCATGGGCTCCACATGGAAAAAAAACACAGACACACACATGAAAAAAACAATAATACACTCACAGGAAAATCTTATCCACACTACACCACACATTAGGCTTCATTCAGAGGTGGCCGTACGGTCTACGACCGCACGGCCGCCTCGATGTTTGTCCAGTACGCATGCGCACGAGGGAGCCGGCTCCTTCGTGCACATAAGTGAGACCCGCTATGACCGGTGCCGGTCGTAGCGGGTCTCTTTCCAAAGGGGGCGAGCTGTCGATGTTGATTGACAGCTCGCCCCATTTGGAAGGCGGGCCGGGGGGGTGGCAGCCCAAATGGAGGCATTCCCATGGGAACGCCTGCCATTTGGGGGAGGCCCCACTGACATCACTAGTGATGTCAGTGGAGAGCTTCCGGCTCTGACAGAGCCAGAAGCTCTCTGGGGCTTACGACAAGTGAGACCCTACCCTAAGGTCTCGTCGTAAGCCCCGATGGTCGCCATGGTCTATGACCATCGCGACCATCACCCTAGCGGTCATTAGAGCTGTGGGCGTAAACCCACAGCCTAACGACCGAAACAGAGGCGGCCAGTCAGGATGCAAGCGGCCGCCCAGTTTCTGAGCGACCGCTTGCATCCTCCGACCGCCTCTGAATGAGGCCCATAGTGCCCCTGATTCACATTACACCACACATGGGGCCTGATTCAGAGCCATTCGTAAGTGGCAGCTCGTTCGATCCGAGCGATTTTTGCCCAACTGCGCATGCGTACGGATCGTTATACGCATGCGCGAACCAGTCAGTGCGGCCGAAATTCATGTGCTCGCAAAATAGCGAATGCCTGCTAATTTGAGTGACAGAATGAGGCGTATGTAGGTGGTAACAGGGGAAGGTGCTAGAAAACGGGGAGTGGAGATCCGATCGTGTCATGACCCTGTCTAGTTGTCACCTTTTTGCCTTGGGACTTACCCCTGTCAGCTTCCCCATGGAGCTGTGTGTGTAATTTGCCTGGAGGATTTGCTCTGATTATTGCACCTGGCCTCTCCTCTGTCTGTGAGCACTGCTATCCCTGATTGGAGTCACAGGTGTGGTTCTGATTCTCAGAGCTGCAGAGATGAATACTTCCTCTGCATGTTGTGCCTTCCACCACTCAAAATGCTACTACCAGACCACCTGTCCGTATCCACCAATTGCTGCCAGACCCATGGTATATATATCCTCTCCTGATAGCATTCTGGGCCTGAACATCTCGTCTTCCCGTGGTGTATGGTTCATGCATTCAAGTCTGTCCCTGTAACCTGCTACAGCAATCCCTGGCGCTATCCAGAAAACCTGTTTCAGCTGTACCTGGCAATCCAGTAAATCTGCTGGCAGCAACCCCCGGTGCTTCCAGAAAACCTGTTACAGCCAAGCCTGGCAATCCAGTAAGCCTGCTGACAGCAACCTCTGGTGCAGCCCGAAAACCTGCTACAGTAATACCTGGCATCCAGACGTCCTGTTACAGCAATACCTGGCCTGTGCTCTGCTGCTAGTCCTACTCCTGGTTGGTCACTGGCACTCTGTAAACCTGCATCATGTTACCCTGCCTTGCTTCCTGCTGTGGATCAACTCCTGCCCCTGTTACCTACCTATTCCCTCCCTGAGCATGCAAATTCCCAAACCTACCCATTCCTTCCTGAAACCTGTTATTTCCAATTATCCTGTCCAGCCTGCAAATTCCCAAACCTACCCAATCCTTCCTGAAACCTGTTATTTCCAATTATCCTGTCCAGCCTGCACCTGAGTTCTAGCCTTTGTCATAGTATTCCAGATTACCCTGTTTAGCCCTCGTCTCAGCATTACCTGACTTCCCTTCAGTCCACGTTGTTCCAGTCCAGAGTCAAGTTCTTAGTTCGTCAGTTAAATTCAACAAGTCTTCCTGCCGGTCCCAGTCTGGTCCCTCCAGTTCCTGTCATTTATCATCAAAGGCAGTTTTCACTGCTACCCAAGTCTTGTAAATAGAGCTATTTACATTATCTGTGATACCAGTCATGCCGGCCTCCGTTGAAACCCGATCACCACCTGAGACAGGTAACTCGCAGACACCAATTGTGACAGAATGTTCAGGCCCAACGACGGTGGCGGATCAAGCACCTATTAAGGGACTAGATGCTTTCCGTAACCTGGTCACCCGTTTGGATTCACAGGAGGCCGTACAGCATCAAGTGCTACAGCTTTTGCAAATCCTGAATAACCGGCTAGAAGTTACCCAAACCTTACCTGAACCCCTAACTACCTTCCATCGACTGCTGGAACAGCTTCAGGCTCTACTCAGCAAAATTTTTCAGATAATTCCTGAATTTCTTAGAGCTGCCTCTGTCTCGACTAAAACCTCTGCCTTGGAATCCCTAAGAAACAAGGATTCTTCTGAACCAAGTAATGTCAGACATCATAGTTACCCACGCCCCAAGCTCTCTGTGGCCGAACGCCAGCGGCGCAAAGATTTACAGCTCTGCCGCTATTGTGGGAGTTCTGACCACTTCATTAAAGATTGTTTCCTTTGCAACTCCAGCAGTGGTTCCAAGTGTCAACATCTCAGTGCCCATTCCGGCTCCAGCCCGGATTCTGCCCGTTCCGGCCCCAGCCCGGATTCTGCCCGTTCCGGCCCCAGCCCGGATTCTGCCCGTTCCGGCCCCAGCCCGGATTCTGCCCGTTCCGGCCCCAGCCCGGATTCTGCCCGTTCCGGCCCCAGCCCGGATTCTGCCCGTTCCGGCCCCAGCCCGGATTCTGCCCGTTCCGGCCCCAGCCCGGATTCTGCCCGTTCCGGCCCCAGCCCGGATTCTGCCCGTTCCGGCCCCAGCCCGGATTCTGCCCGTCCCAGCACGGGACTCCAGTCAACAACCCCAGGATGGGTCTCAAGTCTCGTACCCCAGGAGGGGGTCTCAAGTCTCGTACCCCAGGAGGGGGTCTCAAGTCTCGTACCCCAGGAGGGGGTTTCAAGTCTCGTACCCCAGCAAGGGGTCTCAAGTCCCATTCCCCAGAAGGGGATCTCAAGTCTGGCGCCCCAGCAAGGGATCTCAAGTCTGGCGCCCCAGCAAGGGGTCTCAAGTCTCGTGCCCCAGAACAGGGTCTCAAGTCTCACACCCCAGGAGGGGGTCTCAAGTCTCACACCCCAGGAGGGGGTCTCAAGTCTCACACCCCAGGAGGGGGTCTTAAGTCTCACACCCCAGGAGGGGGTCTCAAGTCTCGTACCCCAGGAGGGGGTCTCAAGTCTCGTACCCCAGGAGGGGGTTTCAAACCTCGCATCCCATTCCGGTCCCAGCCCGGATTCTGCCCGTTCCGGTCCCAGCCCGGATTCCGCTTGTCCCAGCAGGGGACTCCAGTCAGCAGCCCCAGGAGGGGTCTCAAGTCTCGTACCCCAGGAGGAGGTCTCCAGTCTCATACCCCAGGAGGGGGTCTCCAGTCTCGTACCCCAGGAGGGGGTTTCAAGTCTCGTACCCCAGCAAGGGGTCTCAAGTCCCATTCCCCAGAAGGGGATCTCAAGTCTGGCGCCCCAGCAAGGGGTCTCAAGTCTCGTGCCCCAGGAGGGGGTCTCAAGTCTCGTGCCCCAGGAAGGGGTCTCAAGTCTCACACCCCAGAAGGGGGTCTCAAGTCTCACACCCCAGAAGGGGGTCTCAAGTCTCACACCCCAGGAGGGGGTCTCAAGTCTCACACCCCAGGAGGGGGTCTCAAGTCTCGCACCCCAGGAGGGGGTCTCAAGTCTCGCACCCCAGGAGTGGGTCTCAAGTCTCATGCCTCAGGAGGGTGTTTCAAGTTCCTGTTATAAGGGAGAAGTGTATTGTGCTACAAAATCTGATTATGGTTCCTGTTCACCGTCTCCTGCATATATTGTTCCAGAAGATGACAATCTCTGTAGTCTGTTCTCAGCTTTGATTGTTGATGCTACAGTCTCTAGCTCCCCAGGACTCCTTCCAGTTCCATCAATTGGTCCGAATTCCGAACATCGGTCAGCTTCAGTTATTTCGACTCCTCATCAATCGGAGCATCCTCAAATTTCCTCCTGCCAGGCACCTGAAAGTGCTCCACAATCCTTGAACACACATGATTCGTCAGATACTTCACCATGCATTTATTTTGATGGGGACTTAACTCAATACTATGCTTTATTGAAACAATTCTTCGGTATGATAAATTCTTCTCTGCCATGTGGAGTCAAGTCTACTAATATTGTAGAGTTTGTTATCTCATCTTTTCAAGGTAAAGCTTGGGACTGGGTTGCCCCTATTTACAACTCCAAAGATCCACTGCTTCAAAATATAAAGACTTTCAGTGAAGCTGTTGTCAAAGAATTTGGTCCTTACCCTGTAAACCAAAATTCTAGCGAAGTTCTCAGTTCCAAAATATTGTCCAAGCACTCTGTTTGTGCTACCAAGAATTCGTCCTCCACTCCTCTGAAATCTGAACAAGGTCAAGTTTTCAAGGGCCAGCGTGCCGAATTCCAGGCATTCCAAGAGAGCAGTACTTTTGAATCTGTAACCCAGAACATGACTTGTGCACACACCTCCTTGTCCCCTTTCTGCTACTGTTCCTCCCAAAATTCTGATCCTGTTCTTCCCAGCCACATATTTCCACAGGAGTTACCAAAGATTCCTGGTCCGTTGGTTGGCACAAAACGTTCTCGCAGCAAGAAGAAGAATCAGCGAAGGTCTTGAACTATCTCCTTTGTAGACTTTCCACTCCAAGTATCCCAAGAAATTGAGAATTGGGAAGATGTCTGAAAGTTTTTGTTTTGGTGTCCGGAGTCCACCCATAAAGAGGGGGGTACTGTCATGACCCTGTCTAGTTGTCACCTTTTTGCCTTGGGACTTACCCCTGTCAGCTTCCCCATTGAGCTGTGTGTGTAATTTGCCTGGAGGATTTGCTCTGATTATTGCACCTGGCCTCTCCTCTGTCTGTGAGCACTGCAATCCTTGATTGGAATCACAGGTGTGGTTCTGATTCTCAGAGCTGCAGAGATGAATACTTCCTCTGCATGTTGTGCCTTCCACCACTCAGAATGCTACTACAAGACCACCTGTCCGTATCCACCAATTGCTGCCAGACCCATGGTATATATATCCTCTCCTGATAGCATTCTGGGCCTGAACATCTCGTCTTCCCATGGTGTATGGTTCATGCATTCAAGTCTGTCCCTGTAACCTGCTACAGCAATCCCTGGCGTTATCCAGAAAACCTGTTTCAGCTGTACCTGGCAATCCAGTAAATCTGCTGCCAGCAACCCCCGGTGCTTCCAGAAAACCTGTTACAGCCAAGCCTGGCAATCCAGTAAGCCTGCTGACAGCAACCTCTGGTGCATCCCGAAAACCTTCTACAGTAATACCTGGCATCCAGACGTCCTGTTACAGCAATACCTGGCCTGTGCTCTGCTGCCCTTCAGTCCACGTTGTTCCAGTCCAGAGTCAAGTTTTTAGTTCATCAGCTAAATTCAACAAGTCTTCCTGCCGGTTCCAGCCCGGTCCCTCCAGTTCCTGTCATTTATCATCAAAGGCAGTTTTCACTGCTACCCAAGTCTTGTAAATAGAGCTATTTACATTATCTGTGATTCCAGTCATGCCGGCCTCCGTTGAAACCCGATCACCACCTGAGACAGGTAACTCGCAGACACCAATTGTGACAGATCGCAGGCGTGCTTAAAGGTCAAAACGGGAATTTTATGGGAGTGCATATTTAAAACAGCAGCGTCATTGACCACGTCACTGGGTTTTTTATAAGCCAGAACTGCTCGCAAAATTGTGGTAGCAAAAACCAACCACAAGAATAGCGAGCAGCTCATATCCTGGTCGATATACTCGATTAATCTAATAAATAGCGGACATGACGTAGGAAGCAAGCGGCCAGGGGGCGTAGTTTCCAAAAAAACGACCGCAAGTTTTGTTCGCTCATTCAGACTTAGAGGCGTGCACAGACCGCAAACAGCGAACAGTTCATTTCAATAGCCACCCCTATTTTCAGGACGAGCGAGCGCTAATTGCTTCCGGCTCTGAATCAGGCCCCTAGTGCCCCTGATTCACATTACACCACACATAGTGCCCCTGATTCACATTATACCACACATAGTGCCCCTGATTCACATTACACCACACATAGTGCCCCTGATTCACATTACACCACACATAGTGCCCCTGATTCATATTACACCACACATAGTGCCCTTGATTCACATTATTCCACACATAGTGCCCCTGATTCACATTACACCACACATAGTGCCCCTGATTCACATTACACCACACATAGTGCCCCTGATTCACATTACACCACATAGTACTGTCCCCACAATGCCCACAGTAGTGCCCTTTATACATAATGCCCACAGTAGTGCCCTTTATACATAATGCCCACAGTAGTGCCCCTTTTACACAATGCCCACAGTAGTAGTGCCCCTAATACACATAATGCCCACCAGAGCTGTAACTGGATTTTTTGGTGCCCTATGCCAGAGAGACCATTGGCACCCATCCCCCCATTTGTTAAATAGGGACATAGTGCACCTGAAAAAGGGCCATGGCCTCATGGGGAAGGGCCAGGGAAAAGATAGGGGAGGCCAGGAGATGCTGGGGATAAAATAAGAGGAAGCTACAATTGAGAATGATAATGAACAGGAAAATTGACAGGCCCGAACACTACCCCCTGCCCTGCGGTGCCCTATGCCATGGGACAGGTTGCACCACCCTAGTTACGGCCCTGATGCCCAAGTAGTAGTGCCTCTTATACAATGCCCACAGCAGTAGTGCCCCTTATGCAATGCTCCCAGTAGTGGTGCCCCTCATGCAGTGCCCCCAGTAGTGGCAGTGTCCCTTATGCAGTGCCCCCAGTAGTCGTGCTCCTTGTGCAGTGCCCCTAGTAGTGGTGCCCCATATGCAGTGCCCATAGTAGTGGCAGTGCCCACAGTGGTAGTACCCCTTATGCAGAGCCCACAGTATTGGTGCCCTATATGCAGTGCCCCCTATGCAATGCCCCCATTAGTAGTGTCCCCAGTAGTCATGCCCCCAGTAGTAGTTCCTCTAATAGTAATGCCCCCTGTGGTAGTGCCCTGCCCCCTGTGGTAGTGCCCCAAGAGTAATGCCCCTGTAGAAATGCCCCCCCAGTAGTAGTGTCCACAGTAGTAGGGCTCCCAGTAGTAGTGTCCCCCTGTAGTAGTGCTACCTGTAGTAGTGCCCCCTTTAGTAATGACCCCTTTAGTAATGACCCCTGTAGTAATACCCCCTGTAGCAATGCCCCCTGTAGCAATGCCCCCTGTTGCAATGCTACCTGTAGTAGTGCTACCTGTAGCAGTGCAACCTGTAGTAGTGTCCCCTGTAGTAGTGCTACCTGTAGTAGTGCCACCTGTAGTTGTGCTCCCTGTAGTTGTGCCCCCTGTAGTAGTGCAACCTGTAGTAGTGTAACCTGTAGTAGTGCCCCCGGTAGTAGTGCCCCCTGTAGTAGTGCTACCTGTAGTAGTGCCCCCTGTAGTAGTGCCCCCTGTAGTAGTGCCCCCTGTAGTAGTGCCCCCTGTAGTGAAGCCGCTTACACAAAAAAAGAAAAAAAAACACAATACTTAGCTTAACCTCTGCTCCCGTGTCCATCTGCTCCTCTGAACTATGAGAGAGACATCATGACGTCTCTCCCATAGTGCACTGCACACTGCAGGGGCCGGAAGCCAGAGCTCAGATTTGAGCTCCAGCCTCCGGCTGGCACTGGTGCTGCGGGGAGGGAGACAGGAGCCCACTGGTAACAAAATTTCAGGGGGCGCCCGGCAACTGATGCCTCACTGTGGCGCCAGGGTTAGATGGGCTGGAGGAGGCAGAACTGGTTCCATCTCCCGATCCGGCCCACTTTAACCTAGTGGGTGTGGGGGCCCCATATGTGAGGGGGCCCCGGGACAACCGCCCCTATCGTCCCCCCCATTAATCCGGCCCTGGTTAGATGAGAGTCCAACATGGCTGCACCCTTGCTGTGGTTTAGGAGGGAACTTTGGTGTGCAGCTTGTGTGCCATCATGCTGGAAGACACGTTGTGAGCAAGGGGCTGTGGAGAGCCATTTCCATGCTCAGTAACTGGACACTGAGTGGACGGGGCAGGAGCAGCACAGACAGATCGAAGTACCAGCCGGGAGCGATGTGCACTGTGAGCGGACCTCTGTGCTATCCGGGAGTGATGCACAGTGGGAGTGGGCCTCAGCGCAAGCCTGGACAGACACCATAGAGGTAAGAAAGTCATTTTTAAAGGCCGGAGCTTGACAGTCGTGAGCCGGGTCTTCTGCAGCAGGGTGAGTATGTGAGTGTGTGTGTGAGTGTTTGTAAGTGTGTCTGAGTGAGTGTGTGTGAGTGACCCCCAATGGGAGTGTATACCCCCTGTAGCTGGCGCTGGAAGAACTACATCTCCCAGCAGCCCTTGAGCCTCCCAGCTGCCCCCGTGACTCCCAGCAGCCCCCTCCCCAGTGACAGGATGGAGGGGAGGCCACCCGGAGCCGTGTAGACCACCTGATACCCCTTGACAGGTGAGTATAATTTTTTCTGCTATTATTTTATATTTTTTATGTATATATATTCTCATCCTTGTGTATGCAGGGCATAGCATAGCATAGTGCATACACTTGGCCCGATCCTATTACGTGTGAATAGGGTCCTGCCAGCCATTCTCATGGCAAACTCGCATTGCACGATAGTCTCTGTAATCCAATAAGAAGGTACAGTGCACCTTAGCGATAATCTCTTAAACCAAACTACAGCACCAAGCAGCACGCGGGTAACTAGCGCTGGTTGGATAAATTGTGTGTACAGGGACGCAGTACTGACTGCACATGCTCCTGGAGCTGAATGGTAGCATTGTGTCAGTATTGTGTCTGTGAGTGAGGAGACCGCAAGAGAGCAGTGATGTCCGCATACAGAGGCCAAATCAGCAAAAGCAAAGACCCCCTCAGGCTTACTGATCTCTGTTATCAGGTAGGTGGTGTGGTGGGCTACTCCACTGGCCCCTGGGGGGGAACATTCAGTGATTAAGGGACACCAAAATGTAATTATATCTTGATAGAAAGACAGATACATAGTGCAAAATTGTACTTTAAATCTTGCTGATTAGTAGTTAACTATCATTTGGTAACTCAGCTATGTCATGAATAAAATGTATCCACATTTTTACGAATAAACAATATGGGAAATGTAAAAATATATTTAAATGTATATATTACATTTAATCTATATATATATATATATATATATATATATATATATATATTAGGGGTGAGCGGGTTCGGATTTCTGAAATCCGAACCCCCCCGAGCCCCCCCGATCCGAGTCCGATCCGAGTCAGGCTCGACTTTTCCCGCCTGACTCGGATCTGACATCGAGGCAAAACGTCATCATCCCGCCTTCCGAGTCTCGCGGGTTTTGGATCCTATATAAGGTACCCGCGTCGGCGCCATTTTCTCACTCAGCTGTGGACAGTGAAGAGGGAGGGTGGGAGTTAGTGCTGTGTAGTGTAGTGTAGTGTAGTGCTGCTGTTGTCCACTACTTCAAAGTCCATAGGGGCTGGCTGTGTTGTGCTGTGCTGCTGTTGTTAATAGGGGCTGTGTCCACTACTTCAAAGTCCATAGGGGCTGGCTGGACTGTGTTGTGCAGTCAGTTCCAAAGTCCTGTGCAGTGTCCCAGTCCTAAAGGGGTGCTGTAGTGTTGTCCAGGGGGTGCTCTGTCCATCAGGGGTGCTCCCCCCAAGTGCTAAAAAAATAATATATTTTCTGTGTTTGTGAATTGTGTGCGCAGTAGCCGCACGTGCATCAACAAAGTAGTGCCAAGAGTGCCCCTGTGTCATAAGTAAAGGGCCGGCTGGCTTGACCGTTAAAGGGTGCTGTAACCCCCGAAAGTACACTCCAGTCCAAACCAAAAAAAAATTATTTTCTGTGTTTGTGAATTGTGTGCGCAGTAGCCGCACGTGCATCAACAAAGTAGTGCCAAGCGTGCGCCTGTGTCATAAGTAAAGGGCCGGCTGGCTTGACCGTTAAAGGGTGCTGTAACCCCTGAAAGTACACTCCAGTCCAAACCAAAAAAAAATTATTTTCTGTGTTTGTGAATTGTGTGCGCAGTAGCCGCACGTGCATCAACAAAGTAGTGTCAAGCGTTCGCCTGTGTCATAAGTAAAGGGCCGGCTGGCTTGACCGTTAAGGGTGCTGTAACCCCCGAAAGTACACTCCAGTCCAAACCTAAAAAAAAATTATTTTCTGTGTTTGTGAATTGTGTGCGCAGTAGCCGCACGTGCATCAACAAAGTAGTGCCAAGCGTGCGCCTGTGTCATAAGTAAAGGGCCGGCTGGCTTGACCGTTAAGGGTGCTGTAACCCCCGAAAGTACACTCCAGTCCAAACCAAAAAAAAAATTATTTTCTGTGTTTGTGAATTGTGTGCGCAGTAGCCGCACGTGCATCAACAAAGTAGTGCCAAGCGTGCGCCTGTGTCATAAGTAAAGGGCCGGCTGGCTTGACCGTTAAGGGTGCTGTAACCCCCGAAAGTACACTCCAGTCCAAACCTAAAAAAAAATTATTTTCTGTGTTTGTGAATTGTGTGCGCAGTAGCCGCACGTGCATCAACAAAGTAGTGCCAAGCGTGCGCCTGTGTCTTAAGTAAAGGGCCGGCTGGCTTGACCGTTAAAGGGTGCTGTAACCCCCGAAAGTACACTCCAGTCCAAACCAAAAAAAAATTATTTTCTGTGGTTGTGAATTGTGTGCGCAGTAGCCGCACGTGCATCAACAAAGTAGTGCCAAGCGTGCGCCTGTGTCATAAGTAAAGGGCCGGCTGGCTTGACCGTTAAGGGTGCTGTAACCCACAAAGTACACTCCAGTCCGAACCAAAAAAAAATTTATTTTCTGTGTTTAGCCGCACGTATATATCAAATCGATATAACATAAATGGAGGACCAAACTTTCTCCGATAAAAATAAAATAGAGAAAGATCAAGAACCACTTCCTCCTAGTGCTGAAGCTGCTGCCACTAGTCATGACATAGACGATAACATGCCATCAACGTCGTCTGCCAAGGCCGATGCCCAATGTCAAAGTAGAGGGCACATACAATCCCAAATGGCAAAGTTCAGGAAAATGACCTTGAAAAAGACATTTAAATCAGCTGAAGAGAAACGTAAACTTGCCAATATGCCATTTACGACACGGAGTGGCAAGGAACGGCTAAGGTCGATCCCTAGTATGTTCATGACTAGTGGTTCAGCTTCACATGACGATGGAAGCACTCCTCCCACTAAAAAAATCAAAAGAGTTAAGCTGGCAAAAGCACAGCGAAGAACTGTGCTTTCTAAGAAGATATCACAAATCCCCAAAGAGAGTCCAAGTGTGGTGGTGGTTGCGATGCCTGACCTTCCCAGCACTGGACGGGAAGAGGTGGCTCTTTCCACCATTTGCACGCCCCCTGCAAGTGCTGAAAGGAGCACCCACAGTCCACTTGCTGATATGCAAATTGAAGATGTCACTGTTGAAGTACAACAGGATGAGGATACTGGTGTAGCTGGCGCTGAGGAGGAAGTTGGCGAGGAGGATTCTGATGGTGATGTGGTTTGTTTAAATCAGGCTCCGGGGGAGACAGTTGTTGTCCGTGGGATGAAAAAGCCCATCACGGTCATGCCTGGGCAGAAGACCAAACATTCCACCTCTTTGGTCTGGCAATATTTCTATCCAAATCCGGACAACAACTGTCTTGCCATATGTACCATATGTAAAGGTGAAATAAGTAGGGGTAGGGATGTCAACCACCTAGGAACATCCTCCCTTATACGGCACCTGCAGCGCGTTCATAAAAAGTTACTGTCAAGTTCAGAAACTTTGGCTCAGACCGTAAGCAGTCCAGGGACACCTAAATCCCGTTGTCCTGTTGTATCCAAGCGCCTGCAAACCACACCGTCAACTCCCTCCTCGTCAATTTCCTCCTTAGTCAGGATCGGAAGTAGTCCTGCAGGCCATATCACTGGCATGACTGACTCTCCTATCCGGGATTCCTCCGGAGGATCCTGCATTGCTACGCCTACTGCTGCCGCTGCTGCTGTTGCTGCTGCTGCTGGGAGTCGTTCATCATCCCAGAGAGGAAGTAGGAACACCACTACTTTTACTAAACAATTGACCCTCCAACAGTCCTTAGCGAGGAGGATGAAGTACGACAGCAGTCATCCTGAAGCAAAACGTATAACTGAGGCCTTGACTGCTATGTTGGTGTTAGACGTGCGTCCGGTATCCGCCATTAGTGCAGTGGGATTTAGACAATTGATGGAGGTAGTGTGTCCCCGGTTCCAAATCCCGTCTAGATTCCACTTCACTAGGCAGGCGATACCGAGACTGTACAGAAACGTCAGAAAAAGTGTCCTCAGTGTCCTGAAAAATGCCGTTGTACACAATGTCCACTTAACCACGGACATGTGGACAAGTGGAACAGGGCAGACTAAGGACTATATGACTGTGACAGCCCACTGGGTAGATGTATCACCTTACGCAGCAACAGCAGCAGCGTCACCAGTAGCAGCATCTCAGAAACGCCAGCTCGTTACAAGGCAGGCTACGCTGTGTATCACCGGTTTCAGTAAGAGGCACACCGCCGACAACCTCTTAGAGAAACTGAGGGAAATCATCGCCCAGTGGCTTACCCCACTTAGACTCTCCTGGGGATTTGTGATATCTGACAACGCCACCAATATTGTGCGGGCATTACATCTGGGCAAATTCCAGCACGTCCCATGTTTTGCTCACACAATAAACTTGGTGGTGCAGAATTTTCTGAAAAGCGACAGGGGCGTGCAGGAGACGCTTTGGGTGGCCCGAAAAATTTCTGGCCACTTTCGCCATTCAGCGACTGCGTGCCGAAGACTGGAGCGCCAGCAAACACTCTTGAACCTGCCCCGCCATCACCTGAAGCAAGAGGTTGTGACGCGGTGGAACTCAACCCTCTATATGCTTCAGAGGATGGAGGAGCAGCAAAAGGCCATACAAGCCTATACATCCACCTATGACATAGGCAAAGGAGGGGGTATGCACCTGACTCAAGCGCAGTGGAGAATGATTTCCGTGTTGTGCAAGGTTCTTCAGCCCTTCGAACTTGCCACACGTGAAGTCAGTTCAGACACTGCCAGCTTGAGTCAGGTCATTCCCCTCATCAGGCTTTTGCAGAAGCAGCTGGAGAAAGTGAAGGAGGAGCTAAGACGGAGCGATTCCGCTCGGCATGTGGGACTTGTGGATGAAGCCCTTCATTCGCTTTGCCAGGATTCCAGGGTGGTCAATCTGTTGAAATCAGACCACTACATTTTGGCCACCGTGCTCGATCCTAGGTTTAAAGCCTATGTGGTGTCTCTCTTTCCGGCCGACACAAGCCTGCAGAGGTGCAAAGACCTGCTGGTGAACACACTGTCAGCTGAAGCGGAACGTGACACGTCAACGGCTCCTTCTTCATTTTCTCCCGCAACTGGGGCTGCCAGGAAAAAACTTAGGTATCCTAAGCAACCCGCTGGCGGTGATGCAGGGCAGGCAGGACCAAGTTTGGACATCTGGTCCGGACTGAAGGACCTGGCAACAATTTCTGACATGTCTACTGTCACTGCATATGATACTGTCACCATTGACAGAATGGTGGAGGATTACATCGGTGACAGCATCCAAGTAGGCATGTCAGACAGTCCATACCTGTACTGGCAGGAAAAAGAGGCAATTTGGAGGCCCCTGTACAAACTGGCTCTATTTTACCTGAGTTGCCCCCCCTCCAGTGTGTACTCCGAAAGAGTGTTTAGTGCAGCCGGGAACCTTGTCAGCGAAAGGCGTAGGAGGTTGCTTCCACAGAATGTGGAGAAGATGATGTTCATCAAAATGAATTATCAGCTCTTCCAGGGAGACCAGCCTCCAGAAGGTACAGAGGGACCTGTGGTGGTGGATTCAAGTGGGGACGAGTTAATACTTTGTGAGGATGAGGATGTACACACTGAAGAGGGTGAGGAATCAGTGGATGAGGAGGATGAGGATGACATCTTGCCTCCGTAGAGCCAGTTTGTGCAGGGACACATTAATTGCCAGCTTGTTTTGTGGGGGCCCAAACGAACCAATCATTTCAGCCACAGTTGTGTGGCAGACCCTGGCGCTGAAATGATTGATTTGTTAAAGTGTGCATGTCCTGTTTATACAACATAAGGGTGGGTGGGAGGGCCCAAGGACAATTCCATCTTGCACCTCTTTTTTTCTTTGCATTATGTACAGTTTGGGGCCTAGTTTTTCTAACTGCCATCCTGCCTGCCACTGCAGTGTCACTCCTAGATGGGTCACGTGTTTGTGCCGCCCACTCGTGTCGCTTAGCATAGTCATCCAGCTACCTCGGTGCAACCTTTTGGACATAAAAACACTATTGTGAGGTGTGAGGTGTTCAGAATAGACTGGAAATGAGTGGAAATTAAGGTTATTGAGGTTAATAATAGCATAGGAGCAGAAAAACCTACAAATTCTGTGATTTTAGCTGTTTTTATGCTTTTTTTCAAAAAAATACAGATCCAAAACACAAAACCCAGAACCCAAAACACAGAAGGGTGGTTTTGGCAAAACCAATCCAGATCCAAAACACGAAGAAAGATCCAGATCCAAAACCAAAACACAAAACACGAAAAGTGGCCGGTGCACACCCCTAATATATATATATATATATAATGTTCACACACGCACACAGAAGAATGTGTGAACGTCTGGCCCTGGTGCCTGAGTCATTAAAAGGAACACACGTGGGCACAAAAAGTTGGCACAGCGCTCAAAGGGCACCATTACTGATGCAAAATTTTTTTGCTATATATTTTATATCATTTATTTATTGAGTGACAAACACCAGCAATTTTATCATTTATTTGTCTTTCACTGCTGCAATTTCAGCTTTGCGGAGATAGATGTACTTTATTTTGTCTAAATTGGAAGATCCTGCTTTGCAAGTGCAGCAGCCCATATCTGCATCCAGCTCCATATGGGTAGCACATGAGCTTGCTTTACACCTGGGGAGAACTGTAGTAAATGTGCCCCATAGTGCAAGGAGCCGCCAATGCACAATGCGTCTCAGAGCACGCAGAAGAATGTTTGGTGCACACACGCACGCAGAAGAAAGTTTGGTGTGCACACACGCACGCACGCAGGCACGCAGAAGAATATATGGTGTGCACACACGCACGCACGCACGCACGCAGAAGAATGTTTGGTCTGCACACACATGCCTGCAGTAGAATGTCTGGTGTGCACACATGCATGTAGAAGAACGTTTGGTCCACACCCACACACGCACACAGAAGAATGTTTGGTGTGCACACACGCATGTAGAAGAATGTATAGTGTGCACACATGCACGTAGAAGAATGTTTGGTGGGCATACACGCACGCAGAAGAATGTATGGTGTGCAAACACGCACGTAGAAGAATGTATGGTGTGCACACACGCACGCACACAGAAGAATGTTTGGTGTGCACACACGCACGCAGAAGAATGTATGGTGTGCACACACGCACGCAGAAGCATGTATGGTGTGCACACACGCACGTAGAAGAATGTATCGTGTGCAAACACGCACGTAGAAGAATGTATGGTGTGCACACATGCATGCAGAAGAAGAATGCATGGTGTGCACACATGCAAGCAGAAGAACGTTTGGTCCACACCCACACACGCACTTAGAAGAATGTATGGTGTGCACACACGCACGCACACAGAAGAATGTTTGGTGTGCACACACGCACGCAGAAGAATGTATCGTGTGCAAAAACGCATGCAGAAGAATGTATGGTCCACACCCACACATGCACACAGAAGAAGAATGTAGAAAAATGTATGGTGTGCACACACACATGCAGAAGAAGAATGTTTGGTGTGCACACACGCACGTAGAAGAACGTATGGTGTGCACACATGCACACAGAAGAATGTTTGGTGCGCACACACGCACGCACACAGAAGAATGTTTGGTGTGCACACACGCACGCAGAAGAATGAATGGTGTGCACACACGCACGTAGAAGAATATATGGTGTGCACACACGCACGCAGAAGAATGTTTGGAGTACACACATGCACGCAGAAGAATGTATGGTGGCTCACATGTATGCAGAAGAATGTTTGGTCCCCACACACGCACGTAGAAGAATGTATGGTGTGCACACATGCACGCAGAAGAATGTATGGTGTGCACGCACGTAGAAGAATGTATGGTGTGCACACACGCACGCACGCACGCAGAAAAATGTATGGTGTGCACACATGCACATAGAAGAATGTATCGTGTGCACACACACACGTAGAAAAATGTATGGTATGCACACACACACGCAGAAGAAGAAAGTATGGTGTGCACACACGCATGTAGAAGAATGTATGGTGTGCACACATACACGCAGAAGAAGAATGTTTGGTGTGCACACACGCACGTAGAAGAATATATGGTGTGCACACACGCACGCAGAAGAAAGTTTGGTGCGCAAATACGCACACAGAAGAATGTATGGTGGCACACATGTATGCAGATGAATGTTTGGTCCGCACACATGCATGTAGAAGAATGTATGGTGTGCACACATGCACGCAGAAGAATGTATGGTTTGCACACACGCACGAAGAAGAATGTATGGTGTGCACACTCGCACGCAGAAGAATGTATGGTGTACACACATGCACGTAGAAGCATGTATGGTGTGCACACACGCACGCAGAAGAAGAAAGTATGGTGTGCACACACGCATGTAGAAGAATGTATGGTGCGCACACACACGTAGAAGAATGTTTGGTGTGACCACACGCACGTAGAACACACACACACACGTAGAAGAATGTATGGTGTGCACACACGCATGTAGAAGAATGTATGGTGTGCACACACGCACGTAGAAGAATGTTTGGTGTGCACACACGCATGTAGAAGAATGTATGGTGTGCACACATGCACGTAGAAGAATGTTTGGTGGGCATACATGCTCGCAGAAGAATGTATGGTTGGCACAAACGCACGTACACAGAAGAATGTTTGGTGTGCACACACGCACGCAGAAGAATGTATGGTGGCACACATGTATGCAGAAGAATGTTTGGTCCGCACACACGCACGCAGAAGAATGTATGGTGTGCACACACGCATGCAGAAGAATGTATGGTGTGCACACACGCACGTAGAAGAATGTATCGTGTGCAAACATGCATGTAGAAGAATGTATGGTGTGCACACACGCATGCAGAAGAATGCATGGTGTGCACATTTGCATGCAGAAGAAGAATGTAGAAAAATGTATGGTGTGCACACACACACGCAGAAGAAGAATGTTTGGTGTGCACACACGCACGTAGAAGAATGTATGGTGTGCACACATGCACACAGAAAAATGTTTGGTGTGCACACACACACGCACACAGAAGAATGTTTGGTCCGCACACACACACGTAGAAGAATGTATGGTGTGCACCCATGCACGTAGAAGAATGTATGGTGTGCACACACGCACGCAGAAGAATGTATGGTGTGCACACATGCATGTAGAAGAATGTATCGTGTGCACACACGCACGAAGAAGAATGTATCGTGTGCACACACGCACGAAGAAGAATGTATGGTGCGCACACACACACGTAGAAGTATGTATGGTGTGCACACACGCATGTAGAATAAGGTATGGTGTGCACACTCGCATGTAGAAGAATATATGGTGTGCACACATGCACGCAGAAGAATGTTTGGTGCGCAAATACGCACACTGAAGAATGTTTGGTGTACATACATGCACGCAGAAGAATGTATGGTGGCACACATGTATGCAGAAGAATGTTTGGTCCGCACACACGCACGTAGAAGAATGTATGGTGTGCACACACGCACGTAGAAGAATATATGGTGTGCACACACGCACGCAGAAGAATGTTTCGTGCGCAAATACGCACACAGAAGAATGTTTGGTGTGCACACATGGACGCAGAATAATGTATGGTGGCACACATGTATGCAGAAGAATGTTTGGTCCGCAAACACGCACGTAGAAGAATGTATGGTGTGCACACACACACGCAGAAGAAGAATGTTTGGTGTGCACACACGCACATAGAAGAGTGTATGGTGTGCACACATGCACACAGAAGAATGTTTGGTGCGCACACACGCACGCACACAGAAGAATGTCTGGTGTGCACACACGCACGCAGAAGAATAAATGGTGTGCCCACACGCACGTAGAAGAATATATGGTGTGCACACATGCAAGCAGAAGAATGTTTGGTGCACAAATAAGCACACAGAAGAATGTTTGGTGTGCACAGATGCACGCAGAAGAATGTATGGTGGCACACATGTATGCAGTAGAATGTTTGGTCCGCACACATGCAAGTAGAAGAATGTATGGTGTGCACACATGCATGCAGAAGAATGTATGGTGTGCACACATGCACGTAGAAGAATGTATTGTGTGCACACACGCACGTAGAAGAATGTATGGTGTGCACACACGCATGCAGAAGAAGAAAGTATGGTGTGCACACACGCATGTAGAAGAATGTATGGTGCGCGCACACACAGAAGAATGTTTGGTGTGCATACACGCATGTAGAACACACACACACGTAGAAGAATGTATGGTGTGCCCACACACACGCAGAAAAAGAAAGTATGGTGTGCACACACGCATGTAGAAGAATGTATGGTGTGCACACATGCACACAGAAGAATGTTTGGTGTGCACACACGCACGTAGAAGAATATATGGTGTGCACACAAGCACGCAGAAGAAGAAAGTGTGGTGTGCACACACACATGTAGAAGAATGTATGTTGTGCACACATGTATGCAGAAGAATTTTTGGTCCGCACACACACACATAGAAGAATGTATGGTGTGCACCCATGCACGCAGAAGAATGTATGGTGTGCACATACGCACGTAGAAGAATGTATGGTGTGCACACACGCACGCAGAAGAATGTATGGTGTGCACACATGCACGTAGAAGAATGTATCGTGTGCACACACGCACATAGAAGAATGTATGGTGTGCACACATGCAAGCAGAAGAAGTATGGTGTGCACACACGCATGTAGAAGAATGTATGGTGCGCACACACACACGTAGAAGAATGTTTGGTGTGCACACTCGCACGTAGAACACAAACACATGTAGAAGTATGTATGGTGTGCACACACGCATGTAGAATAATGTATGGTGTGCACACACGCATGTAGAAGAATATATGGTGTGCAAATACGCACACTGAAGAATGTTTGGTGTACATACATGCACGCAGAAGAATGTATGGTGGCACACATGTATAGAGAAGAATGTTTGGTCCGCACACACGCACATAGAAGAATGTATGGTGTGCACACACGCACGCAGAAGAATGTATGGTGTGCACACACGGACGCAGAAGAATGTATGGTGTGCACACATGCACGCAGAAGAATGTATGGTGTGCACACACGCACGTAGAAGAATGTATCGTGTGCACACACGCACGTATAAGAATGTATGGTGTGCACACTCGCACGCAGAAGAAGAAAGTATGGTGTGCACACACGCATGTAGAAGAATGTATGGTGTGCACACATGCACGTAGAAGAATGTATGGTGCGCAAACACACATGTAGAAGAATGTTTGGTGTGCACACACGCACGTAGAACACACACACATAGAAGAATGTATGGTGTGTACACACGCATGTAGAAGAATGTATGGTGTGCACACACACACACGTAAAAGAATGTTTGGTGTGCACACACACATGTAGAAGAATGTATGGTTGGCACACACGCACGCACACAGAAGAATGTTTGGTGTGCACACATGCACGCAGAAGAATGTATGGTGTGCACACACGCACGCAGAAGAATGTATGGTGTGCACACATGCACGTAGAAGAATGTATTGTGTGCAAACACGCACGTAGAAGAATGTATGGTGTGCATAAACCCATGCAGAAGAAGAATGTATGGTGTGAACACACGCACGCAGAAGAATGTTTGGTCCACACCCACACACGCACTTAGAAGAATGTATGGTGTGAACTCACACCCGCAGAAGAATGTATGGTGTGCACACACGCACGTAGAAGAATGTATCGTGTGCAAACACGCATGCAGAAGAATGTATGGTCCACACCCACACATGCACTCAGAAGAATGTATGGTGTGCACACATGCACGAAGAAGAATGTAGAAAAATGAATGGTGTGCACACACTCACGTAGAAGAAGAATGTTTGGTGTGCTCACATGCACGCAGAAGAATGTATGGTGTGCACACACACGTAGAAGAATGTATGGTGTGTGCACACGCATGCAGAAGAAGAATGTTTGGCATGCACACACGCACATAGAAGAATGTATGGTGTGCACACATGCACACAGAAGAATGTTTGGTGCGCACACATGCACACAGAAGAATGTTTGGTGTGCACACACGCACATAGAAGAATATATGGTGTGCACACAAGCACGCAGAAGAATGTTTGGTGCGCAAATACGCACACAGAAGAATGTTTGGTGTGCACACATGCACGCAGAAGAATGTGTGGTGGCACACATGTATGCAGAAGAATGTTTGGTCCGCACACACGCATGTAGAAGAATGTATGGTGTGCAAACACGCACGCAGAAGAATGTATGGTGTGCACACACGCACGTAGTAGAATGTATGGTGTGCACATACGCACGCAGAAGAATGTATGGTGTGCACACACGCACGTAGAAGAATGTATCGTGTGAACACACGCACGTAGAAGAATGTATGATGTGCACACACGCACACAGAAGAATGTATGGTGTGCACACACGCACGTAGAAGAATGTATGGTGTGCACACACGCACGTAGAAGAATGTATGGTGCGCACACACACGTAGAAGAATGTTTGGTGTGCACGCACTCACGTAGAACACACACACATAGAAGAATGTATGGTGTGCACACACGCACGTAGAAGAATGTTTGGTGTGCACACACGCATGTAGAAGAATCTATGTTTGGTGTGGACGCACGCACACAGAAGAATGTTTGGTGTGCACACACGCACGCTGAAGAATGTATGCTGTGCACACATGGACGCAGAAGAATGTATGGTGTGCACACACGCACGTCGAAGAATGTATCGTGTGCAGACACGCACGTAGAAGAATGTATGGTGTGCACACACACAAGCAGATGAAGAATGTATGGTGTGCACACATGCACGCAGAAGAACGTTTGGTACACACCCACACTCGCACTTAGAAGAATGTATGGTGTGCACACACGCACGCAGAAGAATGTATGGTGTGCACACATGCACGTAGAAGAATGTATCGTGTGCAAACACGCATGCAGATGAATGTATGGTACACACCCACACATGCACTCAGAAGAATGTATGTTGTGCACACATGCACGCAGAAGAAGAATGTAGAAAAATGTATGGTGTGCACACACACATGCAGAAGAAGAATGTTTGGTGTGCACACATGCACGCAGAAGAATGTATGGTGTGCACACACACGTAGAAGAATGTATGGTGTGTGCACACGCATGCAGAAGAAGAGTGATTGTCATGCACACACGCATGGAGAAGAATGTATGGGGTGCACACATGCACACAGAAGAATGTTTGGTGCGCACACAAGAACGCACACAGAAGAATGTTTGGTGTGCACACACGCACGCAGAAGAATGTATGGTGTGCACACACGCACGTAGAAGAATATATGGTGTGCACACACGCACACAGAAGAATGTTTGGTGTGCAAATCCGCACACAGAAAAATTTTTGGTGTGCACACATGCACGCAGAAGAATGTATGGTGGCACACATGTATGCAGAAGAATGTTTGGTCCGCAAACACGCACGTAGAAGAATGTATGGTGTGCACACACACACGCAGAAGAAGAATGTTTGGTGTGCACACACGTACATAGAAGAATGTATGGTGTGCACACATGCACACAGAAGAATGTTTGGTGCGCACACACAAACGCACACAGAAGAATGTCTGGTGTGCACACACGCACGCAGAAGAATATATGGTGTGCACACACGCACGTAGAAGAATATATGGTGTACACACATGCAAGCAGAAGAATGTTTGGTGCACAAATACGCACACAGAAGAATGTTTGGTGTGCACAGATGCACGCAGAAGAATGTATGGTGGCACACATGTATGCAGTAGAATGTTTGGTCCGCATACATGCACGTAGAAGAATGTATGGCGTGCACACATGCACGCAGAAGAATGTATGGTGTGCACAAACCACGTAGAAGAATGTATTTTGTGCACAAACGCACACAGAAGAATGTATGGTGTGCACACATGCACGTAGAAGAATGTATCGTGTGCACACACGCACGTAGAAGAATGTATGGTGTGCACACACGCACGCAGAAGAAGAAAGTATGGTGTGCACACACGCATGTAGAAGAATGTATGGTGCACGCACACACGTAGAAGAATGTTTGGTGTGCACACACGCATGTAGAACACACACAGGTAGAAGAATGTATGGTGTGCACACACTCATGTAGAAGAATGTGTGGTGTGCACACACGCACGTAGAAGAATGTTTGGTGTGCACACACGCACGCAGAAAAAGATAGTATGGTGTGCACACACGCATGTAGAAGAATGTATGGTGTGCACACATGCACACAGAAGAATGTTTGGTACGCACACATGCACACAGAAGAATGTTTGGTGTGCACACACGCACATAGAAGAATATATGGTGTGCACACAAGCATGCAGAAAAGAAAGTGTGGTGTGCACACACACATGTAGAATAATGTATGGTGGCACACATGTATGCAGAAGAATGTTTGGTCCACACACACGCACGTAGAAGAATGTACGGTGTGCACACATGCACGCAGAAGAATGTATGGTGTGCACATACGCACATAGAAGAATGTATGGTGTGCACACACGCACGCAGAAGAATGTATGGTGTGCTCACATGCACGTAGAAGAATGTATCGTGTGCACACACGCACGTAGAAGAATGTATGTTGTGCACTCACGCAGAAGAAGAAAGTATGGTGTGCACACACGCATGTAGAAGAATGTATGGTGCGCACACACACATGTAGAAGAATGTTTGGTGTGCACACTCACACGTAGAACACAAACACATGTAGAAGTATGTATGGTGTGCACACACGCATGTGGAATAATGTATGGTGTGCACACACGCATGTAGAAGAATATATGGTGTGCACACACGCACGCAGAAGAATGTTTGGTGCGCATATACGCACACAGAAGAATGCTTGGTGTACATACATGCACGCAGAAGAATGTATGGTGGCACACATGTATGCAGAAGAATGTTTGGTCCGCACACACGCACGAAGAAGAATGTATGGTGTGCACACACGCACGCAGAAGAATGTATGGTGTGCACGCACGGATGTAGAAGAATGTATGGTGTGCACACACGCACGCAGAAGAATGTATGGTGTGCACACACGCACGTAGATGAATGTATGGTGTGCACACACGCACGTATAAGAATGTATGGTGTGCACACTCGCACGCAGAAGAAGAAAGTATGGTGTGCACACACGCATGTAGAAGAATGTATGTTGTGCACACATGCACGTAGAAGAATGTATGGTGCGCACACACACACGTAGAAGAATGTTTGGTGTGCACACACGCATGTAGAACACACACACATAGAAGAATGTATGGTGTGTACACACGCACGTAGTAGAATGTATGGTGTGCACACACGCACGCAGAAGAATGTATGGTGTGCACACACGCACGTAGAAGAATGTATCGTGTGCACACACGCATGTAGAAGAATGTATGGTGTGCACACGCACGCAGAAGAAGAAAGTATGGTGTGCACACACGCATGTAGAAGAATGTATGGTGTGTACACACGCATGTAGAAGAATGTATGGTGTGCACACACACACGTAAAAGAATGTTTGGTGTGCACACACACATGTAGAAGAATGTATGGTTGGCACACACGCAGGCACACAGAAGAATGTTTGGTGTGCACACATGCACGCAGAAGAATGTATGGTGTGCACACATGCACGCAGAAGAATGTATGGTGTGCACACACGCAAGTAGTAGAATGTATGGTGTGCACACAAGCACGCAGAAGAATGTATGGTGTGCACACACGCATGTAGAATAATGTATCGTGTGCACACACGCACGTAGAAGAATGTATAGTGTGCACACACGCACGCAGAAGAAGAAAGTATGGTGTGCACACACGCATGTAGAAGAATGTATGGTGTGCACACACGCATGTAGAAGAATGTATCGTCTGCACACACGCACGTAGAAGAATGTATGGTGTGCACACACGCACGCAGAAGAAGAAAGTATGGTGTGCACACACGCATGTAGAAGAATGTATGGTGTGCACACACGCACGTAGAAGAATGTATGGTGCGCACACACACGTAGAAGAATGTTTGGTGTGCACACACTCATGTAGAGCACACACACATAGAATAATGTTTGGTGTGCACACACGCATGTAGAAGAATGTATGTTTGGTGTGGACGCACGCACACAGAAGAATTTTTGGTGTGCACACACGCACGCAGAAGAATGTATGCTGTGCACACATGCACGCAGAAGAATGTATGGTGTGCACACACGCACGTAGAAGAATGTATCGTGTGCAGGCACGCACGTAGAAGAATGTATGGTGTGCACACACACATGCAGAAGAAGAATGTATGGTGTGCACACATGCACGCAGAAGAACGTTTGGTACACACCCACACACGCACTTAGAAGAATGTATGGTGTGCACACACGCACGCAGAAGAATGTATGGTGTGCACACACGCACGTAGAAGAATGTATCGTGTGCAAACACGCATGCAGATGAATGTATGGTCCACACCCACACATGCACTCAGAAGAATGTATGTTGTGCACACATGCACGCAGAAGAAGAATGTAGAAAAATGTATGGTGTGCACACACACATGCAGAAGAAGAATGTTTGGTGTGCACACATGCACGCTGAAGAATGTATGGTGTGCACACACACGTAGAAGAATGTATGGTGTGTGCACACGCATGCAGAAGAAGAATGATTGTCATGCACACATGCACGTAGAAGAATGTATGGTGTGCACACATGCACACAGAAGAATGTTTGGTGCGCACACAAGAACGCACACAGAAGAATGTTTGGTGTGCAAACACGCACGCAGAAGAATGTATGGTGTGCACACACGCACGTAGAAGAATATATGGTGTGCACACGCACGCAGAAGAATGTTTGGTGCGCAAATCCGCACACAGAAGAATGTTTGGTGTGCACACATGCACGTAGAAGAATGTATGGTGTGCACACATGTATGCAGAAGAATGTTTGGTCCGCACACACGCACATAGAAGAATGTATGGTGTGCACACACGCACGCAGAAGAAATTATGTTGTGCACACACGCATGTTGAAGAATGTATGGTGTGCACACACGCACGCTGAAGAATGTATGGTGTGCACACACGCACGTAGAACAATGTATCATGTGCACACACGCACGTAGAAGAATGTATGGTGTGCACAAACGCACGCAGAAGAAGAAAGTATGGTGTGCACAGACGCATGTAGAAGAATGTATGGTGTGCACACATGCACGTAGAAGAATGTATAGTGCGCACAAACACACGTAGAAGAATGTTTCGTGTGCACACACGCACGTAGAACACACACACACGTAGAAGAATGTATGGTGTGCACACATGCATGTAGAAGAATGTATGGTGTGCACACATGCACGTAGAAGAATGTTTGGTGTGCACACACGCATGTAGAACACACATGCACGTTGAAGAATGTATGGTGTGCACACACGCATGCAGAAGAATGTTTGGTCCACACACACGCACAAAGAAGAATGTATGGTATGCACACACGCACGTAGAAGAATGTATGGTGTGCACACACGCACACGCAGAAGAATGTATGGTGTGCACACCAGCACGTAGAAGAATGTATGGTGTGCACACACGCACGTAGAAGATTGTATGGTGTGCACACACGCATGTTGAAGAATGTATGGTGTGCACACACGCACGCAGAAGAACTTTTGGTCCACACCCACACACGCACTTTGAAGAATGTATGGTGTGCACACTCGTACGCAGAAGAATGTATGGTGTGCACACACGCACGTAGAAGAATGTATGGTCCACACCCACACATGCACACAGAAGAATGTATTGTGTGCACACATGCACGCAGAAGAGGAATGTAGAAAAATGTATTGTGTGCACACACAAACATGCAGAAGAAGAATGTTTGATGTGCACACATGCACGCAGAAGAATCTATGGTGTGCACACACACATGTAGAAGAATGTATGGTGTGTGCACACGCATGCAGAAGAATAATGTTTGGCGTGCACACACGCACGTAGAAGAATGTATGGTGTGCACAGATGCACACAGAAGAATGTTTGGTGCGCACACATGCACGCACACAGAAGAATGCTTGGTGTGCACACACACATGTAGAAGAATATATGGTGTGCACACGTGCACGCAGAAGAATGTTTGGTTCGCAAACACGCACGTAGAAGAATATATGGTGTGCACACACGCATGTAGAATAATGTATCGTGTGCACACACGCACGTAGAAGAATGTATAGTGTGCACACACGCACGCAGAAGAAGAAAGTATGGTGTGCACACACGCATGTAGAAGAATGTATGGTGTGCACACACGCATGTAGAAGAATGTATCGTCTGCACACACGCACGTAGAAGAATGTATGGTGTGCACACACGCACGCAGAAGAAGAAAGTATGGTGTGCACACACGCATGTAGAAGAATGTATGGTGTGCACACACGCACGTAGAAGAATGTATGGTGCGCACACACACGTAGAAGAATGTTTGGTGCGCACACACTCACGTAGAGCACACACACATAGAATAATGTTTGGTGTGCACACACGCATGTAGAAGAATGTATGTTTGGTGTGGACGCACGCACACAGAAGAATTTTTGGTGTGCACACACGCACGCAGAAGAATGTATGCTGTGCACACATGCACGCAGAAGAATGTATGGTGTGCACACACGCACGTAGAAGAATGTATCGTGTGCAGACACGCACGTAGAAGAATGTATGGTGTGCACACACATGCAGAAGAAGAATGTATGGTGTGCACACATGCACGCAGAAGAACGTTTGGTACACACCCACACACGCACTTAGAAGAATGTATGGTGTGCACACACGCACGCAGAAGAATGTATGGTGTGCACACACGCACGTAGAAGAATGTATCGTGTGCAAACACGCATGCAGATGAATGTATGGTCCACACCCACACATGCACTCAGAAGAATGTATGTTGTGCACACATGCACGCAGAAGAAGAATGTAGAAAAATGTATGGTGTGCACACACACATGCAGAAGAAGAATGTTTGGTGTGCACACATGCACGCTGAAGAATGTATGGTGTGCACACACACGTAGAAGAATGTATGGTGTGTGCACACGCATGCAGAAGAAGAATGATTGTCATGCACACATGCACGTAGAAGAATGTATGGTGTGCACACATGCACACAGAAGAATGTTTGGTGCGCACACAAGAACGCACACAGAAGAATGTTTGGTGTGCAAACACGCACGCAGAAGAATGTATGGTGTGCACACACGCACGTAGAAGAATATATGGTGTGCACACGCACGCAGAAGAATGTTTGGTGCGCAAATCCGCACACAGAAGAATGTTTGGTGTGCACACATGCACGTAGAAGAATGTATGGTGTGCACACATGTATGCAGAAGAATGTTTGGTCCGCACACACGCACATAGAAGAATGTATGGTGTGCACACACGCACGCAGAAGAAATTATGTTGTGCACACACGCATGTTGAAGAATGTATGGTGTGCACACACGCACGCTGAAGAATGTATGGTGTGCACACACGCACGTAGAACAATGTATCATGTGCACACACGCACGTAGAAGAATGTATGGTGTGCACAATCGCACGCAGAAGAAGAAAGTATGGTGTGCACAGACGCATGTAGAAGAATGTATGGTGTGCACACATGCACGTAGAAGAATGTATAGTGCGCACAAACACACGTAGAAGAATGTTTCGTGTGCACACACGCACGTAGAACACACACACACGTAGAAGAATGTATGGTGTGCACACATGCATGTAGAAGAATGTATGGTGTGCACACATGCACGTAGAAGAATGTTTGGTGTGCACACACGCATGTAGAACACACATGCACGTTGAAGAATGTATGGTGTGCACACACGCATGCAGAAGAATGTTTGGTCCACACACACGCACAAAGAAGAATGTATGGTATGCACACACGCACGTAGAAGAATGTATGGTGTGCACACACGCACACGCAGAAGAATGTATGGTGTGCACACCAGCACGTAGAAGAATGTATGGTGTGCACACACGCACGTAGAAGATTGTATGGTGTGCACACACGCATGTTGAAGAATGTATGGTGTGCACACACGCACGCAGAAGAACTTTTGGTCCACACCCACACACGCACTTTGAAGAATGTATGGTGTGCACACTCGTACGCAGAAGAATGTATGGTGTGCACACACGCACGTAGAAGAATGTATGGTCCACACCCACACATGCACACAGAAGAATGTATTGTGTGCACACATGCACGCAGAAGAGGAATGTAGAAAAATGTATTGTGTGCACACACAAACATGCAGAAGAAGAATGTTTGATGTGCACACATGCACGCAGAAGAATCTATGGTGTGCACACACACATGTAGAAGAATGTATGGTGTGTGCACACGCATGCAGAAGAATAATGTTTGGCGTGCACACACGCACGTAGAAGAATGTATGGTGTGCACAGATGCACACAGAAGAATGTTTGGTGCGCACACATGCACGCACACAGAAGAATGCTTGGTGTGCACACACACATGTAGAAGAATATATGGTGTGCACACGTGCACGCAGAAGAATGTTTGGTTCGCAAACACGCACACAGAAGATCGTTTGGTGTGCACACATGCATGCAGAAGAATGTATGGTGTGCACACATGTATGCAGAAGAATGTTTGGTCTGCAAACACGCACGAAGAAGAATGTATGGTATGCACACACGCACGCAGAAGAATGTATGGTGTGCACACACGCACATAGAAGAATGTATGGTGCACACACGCATGCAGAAGAATGAATGGTGTGCACACACGCATGTAGAAGAATGTATTGTGTGCACACACCCATGTAGAAGAATGTATGGTGTGAACACACGCACGCAGAAGAAGAAAGTATGGTGTGCACACACGCATGTAGAAGAATGTATGGTGTGCACACACGCACGTAGAAGAATGTATGGTGCACACACATGCACGTAGAACACACACACACATAGAAGAATGTATGGTCTGCATACACACATGTAGAAGAATGTATGGTGTGCACACACGCACGTAGAAAAATGTTTGGTGTGCACACACGCATGTAGAACACACATGCACGTAGAAGAATGTATGGTGTGCACACACGCATGCAGAAGAATGTTTGGTCCACACACACGCACATAGAAGAAAGTATGGTGTGCACACACGCACGTAGAAGAATGTATGGTGTGCACACACGCATGTAGAAGAATGTATGGTGTGCACACCAGCACGTAGAAGAATGTATGGTGTGCACACACGCACATAGAAGAATGTATGGTGTGCACACACGCATGCAGAAGAAGAAAGTATGGTGTGCACAAACGCACGCAGAAGATTGTATGGTGTGCACACACGCATGTTCAAGAATGTATGGTGTGCACACACGCACGTAGAATAATGTTTGGTGTGCACACACGCATGTAGAACACACATGCACGTAGAAGAATGTATGGTGTGCACACACGCATGCAGAAGAATGTTTGGTCCACACACACGCACATAGAAGAATGTATGGTGTGCACACACGCACGTAGAAGAATGTATGGTGTGCACACACGCATGCAGAAGAATGTATGGTGTGCACACCAGCACGTAGAAGAATGTATGGTGTGCACACATGCACGTAGAAGAATGTATGGTGTGCACACACGCATGCAGAAGAAGAAAATATGGTGTGCACACACGCACGTAGAAGATTGTATGGTGTGCACACACGCATGTTCAAGAATGTATGGTGTGCACACACGCACGTAGAAGAATGTTTGGTGTGCACACACGCATGTAGAACACACATGCACGTAGAAGAATGTATGGTGCACACACACACACGTAGAAGAATGTTTGGTGTGCACACACGCACGTAGATCACACACACATAGAAGAATGTATGGTGTGTACACACGCACGTAGTAGAATGTATGGTGTGCACACACGCACGCAGAAGAATGTATGGTGTGCACATACGCACTTAGAAGAATGTATCGTGTGCACACACGCACGTTGAAGAATGTATGGTGTGCACACGCACGCAGAAGAAGAAAGTATGGTGTGCACACACGCATGTAGAAGAATGTATGGTGTGCACACACACGTAGAAGAATGTATGGTGTGTGCACACGCATGCAGAAGAAGAATGTTTGGCATGCACACACGCACATAGAAGAATGTATGGTGTGCACACATGCACACAGAAGAATGTTTGGTGCGCACACATGCACACAGAAGAATGTTTGGTGTGCACACACGCACATAGAAGAATATATGGTGTGCACACAAGCACGCAGAAGAATGTTTGGTGCGCAAATACGCACACAGAAGAATGTTTGGTGTGCACACATGCACGCAGAAGAATGTATGGTGGCACACATGTATGCAGAAGAATGTTTGGTCCGCACACACGCATGTAGAAGAATGTATGGTGTGCAAACACGCACGCAGAAGAATGTATGGTGTGCACACACGCACGTAGTAGAATGTATGGTGTGCACATACGCACGCAGAAGAATGTATGGTGTGCACACACGCACGTAGAAGAATGTATCGTGTGAACACACGCACGTAGAAGAATGTATGATGTGCACACACGCACACAGAAGAATGTATGGTGTGCACACACGCACGTAGAAGAATGTATGGTGTGCACACACGCACGTAGAAGAATGTATGGTGCGCACACACACGTAGAAGAATGTTTGGTGTGCACGCACTCACGTAGAACACACACACATAGAAGAATGTATGGTGTGCACACACGCACGTAGAAGAATGTTTGGTGTGCACACACGCATGTAGAAGAATCTATGTTTGGTGTGGACGCACGCACACAGAAGAATGTTTGGTGTGCACACACGCACGCTGAAGAATGTATGCTGTGCACACATGGACGCAGAAGAATGTATGGTGTGCACACACGCACGTCGAAGAATGTATCGTGTGCAGACACGCACGTAGAAGAATGTATGGTGTGCACACACACAAGCAGATGAAGAATGTATGGTGTGCACACATGCACGCAGAAGAACGTTTGGTACACACCCACACTCGCACTTAGAAGAATGTATGGTGTGCACACACGCACGCAGAAGAATGTATGGTGTGCACACATGCACGTAGAAGAATGTATCGTGTGCAAACACGCATGCAGATGAATGTATGGTACACACCCACACATGCACTCAGAAGAATGTATGTTGTGCACACATGCACGCAGAAGAAGAATGTAGAAAAATGTATGGTGTGCACACACACATGCAGAAGAAGAATGTTTGGTGTGCACACATGCACGCAGAAGAATGTATTTTGTGCACACACACGTAGAAGAATGTATGGTGTGTGCACACGCATGCAGAAGAAGAGTGATTGTCATGCACACACGCATGGAGAAGAATGTATGGGGTGCACACATGCACACAGAAGAATGTTTGGTGCGCACACAAGAACGCACACAGAAGAATGTTTGGTGTGCACACACGCACGCAGAAGAATGTATGGTGTGCACACACGCACGTAGAAGAATATATGGTGTGCACACACGCACACAGAAGAATGTTTGGTGTGCAAATCCGCACACAGAAAAATGTTTGGTGTGCACACATGCACGCAGAAGAATGTATGGTGGCACACATGTATGCAGAAGAATGTTTGGTCCGCAAACACGCACGTAGAAGAATGTATGGTGTGCACACACACACGCAGAAGAAGAATGTTTGGTGTGCACACACGTACATAGAAGAATGTATGGTGTGCACACATGCACACAGAAGAATGTTTGGTGCGCACACACAAACGCACACAGAAGAATGTCTGGTGTGCACACACGCACGCAGAAGAATATATGGTGTGCACACACGCACGTAGAAGAATATATGGTGTACACACATGCAAGCAGAAGAATGTTTGGTGCACAAATACGCACACAGAAGAATGTTTGGTGTGCACAGATGCACGCAGAAGAATGTATGGTGGCACACATGTATGCAGTAGAATGTTTGGTCCGCATACATGCACGTAGAAGAATGTATGGCGTGCACACATGCACGCAGAAGAATGTATGGTGTGCACAAACCACGTAGAAGAATGTATTTTGTGCACAAACGCACACAGAAGAATGTATGGTGTGCACACATGCACGTAGAAGAATGTATCGTGTGCACACACGCACGTAGAAGAATGTATGGTGTGCACACACGCACGCAGAAGAAGAAAGTATGGTGTGCACACACGCATGTAGAAGAATGTATGGTGCACGCACACACGTAGAAGAATGTTTGGTGTGCACACACGCATGTAGAACACACACAGGTAGAAGAATGTATGGTGTGCACACACTCATGTAGAAGAATGTGTGGTGTGCACACACGCACGTAGAAGAATGTTTGGTGTGCACACACGCACGCAGAAAAAGATAGTATGGTGTGCACACACGCATGTAGAAGAATGTATGGTGTGCACACATGCACACAGAAGAATGTTTGGTACGCACACATGCACACAGAAGAATGTTTGGTGTGCACACACGCACATAGAAGAATATATGGTGTGCACACAAGCACGCAGAAAAGAAAGTGTGGTGTGCACACACACATGTAGAATAATGTATGGTGGCACACATGTATGCAGAAGAATGTTTGGTCCACACACACACACGTAGAAGAATGTACGGTGTGCACACATGCACGCAGAAGAATGTATGGTGTGCACATACGCACATAGAAGAATGTATGGTGTGCACACACGCACGCAGAAGAATGTATGGTGTGCTCACATGCACGTAGAAGAATGTATCGTGTGCACACACGCACGTAGAAGAATGTATGTTGTGCACTCACGCAGAAGAAGAAAGTATGGTGTGCACACACGCATGTAGAAGAATGTATGGTGCGCACACACACATGTAGAAGAATGTTTGGGGTGCACACTCACACGTAGAACACAAACACATGTAGAAGTATGTATGGTGTGCACACACGCATGTGGAATAATGTATGGTGTGCACACACGCATGTAGAAGAATATATGGTGTGCACACACGCACGCAGAAGAATGTTTGGTGCGCATATACGCACACAGAAGAATGCTTGGTGTACATACATGCACGCAGAAGAATGTATGGTGGCACACATGTATGCAGAAGAATGTTTGGTCCGCACACACGCACGAAGAAGAATGTATGGTGTGCACACACGCACGCAGAAGAATGTATGGTGTGCACGCACGGATGTAGAAGAATGTATGGTGTGCACACACGCACGCAGAAGAATGTATGGTGTGCACACACGCACGTAGATGAATGTATCGTGTGCACACACGCACGTATAAGAATGTATGGTGTGCACACTCGCACGCAGAAGAAGAAAGTATGGTGTGCACACACGCATGTAGAAGAATGTATGTTGTGCACACATGCACGTAGAAGAATGTATGGTGCGCACACACACACGTAGAAGAATGTTTGGTGTGCACACACGCATGTAGAACACACACACATAGAAGAATGTATGGTGTGTACACACGCATGTAGTAGAATGTATGGTGTGCACACACGCACGCAGAAGAATGTATGGTGTGCACACACGCACGTAGAAGAATGTATCGTGTGCACACACGCATGTAGAAGAATGTATGGTGTGCACACGCACGCAGAAGAAGAAAGTATGGTGTGCACACACGCATGTAGAAGAATGTATGGTGTGTACACACGCATGTAGAAGAATGTATGGTGTGCACACACACACGTAAAAGAATGTTTGGTGTGCACACACACATGTAGAAGAATGTATGGTTGGCACACACGCAGGCACACAGAAGAATGTTTGGTGTGCACACATGCACGCAGAAGAATGTATGGTGTGCACACATGCACGCAGAAGAATGTATGGTGTGCACACACGCAAGTAGTAGAATGTATGGTGTGCACACAAGCACGCAGAAGAATGTATGGTGTGCACACACGCATGTAGAATAATGTATCGTGTGCACACACGCACGTAGAAGAATGTATAGTGTGCACACACGCACGCAGAAGAAGAAAGTATGGTGTGCACACACGCATGTAGAAGAATGTATGGTGTGCACACACGCATGTAGAAGAATGTATCGTCTGCACACACGCACGTAGAAGAATGTATGGTGTGCACACACGCACGCAGAAGAAGAAAGTATGGTGTGCACACACGCATGTAGAAGAATGTATGGTGTGCACACACGCACGTAGAAGAATGTATGGTGCGCACACACACGTAGAAGAATGTTTGGTGTGCACACACTCACGTAGAGCACACACACATAGAATAATGTTTGGTGTGCACACACGCATGTAGAAGAATGTATGTTTGGTGTGGACGCACGCACACAGAAGAATTTTTGGTGTGCACACACGCACGCAGAAGAATGTATGCTGTGCACACATGCACGCAGAAGAATGTATGGTGTGCACACACGCACGTAGAAGAATGTATCGTGTGCAGACACGCACGTAGAAGAATGTATGGTGTGCACACACACATGCAGAAGAATGTATGGTGTGCACACATGCACGCAGAAGAACGTTTGGTACACACCCACACACGCACTTAGAAGAATGTATGGTGTGCACACACGCACGCAGAAGAATGTATGGTGTGCACACACGCACGTAGAAGAATGTATCGTGTGCAAACACGCATGCAGATGAATGTATGGTCCACACCCACACATGCACTCAGAAGAATGTATGTTGTGCACACATGCACGCAGAAGAAGAATGTAGAAAAATGTATGGTGTGCACACACACATGCAGAAGAAGAATGTTTGGTGTGCACACATGCACGCTGAAGAATGTATGGTGTGCACACACACGTAGAAGAATGTATGGTGTGTGCACACGCATGCAGAAGAAGAATGATTGTCATGCACACATGCATGTAGAAGAATGTATGGTGTGCACACATGCACACAGAAGAATGTTTGGTGCGCACACAAGAACGCACACAGAAGAATGTTTGGTGTGCAAACACGCACGCAGAAGAATGTATGGTGTGCACACACGCACGTAGAAGAATATATGGTGTGCACACGCACGCAGAAGAATGTTTGGTGCGCAAATCCGCACACAGAAGAATGTTTGGTGTGCACACATGCACGTAGAAGAATGTATGGTGTGCACACATGTATGCAGAAGAATGTTTGGTCCGCACACACGCACATAGAAGAATGTATGGTGTGCACACACGCACGCAGAAGAAATTATGTTGTGCACACACGCATGTTGAAGAATGTATGGTGTGCACACACGCACGCTGAAGAATGTATGGTGTGCACACACGCACGTAGAACAATGTATCATGTGCACACACGCACGTAGAAGAATGTATGGTGTGCACAAACGCACGCAGAAGAAGAAAGTATGGTGTGCACAGACGCATGTAGAAGAATGTATGGTGTGCACACATGCACGTAGAAGAATGTATAGTGCGCACAAACACACGTAGAAGAATGTTTCGTGTGCACACACGCACGTAGAACACACACACACGTAGAAGAATGTATGGTGTGCACACATGCATGTAGAAGAATGTATGGTGTGCACACATGCACGTAGAAGAATGTTTGGTGTGCACACACGCATGTAGAACACACATGCACGTTGAAGAATGTATGGTGTGCACACACGCATGCAGAAGAATGTTTGGTCCACACACACGCACAAAGAAGAATGTATGGTATGCACACACGCACGTAGAAGAATGTATGGTGTGCACACACGCACACGCAGAAGAATGTATGGTGTGCACACCAGCACGTAGAAGAATGTATGGTGTGCACACACGCACGTAGAAGATTGTATGGTGTGCACACACGCATGTTGAAGAATGTATGGTGTGCACACACGCACGCAGAAGAACTTTTGGTCCACACCCACACACGCACTTTGAAGAATGTATGGTGTGCACACTCGTACGCAGAAGAATGTATGGTGTGCACACACGCACGTAGAAGAATGTATGGTCCACACCCACACATGCACGCAGAAGAATGTATTGTGTGCACACATGCACGCAGAAGAGGAATGTAGAAAAATGTATTGTGTGCACACACAAACATGCAGAAGAAGAATGTTTGATGTGCACACATGCACGCAGAAGAATCTATGGTGTGCACACACACATGTAGAAGAATGTATGGTGTGTGCACACGCATGCAGAAGAATAATGTTTGGCGTGCACACACGCACGTAGAAGAATGTATGGTGTGCACAGATGCACACAGAAGAATGTTTGGTGCGCACACATGCACGCACACAGAAGAATGCTTGGTGTGCACACACGCATGTAGAAGAATATATGGTGTGCACACGTGCACGCAGAAGAATGTTTGGTTCGCAAACACGCACACAGAAGATCGTTTGGTGTGCACACATGCATGCAGAAGAATGTATGGTGTGCACACATGTATGCAGAAGAATGTTTGGTCTGCAAACACGCACGAAGAAGAATGTATGGTATGCACACACGCACGCAGAAGAATGTATGGTGTGCACACACGCACATAGAAGAATGTATGGTGCACACACGCATGCAGAAGAATGAATGGTGTGCACACACGCATGTAGAAGAATGTATTGTGTGCACACACCCATGTAGAAGAATGTATGGTGTGCACACACGCACGCAGAAGAAGAAAGTATGGTGTGCACACACGCATGTAGAAGAATGTATGGTGTGCACACACGCACGTAGAAGAATGTATGGTGCACACACATGCACGTAGAACACACACACACATAGAAGAATGTATGGTCTGCATACACACATGTAGAAGAATGTATGGTGTGCACACACGCACGTAGAAAAATGTTTGGTGTGCACACACGCATGTAGAACACACATGCACGTAGAAGAATGTATGGTGTGCACACACGCATGCAGAAGAATGTTTGGTCCACACACACGCACATAGAAGAAAGTATGGTGTGCACACACGCACGTAGAAGAATGTATGGTGTGCACACACGCATGCAGAAGAATGTATGGTGTGCACACCAGCACGTAGAAGAATGTATGGTGTGCACACACGCACATAGAAGAATGTATGGTGTGCACACACGCATGCAGAAGAAGAAAGTATGGTGTGCACAAACGCACGCAGAAGATTGTATGGTGTGCACACACGCATTTTCAAGAATGTATGGTGTGCACACACGCACGTAGAATAATGTTTGGTGTGCACACACGCATGTAGAACACACATGCACGTAGAAGAATGTATGGTGTGCACACACGCATGCAGAAGAATGTTTGGTCCACACACACGCACATAGAAGAATGTATGGTGTGCACACACGCACGTAGAAGAATGTATGGTGTGCACACACGCATGCAGAAGAATGTATGGTGTGCACACCAGCACGTAGAAGAATGTATGGTGTGCACACACGCACGTAGAAGAATGTATGGTGTGCACACACGCATGCAGAAGAAGAAAATATGGTGTGCACACACGCACGTAGAAGATTGTATGGTGTGCACACACGCATGTTCAAGAATGTATGGTGTGCACACACGCACGTAGAAGAATGTTTGGTGTGCACACATGCATGTAGAACACACATGCACGTAGAAGAATGTATGGTGCACACACACACACGTAGAAGAATGTTTGGTGTGCACACACGCACGTAGATCACACACACATAGAAGAATGTATGGTGTGTACACACGCACGTAGTAGAATGTATGGTGTGCACACACGCACGCAGAAGAATGTATGGTGTGCACATACGCACTTAAAAGAATGTATCGTGTGCACACACGCACGTTGAAGAATGTATGGTGTGCACACGCACACAGAAGAAGAAAGTATGGTGTGCACACACGCATGTAGAAGAATGTATGGTGTGTACACACGCATGTAGAAGAATGTATGGTGTGCACACACACATGCAGAAGAAGAATGTATGGTGTGCACACATGCACGCAGAAGAACGTTTGGTACACACCCACACATGCACTTAGAAGAATGTATGGTGTGCACACACGCACGCAGAAGAATGTATGGTGTGCACACACGCACGTAGAAGAATGTATCGTGTGCAAACACGCATGCAGATGAATGTATGGTCCACACCCACACATGCACTCAGAAGAATGTATGTTGTGCACACATGCACGCAGAAGAAGAATGTAGAAAAATGTATGGTGTGCACACACACATGCAGAAGAAGAATGTTTGGTGTGCACACATGCAAGCTGAAGAATGTTTGGTGTGCACACACACGTAGAAGAATGTATGGTGTGCGCACACGCATGCAGAAGAAGAATGATTGTCATGCACACACGCACGTAGAAGAATGTATGGTGTGCACACATGCACACAGAAGAATGTTTGGTGCGCACACAAGAACACACACAGAAGAATGTTTGGTGTGCACACACGCACGCAGAAGAATGTATGGTGTGCACACACGCACGTAGAAGAATATATGGTGTGCACACACGCACGCAGAAGAATGTTTGGTGCGCAAATCCGCACACAGAAGAATGTTTGGTGTGCACACATGCACGTAGAAGAATGTATGGTGTGCACACATGTATGCAGAAGAATGTTTGGTCCACACACACGCACATAGAAGAATGTATGGTGTGCACACACGCACGCAGAAGAAATTATGTTGTGCACACACGCATGTTGAAGAATGTATGGTGTGCACACACGCACGCAGAAGAATGTATGGTGTGCACACACGCACGTAGAAGAATGTATCGTGTGCACACACGCACGTAGAAGAATGTATGGTGTGCACACACGCACGCAGAAGAAGAAAGTATGGTGTGAACAGACGCATGTAGAAGAATGTATGGTGTGCACACACGCACACGCAAAAGAATGTATGGTGTGCACACCAGCACGTAGAAGAATGTATGGTGTGCACATACGCACGTAGAAGAATGTATTTTGTGCACGCACACATGCATGCAGAAGAAGAAAGTATGGTGTGCACTAGGGGTGTGCACCGGACACTTTTCGTGTTTTGTGTTTTGGTTTTGGATCTGGATCTTTCTTCGTGTTTTGGATCTGGATTGGTTTTGCCAAAACCACCCTTCCGTGTTTTGGGTTCTGGGTTTTGTGTTTTGGATCTGGATTTTTTCTTAAAAAATAAAAAAAACCCGCTAAAATCACATAAATGGGCCTTTTTTTGTTCCTACGCTATTAATAACCCCAATAACATTAATTTCCACTCATTTCCACTCTATTCTGAACACCTCACACCTCACAATATTGTTTTTAGGCCAAAAGGTTGTACCGAGGAAGCTGGATGACTATGCTAAGCGACACAAGGGGGCGGCACAAACACGTGGCCCATCTAGGAGTGGCACTGCAGTGGCAGACAGGAAGCCAATCAGCGTTATGGTGCCCATTTGCATGTAGCACGAACCCGGGAGATCCGTGCTACATGCATCTGTGTGATTGGCACAGAGCAATGACAGGTCCGTGAGACCCGTCTGTGCTGCTGTGGTAAAAAAAAAAAAAAAAACCTGTGTAAAAAAAGAAAAAAATGGCGTGCACCCCCCCAAAAAAGAGCAACCAGCCCCGGGCATTAGTAACCCAGTGCTGGGTGTGCTTAAATACAGGGGACAAACGACGTAGGGGTCCCCTGTACTTAAGCACAACCAGCACCGGGCTAGTCAGAACCAGCGCTGGTTGCCAAAATACGGGGGACAAACGACGTAGGGGTCCCCTGTATTCTGCGCAACCAGCTCTGGGCTCTGATCCGGTCCTGGTTCTGGAAATATAGGGGACAAAAAATGAGTAGGGTTCCCCTGTATGTTCCAGAACCAGCACTGGACTTTTTCTAGTGGGGGGCTGATGCTTAGGGTAAACTTTAATAACCTTGCGGCTCCCAGCATTGACTACAATGGAGGGAGCCGTTCATTGGCTGAGAGAGACGGGAGATGGCCTCTCTCAGCCAATGAACGCTTAGCAGCGGGGTTTCCATGGTGATACCCCGCCGCTAAGCTCTCATTCGGGAAGTACCGTTCTATAGAACGGTACTAAGTTCGTGGATCGCGTTTTCGTTTTTTTTTTTTGCCAAGTCCGGGGATGCCTACTTTGGAACGAAGAGGACAGAACCTCGCATAGGAGATGGTGAGTATGTTTTTTTTCACAGGTCCCCTATGGATACTTTACCGGACAAGTGGACCGATGCTACAGGGTTACATAGGTGAGTATGTGTACATGTGTGTGTGTGTGTGTGTATGTATGTTTAATAAACTTATACTGTCACGGTGTGTGTGTCCTGTGTTTTTTTTAAACATTTTTTTACAGGTGAACTACAGGTACTAGTGGGCCCTTAATGCCCTGCATGCTGGTACTTGTGGTTCTCCAAGTACCAGCATGCGGGGCAGGCTTGCTGGGACTTGCAGTTCTACTTGTAAAGACAATGTTTGATATTCTTTATTTACACCACACCACACAATCAACCCGCCACCCACCGCCACCAGGGGTGGCGGGAATAGCCCCGGGCTATCAGCCTGGGCCTGGGGTGCCCTGGAGAGGGTGACCCCTTTATTGGGGGGGTCCCCAGCTCTCCAGGGATCCCCGGCCTGGGCTGACTAGCGGTCAGGGCTGATGCTGCGGCTGGGGGGCCCGGTGAAAGGGCTCCCCTGGCTGTGGCATCAGCCCCCCGCTAGAAAAAGTCCAGTGCTGGTTCTGGAACATACAGGGGAACCCTACTCATTTTTTTCCCCTGTATTTCCAGAACCAGGACCGGATCAGAGCCCAGAGCTGGTTGCGCAGAATACGGGGGACCCCTACGTCGTTTGTCCCCCGTATTTTGGCAACCAGCTCTGGTTCTGACTAGCCCGGTGCTGGTTGTGTTTAAGTACAGGGGACCCCTATGTCGTTTGTCCCCTGTATTTAAGCACACCCAGCACTGGGTCACTAATGCCCGAGGCTGGTTGCTCTTTTTTTGGGGGGGAGGACGCCATTTTTTTCTCTTTTTACACAGGTTTTTTTTTTTTTATTTACCACAGCAGCACAGACGGGTCTCACGGGCCCGTTAGTGCTCTGTGTCAATGACACAGATGCAAGTAGCACGGATCTCCTGGTCCGTGCGTGCATCTGTGTCATTGAAATACACAGCAGCACAGACGGGTCTCACTGACCCATCTGTGCTCTGTGTCACTGTCAATCACACAGATGCATGTAGCACGGATCTCACGAGTCCGTGCTACATGCAAATGAGCACCATAATGCTGATTGGCTGAGAGCCGTGACAGACGGCTCTGTCAGCCAATCAGCACTTTGCCCATTAAAGGCAAAGGCATTTTTTTTTAAATGGCCGCTCGAGGCAAAACCTCGAGATCCGACAGCAGATCTCGAGGTTTTGCCTCGGGAGAGGGATCCGGGGCAGACAGGGAGATCCGAGCTTGGGCTCGGATCGCCCCGGATCCCCGAAGTTCGGGTGGGTTCGGTTCTCAGGGAACCGAACCCGCTCATCCCTAGTGTGCACACACGCACGTAGAAGATTGTATGGTGTGCACACATGCATGTTGAAGAATGTATGGTGTGCACACACGCACGTAGAAGAATGTTTGGTGTGCACACACGCATGTTGAAGAATGTATGGTGTGCACACACGCACGCAGAAGAACTTTTGGTCCACACCCACACACGCACTTTGAAGAATGTATGGTGTGCACACTCGTACGCAGAAGAATGTATGGTGTGCACACACGCACGTAGAGGAATGTATGGTCCACACCCACACATGCACGCAGAAGAATGTATTGTGTGCACACATGCATGCAGAAGAGGAATGTAGAAAAATGTATTGTGTGCACACACAAACATGCAGAAGAAGAATGTTTGATGTGCACACATGCACGCAGAAGAATCTTTGGTGTGCACACACACATGTAGAAGAATGTATGGTGTGTGCACACGCATGCAGAAGAATAATGTTTGGCGTGCACACACGCACGTAGAAGAATGTATGGTGTGCACAGATGCACACAGAAGAATGTTTGGTGCGCACACATGCACACACACAGAAGAATGCTTGGTGTGCACACACGCATGTAGAAGAATATATGGTGTGCACACGTGCATGCAGAAGAATGTTTGGTTCGCAAACACGCACACAGAAGATCGTTTGGTGTGCACACATGCATGCAGAAGAATGTATGGTGTGCACACATGTATGCAGAAGAATGTTTGGTCCGCACACACGCACGAAGAAGAATGTATGGTATGCACACACGCACGCAGAAGAATGTATGGTGTGCACACACGCACGTAGAAGAATGTATGGTGCACACACGCATGCAGAAGAATGTATGGTGTGCACACACGCACGTAGAAGAATGTATGGTGTGCACACACGCACGCAGAAGAAGAAAGTATGGTGTGCACACACGCATGTAGAAGAATGTATGGTGTGCACACACGCACGTAGAAGAATGTATGGTGCGCACACATGCACGTAGAACACACACACATAGAAGAATGTATGGTCTGCATACACACATGTAGAAGAATGTATGGTGTGCACACACGCACATAGAAAAATGTTTGGTGTGCACACACGCATGTAGAACACACATGCACGTAGAAGAATGTATGGTGTGCACACACGCATGCAGAAGAATGTTTGGTCCACACACACGCACATAGAAGAATGTATGGTGTGCACACACGCACGTAGAAGAATGTATGGTGTGCACACACGCATGCAGAAGAATGTATGGTGTGCACACCAGCACGTAGAAGAATGTATGGTGTGCACACACGCACATAGAAGAATGTATGGTGTGCACACACGCATGCAGAAGAAGAAAGTATGGTGTGCACACACGCACGTAGAAGAATGTATGGTGTGCACACACGCATGCAGAAGAATGTTTGGTCCACACACACGCACATAGAAGAATGTATGGTGTGCACACACGCACGTAGAAGAATGTATGGTGTGCACACACGCATGCAGAAGAATGTATGGTGTGCACACCAGCACGTAGAAGAATGTATGGTGTGCACACACGCACATAGAAGAATGTATGGTGTGCACACACGCACATAGAAGAATGTATGGTGTGCACACACGCATGCAGAAGAAGAAAGTATGGTGTGCACACACGCACGTAGAAGATTGTATGGTGTGCACACACGCATGTTCAAGAATGTATGGTGTGCACACACGCACGTAGAAGAATGTTTGGTGTGCACACACGCATGTAGAACACACATGCACGTAGAAGAATGTATGGTGTGCACACACGCATGCAGAAGAATGTTTGGTCCACACACACGCACATAGAAGAATGTATGGTGTGCACACACGCACGTAGAAGAATGTATGGTGTGCGCACACGCATGCAGAAGAATGTATGGTGTGCACACCAGCACATAGAAGAATGTATGGTGTGCACACACGCACGTAGAAGAATGTATGGTGTGCACACACGCATGCAGAAGAATAATGTTTGGCGTGCACACACGCACGTAGAAGAATGTATGGTGTGCACAGATGCACACAGAAGAATGTTTGGTGCGCACACATGCACACACACAGAAGAATGCTTGGTGTGCACACACGCATGTAGAAGAATATATGGTGTGCACACGTGCATGCAGAAGAATGTTTGGTTCGCAAACACGCACACAGAAGATCGTTTGGTGTGCACACATGCATGCAGAAGAATGTATGGTGTGCACACATGTATGCAGAAGAATGTTTGGTCCGCACACACGCACGAAGAAGAATGTATGGTATGCACACACGCACGCAGAAGAATGTATGGTGTGCACACACGCACGTAGAAGAATGTATGGTGCACACACGCATGCAGAAGAATGTATGGTGTGCACACACGCACGTAGAAGAATGTATCGTGTGCACACACCCATGTAGAAGAATGTATGGTGTGCACACACGCACGCAGAAGAAGAAAGTATGGTGTGCACACACGCATGTAGAAGAATGTATGGTGTGCACACACGCACGTAGAAGAATGTATGGTGCGCACACATGCACGTAGAACACACACACATAGAAGAATGTATGGTCTGCATACACACATGTAGAAGAATGTATGGTGTGCACACACGCACGTAGAAAAATGTTTGGTGTGCACACACGCATGTAGAACACACATGCACGTAGAAGAATGTATGGTGTGCACACACGCATGCAGAAGAATGTTTGGTCCACACACACGCACATAGAAGAATGTATGGTGTGCACACACGCACGTAGAAGAATGTATGGTGTGCACACACGCATGCAGAAGAATGTATGGTGTGCACACCAGCACGTAGAAGAATGTATGGTGTGCACACACGCACATAGAAGAATGTATGGTGTGCACACACGCATGCAGAAGAAGAAAGTATGGTGTGCACACACGCACGTAGAAGAATGTATGGTGTGCACACACGCATGCAGAAGAATGTTTGGTCCACACACACGCACATAGAAGAATGTATGGTGTGCACACACGCACGTAGAAGAATGTATGGTGTGCACACACGCATGCAGAAGAATGTATGGTGTGCACACCAGCACGTAGAAGAATGTATGGTGTGCACACACGCACATAGAAGTATGTATGGTGTGCACACACGCACATAGAAGAATGTATGGTGTGCACACACGCATGCAGAAGAAGAAAGTATGGTGTGCACACACGCACGTAGAAGATTGTATGGTGTGCACACACGCATGTTCAAGAATGTATGGTGTGCACACACGCACGTAGAAGAATGTTTGGTGTGCACACACGCATGTAGAACACACATGCACGTAGAAGAATGTATGGTGTGCACACACGCATGCAGAAGAATGTTTGGTCCACACACACGCACATAGAAGAATGTATGGTGTGCACACACGCACGTAGAAGAATGTATGGTGTGCGCACACGCATGCAGAAGAATGTATGGTGTGCACACCAGCACATAGAAGAATGTATGGTGTGCACACACGCACGTAGAAGAATGTATGGTGTGCACACACGCATGCAGAAGAAGAAAGTATGGTGTGCACACACGCACGTAGAAGATTGTATGGTGTGCACACACGCATGTTCAAGAATGTATGGTGTGCACACACGCACGTAGAAGAATGTTTGGTGTGCACACACGCATGTAGAACACACATGCACGTAGAAGAATGTATGGTGTGCACACACGCATGCAGAAGAATGTTTGGTCCACACACACGCACATAGAAGAATGTATGGTGTGCACACACGCACTTAGAAGAATGTATGGTGTGCACACACGCATGCAGAAGAATGTAAGGTGTGCACACCAGCACGTAGAAGAATGTATGGTGTGCACACACGCACGTAGAAGAATGTATGGTGTGCACACACACACTTAGAAGAATGTATGGTGTGCACACACGCATGCAGAAGAATGTAAGGTGTGCACACCAGCACGTAGAAGAATGTATGGTGTGCACACACGCACGTAGAAGAATGTATGGTGTGCACACACGCATGCAGAAGAAGAAAGTATGGTGTGCACACACGCACGTAGAAGATTGTATGGTGTGCACACACGCATGTTCAAGAATGTATGGTGTGCACACACGCACGTAGAAGAATGTTTGGTGTGCACATACGCACGTAGAACACACACACACGTAGAAGAATGTATGGTGTGCACACACGCACGCAGAATAACGTTTGGTGTGCACACACACATGGTTGAATGTTATGATTTTTTCTAGGGAGAAAAAACATTGACGCCCAACTTTACTCGGGCCCCAGTAATTTTTAGGGCCTGATTGTTGTGTTCTGTTAAGTGTATTTCCATGTCCAATTGTTCTTTTGTCCTTTCAGCACCTGCACTTTTTCCTGCAAAGCCTGAAAAATATACAGTACATACAGTATATATACATGCTTGGTGATCAGCGGTGTTATCGGGTATCACATTATTCATGGTGAACGCTACTATAGAATATTACAGAATGTAACAGACAGCTGAATATGAGCATCACCATCTAGCAACATGATTTGAATCAAACTGAAAGCTGCACATTATAAACCAATAATGTATGTACCCCCTGTGGCATTGTTACCCAGGCTGCATCCATTGCTTTATATCATTATCATTCATGCAAATACAAAAAATAACATATATTAAGCATCCACTGCGTACCATCACGGCCTCCCCTCACTAGTCTCACTTACATGCGCGCTATGCAGGCAACAGAACCCCTGTACAGTATTTCTATAGTGCGTTACAGGACCTGGAAGATAACTCAGAGATTTGTAATTGTACAAGAGCTGAACGCTGCAGGTCCCTATCCACGTCTCATTTCTCCTGCTCACATCACTTATATAATCGCTACAAATTATATTTTTAATATACTACTTTAATTTATACATGAAGAAATCTGTCCATTACTGTACATCTCCATTTTGCAATCCTTCCACATGCACACTGTAGAAATAGGTGTAATATACATATAAACCTAGTCTATTAACATCACCATTATTAACATGGCAGGGAAAACCGGAATAGCAATTTGCTGTTAATATACAGAACAGTAGTATTTTACCACAGAGGTCATTTACTTACATACATTAATATCTACATTTATTTCTGTAGTCAGGTTACTCCCTCCGATTCTCTATTTATATCCTGGCCTGAAAGCCGCCCATTTTTCCTGCCAGTCACTTATTCATGCACTGTTCTCTGTTCTAATTCTATATTAAAGACAAAATATCAATGACATGTTTGGTTCTGTTAGCTAAATGTTAAAGGTCAAGTAACCTATATAAATGTGTTTTATTATTAGAGAACACCAGTAACAGTCTCCGCCTCGCACAAGAAGCAGAAATGTGGGGCATTCGTGGCCGGGTCTGTGCATGTCCGGAAACACCATTGTAAATACCGTGGGTAACGCTGCACACGGACTTCGTAGCTGTTTGGAGAAGATAGAGAAACTCCTACACCTGGGATATTATTATACATTGATACATTAGCATTAAAATTATGCAATAAAAGGAGGGTAATTAATAGTGTAATTGGGCCTTTCAGAATGTTATACTTGTTTGACTTTTTATGTTACATCGGTTGATACATATCAGCGGCGTTTCAGAAAACAGGTATGGCTATTATGGGCTAAATTTAACTGCTTTTACAGATCTATAAATAACATACAATGTCATCCCCACTCCCTGCTTGACCCATTTCAGTCTGGCTTCCGTCCTCTCCACTCCACTGAAACTGCCCTCACGTAAGTCAGCAATTACCTCCTTGCTGCCAAATCCAAGGACCACTACTCTCTTCTCATTCTCCTCTATCACTCTGTTGCTTTTGACAGTGTGGACCACCCTCTCCTCATGCAAATCCTTCACTCCCTTGGTCTACTTAATAATGCCCTCTCCTGACTTTCCTCCTACCTCTCTGACCGATCCTTCTCTGTCTCCTCTCATGACTCCTCTCCCACTTCCACTAGTGGTAGATGTTCCCCAAGGTTCTGGTCTTGGACATCTCCTATTCTACCTCTATATGTTCTCTTTAGGTAAGCTCATCAACTGTTTTGGCATCCATTATCATCTTTATGGTGATGATATTCATACTAGCCTCTCCTCCACTGACCTCTCCCGCTCTCTCCTCATTCGTATCTCCAACTGTCTCTCTGCTACCTCTTCCTTTATGTCCCAGCGCTGTCTTAAACTTAAGATGTCTAAGACTGAGCTGATCATCTTCCCACCCTCTCATATAACCTCTCTTCCCACAATTTCATTAACTATTGACGACAACCATCTCCTCTAGTTCCCAAGTGCGCTGTCTTGGAGTTATCCTGGACTCCTCCCTCCCTTTCAAACCACACATTCAGCAGCTCTCGCTGTCCTGTCGTTTCCGTCTCAAAAATATTTCCAGGATCAGACCCTTTCTCACCCTGGATACTTCTAAGACCCTCATCCACTCACTGGTCATCTCTAGATTAGATTACTGTAACCTCCTCCTATCTGGCCTCCCTGACTCCCACCTCTCTCCACTCTTATCTGTCCTCAATGCTGCTGTTCGGCTCATCTTCCTCTCCAAATGTTCTATGTCTGTCTCCCCTCTCTTACAAGCCCTATGCTGGTTTCCCCTCCAGGGGTGTAACTACGTGATTTGGCGCCAAGGGCTAAAGAATAAACTGCCCCCCCCCCCCCTTTTACCTTTGGAAATCTTTCCCTTCTTCTATCAGACTCTCCACCTCTCTACTAGTCTTCAGATGGGCTCTCAGGACTCGCTACTTCATTAAAGCCTTCCAGCTCTTATCCTAACCCACTTCTCCTTGATCTTTCCTTACTGTCTACCCCGTCTGTGTCACCCGTCTGTCTGTCCATCCGCTTTAAATGTAAGCTCTTATGAGCAGGGCCCTCTACCCTCTTGTGCTTCTCCCTACCTTAGTTTCATCTACTTCTTACTCACCACTAGGGCACATAACACTTGGTTGCTTATGCTCTGTTGCTTATATGGGTGTTATGGTCACTAATGTAGCAATATATATTATCCATGTCCTGGTCCTGTAGTGTATTGTTCTGTAAGTTACTTGTCTACAACTTGTTTATGTACTTTGTAAGGCGCTGCGGAACATTTGTAGCACCATATAAATAAATAAATGATAATAATAATAATAATCATTTACTCCTAACTCTACACAATAACACTTGCTTGCTGCTGCATTGCTGCTTATTGAAGTGTTATGATCGCTAATACAGCATAGTGTATAAACCAAAGTCTTGTCCTGCATTGTTTGGTACTGTTAATAACTGTTTTATTGTGTGCTTGTTTGCTTATGTTCTTTGTAAGGTGCTGCAGAGCCATTGCGGTGCCACATAAAGGATAATAATAATTGCAATCGGTTGAGCACAGCTATTTACTTAGTGGTGAAATATTGTCCCAAGGCTGTTTAACCTATACCCCCCCCACTTTTCCATTGCATTGGAGACAATGGGCCTGATTCAGCTTGGATCGCACGGCTGCGTTCGCATGCAGCTGGTCGATGTTTATGCATCGCAGTGTGCATGCGCAAACCGGCCGTGTAATCGGGAAGCGATTGCAGTGAGCATAGTGGGGGGGTGGGTGGCGTAACGCAGGCGTGTCTGTGCGTTTAAACGCCGTTACAGGGGAGTGCATAATTAAGCCCCTGTGATTGCATACACTGGCAGAGGTCTAGTTGGCAACAGGAAGTTTAGCAGTTGTGAGGTAGGGTCAGGTCACCCACAACTGTGCAGATGGTTCCGATGTTACTCGATGTTACCGATGTTTTCACTGACTTGCGGAAGCATGTCATGGGAAGTGGGCGGCTTTATACAGTGATGGGCGTCTTGGTATAGTGCTGCGATTGCATTCATTAGCATATTTTCGCAGGTAGCGGGTGTGTGCAAACGCAGCCGTGCGATACAACCTGAATCAGGCCCAATGTCTCCTCCACCCACCCCCATCACATAATCTTTCACATAGAAGCACGGGGGTATATTTACTAAAGGCCGATTGTAATCGATTTAAAATTGATCAAAACCAATCAACGATGTTGTGTTTCTGGGGTTGAATCACACATTTACTAATTTTCTATTTGTTTTTTTTTTAAGTATTAGTAAATGTGTGATTTAGGGGCCTATTCATCAACACTAAATTAACGTTTTTAAGGACATTTTCCTTAAATAACGTTATTTTAGTATTCATGAAGCCACTTAGCACAGGAGATATCACTGATATCTCCTTGCTAAGTTCCCCTGCGTTAATTTCCACACTCCCCATACATTAGTACATTAGTATGGGTACATTAGTACATTAGTATGGGGATGTGGAACTTATGGTATTCATCAAATTCCGAAAATTACACTGTGAGGTGGTGAATAGCAGGTGACACTTACCTGCTGCCAGCTGGACAGGTCCCCCGATGTCTCCCTCCAGCGCTCTGGTGCGTCCACTGGCTCCGGAGGCTGGTCGGACACTGTGTTCTCCCAGCAGAACACAATAAAGATTAGAAAATTTTTTTTTTTTTTTTTTTCTAATCTGTACTGTGGTGTGCTGGGAGACCATGTGACAGACCAGCAGGACGGAGCCGCAGGCTGCTGCGCAGACAGGTAAGTGCGGGATGGGGGGGAGGTGAGCGGAGGTGGGAGGGGGGGCAGTTGAGCGGAGGGGGGGGACACATATTTACCGCATGTGTAGGCAGTGCTGCACATGCGTTAGTTTTGCAGATGTAACAGCGCATGCGCAGTACTGTTTCCAGCTGCAGTAAGTTAGTGTAGACAGGGATAACTATTTCCCGAAAAGCTGTCATCGCTAAAATTACAGCTTTTCGGAATAGATAGTTATAGGGAGGAGGAATGATGAATTCCTCCGGTAATTAGGTAGAACTCCATACGAGTTCTAAACCTAATTACCTCCAGGGAAAGTTTAGTAATGATGAATAGGCCCCTTAGACTCAGAAATACATCGATGTTGATCGATTTTCATTTGTTTTCAAATTGATCAAAATCGATTAAAATCGACCTTTCGTAGGTATACTCCGCAATCTGTGCAGCCAGTGTAAATGCCAGCACTCTGCCTTTCTAATATTACAGGCAGCATATGGGTGAAGTTTAAATGCCCCAGGTTTTCGTGCTGCCCTATGCCTGTCTCATTACACTAGCTTGCACAGACCCCACCACACCCCCGACAACACCAGGAATGAAGTCTCAGACCGCGCTTCCCATCCTGCGCTGTGTTTCTGAGCACCAGCAATCGTGACTCATGTGTAGAGCGACTGAGACACATGCATAGACTTGAAGCATTGTTAGTTTGTGTGCGCCATCGGCACAGGCCCTTAATTAATAATGGAATTAAAAAAAATACTTTATTGAAAAATATAATCAGGATTCGTTTTCTATCACTAACCGTACCCAAAAAGTGTAGTGACTCTTTCAGGGGTATTCAATATGAAACGTTAACTTCACTGTCGAAGTTAACGTTTCATATCGGAGTTTTTACCTGCGTTAAAGTATGGTGCGCGCTCCCGCTTATCCCCGTATTCAATATAAAATTAACGAAAACGGGAAACTCCGAAGTTGGATTTGCGTAAAGTTACGAATTTTTCCTTAAAATAATTGTAAGAGCCCCCTAAAGTTGTAAAAACATGGGGGAACACCATGGGTACCCCCGTTTTAGCCTTTAATTGAAAGTCGGGGATTTAAATAGCCGCAGCAGGTGTTTTTTCCCAGACATTGAAGAAGTGATGCAGAAGAGCACTTAGGTTATTTTTTTCATTTTTTGAAGTGGTCCCATCAAATTTGGGGTACATGAAAATGGGTACTAGCATATTTTGATGTCCCTAAAGTAAGTTTTTAAAAATTCTGCATTTGTGCACCTGCCGCTATAATTCTATTCTAGAATACACCTGCCGCATACTTGCAGAATAGCCCTGAACCTATTTCTCTATTTTTAAACAATTTTTTCCCATTTTTTTTTTCACCCCAATTTTTAAATTATTTTTTTGGGGTGTCCCTATTTTTTTTTTTTTTACTTTTTTTGACACAGTTCTTTTTTAAATGTCAGTCCCAGGGGTGCAGGCTATTTTTTTTAAGCCTGCACCCCTAAACCCCAATTCTGCACTTTTTTTCGACACCTATTCAATGGTGAAAAGTTATCCCCGTTTTTTATCAAAGACTTTTCAAACCTGCGAAAGGTCTTTGATATTGAATACAGTGTAAAACTAAAACCTGCGATAATGACGTCATAGCTCCGATATTAACGCAAAACCGATGTTATCGCACCCATATTGAATACCCCTGTTTGTGGTGCGCTGGGGTGAGACCCCTACCCATTATACCAAAATAATAGCTCAACACTTCAGTAAAAGGTTCTTCTTTATCCAGTCTTCTGTCTTGCTCTCCTGTCTTTGTACTAAATGATACGGAACTTCCAGGCAGAATAAATAAATTGATTTAGAGGTGCGCGTAGTGTTGATACCACACACAATCGGCCAAAGTTTTCAGCCTGCTCCTGTATTTGAATCGCACCGCTCACGTGTGTCCTGATGGTTACTGCTGGGAACCGCAGAACAAAATTATACGCAAGAGCTGGTGAATTCTTCTGTTAGGTAACAGCCGGTCGGGCTGGCTATCCAGTGCTCGACACCGGCATCCCAACAGGATTAGGCTACTTACCTGTCGGTAAGTATCCTAACCCTTCCCCTAACACTCCCCGCACCCCAAACCTAACCCTCCCCCTAGTGCCTAATACTAACCCTCCCCCCATAGTGCCTAACCCTCTCCCTAGTGCCTAACCCTAATGCCTAACCCTCCCCCTAACCCCAATACTTACCATCTGCCTGCCAGCGGTCGAGAAGCCGGCGCCTGGATTCTGACTGGTGTTGGGATTCTGGCATCGCACGTGTCACAAACAGCGACTGCATCTAAAAATAAAATCGCGCTGATAGAGGTGGCCATGTGAAGATGGATAATCTGTTCCACCATATGGCTGGTGCAATAATCGATGGTGCAACATAGGATGTGCCTGATTGTCTGAAGGAGAGCTTTAATTCACACAGCGGCAAATTAGCACTACGGCCAGTGAGCATCTCTGTACGAATACCAGCGTCTGCGGCATTAACATAAAGACGCGGTCGTGCTGCGGCAAAAGGCACAGTTGTGGCTGCAATAGCGTGCACCTATGAATTAGGTCTAAAATAGGGGGAAATCTGCTTGGAATACTTACGGCCAAATTTCGCCTGCAAAATGCACAAATTTCCACACCCCAGTGAGGAATGAGATTAATATTCCATAACATAGAATAGAAATGCGTGCTGACCCCTGGGTTTTGGTTTTGGACCTGGATTCATCTCCAGGTTTTGGTTCACCAAAACCACCCTCAAGTGTTTTGGTTTTGGATCTAGTTTTTTTTTTTTTTTGACAAAATTTTTTTAAAAACAACTATAATCATGTAATTTATGCAATCCAAAAACAAAACCCGAAATTCGGATTTTAAAATCTGAATTCTGAACCGTGGGAAGATCAGAACTGCGACTCAGATCTGTCCGGATTCAGGTGGATTCATATTTCTGGAGAACCGAACGTCTATATAGAATATTTTAAATCTTCGCTCGGCTCTACTCATTTCTAATGCTGTTAGTGGCAGATTGTCTGGAGGGAACATTATCACGGTTAAGACCTTGATAGACTGTATATTGATGGAATTGTTGATACATTTATAAACATAAGCAACATAAGCCTTGGCCGTGCAGTAGGTTAGTGAAGGAGATGTGTACTGATTAATTATTACTGTTATGCTAAAGCAAATGATGACCCAGGGCACCAATTCAAAAATATAGTTACAAAACATTTATTTATTAGTAGGCTTTATTATTATTTTAGTTTCACATAAACTAAATGGGAACTCCAACTGTGCGCATGCTATCTGGATTCGTGGAACACGAAAATTGCTCCACTGCATCCAATATCTCCGCTGCATACAACTCAGAATCAGAACTTTATTTTTCAAGATGAGCGTCAGGCGATTGGGATTTTGATGGCCACTGAATCATCTTAGAACAGAAGAACTATTTGTCATTTCCTTTTGTTCTGATACATTCCTTTTGCACCACCCACATGTAATTTACATGGGAAAGCACTTTTTATGGGTTGGGTACAGGATGCCAGTGCTCGACACCGGCATCCCAAAAGGATTAGGAGACCAACCTGTCGGTAAGTATCCTAACCCCCTCCCATACTCTAATCCTAACCCTCCCACCCTGGTGCCTAACCCTAACTCTCCCTCTAGTGCCTAAACCTAATGCTAACCCTGCCCCTAAGACCAATACTTACCGTCTGCATGCCGGCAGTCGAGAAGCCCGTGCCTGGATTCTGACTGGTGTTGGGGTTCTAGTATTGCATTCTGGGCCAAATTCAGACCTTGAGCGCTCGCAAGCGGGTCGATGTTGGCCCAGTGCGCATGCGCACGATGGACCCGGCTCCGTCATGCGCATGCGCGAGACCCAGATAGCGACGGCCAAGCCGTTGCTATGGGTCTCGTACCAAAGGGGGCGTGCTGTCGATAGTGAGTGACAGCAATCCCCCTTTGGTGGGCGTGGCTGCCCAGAAAGAGGCGTTCCTATGAGACAGCCTACCATCTGGGGACGGGCACATTGAGTGGCCAATTGGTAAGTGTCTTTGTCTTACCAATCGACCGCTCGGTCTGTGGATCCCTGGGCCGGCATATATTTTGCCCAGGTGTGTACCAGCCTTATCTGTAAATGTTCACTTAGTAGATGACCTGAGATATGTGAGTGATATATTTCGTTCAGTATCCTATATTGGTGAAATATGTTTTCGTTACTCAGATGGAACCAGGGTTTAGAACAAATAGTGCCAGTATCCTAACCCTGTCAGGAAACTGGCGTCTGGATTCTGACCAACAGGATCTGCACGCCGGCATTCTCTATACTCAACCCCTTGTGATATTAGTAATAATAATAGTGATGAACTGTGGCATGCACAACAAGCTCTGAGCCTCATTAATGGTCTCTGATTTTCAGAGACCAGAAAGGGATGGGGCCTCCTGGAATAGGGTTATGGGTTTGGGTGAGTGGGCGTGGCATGCATATTAATCAGAATTCGTATTTTTTTTTCCTTTAAGAAAAGCTTTATAAACAATTACCCAGATGACAATGACAACATGGGTTTTGTGGGCAGTGCTTCATTCATCATAGTAGTTTCTAAAGTGCAGATCTTAAAAAGCATTTCCACTCCTTGTTTGGAATTGATTCCACTGGAAATTAAACAAGACATTCCCATCTCTTCTCCAGGAAATTAAGTTCAATTCCGATAGAGAAGTTTTGAGATCTGTCTTTGGCTTGCAAGTGATTTATGTCCACATCTAAATACGAATTGGCTCAATCTACCAAAACTAACAAAAAGTTACAGTTCTGACAGCTGCTTAGGGCTAAGCGGATCAGCCATGACTACGGGAGCTGAAAGTAACACATTGAAGGTATCAGTGTGATTAAAACTGTTACATTACAATTATACAATTCTTTTAATGGAACTCTTGTATTTAACTCTTTTTCTTCCAATTTAAAAGGTTATTCTGGAGATCCACAAACAGCCTTTAGCAATGAGGGGGCTATGCCATCACTGGACACACACTGTTGATGACAACTTGGGGGATCAGTCTGGCAGTGGTTCCCAAACTGTGTGCCGCGGCGCCTTGGGGTGCCTCTGGACACTTGCAGGGGTGCCTCAGGTTGGTGGTCCAGCACGAAATCAAAATTAATTATGGTCAATGTAATGTAAATATGTAAACAAACAGAAGCGCAAATCTGTCTACCGCCACATAACTGACCCTAAGGATGACAGGTCAGCACAATTTACTTCACTTTACTATTTTACTAGATTTTTTTCCTGAATTTCTCAATAACAAACTTTTGGCTTAGGGGTGCCGTGAAAACAATGCTGATACTCTAGAGCGCCGTGATTCCAAAAAGTTTTGGAACCACTGGTCTAAGGACTTGGATCCCTTCTATTCAGTTCCTGGCTCAAAAATAGAAATATTTAATATTTAAACCTTTGCACGTCACTAATGCATAGAGCGTGGAAATTCAGCATCAGAGCAGGGAAACTTGTGATGTCCAACACTGACATTACCAGACTCACAGTTAGGACCTGAACACCGACTTCTGGCCTGGAGGTAGTCCTGAGCTCCCTCTCCTAATTCACTGCAATATCACTGCTCTCTCTCTCACACTGCATTCTGGAGCTTACTTTGTGGATTTTAGGCACATTTGAGGGTTGGTCGTATGGAGCTGGTTATAGTGATCATCTCCCAGGCACCAGCCCATCAGCCATGTGCTTTCACTTGTACCAGGCTAGGTTGAGCTCTTGAAAAAACAACCTCATAAGCACCTGTGAGGTTGACAAATATGCCACAAGGGCATAAGGATAAATCAGGAAGTAACAGTCATATAAGTGCCAGGTTATGCCAGGAGACAACAGTAGTATATACAGTTAATGGGGATGCGTTCGGCATCCCGACCGGTGGGATGCTGACGCTTACATTAACGGTGCCGGAATACCGACGCCGGTCAGAATCCTGACTGCCGGGATGCTGAAGGTAAGTTGCGTGGTTAGAGGAAAGGTTCAGGTGAGGTATAGGGGTTAGGGTTAGGCACTAGTGGGAGGGTTGGGGTTAGGCACTAAGATGGGAGGGTTAGGTTTAGGGTGCGGGGAGAGGGAGGTTAGGTTCAGGCACTAGGGATCCTTCCGCAGGTTCACCTACGGAAACCTTGTTACGACTTTTACTTCCTCTGGATAGTCAAGTTTGATCGTCTTAGGTACCAAAGAGGGAAGGATAGGGTTAGGGTAGGCAGAGGGGGAGGGTAAGCATACCGACCAACAAGTGTCGGTATGTTAACCATGTCGGGATCCCACCGTCAGAATTCTGACCATCATGATCCCAACTGTCGGTTATTCATACCGATCCCAGTATATGTACCAGGTTATACCAGACAAGAGCAATAGTATATGTGCCTGGTTACACCAGACAAGAGCAATAGTATATGTGCCTGGTCACACCAGACAAGAGCAATAGTATATGTGCCTGGTTACACCAGACAAGAGCAATAGTATATGTGCATGGTTACACCAGACAAGAGCAATAGTATATGTGCCTGGTTACACCAGACAAGAGCAATAGTATATGTGCCTGGTTACACCAGACAAGAGCAATAGTATATGTGCCAGGTTACACCAAACAAGAGCAATAGTATATGTGCCTGGTTACACCAGACAAGAGCAATAGTATATGTGCCAGGTTACTCCAGACAAGAGCAATAGTATATGTGCCATGTTACAGCAGACAAGAGCAATAGTATATGTGCCAGGTTACTCCAGACAAGAGCACTAGTAAATGTGCCAGGTTACTCCAGACAAGAGCACTAGTATATGTGCCAGGTTACTCCAGACAAGACTAATTGTATATGTGCCAGGTTACACCAGACAAGAGCAATAGTATATGTGCCATGTTACAGCAGACAAGAGCAATAGTATATGTGCCAGGTTACTCCAGACAAGAGCACTAGTAAATGTGCCAGGTTACTCCAGACAAGAGCACTAGTATATGTGCCAGGTTACTCCAGACAAGAGCAATAGTATATGTGCCATGTTACTCCAGACAAGACTAATTGTATATGTGCCAGGTTACACCAGACAAGAGCAATAGTATATGTGCCATGTTACAGAAGACAAGAGCAATAGTATATGTGCCAGGTTACTCCAGACAAGAGCAATAGTATATGTGCCATGTTACAGCAGACAAGAGCAATAGTATATGTGCCAGGTTACTCCAGACAAGAGCACTAGTAAATGTGCCAGGTTACTCCAGACAAGAGCACTAGTATATGTGCCAGGTTACTCCAGACAAGACTAATTGTATATGTGCCAGGTTACACCAGACAAGAGCAATAGTATATGTGCCTGGTTACACCAGACAAGAGCAGTAGTATATGTGCCATGTTACAGCAGACAAGAGCAATAGTATATGTGCCAGGTTACTCCAGACAAGAGCAATAGTATATGTGCCATGTTACAGCAGACAAGAGCAACAGTATATGTGCCAGGTTACTCCAGACAAGAGCACTAGTATATGTGCCAGGTTACTCCAGACAAGAGCACTAGTATATGTGCCAGGTTACTCCAGACAAGAGCAATAGTATATGTGCCATGTTACAGAAAACAAGAGCAATAGTATATGTGCCAGGTTACTCCAGACAAGAGCAATAGTATATGTGCCATGTTACAGCAGACAAGAGCAATAGTATATGTGCCAGGTTACTCCAGACAAGAGCACTAGTAAATGTGCCAGGTTACTCCAGACAAGAGCACTAGTATATGTGCCAGGTTACTCCAGACAAGAGTAATTGTATATGTGCCAGGTTACAGCAGACAAGAGCAATAGTATATGTGCCAGGTTACTCCAGACAAGAGCAATAGTATATGTGCCTGGTTACACCAGACAAGAGCAGTAGTATATGTGCCATGTTACAGCAGACAAGAGCAATAGTATATGTGCCAGGTTACTCCAGACAAGAGCAATAGTATATGTGCCATGTTACAGCAGACAAGAGCAATAGTATATGTGCCAGGTTACTCCAGACAAGAGCACTAGTATATGTGCCAGGTTACTCCAGACAAGAGCACTAGTATATGTGCCAGGTTACTCCAGACAAGAGCAATTGTATATGTGCCAGGTTACAGCAGACAAGAGCAATAGTATATGTGCCAGGTTACTCCAGACAAGAGCAATAGTATATGTGCCAGGTTACAACAGACAAGAGCAATAGTATATGTGCCAGGTTAATCCAGGTTCCATAATTCATTAACGACATCAAACCTGGTGAGCGTCGCTAGCGGCCACGGGAGTGCGCAATCATGCGTACACACAGGGCTTCATTCAGAGCCGCTTGCAAGCGCCTGCTCGTTCGTTCCGAGCGATGTTCGCACATCTGCGAATGCGTACGGATTGTAATACGCATGCACGAACCAGTCAGTGCGGCCGAAAATCGTGTGCTCGCTAAATAGCGAATGCCTGCTATTTTGAGTGACAGAATGAGGCGTATGTGGGTGGTAACATGGGAAGGTGCTTGAAAACGGGGAGTGGAGATCAGAATGCAGGAGTGCCTTAAGGTCAAAACGGGCGTTTTAAGGGTGTGCATAATTAATAAAGCAGCGTCATCGACCACGTCACTTGGTTGTTTTATAGTCAGAACTGCTCGCATGATTGCGGTAGGAAAAACCAACCACAAGAATAGCGAGCAGTTAATTCGCCTTTCGATGTACTCGATTAATCTATTAAATAGCGGACATGACGTATGATGCGAGCGGCCAGGGGGCGTTTTTTTAAAAATAACGACAGCATGTTTTGTTCGCTCGTTCAGACATAGAGGCGTGAACAGACCGCAAAGAGCGAACGGTTAATTTAAATAGCCACCCCCTTTTTCTGAACGAGCGAGCGCAAATAGCGTCCGGCTCTGAATCAGACCCACTGAGCGATGTAGGCAATATGTCCTTATGAAACAGCATATCGTCCTGACATCGCTCCATTGTGTACCCGGCTTTAGATTACTGTGTTCCATGCAATTTTGACCTTTATGGTTTTGACCACAGCCATTACCTTATCCGGGAACTGACGAACACGTATTGCCTGGTGCCAATAGGGGGCTCCGAAAACTTTTACAGTTTAACATAAATGGTTCAGTGCAGCAGACCGCATCCAATTTGGTTACAGACAGCTGCTCCTCTCATATGATTACAACCATTAGATATAACACAGGACTCCTCTCTAGATACATTTGTATCCAATGCACAGACTTTGCTGACCAACACAAAAGAGAGGTGTAGGTTAGGTAATGCATTTAGTAACATTAGCTGCAGGGTAATTACAAACCAGATGATTAAAGTTATCTGAAGGTGGATCACACATTTCATCTTCTAGAGGAATTTCCCAAATAAGAAATAGCGTCTCACCCTTTTGTGCAGGGACATACTGTATATTTCCCCTATTACCCTCTGTGCACAATGTAGTACTGCAGTATGTGGGTACGGGATGTTGTCAGGAAGCCGAAGGTGGGTAAATGTGTAAGGCTAAAATTATAGTAGCAGCACAAATTGCTACTTGAGATACTGGTCACAGAACGATATTACCCACATTTTATCATAATGGATTGTATAATTTATCAAAGCAGCAAAAATAACAGTTTGCTACAGTAACATCATTACTCTCCCAGTGTCAGAAAATCATTCAGAAAAAAAAAAGTTTGTGATGTTTGGCAAAGAGAATTAAATGAGCCATTTATCTTATCATTAAGCATCAGCCAATTTTCTCTGCAACAGACTACACTTAACTCCTGCTACTGTATATGGAGAAGATTCATCCATGCTTGGGAAGCCTGTGTTCTGTACAAGTGAGTGTATATATACAGCCATTGTAGGCCTCGCCATGTTCCCCTAATAGAAGCAATGGCATATACAGTATGATATGCTCAACCCTCCTTGCCGGTCCACAGCCTGTACATCCTTCTACACTCATATCCTACCTGTCCTTCCTAGTCACTGCACTCACATCCTAACTATACTTCCAAATCACTGCACTCACATCCTACCTGTCCTTCCCAGTCACTGCACTCACATCCTAACTATACTTCCAAATCACTGCACTCACATGCTACCTGTCCTTCCCAGTCACTGCACTCACATCCTAACTATACTTCCAAATCACTGCACTCACATCCTACCTGTCCTTCCCAGTCACTGCACTCACATCCTACCTGTCCTTCCCAGTCACTGCACTCACATCCTAACTATACTTCCAAATCACTGCACTCACATCCTACCTATCCTTCCAAATCACTGCACTCACATCCTACCTATCTTTCCAAATCACTGCACTCACATCCTACCTGTCCTTCCCAACCACTGCACTCACATCCTACCTATCCTTTCAAATCACTGCACTCACATCTTACCTGTCCTTCCCAGTCACTGCACTCACATCCTACCTGTCCTTCCCAGTCACTGCACTCACATCCTACCAGTCCTTCCAAATCACTGCACTCACATCCTACCTGTCCTTCCCAGTCACTGCATTCACATCCTACCTGTCCTTCCCAACCACTGCACTCACATCCCACCTATCCATCCAAATCACTGCACTCACATCCTACCTGTCCTTCCCAGTCACTGCATTCACATCCTACCTGTCCTTCCCAACCACTGCACTCACATCCCACCTATCCTTCCAAATCTCTGCACTCACATCCTACCTATCCTTCCAAATCACAGCACACACATCCTACCTGTCCTTTCTAGTCACTGCACTAACATCCTACCTTTAACTTCCAAACCACTGCACTCACATCCTACCCATCCTTCCCAGTCAATGCACTCACATCCTTCCTATCCTTCCAAATCACTGCACTCACATCCTACCTGTCCTTCCCAGTCACTGCACTCACATCCTACCTGTCCATCCCAATTTCTACACTCACATCCTACCTGTCCTTCCCAGTCACTGCACTCACATCCTACCTGTCCTTCGCAGTCACTGCACTCACATCCTAGCTATTTTTCCCAATCACTGCACTCAAATCCTATCTGTCCTTCCCAACCACTGCACTCACATCCTACCTATTCCTCCCAGTCACTGCACTCACATCCTACCTGTCCTTCCCAGTCACTGCACTCACATCCTAGCTACCCTTCCAAGTCACTGCACTCACATCCTACCTATCCTTCCCAATCACTGCACTCACATCCTCTCTGTCCTTCCCAACCACTGCACTCACATTCTACCTATTCTTCCCAGTCACTGCACTCACATCCTACCTGTCCTTCCCAGTCACTGCACTCACATCCCACCTATCCTTCCAAATCTCTGCACTCACATCCTACCTATCCTTCCAAATCACAGCACACACATCCTACCTGTCCTTTCTAGTCACTGCACTAACATCCTACCTTTAACTTCCAAACCTCTGCACTCACATCCTACCTATCCTTCCCAGTCACTGCACTCACATCCTTCCTATCCTTCCAAATCACTGCACTCACATCCTACCTGTCCTTCCCAGTCACTGCACTCACATCCTACCTGTCCTTCCCAATTTCTACACTCACATCCTACCTGTCCTTCCCAGTCACTGCACTCACATCCTACTTGTCCTTCGCAGTCACTGCACTCACATCCTAGCTATTTTTCCCAATCACTGCACTCAAATCCTATCTGTCCTTCCCAACCACTGTACTCACATCCTACCTATTCCTCCCAGTCACTGCACTCACATCCTACCTGTCCTTCCCAGTCACTGCACTCACATCCTAGCTATCCTTCCAAGTCACTGCACTCACATCCTACCTATCCTTCCCAATCACTGCACTCACATCCTCTCTGTCCTTCCCAACCACTGCACTCACATTCTACCTATTCTTCAAAGTCACTGCACTCACATCCTACCTGTCCTTCCCAGTCACTGCACTCACATCCTAGCTATCCTTCCCAATCACTGCACTCACATCCTACCTATCCTTCCAAATCAATGCACTCACATCCTACCTGTCCTTCCCAGTCACTGCACTCACATCCTATCCGTCCTTCCGTGCAACCACATTTACATCCTACCCATCCTTCCCGGTTATCAAACTCACATCCTATTCTGCAACCGCACTCACGTCTTACTCGTCCTTCCCAGTAACAAAACTCAGATCCTGCCCACCCTTCTCAGTCGCTGCACTCACATCATACAAGTCCTTCCCAGTCACTGCACTCACATCCTACCTGTCCTTCCTTGCAACTGCACTCACATCCTACTTGTCCTTCCCAGTCACTGCACTCACATCCTACCTGTCCTTCCCAGTCACTGCAGTCACATACTACCTGTCCTTCCCAGTCACTGCACTCACATACTACCTGTCCTTTCCTGAAACTGCACTCACATCCTACCTGTCCTTCCCAGTCACTGCACTCACAACCTACCTGTACTTCCATGCAAGTGCACTCACATCCTACTTGTCCTTCCCAGTGACTACACTCACATCCTACCTGTCCTTTCCTGCAACTGCACTCACATCCTACCTGTCCTTCCCAGTCACTGCACTCACAACCTACCTGTACTTCCCTGCAAGTGCACTCACATCCTTCTTGTCCTTCCCAGTCACTACACTCACATCCTACCCCTCCTTCCGGGCAACCCCATTTACATCCTACCCATCCTTCCCGGTTACCAAACTCACATCCTGCTCTGCAACCACACTCACATCTTAATCGTCCTTCCCAGTAACAAAACTCACATCCTGCCCATACTTCCTTGTCACTGCACTCACATCCTCCCCGTCCTTCCGTGCAACTGCATTTACTTCCTACCAATCCATCCCGGTTACCAAACTGAAATCCTGCTCTGCAACCGCACTCACATCCTACTCGTCCTTCCCAGTAACAAAATTCACAACCTGTATCATTTCCAGTCACTGCACTCACATCCTACATGTCCTTTCCTGCAACTGCACTCATATCCGACCTGTCCTTCCCTGCAACTGCACTCACATCATTCCTGTCCTTCCCAGTCACTGCACTCACATCCCACCTCTCCTTCCGGGCAACCCCATTTACATCCTACCCATACTTCCCGGTTACCAAACTCACATCCTGCTCTGCACCGCACTCACATCTTACTCGTCCTTCCGAGTAACAAAACTCACATCCTTCCCGTCCTTCCCAGTCACTGCACTCACATACTGCCCGTCCTTCCAAATCACTGAACTCACATCCTACCTGTCCTTCACAGTCACTGCATTAACATCCTACCTGTCCTTCCCAACCACTGCACTCACATCCCACCTATCCGTCCAAATCACTGCACTCACATCTTACTCGTCCTTCCCAGTAACAAACCTTACATCCTGCCAATCCTTCTCAGTCACTGCACTCACATCCTACCTGTCATTCCCTGCAACTGCACTCACATCCTACCTGTCCTTTCCTGCAACTGCACTCACATCCTACCTGTCCTTCCCAGTCACTGCACTCACAACCTACCTGTACTTCCATGAAAGTGCACTCACATCCTACTTGTTCTTCTCAGTCACTACACTCACATCCTACCCCTCCTTCCGGGCAACCCCATTTACATCCTACCCATCCTTCCTGGTTACAAAACTCACATCCTGCTCTGCACCGCACTCACATCTTACTCGTCCTTCCCAGTAACAAAACTCACATCCTGCCCATCCTTCCCAGTCACTGCACTCACATCCTGCCCGTCCTTCCGTGCAACTGCATTTACTTCCTACCTATCCTTCCCGGTTACCAAACTGAAATCCTGCTCTGCAACCGCACTCACATCCTACCTGTCCTTCCCAACCATTGCACTCACATCCTACCTATCCTTTCAAATCACTGCACTCACATCTTACCTGTCCTTCCCAGTCACTGCACTCACATCCTACATGTCCTTCCCAGTCACTGCACTCACATCCTACCTGTCCTTCCAAATCACTGCACTCACATCCTACCTGTCCTTCCCAGTCACTGCATTCACATCCTACCTGTCCTTCCCAACCACTGCACTCACATCCCACCTATCCTTCCAAATCACTGCACTCACATCCTACCTGTCCTTCCCAGTCACTGCATTCACATCCTACCTGTCCTTCCCAACCACTGCACTCACATCCCACCTATCCTTCCAAATCTCTGCACTCACATCCTACCTATCCTTCCAAATCACAGCACTCACATCCTACCTGTCCTTTCTAGTCACTGCACTAACATCCTACCTTTAACTTCCAAACCACTGCACTCACATCCTACCTATCCTTCCCAGTCACTGCACTCACATCCTTCCTATCCTTCCAAATCACTGCACTCACATCCTACCTGTCCTTCCCAGTCACTGCACTCACATCCTACCTGTCCTTCCCAATTTCTACACTCACATCCTACCTGTCCTTCCCAGTCACTGCACTCACATCATAACTGTCCTTCGCAGTCACTGCACTCACATCCTAGCTATTTTTCCCAATCACTGCACTCAAATCCTATCTGTCCTTCCCAACCACTGCACTCACATCCTACCTATTCCTCCCAGTCACTGAACTCACATCCTACCTGTCCTTCCCAGTCACTGCACTCACATCCTAGCTTTCCTTCCCAGTCACTGCACTCACATCCTACCTATCCTTCCCAATCACTGCACTCACATCCTCTCTGTCCTTCCCAACCACTGCACTCACATTCTACCTATTCTTCCCAGTCACTGCACTCACATCCTACCTGTCCTTCCCAGTCACTGCACTCACATCCTACCTGTCCTTCCCAGTCACTGCACTCACATCCTAGCTACCCTTCCAAGTCACTGCACTCACATCCTACCTATCCTTCCCAATCACTGCACTCACATCCTCTCTGTCCTTCCCAACCACTGCACTCACATTCTACCTATTCTTCCCAGTCACTGCACTCACATCCTACCTGTCCTTCCCAGTCACTGCACTCACATCCCACCTATCCTTCCAAATCTCTGCACTCACATCCTACCTATCCTTCCAAATCACAGCACACACATCCTACCTGTCCTTTCTAGTCACTGCACTAACATCCTACCTTTAACTTCCAAACCTCTGCACTCACATCCTACCTATCCTTCCCAGTCACTGCACTCACATCCTTCCTATCCTTCCAAATCACTGCACTCACATCCTACCTGTCCTTCCCAGTCACTGCACTCACATCCTACCTGTCCTTCCCAATTTCTACACTCACATCCTACCTGTCCTTCCCAGTCACTGCACTCACATCCTACTTGTCCTTCGCAGTCACTGCACTCACATCCTAGCTATTTTTCCCAATCACTGCACTCAAATCCTATCTGTCCTTCCCAACCACTGTACTCACATCCTACCTATTCCTCCCAGTCACTGCACTCACATCCTACCTGTCCTTCCCAGTCACTGCACTCACATCCTAGCTATCCTTCCAAGTCACTGCACTCACATCCTACCTATCCTTCCCAATCACTGCACTCACATCCTCTCTGTCCTTCCCAACCACTGCACTCACATTCTACCTATTCTTCAAAGTCACTGCACTCACATCCTACCTGTCCTTCCCAGTCACTGCACTCACATCCTAGCTATCCTTCCCAATCACTGCACTCACATCCTACCTATCCTTCCAAATCAATGCACTCACATCCTACCTGTCCTTCCCAGTCACTGCACTCACATCCTATCCGTCCTTCCGTGCAACCACATTTACATCCTACCCATCCTTCCCGGTTATCAAACTCACATCCTATTCTGCAACCGCACTCACGTCTTACTCGTCCTTCCCAGTAACAAAACTCAGATCCTGCCCACCCTTCTCAGTCGCTGCACTCACATCATACAAGTCCTTCCCAGTCACTGCACTCACATCCTACCTGTCCTTCCTTGCAACTGCACTCACATCCTACTTGTCCTTCCCAGTCACTGCACTCACATCCTACCTGTCCTTCCCAGTCACTGCAGTCACATACTACCTGTCCTTCCCAGTCACTGCACTCACATACTACCTGTCCTTTCCTGAAACTGCACTCACATCCTACCTGTCCTTCCCAGTCACTGCACTCACAACCTACCTGTACTTCCATGCAAGTGCACTCACATCCTACTTGTCCTTCCCAGTGACTACACTCACATCCTACCTGTCCTTTCCTGCAACTGCACTCACATCCTACCTGTCCTTCCCAGTCACTGCACTCACAACCTACCTGTACTTCCCTGCAAGTGCACTCACATCCTTCTTGTCCTTCCCAGTCACTACACTCACATCCTACCCCTCCTTCCGGGCAACCCCATTTACATCCTACCCATCCTTCCCGGTTACCAAACTCACATCCTGCTCTGCAACCACACTCACATCTTAATCGTCCTTCCCAGTAACAAAACTCACATCCTGCCCATACTTCCTTGTCACTGCACTCACATCCTCCCCGTCCTTCCGTGCAACTGCATTTACTTCCTACCAATCCATCCCGGTTACCAAACTGAAATCCTGCTCTGCAACCGCACTCACATCCTACTCGTCCTTCCCAGTAACAAAATTCACAACCTGTATCATTTCCAGTCACTGCACTCACATCCTACATGTCCTTTCCTGCAACTGCACTCATATCCGACCTGTCCTTCCCTGCAACTGCACTCACATCATTCCTGTCCTTCCCAGTCACTGCACTCACATCCCACCTCTCCTTCCGGGCAACCCCATTTACATCCTACCCATACTTCCCGGTTACCAAACTCACATCCTGCTCTGCACCGCACTCACATCTTACTCGTCCTTCCGAGTAACAAAACTCACATCCTTCCCGTCCTTCCCAGTCACTGCACTCACATACTGCCCGTCCTTCCAAATCACTGAACTCACATCCTACCTGTCCTTCACAGTCACTGCATTAACATCCTACCTGTCCTTCCCAACCACTGCACTCACATCCCACCTATCCGTCCAAATCACTGCACTCACATCTTACTCGTCCTTCCCAGTAACAAACCTTACATCCTGCCAATCCTTCTCAGTCACTGCACTCACATCCTACCTGTCATTCCCTGCAACTGCACTCACATCCTACCTGTCCTTTCCTGCAACTGCACTCACATCCTACCTGTCCTTCCCAGTCACTGCACTCACAACCTACCTGTACTTCCATGAAAGTGCACTCACATCCTACTTGTTCTTCTCAGTCACTACACTCACATCCTACCCCTCCTTCCGGGCAACCCCATTTACATCCTACCCATCCTTCCTGGTTACAAAACTCACATCCTGCTCTGCACCGCACTCACATCTTACTCGTCCTTCCCAGTAACAAAACTCACATCCTGCCCATCCTTCCCAGTCACTGCACTCACATCCTGCCCGTCCTTCCGTGCAACTGCATTTACTTCCTACCTATCCTTCCCGGTTACCAAACTGAAATCCTGCTCTGCAACCGCACTCACATCCTACCTGTCCTTCCCAACCATTGCACTCACATCCTACCTATCCTTTCAAATCACTGCACTCACATCTTACCTGTCCTTCCCAGTCACTGCACTCACATCCTACATGTCCTTCCCAGTCACTGCACTCACATCCTACCTGTCCTTCCAAATCACTGCACTCACATCCTACCTGTCCTTCCCAGTCACTGCATTCACATCCTACCTGTCCTTCCCAACCACTGCACTCACATCCCACCTATCCTTCCAAATCACTGCACTCACATCCTACCTGTCCTTCCCAGTCACTGCATTCACATCCTACCTGTCCTTCCCAACCACTGCACTCACATCCCACCTATCCTTCCAAATCTCTGCACTCACATCCTACCTATCCTTCCAAATCACAGCACTCACATCCTACCTGTCCTTTCTAGTCACTGCACTAACATCCTACCTTTAACTTCCAAACCACTGCACTCACATCCTACCTATCCTTCCCAGTCACTGCACTCACATCCTTCCTATCCTTCCAAATCACTGCACTCACATCCTACCTGTCCTTCCCAGTCACTGCACTCACATCCTACCTGTCCTTCCCAATTTCTACACTCACATCCTACCTGTCCTTCCCAGTCACTGCACTCACATCATAACTGTCCTTCGCAGTCACTGCACTCACATCCTAGCTATTTTTCCCAATCACTGCACTCAAATCCTATCTGTCCTTCCCAACCACTGCACTCACATCCTACCTATTCCTCCCAGTCACTGAACTCACATCCTACCTGTCCTTCCCAGTCACTGCACTCACATCCTAGCTTTCCTTCCCAGTCACTGCACTCACATCCTACCTATCCTTCCCAATCACTGCACTCACATCCTCTCTGTCCTTCCCAACCACTGCACTCACATTCTACCTATTCTTCCCAGTCACTGCACTCACATCCTACCTGTCCTTCCCAGTCACTGCACTTACATCCTAGCTATCCTTCCCAATCACTGCACTCACATCCTACCTATCCTTCCAAATCACTGCACTCACATCCTACCTGTCCTTCCCAGTCACTGCACTCACATCCTACCTGTCCTTCCCAATTTCTACACTCACATCCTACCTGTCCTTCCCAGTCACTGCACTCACATCCTACCCGTCCTTCCGTGCAACCACATTTACATCCTACCCATCCGTCCCGGTTATCAAACTCACATCCTATTCTGCAACCGCACTCACGTCTTACTCGTCCTTCCCAGTAACAAAACTCAGATCCTGCCCATCCTTCCCAGTTGCTGCACTCACATCATACAAGTCCTTCCCAGTCACTGCACTCACATCCTACCTGTCCTTCCCTGCAACTGCACTCACATCCTACTTGTCCTTCCCAGTCACTGCACTCACATCCTACCTGTCCTTCCCAGTCACTGCAGTCACATTCTACCTGTCCTTCCCAGTCACTGCACTCACATCCTACCTGTCCTTTCCTGCAACAGCACTCACATCCTACTTGTCCTTCCCAGTCACTGCACTCACATCCTACCTGTCCTTCCGAGTCACTGCAGTCACATTCTACCTGTCCTTCCCAGTCACTGCACTCACATCCTACCTGTCCTTCACAATTTCTACACTCACATCCTACCTGTCCTTCCCAGTCACTGCACTCACATCCTACCTGTCCTTCGCAGTCACTGCACTCACATCCTACCTGTCCTTCCCAGCAACTGTACTCACATCATTCCTGTCCTTCCAAGTCACTGCACTCACATCCTACCTCTCCTTCCGGGCAACCCCATTTACATCCAACCCATCCTTCCCGGTTACAAAACTCACATCCTGCTCTGCACCGCACTCACATCTTACTCGTCCTTCCCAGTAACAAAACTCACATCCTGCCCATCCTTCCCTGTCACTGCACTCACATCCTGCCCGTCCTTCCGTGCAACTGCATTTACTTCCTACCAATCCTTCCCGGTTACCAAACTGAAATCCTGCTCTGCAACCGCTCTCACATCCTACCTGTCCTTCCCAACCACTGCACTCACATCCTACCTATCCTTTCAAATCACTGCACTCACATCTTACCTGTCCTTCCCAACCACTGCACTCACATTCTACCTATCCTTCCCAATCACTGCACTCACATCCTCTCTGTCCTTCCCAACCATTGCACTCACATTCTACCTATCCTTTCAAATCACTGCACTCACATCTTACCTGTCCTTCCCAGTCACTGCACTCACATCCTACATGTCCTTCCCAGTCACTGCACTCACATCCTACCTGTCCTTCCAAATCACTGCACTCACATCCTACCTGTCCTTCCCAGTCACTGCATTCACATCCTACCTGTCCTTCCCAACCACTGCACTCACATCCCACCTATCCTTCCAAATCACTGCACTCACATCCTACCTGTCCTTCCCAGTCACTGCATTCACATCCTACCTGTCCTTCCCAACCACTGCACTCACATCCCACCTATCCTTCCAAATCTCAGCACTCACATCCTACCTATCCTTCCAAATCACAGCACTCACATCCTACCTGTCCTTTCTAGTCACTGCACTAACATCCTACCTTTAACTTCCAAACCACTGCACTCACATCCTACCTATCCTTCCCAGTCACTGCACTCACATCCTTCCTATCCTTCCAAATCACTGCACTCACATCCTACCTGTCCTTCCCAGTCACTGCACTCACATCCTACCTGTCCTTCCCAATTTCTACACACACATCCTACCTGTCCTTCCCAGTCACTGCACTCACATCATAACTGTCCTTCGCAGTCACTGCACTCACATCCTAGCTATTTTTCCCAATCACTGCACTCAAATCCTATCTGTCCTTCCCAACCACTGCACTCACATCCTACCTATTCCTCCCAGTCACTGAACTCACATCCTACCTGTCCTTCCCAGTCACTGCACTCACATCCTAGCTTTCCTTCCCAGTCACTGCACTCACATCCTACCTATCCTTCCCAATCACTGCACTCACATCCTCTCTGTCCTTCCCAACCACTGCGCTCACATTCTACCTATTCTTCCCAGTCACTGCACTCACATTCTACCTGTCCTTCCCAGTCACTGCACTCACATCCTAGCTATCCTTCCCAATCACTGCACTCACATCCTACCTATCCTTCCAAATCACTGCACTCACATCCTACCTGTCCTTCCCTGTCACTGCACTCACATCCTACCTGTCCTTCCCAATTTCTACACTCACATCCTACCTGTCCTTCCCAGTCACTGCACTCACATCCTACCCATCCTTCCCGGTTATCAAACTCACATCCTATTCTGCAACCACACTCACGTCTTACTCGTCCTTCCCAGTAACAAAACTCAGATCCTGCCCATCCTTCCCAGTCGCTGCACTCACATCATACAAGTCCTTCCCAGTCACTGCACTCACATCCTACCTGTCCTTCCCTGCAACTGCACTCACATCCTACTTGTCCTTCCCAGTCACTGCACTCACATCCTACCTGTCCTTCCCAGTCACTGCAGTCACATTCTACCTGTCCTTCCCAGTCACTGCACTCACATCCTACCTGTCCTTTCCTGCAACTGCACTCTCATCCTACTTGTCCTTCCCAGTCACTGCACTCACATCCTACCTGTCCATCCCCGTCACTGCAGTCACATTCTACCTGTCCTTCCCAGTCACTGCACTCACATCCTAGCTGTCCTTCCCAGTCACTGCACTCACAACCTACCTGTACTTCCATGCAAGTGCACTCACATCCTACTTGTTCTTCTCAGTCACTACACTCACATCCTACCCCTCCTTCCGGGCAACCCCATTTACATCCTACCCATCCTTCCTGGTTGCCAAACTCACATCCTGCTCTGCAACCGCACTCATGCCTTACTCGTCCTTCCCAGTAACAAAACTCACATCCTTCCCAGTCACTGCACTCGCATTCCTGCCCATCCTTCCGTGCAACCGCATTTACTTCCTACCAATCCTTCCCAGTTACCAAACTGAAATCCTGCTCTGCAAACGTACTCACATCCTACTCGTCCTTCTCAGTAACAAAACTCACATCCTACCTGTCCTTCCCAGTCACTGCACTCACAACCTACCTGTACTTCCCTGCAAGTGCACTCACATCCTACTTGTCCTTCCCAGTCACTACACTCACATCCTACCTGTCCTTTCCTGCAACTGCACTCACATCCTACCTGTTCTTCCCAGTCACTGCACTCACAACCTACCTGTACTTCCCTGCAAGTGCACTCACATCCTACTTGTCCTTCCCAGTCACTACACTCACATCCTACCCCTCCTTCCGGGCAACCCCATTTACATCCTACCCATCCTTCCCGGTTACCAAACTCACATCCTGCTCTGCAACCACACTCACATCTTAATCGTCCTTCCCAGTAACAAAACTCACATCCTGCCCATACTTCCAAGTCACTGCACTCACATCCTGCCCGTCCTTCCGTGCAACTGCATTTACTTCCTACCAATCCATCCCTGTTACCAAACTGAAATCCTGCTCTGCAACCGCACTCACATCCTACTCGTCCTTCCCAGTAACAAAATACTCAACCTGTATCATTTCCAGTCACTGCACTCACATCCTACCTGTCCTTTCCTGCAACTGCACTCATATCCGACCTGTCCTTCCCTGCAACTGCACTCACATCATTCCTGTCCTTCCCAGTCACTGCACTCACATCCCACCTCTCCTTACGGGCATCTCCATTTACATCCTACCCATCCTTCCCGGTTACCAAACTCACATCCAGCTCTGCACCGCACTCACATCTTTCTCGTCCTTCCCAGTAACAAAACTCACATCCTGCCAATCCTTCTCCGTCACTGCACTCACATCCTACCTGTCATTCCCTGCAACTGCACTCACATCCTACCTGCCCTTTCCTGCAACTGCACTCACATCCTACCTGTCCTTCCCAGTCACTGCACTCACAACCTACCTGTACTTCCATGCAAGTGCACTCACATCCTACTTGTTCTTCTCAGTCACTACACTCACATCCTAACCCTCCTTCCGGGCAGCCCCATTTACATCCTACCCATCCTTCCTGGTTGCCAAACTCACATCCTGCTCTGCAACCGCACTCACGCCTTACTCGTCCTTCCCAGTAACAAAACTCACATCCTGCCCATCCTTCCCAGTCACTGCACTCGCATTCCTGCCCATCCTTCTGTGCAACCGCATTTACTTCCTACCAATCCTTCCCAGTTACCAAACTGAAATCCTGCTCTGCAAACGTACTCACATCCTACTCGTCCTTCTCAGTAACAAAACTCACATCCTACCTGTCCTTCCTAGTCACTGCACTCACAAACTACCTGTACTACCCTGCAAGTGCACTCACATCCTACTTGTCCTTCCCAGTCACTACACTCACATCCTACCTGTCCTTTCCTGCAACTGCACTCACATCCTACCTGTCCTTCCCAGTCACTGCACTCACAACCTACCTGTACTTCCCTTCAAGTGCACTCACATCCTACTTTTCCTTACCAGTCACTACACTCACATCCTACCCCTCCTTCCGGGCAACCCCATTTACATCCTACCCATCCTTCCCGGTTTACCAAACTCACATCCTGCTCTGCAACCACACTCACATCTTAATCGTCCTTCCCAGAAACAAAACTCACATCCTGCCCATACTTCCAAGTCACTGCACTCACATCCTGCCCGTCCTTCCGTGCAACTGCATTTACTTCCTACCAATCCATCCCGGTTACCAAACTGAAATCCTGCTCTGCAACCGCACTCACATCCTACTCGTCCTTCCCAGTAACAAAATTCACAACCTGTATCATTTCCAGTCACTGTACTCACATCCTACCTGTCCTTTCCTGCAACTGCACTCATATCCGACCTGTCCTTCCCTGCAGCTGCACTCACATCATTCCTGTCCTTCCCAGTCACTGCACTCACATCCCACCTCTCCTTCCGGGCAACCCCATTTACATCCTACCCATCCTTCCCGGTAACAAAACTCACATCCTGCTCTGCACCGCACTCACATCTTACTCGTCCTCCCCAGTAACAAAACTCACATCCTGCCCATCCTTCCCAGTCACTGCACTCACATCCTGCCCGTCCTTCCGTGCAACTGCATTTACTTCCTAACAATCCTTCCCGGTTACCAAACTGAAATCCTGCTCTGCAACCGCACTCACATCCTACTCGTCCGTCCCAGTAACAAAACTCAAATCCTGCCAATCCTTCTCAGTCACTGCACTCACATCCTACTTGTCATTCCCTGCAACTGCACTCACATCCTACCTGTCCTTCCCTGCAACTGCACTCACATCCTACCTGTCCTTCCCTGCAACTGCACTCACATTCTACCTGTGATTCCCAGTCACTGCACTCACATCCTACCCGTCCTTGCCTGCAACCGCATTTACATCCTACCCATCCTTCCCGGTTACAAAACTCACATCCTGCTCTGCAACCGAACTCACATCCTACGCATCCTTCCCACTAACTGCACTCACATTCTACCCATCCTTCCATGCAACCGCATTTACATCCTACCCATCCTTCTGTGCAACCGCATTTACATCCTACCCATCCTGCCCAGTTACCAAACTCAAGTCCTACTCGTCCTTCCCAGTAACAAAACTCAGATCCTACCCATCCTTCCCAGTCACTGCACTCACATCCTACCTGTCCTTCCCATTTACTAAACTCACATAATGTCCATCCTTCCCAGTCACTGCACTCACATCCTTCCCCTCCTTCCCAGTTACCAAACTCACATCCTACCCCTCCTTTCCAATCACTGCACTCACATCCTGCCTATCCTTCCCTGCAACTGCACTCACATCCTGCCTATCCTTCCCAGTCACTGCACTCACATCCAGTACGTCCTTCCCAGTCACTGCACTCACATCCTACCTGTCCTTCCCTGCAACTGCACTCACATCCTACCTGTCTTTCCCATTTACCAAACTCACATAATGTCCATCCTTCCCAGTCACTGCACTCACCTCCTACCTGTCTTTCTCATTTACCAAACTTACATAATGTCCATCCTTCCCAGTCACTGCACTCACCTCCTACCTGTCTTTTCCATTTACCAAACTCACATAATGCCCATTTTTGCCAGTCACTGACTCACATCCTACATGTCCTTCCCTGCAACTGAATCAACATCCTTCCCATCCTTTCCAATCACCACACTCACATCCTACCCATTCTTCCCAATCACTGAACTCACATCCAGTATGTCCTTCCCAATCACTGCACTCATCATCCTGTCCATTCTTCCCAATCACTGCACTCACATCCAGCACATCCTTCCCAATCACTGCTCCCATCATCCTGCCTATCCTTCCCAACTACTGTTTGGATCATCCTGCCTATCCTTCCCAATTACTACTCCCATCACTCTGCCTATCCTTACCAACTACTACTCCCATCATCCTGCCTATCCTTCCCAAATACTGCTCCCATCATCCTGCCCATCCTTCCCAATTACTACTTCCATAATCCTGCCTATCCTTTCCAATTATTGCTCCCATCATCCTGCCTATCCTTCCCTATTACTGCTCCCATTCCTGCCTATCCTTCCCAATCACTTCTTCTATCATCCTGCCCATCCTTCCCAATTAATGCTCCCATAATACGGCCTATCCATCCCAAATACTGCTCCCATCATCCTACCTATCCTTCCCAATTACTACTACTATCACCCTGTCTATCCTTCCCAACTACTGTTCCCATCATCCTGCCTATCCTTCCCAACTACTGTTCCCATCATCCTGCCTATCCTTCCCAATTACTGCTCCCATCATCCTGCCTATCCTTCCCAATTACTACTCCCATCACCCTGCCTATCCTTGCCAACTACTGCTCCCATCACCCTGCCTATCCTTCCCAATTATTACTCCCATCATCCTGCCCTTCCTTCCCAACTACTGCACCCATCATCCTGCCTATCCTTCCCAATTACTACTCCCATCATCCTGCCTATCCTTCCCAACTACTGCTCCCATCATCCTGCCCATCCTTCCCAATTACTACTCCCATCCCACTGCCTATCCTTGCCAACTACTACTCCCATCATCCTGCCTATCCTTACCAACTACTCCTCCCATCATCCTGCCTATCCTTCCCAATTACTACTTCCATAATCCTGCCTATCCTTTCCAATTATTGCTCCCATCATCCTGCCTATCCTTCCCAATTACTGCTCCCATTCCTGCCTGTCCTTCCCAATCACTGCTTCTATCATCCTACCCATCCTTCCCAATGAATGCACCCATAATCCGGCCTATCCATCCCAAATACTGCTCCCATCATCCTACCTATCCTTCCCAATTACTACTACCATCACCCTGTCTATCCTTCCCAACTACTGTTCCCTACATCCTGCCTATCCTTCCCAACTACTGTTCCCATCATCATGCCTATCCTTCCCAACTACTGTTCCCATCATCCTGCCTATCCTTCCCAATTACTGCTCCCATCATCCTGCCTATCCTTCCCAATTACTACTCCCATCACCCTGCCTACCCTTGCCAACTACTGCTCCCATCACCCAGCCTATCCTTCCTAATTATTACTCCCAACATCCTGCGCTTCCTTCCCAACTACTGCACCCATCATCCTTCCTATCCTTCCCAATTACTGCTCCCATCATCCTGCCAGTCCTTCCTAATTACTGTTTGGATCATCCTGCCTATCTTTCCCAATTACTACTCCAATCATCCTGCCTAACCTTTCCAATTACTACTCCCATCCTGCCTATTCTTCCCAACTACTGCTCCCATCATCCTGCCTATGCTTCCCAATTACTACTCGCATCATCCTGCCTATCCTTCCCAAATACTACTCACATCATCCTTCCTATCCTTACCAACTACTACTCCCATCCTGCCCATCTTTCAGAATTACTACTCCCATCATCCTGCCTATCCTTACCAACTACTATTCCCATCATCCTTCCTATCCTTACCAACTACTACTCCCATTCTGCCCATCCTTCCCAATTACTGCTCCCATCATTCTGTCTATCCTTCCCAACTTATGCTCCCATCACCCTGCCTATCCGTCCCAATTACTGTTTGGATCATCCTGCCTATCATTTCCAATTACTACTCCCATCATCCTGCCTATCCTTCCAAACTACTGCTCCCATCATCCTGCCCATCCTTCCCAATTACTACTCCCATCCCACTGCCTATCCTTACCAACTACTACTCCCATCATCCTGCCTATCATTACCAACTACTCCTCCCATCATCCTGCCTATCCTTCCCAATTACTACTTCCATAATCCTGCCTATCCTTTCCAATTATTGCTCCCATCATCCTGCCTATCCTTCCCAATTACTGCTCCCATTCCTGCCTACCCTTCCCAATCACTGCTTCCGTCATCCTGCCCATCCTTCCCAATTAATGCTGCCATAATCCGGCCTATCCATCCCAAATACTGCTCCCATCATCCTACCTATCCTTCTCAATTACTACTACCATCACCCTGTCTATCCTTCCCAACTACTGTTCCCATCTTCCTGCCTATCCTTCCCAATTACTGTTCCCATCATCCTGCCCATCCTTCCCAATTACTACTCCCATCATCCTACCTATCCTTCCCAATTACTACAACCATCATCCTGCCTATCATTCCCAAGTACTGCTCCCATCATCCTGCCTATCCTTCCCAACTACTGCTCCCATCATCCTGCATATCCTACCCAACTACTACTCCCATCAATCTGCATATCCTACCCAACTACTACTCCCATCATCCTGTCTATCCTTCCCCATTACTACTCCCATCATCCTGCCTATCCTTCCCAATTGCTACTCCCATCATCCTACTTATCCTTCCCAATTACTACTCCCATTATCATGCCTATCCTTCCCAACTACTGCTCCCATCATCCTGCCTATCCTGCCTATCTTCCCAATGACCCAGTACATCCTTCCCATCATTCCTAATGAAAACCTGTCCTTTCCAGTCACTGAACTCATAGCCAGCCATACAGTAATAATTTTTGCCTTGTGTGTATTCATGTGTACATTATATAACAGTGACCCTGACAACTATTCTCCTCCTGCTGACAACCTCTCCCTAACACCTTCTCCATATGAAACAGACAGATCTCAGGTTCCATAGCTGCTCTTACTTTTTTTACTTCACTTTTCTCACTATGGCGGTGCCCTGGGGTGGCTCGGCTGCGCTGATTTAGGGGTGTCCTGCGCTCTGAATTTGAACCCTAGTATGTAAGGGACCTGTCCTACAGAGGTTACCTGGATATGGTTTGTAGGCCCATAACCTTGGCCATGATTATGCTAAAAACCTTTATTGATTGCAAAATGTTATTGCATTTATATATTATCTGTAATTTGGAGTTGTGCACCGGAGATCTGTCTGTTTCTGTGCCTGCAATTAGTCTCATCAGGTAGCACCTCCCATTATATATATTCAGGGTGTGCAGTCCAGGAATCTTTCCTATACCTTCTCCATATGCCCTATCTCAGAGTGTACAGAGTAGAGCAGGGGTTCCCAACCACGGTCCTCAAGGCACACCAACAGTCCAGGTTTTAAGGATAGCCATACTTGAGCACAGGTGACTTAATTAGTACCTCAGTTATTTTGATTTAACCATCTGTGCTCAACCATGGATATCACTAAAACCAGGACTGTTATTGTGCCCTGAGGACCGAGATTGGGAATCACTGGAGTAGAGGATAGGGTAAGGATGTCAGTGGGCAGCTGTGAAGCTATAGCTGTCGTCAAACTGCCATGCGTGTGGCTATTTGTGCAGCTTGCATCAAGAATAAATGCTAATAAAGAACTGTACATTTATATAATCTGCAGAAACAAGTCCCCGTTATTACTATGAACGTTTCATGTGGCTGTTTACAATTTTTAGCTGTGCAGCTCAGGGCTTTGGGTATATTTGTATATATATTGCTATTCTCCTTTGACCTCTTTGCATGTAGGCATGGGCTCCAAGATATGGCATGTCCTTAATCTCTTACTACATAGTCATTTATTCATCCTAACTCAGATGCAGATTATAAATGTAAGACATTTCTGCAATACAAATGACTGGCCTAGCTGAGTCCTTGGGGTAATCACCCCCACCTCTGCATAAGAGGAATGTATCACACGCAGAGTAAAAATACAGCCTCACTTTATTAGTACATGAAGAAACAAGAAACAAGTACGCTGGCCCCGGAAACTCAATAAATAAAAATAAAGCAGGAAATTCTAATTAAGCTCCACAGAACAGGATGGAACCGGCACAATTATTCATAACTATACACAGTTATTTCCCAGAATTGGGTTCCGCAACTACAGTAACATTTTTATTTTTCACAAACTGAGGATAAAATAAAGTAATTTTATGTTCTCTCTTGTTGACCTTATTGTTTATTTCTACTCATAACAATGATTATTTTATATCAATATATATATATTAAAACATATCACTTACTCAACAGCGTTTACAGCAAGAACACAGCGGCTATGAGGCTTCTCTGTATATTTATAAAAAGTTCTGATATGCCCCGAAAGTGAATATTCCTTATCGCCCTATACTCTATAGGGAATATTTTTCCGGGGGTATTTAGCAATGTTAAGTTACCTTGACATAGGCTTTGATAAGAGCCTGTCTTAGTGATCAATTAATAAAGTTACTGCTTTCCCCCGGGCCATAACTAGTCTAGGGGTGAGTGAGCAGTACCCACACCTAGGGTGCCGGATTTAGCAGGTGTCGCCTTGCCGTCCTGGGAACCAGCATTTGGTTTGCAGGTTGCCTGGAACAGCAGTCTGCAACCTAGAGAGCTGTCTGGAGCCTCCTTGCACCAGAGCATTTCAGTAATGCTGTCCGAAAAGCAGAAGTTCCCCCCGTGGCCGGCTTCTGCACATGTGTGACCTTAGGGCCTGATTCAGAGCAGGACGCTATTTGCGGACGCTCGTTCTTAAAAAGGGGCTGGATATTTAAATTGAGCGCTCGCTCTTTGCGGTCTGTTGACGCCTCTATGTCTGAGCGAGCGTCCGAAATATGCGCTCGCTATTTTGTAAAGACGCCCCTTGGCTGTTTGCATCATATGTCATCTCCGCTATTTATTAGATTAATCGGGAACATCGAAAGGCGTCTGAACTGCTGGTAGTGCTTGTGGTAGGTTTTACTTCCCGCTATCACTGCGAGCAGTCCAGGCTAAAAGACAATCAAGTGACGTGGTCGATGACGCTGCTTTGTTAAGTATGCACACCCATTAAATGGCATTTTGACTTTTTGGCACGCCTGCGTTCGGATCTCCACTCCCCCGTTTTCAAGCACCTTCCCCTGTTACCACCCACAAATGCCTCATTCTGTCACTCAAATTAGCAGCCCCTCGCTGTTTTACGAGCGCACAATTTCCGACCGCAATGACTGTTTCGCGCATGCGCATTATGACCCATACGCATGCGCAGTTTTGCGAACATCGCTCAGAGCGAAAGAGCGGCCGCTTACGAGCGGCTCTGAATCAGGCCCTGAGGTCACGTATGCACAGGCAGTGGTTCTAGAGACGTGGTGGAACTCACCACCCTCCCAGAGCTTATTTAATAAAGGGACAACATATGCCATAGGCACAAAAAGACGTGGTCTCAAAAAGGGGTGTGGTCTCAAAAAGGGGTGTGGTCTCACAATAGTAATCCCAATTCAAATTACGCCAAACAGTAGCACAATATTATTCGCATTACACCGCACATAGTGCCCCTGATTCACTTTACTCCACATAGTAGTGTCCCTTATTCATGTTATGACACACAGTAGTGCTCCATTTCACACAATACCCACATTAGATTACCTTATACACAATGCCCACATTAGATTACCTTATACACAATGCCCACATTAGATTCCCTTATACACAATGCCCACAGTATTAATGCCCCTAATACACATAATGCCTATAGTAGTAGTGCCGATTATACAATGCCCACAGCAGTAGTGTCCATTACACATAATGCCCACAGCAGTAGTGCCCCTTATGCAATGCCCCAGTAGTGGTTTCCCTTAAGCAGTTCCCCCAGTGGTAGTACCCATTATGCAGGGCCCACAGTGGTAGTTCCCCTTATGCAGTGCCCTCAGGAGTGGTGCCCCTTATGCAGAGCCCTCAGTGGTAGTGCCCCTCATGCAGTGCCCCAGGATTGGTGCCCCTTATGCAGTACCCTCTATGTAATGCCCCCAGTAGTAGTGCTCCCATTAGTTGTGTCTCCCCAGTAGTAGTGCCCCCAGTTGTAATGTCTCCTGTAGTAATACTCCCAGTGGTAATGCCCCCAGTAGTAATGCCCCCTGTTGTTATGCCCCCCATAGTAGTGCCCCCAGTAATGCCCCCTGTAGTTATGCCCCCTGTAGTAGTGCCTCCAGTAGTAATACCCCCTGTAGTAATGCCCCCTTTAGTAGTGCCCACAGTGGTAATTCCCCCATTAGTAATGTCCCCTGTAGTCCAAAATGGTAATGCTCCAGTAGTAATGCCCCCTTTAGTAGTAATGTAACCTGTAGTAATACCCCCTTTAGTAGTGTCCCCAGTAATAATGCCCCCTGTAGTAGTGCCCCAGTGGTAATGCCCCAATTAGTAATGCCCCCTGTTGTAGTGCCCCCATTGGTAATTCCCCCATTAGTAGTGCCCCCTGTAGAAGTGCCCTTTACGCACACAAAAAAACAATACTTACCTTAAGCTTACTTACCTGCTCCTGCATCCGCTGCCATCTGACTGGCTGTTCCTCGGAACTATGGAAGAGATGTCATGACGCCAAACAACCACCATTCTACCACACACCAAATGACTGCATACTACTGCCTAACAAATAACTACCAAATGGTCATCACTCTACTATTCACCAAACAGACACCATACTACCACCAACCAAATGGCCACCATTCTACTACCCACCAAATGGTCATTATACTACCAGCCACCAAATGACCACCATTATACTACCCACCAAATGGCCACCATATACTACCCATCAAATGGCCACCATACTACTACCCACCAAATGGCCACCATTCTACTACCCACCAAATGGCCACCATTCTACTACCCACCAAATGGCCACCATTCTACTACCCACCAAATGGCCACCATTCTACTACCCACCAAATGGCCACCATTCTACTACCCACCAAATGGCCACCATTCTATTACCCACCAAATGGCCATGTTATACTACCCATCAAATGGCCACCACACTACAACCCACCAAATTACTATCATTCTACTGCCTTGCAAATAACCACCAAACGGTCACCATTCTATTACCCACCAAGTGGCCACCACTACCACCCAGCAAACTAACAACATTTTACTGCCTTACAAATACACACCAAATAGCCAACATTCTACTGCCCACTAAATTGGCCACCACTGTAGCAGCAACGAAATGACCACCAATTCTATTACCATCAACCAGTCACTGTCATCATACTTAACAACAATCACTATCGATGTACTCATCAAGTTTTAAGCACGTCACACAATAACTACAAAATTATTGCAACTACTCCTAGGCTTTGAATACAGCTATACTGTTTCTCAATACTAGGAATAGAATGATTCATGTTCTAGTTAATGTATGCAGACGGTAAATCCGCACTGAGGCCATATATTGTGCCCATAGCCACCCCCAATAAACAGCACAGAGAAATCCCTTATTTACTTGTATCATCACTGTGTTGTGCCCAGCCTCAGGGAGATTGCTAGACTCTCCAGCGAATTAGGGAGATCACCCGTACTTCAGAGAGCCTCTCTGACATTCAGGGAGAGTCTGCAAGTATGCATGACATACTGAGAGCTGTGACCCTCTGGCAGACATTGTTTTTTTTTTCATCCTCCAGGGAGATATTGAAAAGAAGATAATGGTCTGTAGGAGGATAGCTAGTACGATAATTATCAGATGTATGCTTAAAAAGGTACTTAACTTGCAATTTAAAGAGAAAAACAAAACCTTCTGAGTAGGATTTCAGCTTTACATAACGTGCTAATTAACCTAACCTGAACAATTATTATTTTATATTTAGTAAGAGGATATTCAGTGATGGTCTGCGGCAGTTAGAAAACAAGGTTTATTAAATAATTCAGCAATCATTTCTTGTTCCTTACTGACATGGGTGTAACTTACAGCATTTAACTCATGCGGGTGTCATAAATGTAATCATTGTGCTTACCGCCATCTTTAAAGTTCTAATACCCGTACAGCTAAACTGCTATAAGCGGCATTACAACTGTGGGCCTGACTCATTACCGAACGCAACTGCGATTACGTGCGCAATCAGCCGATTGTTGCGTTCTGGACATGTGATCGCAGTGACTGCGCAGACCCATCGCAGAGTGATTGACAGGAAGTGCCGTTTGTGGGTGGTGATGGGGTGGTGGTTTCGCAGTCTTGCTAAGGATTACGGATGTGTGTAAGGTAAGGTGGGCGTCCTCGTGTAGCGCTGCGGCGGCATAGCGATTGCAATGTATTAGCGTACTATCGCAGTGAGACTGCGTGTGTAATCGCTATAGGAATCGCAGTTGTGATCGGTAGTGAATCAAACCCTATGTCAGGATCGGCATTGTGAGGTTTCCATACTCACTGCGGACATAGGGGTCTATGTATTAAGCCTTGAAGAGAGATAAAGTGGACTAAAAAAAAGTACTAACCAATCAGCTCCTAACTGTCACTTTACAGGCTGTGTTTAAAAAATTAAAGTTAAGAGCTGATTGGTTGGCATTTTGGGGTCTATGTACTAAGCCTTGGAGAGAGATAAAGTGGACAGAGATAAAGTACTGACCAATCACCTCCTAAACTGCCATGTTACAGGCTGTTGGGTCTATTTACTAAGCCTTGGATGGAGATAAAGTGGGCGGTGATAAAGTACCAGCCTACCAGCTCCTGTCATTTTTCAAACACAGCCTGTGACATGGCAGTTAGGAGCTGATTGGTTGGCACTTTATCTCTCCAGGGCTTAGTACATAGACCCTATAGTGAGCAGTGGCGTCCCTCCCAGTGGTGACACCCAGTGCGGGGAGGGTTTTATTGCGCTTGAAAAAGGTGTCACTCCAGGGGGTGCGGGCTGCTCATTGTGTCAGGAGCCAAGTGCTGCACATAATGCTACAGTGTAGCTCCCGGCTCCTGTCACTGTGGAGGAGTCGGCACTTTGATGTCACCCCTCAGCGGGTGACACCCGGGTGCGGCCCGTAACCCCCTTGTGATGCCACTGATAGTGAGTGTTGACCTCCTGCACCCAACCTGCAAAAGCACTAAATGAATATAATGACATAGAACTGAGGGCCTGATTCTGACCCGCTCGCGAGCGCTGAGTGCTCGCAAGCGGGTCGATGGTGCCCTAGTGCGCATGCGCGAGACCCAAATAACGACGGGGTAGCCATCGTTATGGGTCTCGCACCAAAGGGGGCGTGCTGTCGATATTGAGTGACAGCACGCCCCATTTGGTGGGCTTGCCGGGAGCATGGCTGCCAGACGGAGGCGTTCCCATGGGTCCGGCCCCACTAGTGATGTCAGTGGGAGTGATTTTGGCTTTGATAGAGCCAAAATCACTCCAGGGCTTGCGGTCACCGAGACCCTACCGCAGGGTCTCGTCGCAAGCCCGATGGTCGCGATGGTCTTGACCACCATGACCATCATCATGGACGCTCGCATAAGCTGTGGGTGGTAACCCACAGCTATGCGAGCGTCCAAGAGGCCGCTCCAATGTTAGGTAGGAGGGCCCTGATTCAGAGCGAGCGCTCTGGTTAGAGCGTCCGGCTCTGAATCAGGCCCTAAAACTTTACAACTGCTAGTTCCCAGTTTTCATTCTTTGCTGTGTGACTTGTGTACTACTCATTACTATGCATGCTCTACTGATTAACAGCTATGGTTATACTGTAAGTCAGCATTTCAGTCACTCTTGTGAGGGCACTATGGGGGTCATTCAGACCTGCTTGCGAGCAAATGACGCTCGCAAGCGGGTCGATGTTTGCCGAATGCGCATGCGCACGATGGAGGGAGCTCCATCGTGCGCATGTGCGAGACCCGGCGAGCGACAAGAAATACGTCGCTCGGGGTCTCGCACCAAAGGGGGCGTGCTGTCGATGGTGACTGACAGCACGCCCCCTTTGGTGGGCGTGCCGGGGGCGTGACGGCCAGATGGAGGCATTCCCATGGGAACGCCTACCGTCTGAAGCCGGCCCCACTGACATCAGTAATGATGTCAGTGGGAGTGATTTTGGCTCTGATAGAGCCAAAATCACTCCTGGGCTTGTGGCAGTGAGACCCTACCACAAGGGTCTCGTCGCAAGCCCGATGGTCGTGATGGTCAAAGACCATTGCGACCATCTTTTTGGCCGCTCGCATATGCTGTGGGTGGTTACCCACCGCTATGCGAGCGGCTAGGAGGCCGCTCCATTTTCAGGTAGGAGGGCACTGATTCAGAGCGAGCGTTCAGCTCTGAATCAGGCCCTATGAGCATTTTGACTTTTTTTGGAATTTGACATGAAATAATTCTCCAGTTTCCAGCACTGACATTCCTTGTCCATCTGCTTCCTGAGGTGTAGAATTGTGCACTCATCGTGTCTGTAACTAAAACCACTGTAACAGTGTGGGAGACCCGCAGGATAGTTCCTAAGGATTTGTTAAAGCTACTTTGGAATCAAGTCTGAAAAGCGAAAGATTGAAGAAAACTGCAGATGATAACTAATGTCTTTAGAGAGTTTACTATTTTCTCTCCTGCTGAACTACAAGAGCATGAAGATCTCAGGGGTCAGCTCCGGCTTCTGACGGTAATGGCTGAAAACGGCAAAAGTCTGAAATTCACCAAAACTATATTTTGTGACAAAAAAGACGACCCTGACACCATTTTAGCTGGAAAATTAAATTCTCAACAGCAAAAATGTTCACTTGCTACATTTTAAACTAGATGGGATACCCGGCATTACCCGGGTTGAAGACTGGACCCTGAACTACACTTGCAGATTTATTTACATTGTCCTCGCCAATTACCTCATTCCATTGATCCTGGAATTAACCCACTGTTTGCTAACATGCATGCAGACAGTGGCATAACTACTGTGGGTGCAAGGGGTGCTGATACTATGGTACCTGAGCTGCCTCTGTGGCCCGCCACTTCCACCTGCACCCAGGCACGCACAAAAGGTGGATTGGGTCAGTCAGGGCCGCCGAGGGGGGCCTGGATGGCAGCGATGTTGATTTGGTGCTAGCTGATTACAGTTGGCACACCAGTAGGAAGACATAGAGAGACAGCGCTGATGGTCATGAGGTAATCAGCTGGAAGACTGGCAGCCAATCAGCAGTGGTGGTTCCTGATTGGCTGTCGGTCTGCAAGCTTCAATTGGCTCGCTACCGGTGCCAGATTCAAATTGTGCTCTGCCCATGTCTGTCTGCTGTAATTAGCTGGCAGCCCGGGCCAAAATCCACACCTACTGGCTACTGATGGTACACAGGGGGTGGTGAGAAACTGCTGGAGGAAGTTGGGGAGGTGAGTTGCTGGGGGGTGGGCATAATGTGTAAGGGGCATTACTGTGTGGCATAATGTTATAAGGGGCATTACTGTGTGGCATAATGTGGAAGGGGCACTACTATTGTTTGGAATAATGTGTTATATGGGGCACTACTACTATGTGGCATAATCTATATAGGGCATTTCTGTGTGGTATAATGTGTAAGGGTATGCAGTTGGGAAGCCGGTGGACCTAATCCCGACAGCCGGCTTCCTGACTGTCATATTCCAGCAAGGATCTAAAGACAGGCGTAGATATGCTGACGCCTGTCATTAGATATACGCCGGGAGCCCAATGCCCGGCATCCCAATCGAAGGCACGGATAGCCGCGGGGGGGAGCGTTAGGTTTATGGTTCCTGGGGGGACTTAGGGTTAGGCACCCAACCCCGGGAGGTTAGGTTTAGGCTAGGGGAAGGGGAGGTTAGTGTTAGGCACCTCCGGGGGGGACTTAGGTTTAGGCGGTGGGGAAGTGGGGGTTAGATTTAGGCACTTAGAGGGGGGATTAGGGTTAGACAATGGGGGGGGGAGTTCGTGTTAGGCACCCCTAAGGGAGGGTTAGGGTTAGGGAGTAGAAAAAGGTTAGTATATACTTACCTTGCACGATCGTGATTTCCTCCTCTGCCGGGATGCCGCTGTCGGGATTCCAACCACCGAGCATGGGTACGGCGGTAAATCATACCGATTCCTGTGTAAGGGGTATTACTGTATAGTGTAAGAAGCATTACTCTGTGGCATAATGTGTATAAGGGGTTCTTTGAGAAAGCCTACTTCCAGCGAAACACTCCTCGGCTCGTCAGCTGGGGGGATCCCAGTGCGCACCATGGACCCCTTCACTATTTACCCATACGGAGAGCTTCTTGACAGGTGCTGCTGCTATTCTCCATCCCTGCTCTCTCATTAGTTGCCGCCAACTATGAGTTACCTGCGCTGTGTAGGCAACAGGCATTTCACAGTATTCTGAGCACTAACAGCAGAAACAGACGTCACTGTTTTGCATTGTGCCATGAGACAGTGACACTCATTCCACGTCCTCTATACATTTATAAGACGTGTAACAGGAGAATCTGACTTATAAGTGCCTTTCATATCTATTTAGATACAAATTATTTCACATTCTCCGTAATAATAGAGGGACGCCTCTTAAATTGTATCATTATTAGGGTACAGTGTACAGCTTTTTAATTTTGTTGTGTATTTATGTCGTATTGCTATGTTGTACATGTTTTGTCTTATTTTCGCCTTTCCTTCATGTATGAGGATCAATCCCCTATGATTATTGAAATTATAAAAATCTATATCTCTGTCTAATTTTTATGCCACGCCACCTGGCATAGCGGATATCTCACCATTTCTTCATGCACAGTAATTATATATGTACAATGGGATGTTACAATCCGAGATTCATTTTTTCTCAATGAACATGAATTATTAAGCACAAAACTATTGATTGATTGGCTTTATAATAATAATGTTTTCTTGGTTGGCTTAGACTGATTATGTCAGATATATACAGTAGTTCATCACGTATATTTATTTGCAATATGCTGCCTTGACAAATATTTAATTTTCATTTTTTGTGTTTGCTGTTGGTTTGTGCTAGGCTTAATTCTTTTAAATAATTGAATAAATTATGTTTTAAATATAGTGAATATCATTACACTTCTGTCTTTCTATAAATCTGAGGTGTGCCTCATTAAAGGAGTTCTTTTTTCTCTTTACTCTTATATTCGAATATTTATTCCAGGGAGCACCCACTGATTTCTTTTCTTTTTCATGTCCCAATTTTTTTACCTTAGATATTTGATATATATGATGAGTGTCAATATTTAATATACTCCTGTGCAATTGGTTTCCCACTGTTTCCCTTTATATACAGCATTACTGTATAGTGTATGAAGCATTACTGAGTGGCATAATGTGTATAAGGGATTCTACTGTGTGGCATAACCTGCATGGGCTGTGTGACTTAACATGAATGGGTTCTGTGTAGGGGCAAATGTATGTGTTTACCTTTGGGGGGCCTTTTAAGATCTTGCTATGTGGCCCACAAAGTTCTTGTTACATCCTTGGATGCAAACACAAAGTGCTGACTAATATATTTGGTCACTTTAAAGAAGGACTAGCTCTGGATTTAATATGAACTTGCATGAGTCATAAAGTTTGACAGACTGTGAGGTTGAAAGGATACATTTGTAGCTTTCACACAAGTTTGGAGCAAGCCCTTGAACCTGTGTAGTGTTAGAGTGTCAACATTTTTAGGGATTGTGTGACAGTGTGTGGCCCTGACAAAGGGCCTGATTCAGAGCCACTTGCGAGCGCACAGTGCTTGCAAGTGGCTCGATGTTTGGCCACTGCGCATGCACCGCATCCGGCGTGCGCATGCGCAAGCCCCACCAAGCGACTAAACTTCAGTCGCTACGGGGCTCGCTACAAAACGGGGTGGCTGTCGATGGTGAGTTTCAGCTCTCCCCGTTTTGTAGGCGGGTAGGGGGGGTGGCTGCACAAACGCAGGCATCCCTTAGGAATGCCTGGCGTTTGTGGGAGGACCTACTGACATCACTACTGATGTCAGTAGTGGACTTCCTGCTCTATTAGAGCAGGAAGTCCACTCGGCCTTGCGGCAGCCTAGACCCTACCACAGGGTCTTGTCGCAAGGCCGATGGTCGCGATAATCGTGATGGTCTCCTGGTCCCTCGCACAAGCTGTGGTAGGTCTCCCACAGCTTTACGAGTGGCAGAAGAAAAAAAAAAAAACGCCCACAGACACTGCGAGCTGCCTGCGGCAGCGAGCGGGTCTGAATCAGGGCCAAAATTCAAACTTAGGCAAAAACCTAATCCTATTCGGCCAAATTTGTTGGAGTTAAGTCCAAAATTATGGCTGTGCATAAAGGGCAAACAGACAGACAGACACACACGCTTTGTCGCTTATTATATAGATTAATAATGATGTTATAATGATTTGCTGAAACATTGGTCACTAGGATTCATCTGATTTACCCCAACCAGGTAGGATTCATGCCCTAAAGGTGCCCAGTGGATAACCACACCAGTTTGTTCTTAGTTTAGAGAGGTCTTAAGATTATGAATTCACTTAAGCAGAGCTGGCCCTTATCAGAGGTCTAGTGATGAGTCCAGTGATGTCAGTTAGACATGTACAGGTATCTGCTAGATTTATCATCAGTAATGGTACAACACATGGATTCCTACTCTTTCTGCTTGTTGTTAGCTTTATGCAGTAAGCCTTTGGCACAGCTAGTCCTATCCAACTCCATGGTCACTTATCGAACTTCATGGTCACACAAGTAAAATGCAGACATGCTCTACAGGGCTTAATCCAAAGTCTCATGGATTTGAGATGGAAGAAGACAAGAGCTATATGTCTAAGTCCTGTTCAGGAGAACATCAAGAACAGGAATAGATCAGGGTCTTCGTCCACTTCTAGTCGGTCCCCTGCAATCTGGGAGAATGTGAAAGAAGTTGCTTTGTCAAATGACTACCTGGATTTTCACCCTTCTGCCAGTCCAGCGCTGTTTTCCCAGCATCATCTGTCAACCATTTCCATGCCTTTATTCCTGACTTTGTCCCTGGATCCGCCACTCTGGCTACCAGCAACCGGGATCCATCTCAGGATGTTCCACAGCAGAAGCTACCTCTTGTGACAATGCCATTCTCTACAGAAGTTACATTATTCACCAGATCTTTAATTTCCCTTCCAAATGTATTCAACATCTGGCCCAAGTTCTCGGAAGTGTCTGGTGGACTAATTTCTGCTTTCTAATCCCTATATTTTTTATAATAACATCTTAAAATCCCAGATTACACACAGAAGAAAAGGAGAGACATGTTTAGGGTCTGATCTATCTATACTGTAGCTAAGTCTTCAATTTGTACTGTGTAACTGACAAAGGGAGGTCTGGCAAACAGGCTACTTTGTTATTCAAAAAGCATCCCATATTTTTCACTTCTAAACTTCTTGCCCACAACTTTCTGGGGGGATAGGGCTCTTTTCCCCAGATGTGGGTGTTTTGTCATCACCACCAGTGATTGTGAAGGGAAGTTCACTTATACGATCCTCAACATCAACATTCAACTTGTCCAGTGCTCAGCTTGTCTAAAGTATATTGAAAAACTTTACTTATGGTAAAAGGAGGTGAGTACGGTATGCCAGCGCTCGGGACACCAGTGGTCAGAATCCCGACACTGGCATCCCAACAGGGTTAGGATACCGACACCTGTCAGTAGGTATCCTAACCAGGGGTGTTTTAAGAGAGGAGGGGGCCCATGTGCAGCCTCCGTTTGGGCCCCCTCCTCTCTGTCAGCAGCAGGGAGCTCTGTAGATTCTGGCTCCATGCCAGAATCTACTGCGCATGCGCGGGTCTCCGGGAAAATGGCGACTGCCCCTACTTTTCCAGGGACCTCTTTTCTGCGCATGTGCAGATCACTGGGAAAATGGCCACTGCCATTTTTCCAGTGAGTGCTTGCTGCTCTGCAGTGCCGGTCCGGCGCTGCGGAGCGGCACATCGTGATAGGCAGAGAGGTAAGTATAATTACCTATGGGTGCACCGCACACCTTGCACCCATTATAAAGACACCTTTGATCCTAACCCTAACCCCTCCCCTTACCCTAATCCTCCCTCTCCGGTGCCTGAACCTAACCCCCTCCCCCCTAGTGCCTAAACCTAACCTCCCTCTCCCCACACTCTAAACCTAACCCTTCGCCCCTAGTACCTAACCCTCCCCCTAGTGCCTAACCTTTTCCCTAACCACACTACTTACCTTCGGGATTCCGGCGGTCAGGATGGCAGCACCGTGATTCTGATAGGAGTTGGAATTCTGGCGCCGGCATTCTGAACGCCAGAATCCCTGCGGTCGGAATATTGACGGCATCCCGGTAAAAGATGCCTTTCCACTTAATATCACAACTCTTCTTGGCTTGGCCCACAAGCTTTATCTTCGGATGTGTCCTCATGCACTGTTACGCAAGTCATGCCAAATACTGTAGCACCTTCCTGCTCACCATGACCCGAGCGTCTCCCTCGCTCCAGATGTGCATCTTATTCATATACATAAATCAGCTGGGAGTAACAAAAAGGCATTGCCGGTCTGCACTGATCAATTTCATGTGCGGCATTTATATAGCTGTGTGCGAAACAGATTTCCCCAGCACACTGCAATGGACCCGCAAATGTGATTTACATCCTACATGATAATAGTAATACAGATATCTCAGTTGCATACCTCTGCAAATACAATATATGGTAAGTCACCAGTCACTGCAAGGAGTGGTCCCTATGCTACATGATAATAGCACCATTATTGGGTAATATATTTATGTATTTCAAAATTGAGATCTCACTTACCTGGAGGCTTCCCAATATCCTCCAAAATAGCACTACAAGGATCAGCACCCTCTCCAGCCACCTATCCCATAACATGCCTGACAGAAAGTGATACACAGAATGGCAGTTGCTCAAATCAATGTATAAGCCCACACAGGTGCATGAAAGGGAGGGGTGTAAGATGGGCTCTGATGCAGAGGTTGCGGCTTTTTCTCATGAAAAGTTCCATCGTGCTTCATCTATGACTTTGTGCCAGGGGCGTGCAGTCAGGGTAGGCAGAGCCTCCCCTGGCATGTTCCTGAGATTTGATATAAAAATGATTAGAATAATACAAAGACGATATTTATTACTTATAAGCATCTTCTTTGTTTATTGTAATCATTTTTATATATAACACTCCCTGGGACTGCAGGGAGACAAGAGATGAGGCAGCAACAGCTCAGCCTCGCTTCTGTATAGTCAGACACTGCTTGCAGAGCTGGGGGTGGGGCCTCACCACAGGCAGTATGCTGCACAGAAACAGAGCTAAGAGCTCTGAGTATAGAGGGCATGCCTTGAGAACTGATGGACACCTTGGATGTGTCATGTGACCAAGAAATGCACTGCAGTGTTTAGAAATCGGAGCTTAACAGCAAGAGAAGATACAGTGATGCAGGTAGGAGAATCAATGGACATGGAAGCTTAGTGTAGTGAGGGAAGAGTTACAGTGAGTAGGGGGTGATACAGGCTCCCAGCACTCAGACCCATCTCCATGTGTGCCTCCCCTGCCATTGACCTCATCGTGCGTCACTGCTCTGTACATGTTCAAAACGAATTCCTTTGCAGTTATAGGCGCAGCCTGGCGTCTGTAGTACACTGTGAGTCGTGTTTCGCTGTATCTGCTAAGAAGCTATTTTGAAAATAATATATAGTTGGCTACATATTTTGGATATTCTCACTCACGCTGGGTGTCTCGGGCCTCATGGAGTATAGTCGCCAGGTGTATGAGGGCACATCTTTAGTTTAGGCATCAACAAAAACAAAATGTAATGAATGGCTGAGGAAGAAGAGTTGAATGCCTACTTAGTATTAGAGAACTTGCAATATCAGTTATCATGGGCTCCACTATGTGCCTAAACAAATCAAGGCTTGCAGGACTGTTGAGATGTTGTAGAGGGACTCTGGGTGGTTTTGGTGGCAAATCCTTATTTTACACCTCCTCTTCTCTAATTTTGGATCATTTTTGGAACTTTTTTTTTATTTTTTTTTTTATTTTCTCTCCCTAATAAACATTATTTTTTGTTATAAAATTATATACGTGAGGGTCACAGGCGCTTGCGGAAACAGATAAAACCAGTCAAATAAATTAAATACACACGGATAGTCACACAGAAAACTTTCTCTTGCGTTGATGTTTCAGACTAGAGTCTTGTTCTTCTTACACAAAAATTCTTATCCTCAGTTTAATAGGTACGTGAGAAAGAAGAAAAGAGAACCAACAATGTGTATTAATTTTCTTTCAAACTACATAAAACAATCCACCGCCACACGTGGGGAATATGGATTAAACTCTGTGAAGGAAAAAACACCACTATTTCGTAACGTATTGACGTAACATACTCACTTTAGAGGAGTCGGTAGATGTATATAACGATAAAAGACCAAAATGTATCACCCCAACACCACATGAGAACAAGTTTAAGAGGACGTACCTCACTCACTCAGGTTTCTTTACTTGTGTTAAAAATACAATGGTGGAGGGAGAACCCGACTACCATAATTTGCTTGTCGATCTTACACATGAAGGTATCTTTAAAAACTCCTTTAAATAAACCATGGTCAATTGTCCACGGTATCCAATAAAAGGTACAATTTATTTCCAATTTAAAATAGCATAAGGGTCCAAGACGATTTGCTCTCATCAATCATAAGACACTTCTTAATGCAAGCTCAATGTAAAAGTCTGAATAATTTACAGAACAAGGCAAAGTACCTATAATACACAGAACAAGTGGATCCTAGAGTCCTCAGCAGGTAAGTCCTCTCACCCAACGCTTTTCGCTCAGATGGGTCTTTTTCAAGGCATGATACGGGAGCAACCATCTTTATTTATGTACTTCCAGCAGCCAATAGCGTGAAACCGGAAGTGATGTCATTTTCAATTAAATAAGAAGCTTAATACAGCAATAAAATGATAAATAAAACATTAATATCTGCAAGGCCGAATAGACATTAAAGTGCCAACTATAAGAGCCACAAAAAGGAGCCCACATGATTAATATCGCTGATTTTCCAGAAGTTGGAAGTCGCGACCGGAAGTAAAGCGTTCCAGCCTTACGTTCCACAGTCCAGTGCGCATGTGCCAGGTGGGTAATAGGTCTAATATATTCTGAGAGATGTGTTTTTAGGGGGTTGGGTACGTGATGCCGGCGCTCGGGATACCGGCGGTCAGAATCGACATTTCACTGAATCTATGGCCACTCAGAATGGCCACCGTAACAGAGACACCGGAGCCATGTTTCCTGCGCATGGGATCGTAGACGCAGGATGTGAAATGCCCCCCAAAATGGTCGAGGCGCACCTGTAAATTTTAACTGAAACTTCCCTTTGCCTCCCATAAACATTCCCTGACTGTAAAAAATGCTGCAAATAAAGGCTCGCAGCGTACAACTACCGTAATGTGCTTTGACACATGCGCAGTGCCACGCAAGATGCATGAACAGTGGCAAAAAAAAAAATCTCTGCATTTGCAAAAACATCAGGCCCGTAATTAAAATTCATTATTAAGATTTTATATCAGTTGTTTTTTTTTGTAAGCATTTGCCAATATAAAGGTCTGCAAAACACATCAAGAACAGATATTAGGTTACTTAATCAGATTCAGTAGGGGATTTGGACTTGATGTACAAGGTACGGCGGCCCCTTGAGATTTTTTTTTTTCCATGAGAGATAAGGATGGTTGTATAAGTAAATGAATTGGTGCTCTCACCATCAGAGACACAACGCTGCACTTTCATCAGTGAGGAAGACAAAGGATGAAATGTTAATTTAACTGCAGGTGATGGGTGCCACCTAGACAATGAAGGAAATAATTTGCTCGGACAGTGATAAGTGACTATTGGACTTTTAAGGACGGGTAACACTTGGTAGTTTTTAAACTGACACGAAGTTCAAGGTCGTTAGACCCTGGCATTTGTATTCTTCAGCAGGTATTGACAAAACTACTCTTATCCAACTCAGGCTGGAAGGAGATAAAATAGTCTTTGTATCAAAGTAAAAAAAAAATAAGGAACATTCTGTAAAGAAAGCGTATTCAATATGATGACATAAAGGCACGGAATATAGAAGGAAAAAACAAAAGAATTGTTTTGTTTTATTTTGTTATTTTCTCCAATGCTGGAAGGAATACGAAATGTAACCTTATAACAAACAAAACAGTCTTAGGACTCATCCACATGGGGTTTTTTTTATATTAAAATACTATAAAACATTTGAGAACATTTTCTTTTCTCTTTATAACTTTACAGCATCAATGGACAATGATGTGAACATGATTTATCATTCTGGGTATATAAAAATAAAAGCCTAAGTCTATTTGATGTTATTTTGTAAGTCTCATTGTGTGTGATGCGGTGACAATCCTAAAATGCCAGGAAAAAATATACATGTTATAATTGCATAAAGGATTTTGTATCCCGCTTTTTGGAAAATTCATATTAAATGCCAGATACATTTTCTCCAGCTTACAGGATGACAGCGCATGGTAATGCTGGGCCAAAATTCACTGTTATCTATTTTTTACTTATTTTATTATTATTATTATTATTATTACTATTATTATTATTATTATTATTATTAATCTTTATTTATAGGGAACAACATGAGGTCTGCAAACAAAAGAAGAATATAGGCATACAGAGATGTCCACCTATCTCCAAATGGGATGTAGTTAGCGGCCGCCCGGTATCAATCCCGACACTGTAATCCTGCAAGGGATTTAACATGGGCACCAAAATACCGATGCCTATATTAATCCAGACCCCGGAATGCCGAGAGAATGCCGGACCGATCGTCCTCTGCTGGGGGTGAGTATACACTTAGCCGGGGATGGGGGGGTTAGGTTGAGGGACCCCCAGGGGGACATAGGGTTAGGCACCCCCCTGGGGAAGGTTAGGCTAGGGGAAGGGGGGGTTAGGTTTGGGCACTAGGGGAAGGTTAAGGGTAGGCACCCCCCTGGGAGATTTAGGTTTAGGGTGCAGGGAGGGGGGGTTAGGTTTAGGCACTAACGGGGGGAGGTTATGGTTAGGCACTAGGGGGGGAGTTTAGGGTTAGGCACCCCTAAGTGAGGGTTAGGGTTAGGGGGGGGAGAAGGGTAGTGATAGTATACTTACCTGCGCTGTCTGGATTTTAACCCAACGGGCTGCCGGCATTGGGATTTGAGCCACCGGGCTCCGTGTCTGGTGGTTTTTCATACTGATTCCCTCCAAATTGCTCCAAATAGCCCCATTTGGCGTTCCCCAAGCTTTGTGACTAAGCCCGCCATGCATTGCGCCATGCATCACTGTGCTTAATCTGCAACTTTATGTCAGTTCTTTTGCAACAAGAATATGTATCCTAAGTGCCTAGGACACTATAAGCATCTTTGCATGCGGCTACGATGAGAATTAGTTGTTAAACTCAGGAAAAAGTGTGAAAGTCAGATAATCGCTACCCGTGGAGGAGCGCCTAATGCCGCGTATCCACTAGACGATATAATAAATAATTGAATGATAACGATATCATTATCATTCATTATATCATCTACTGGATATGCCATCAAAGACCAGTGATGCGCGCTCCTGCTGGACGTTTATGACATCGCTCATCACCCAAACCTACTGTCCAACCTGACAATATCGTCAGGTTGTGCAGGTTCTGGGGAAGAGGGAGGGTGCCAGGCACTGAACGAGATATCATTCAGTGTGTGTGCTCATTGTCGTTAAGGACATTGAGCACACCACTGCCGGGGACACACTACACGATATCGCTCATGGAGCGAATTGTGCAGTGGATATGCACCCTAAGCCATGCCATGCGTTTCACACATCTGGTGCTAAAAGGATAGGCGCATGAGGGCACAGCTGTATATGTACAAACAAGGGCAAAATATACTGTATACATGGTAGCTGCTAGAAGATCAGGACTAAATTAATCTGTGCCCCCACTCGATGAGCGCAGCAGATGGGTTCAGAGACACTGATAGCAAAAATAATACCATGGGGGAGGAGATGATGGTGGAGATAAAGATATGAAGAGTACACAAGGTTAAAGGGACCTGCTTATGAGAGACTTCCATCTAATACACATAAATAAGACTGCTGTCCATTTTGTCTACCTACCCACCACAGTGCTCCCATTCTCTCTATGCTCCAAACTAAGGGCCACATTGTAGTGAATACAGTTGAACTGGGATAATGACAGTCAATTCATTCTGCCATCTTGTCAGGTTGGGGTAGGACAGAGAACACTAAAGGCACTAAATTACACATTTGAAGCATGAGGAATATCATGGCAAGATGTGAAATGGGATTGAGATGCCGGTGGCTGTTTAGCCGGTTCAAATCCCGACAGCAGCTGCCTGACAGGATCAAGATCCCGAGGCAGGTAAGTACCCTAACCTCCCCTGTCCCACCCTAGCCCTCCCTTAGTGGTGCCTAACCCTAACCTCCCCACTAGTGCCTAACCCTAACCTTCCCCCTAGTGCCTAACCCTAACCTACCCCCGGTGGTGCCTAACCCTAACCTCCCTTACCGCTCCATAAACCTAACCCTCCTAGGGGGGTGCCTAATCCTAACCTCCCCCTGGTGGTGCTGACCCTCACCCTACCCCCTAGTGGTGCATAACCATAATCTCCCCCCCCAAACCTAACTCTATGCCCACTAGGCTAACGCTAAGGGTGCCCCGGACTTACCTTTGTTCGGGATGTCGTCCACGGCATTCTGGTGTTGGGATTATGATACTGTAGGTGTCAGTATTTCGACGCCTATCATAACTCCCTAGCCGGCATTCTGCTGTCTGGAATACGAACGGCGGCCGCAACATGACTACATCCTGTGAAATGATACTGTATAGCTTGCAAACAGTATTTGAAGTGTTGCTCCACCTCCAATATTGCCATCTTACTGACCCACGCGTTTCAGTGGAAATCTAGGTGCAATGGTAAAAATCAAGGTTAGCGGCACTGCCACAGAGGATTTTTCATTGCTCGTTAGTCATTTTGTGCATCATAAATCAGGCCATTGATTCTGGTAATGTTCTGTAACCGATCATCCCGGGAAGGTCCTGATTGGTCATATTTACAGGAAGAGGAATTGTTCTGAGTAGTTATATCAAAATCAAATATAGGGAAATCTCCAGGAACAAATGTTGGAAACGTGGCAATTAGGGACAGTTAGTACAGTAACTATATGACCCTAGATGAGACAGCTTGGTGATCGCTATCGGGTTCAGGTTACCGTGCCTTAATTTCTCCAAAGTGGTCAAAATATCAATGAGTCTATAGCATTAATTTATATTACATGTCAGTAGTGTAAGACAATGCAACAAAGTGGCTAAAAGGCTCTCAGCCATGAGCCATTATTTTATTGCTTAGAGTATTATTCTTTAGATACATAATTTCCAGTCCCTGCTGATTTGCATGTTTGAAACCATTTCCTCCATTTTTAGCTTTGTGTGTTTTATGCACTGTTTGTCACAGTTACTCAGTTTTAGGGGATTATTGCTTTAATACCTAAAGTGTGAAGGTAATAGGTGGATGGAAGATAAATAATACTAATACTTGTTTCTGACGGTATGTAGTTAATAGACAGACGAACGCAATGCCACCAGTCTAAATCCCGACTGGACCTGTGCGACAAGGGACGTAAGATAGGCGTCGAAATGCCGATGCCTATCTTAATTCCGATGCCGGAGGACCAACTCCCGCCATCCTGATCGTCCGTTGATGTGTAACTATAACACTTAGCCCAGGGATGGGGGGTTAGGTGTAGGGACCCCTGGGGAAGGTTAGGGTTAGGCTAGGGGAAGGGGAGGGTTAGGGCTTGGAACTAGGGGGGAGGTTAGGGTTAGACAGCCCCCCGGGAGGGTTAGGTTTAGGGTGCGGTGAGGGGGGGTTAGGTTTAGGCACCCCTGGGGGGAGGTTAGGGTTATTCACTAGGAAGGGAGGTTAGGGTTAGGCACCCCTAAAGGAGGGTTAGGATTAGGGGGAGGAGAGGGGAAGGTTAGAGTACTTACCAATGCCCGTCATTGGGATCTTTCACTGTTGGGCTCTGTTGTGATTTGAACCGGCGGCTGTTAAGCCGCTGGTATTTCAATCCCATTCAGTTTCTTACACTTTACAACTGTGTATCCCATTCATTTTCTGTTTTTCTACTCCATACATATAACTTAAGCCTGTTGTCCTATAATGTTTTATCAAACTGTACAGTATACAGTTAAATTCAGCATAAACTCTGCAATACCTGGCTTTGCTAATACCGTCACAGCAAGAAATGCAATTGTATTATTAAATAACAAAAATTAATAACATTACCCTTGAGGAAGTCTGTGGAACGGACGAAACGCATTGGGGAGCTCCATACCTGCCTTATATGAACTTACCTGAAAGACTTACAAATAAGATAAGCACTGGGCTCTTTACCATTTACTTGTATAATTTGCACTAAAAATATCTATTGTGCTTACTATAAAATCCCTCTTTTTGATTTCCTGTTATATGTATGTTTTTATGCTCTTTTTTATATATTATTGCCTTTGCTAATTTAATAAATATTGCATAAATTTTATATATAAAGCATATGTTTCTCTAATTTATAACTGAAATACATCAACAGGGTCATTTTATACATAGAGATGCATGTTTTTTCAGCATTATTTGCACATTTACACTGACACCTTATTAATACTAGAAATACTTTCTTAACTTACTCATTTGGTTATTAGAGAATTTTTTAAAAAATGTAGATTTCTTTAGATCATTTAGATTTCTTTTATCTACCTATTGCACTGTTTTACTATTATCGACACGTTTTAATTTTATTTATTGCACTAGGACACTGTATATTTATTATATTATCTAACATTGTTATATAAATAAGATATACTACTTTATTATATTATTTACAATTAAGCACTGTTGTCGCTACACACAAGTTCACTTTAAAAATAAAAGTGAATGATTTACTTTTTTTGTTCTGTATAATGGCCTACTATGGGTGCTATTTACTAAGCTTTGGATGGAACTAAAGTGAACGGAGATAAAGTACCAGCCAATCAGCTCCTAACTGCCATGTCACAAGCTGTGTTTGAAAAATGAAAGTTAGGAGCTGGTTGGTTGGTAGTTTAGCTCCGTCCACTTTATCTCCACCCAAGGCTTAGTAAATAGATCCCTATGGTCCCTGTCTTGTTGTTTGTTGTGTAATATTGTGTACCATGTGAAATTTGAATTTCAGACTATGCTAAGTACTTTCATCCATCCCCCCACCTAGCCTGGAAAGGGACAGAATGATTGCACTAAGCAAAAAATGGTCCAAGTCATGTGATGTCATGTCCCTATTTTTGTTTGATTGCCTCCATTTCTATGGGGAAGTTACTGTAACGTATAAATATGTTAGGAAGGTGGGGACTTCTTGGAAGAACGTCATTCCCTGCTGGGAGGTACTGTCTGTGAATGGGAAAAAAGGGATTCTGCTTTGTGGTACAATATATTTAAGTGAACTTTATAGGGTACAGACTAGATAATGATATCAATAAATTAATCTTCTCTTATTTCACTGATATTTTTAAGACATACTGTATATTATTTCTAGTAATTAGCAGCATCATAGGAGGTGAATTAGAATTGACCATGGCAACTGTTATTACATGTGTTATGTCTTGAGGCTTGATACATGAGGCTTGTTTTGTAAAGCAATCAGGGCGGAATGAAGGGCCACAGGTTGCCTGGGGTTGAAAATGTTCAAGGGCCTTTTATGTGAAGCAGAGCTGTAATCAGTCCTGTGTGGGTGTGGTCAGTGCTATGAGGGTGTGCCCAGTGCTGTGTGGGTATGACCAGTGTTATGAGGGTGTGACCAGTGCTGTGTGGGTGTGGTCAGTGTTGTGAGGGTGTGGCCAGTGCTGTGAGGGTGTGACCAGTGTTATGAGGGTGTGACCAGTGCTGTGTGGGTGTGGTCAGTGTTGTGAGGGTGTGGCCAGTGCTGAGGGTGTGACCAGTGGTATGAGGGTGTGCCCAGTGCTGTGTGGGTGTGGTCAGTGTTGTGAGGGTGTGGCCAGTGCTGTGAGGGTGTGACCAGTGTTATGAGGGTGTGACCAGTGCTGTGAGAGTGTGGCCAGTGCTGTGAGGGTGTGACCAGTGCTGTGAGGGTGTGAGCAGTGTTAGGAGGGTGTGACCAGTGCTGTGTGGGTGTGGTCAGTGCTGTGAGAGTGTGGCCAGTGCTGTGAGGGTGTGGCCAGTGCTGTGAGAGTGTGACCAGTGTTATGAGGGTGTGACCAGTGCTGTGTGGGTGTGACCAGTGCTGTGAGGGTGTGACCAGTGCTGTGTGGGTGTGGTCAGTGCTGTGTGGGTGTGACCAGTGCTGTGAGGGTGTGACCAGTGCTGTGTGAGTGTAACCAGTGTTATGAGGGTGCTACCATTGCTATGAGGGCGTGACCAGTGCTGTGTGGGTGTGGTCAGTGCAGTGTGGGTGTGACCAGTGCTGTGAGGGTGTGACCTGTGCTGTGTGGGAGTGACCACTGTTATGAGGGTGTTACCAGTGCTATGAGGGTGTGACCAGTGCTGTGTGGGTGTGGTCAGTACTGTGAGGGTGTGATCAGTGCTGTGTGGGTGTGACCAGTGTCATGTGTGCGTGTACCCCTTTATGATACCTGCCCCAAAGTCACCCTAAATATGTAAAGGTATAAAAATTGCATAATTTTGTGAGGAAATAGAAATGCAATTATTTAGGATTTATCACTGACACCAGCTGAAAGGCTGGTCATTATCATGCTGCCATGATGATGGGCCTGTTTTTTTGTGGAGGTCTGGAGCTGTATAGCTCTATCCACCCAATAGTTAATCTGGCCGTGAAAGGAACCTCACAATGGGCCTGATTCAGAGCCACTTGTAAGCGACAGCTCGTTCGCTCCGAGCGATGTTTGCCCAACTGCGCATGCGTACGGATCGTTATACACATGCACGAACCAGTCAGTGCAGCCGAAATTCATGTGCTCGCAAAATAGCGAATGCCTGCTAATTTGAGTGACAGGATGAGGCGTATGTGGGTGGTAACAGGGGAAAGTGCTTGAAAACGGGGAGTGGAGATCCGATCGCAGGCATGCTTAAAGGTCAAAACGGGAGTTTTATGGGTGTGCATATTTAAAACAGCAGCGTCATTTACCACGTCACTGGGTTTTTTTTTAGCCAGAACTGCTCGCAAAATTGTGGTAGCAAAAACCAACCACAAGAATAGCGAGCAGCTCATGCCATGTTCGATGTACTCGATTAATCTAATAAATAGCGGACATGACGTAGGATGCGAGCGGCCAGGGGGCGTAGTTTCCCAAAAAATGACCGCAAGTTTTGTTCGTTCGTTCAGACCTAGAGGCGTGAACAGACCGCAAACAGCGAACGGTTCATTTGAATAGCCACCCCTATTTTCAGGACGAGCGAGCGCTAATTGCGTCCGGCTCTGAATCTGGCCCAATATCTTAAGAGTCTGCTGGGGATGCAAGTGCTGGAGGAACTATAATATATAGATAGCTCTATGGGGCTGATTGATCCGAGGAATGTACAGTATCTGATTACCTAACACACTGCCCCAGCCTATTTGATTTCCTTACTTTTCCCTTCCAGGAGTTTTATTTACAAATTAATTTTAAAATATACAATTAATGTTCTCTATTAGATTTTATATCCTGTTGCTTTTTTGGCAAAGATTCAAGACTGCGGCATGAAGTATGTATGCAATTAATAACACTGATAAAATGAGGACTGTTGAGAGAAGTTACAGGGGTCATGTGAAGACGTTCCAAGCCCTATGAAGTATTGACACTCTGCAGATAAAATTGCTTATTCTTGCACCGCAGTTAAAAATTCAGACAAGTATTGAGTGCAATTTTGTTTTAGGATATTTGCCAAAATGTTGTTTTGCTAAAGTTTTAGAGATAACACTTTCTGTTTTTCCTCTCTCAAGTTAAAAAAAAAAAAATCATTACAGTTTACATTGATTTGTGCTAAAAATGTCATTTAATTTGACTCCAGTCCTGACGGCACAATGCTGGGACAAATGGCTTTCTGTGGTGGGGGTCATTCCATTTTCTGTATATCATATTCTACTTACTTACTAAACTAAGACATCATAAGGTTTAACATTCTGGCCTTCTAGGAAAGGGTGACAGATTTAAAGCAACCTTTTGATGCAGGGGTGGTATAAGAGGGGGCATGTGAGCAGTCTATTGCTTGCATAGAACTAGGGGCCCATATGTACCGCGCACCCTGCACCTGTTATAGATAGACCATATCTCAATTTAATTATATATATCAGGACATCTTTACAAAACATTGGGCCTGATTCAGACCCACTCGCAAGCTGGCGAACGTACGTTAGGCGTACGTACAAAAATATTTAAATTCAAGGGCTCGCTCGTATTTTCGAACGCATCGAAAAATCCTCCCCAAACTCAGACGACCCCTCCTCTAACTAACGAGCGTGCGAAATAGTGAGCGTACATCCCCGAAATGGCTTGAAGGGAACGCACGCACAAGTATAAACCGGAAGTGGCCTTGTCAGATGTCGATTACCTGCTCCTTTATTCTGCCTACCTCCATCAATCGTATCATGCCAATCAATGTATCAATTAGCTTAATTGTTTTTTTTTTTTCAACACAATGCAAGAAACTTTACTCTTGTCCGTGTTTGTGTTTTCCCGCAGAATACATACGGCTTAAACATTCGCTTTTATTGCTCAAAAAACATGTTACCCACAATTAAACAATTGTTCTATTGCTTTGGATCCCCGCATATTTCCCGGGGTTCATTTCTTTATTTAAATTTGCTTACGCATGTCACTGCATCAAGCCTATCATAACTCTCCAGAGATTTCTGGCCCAGTCGAACACATGACTCATACACTAACCAATAGAATTGCTCCTGTTAATTTCCCAAATACATTAGCCAATCAGAAATTTTTTGGCCACTTTATCAAAAATGATTTATAAGAAAAACACCATTGCCATCATGAGAGCCTCCGCATTCACCAGGCGCGAGCTGCTGGTGCTAACGGAGGTGATGGATAGGCGGATCACCAGCCAGCCTCCACCCATCACCAACCGGCAGAAGCGTTCCGCATATGCGGAGACACGGGCCCGCCTGCGCACCTTCGGCTCATGTCGCAACATCGGCCAGCTGGAGCGCAGGTGGTCGGACCTGCAACGGCGAACGCCCCGCTTGCTGGAATGCTTTCGCATGCAGATCTCAGAAAGTAAGTTTTATGTATTGTGGTTTTCATGTTTGTCTTTGTGGCCCAAACTGCGTGTGCATGTTTTCATGTCTGTCCTATTTATTCATTCTACTCATATCTGCATAGCCATGTTTTCCCTCTATTTCATAATTATTCATTCTACTCATATTTGCATGGCCATGTTTTCCCTCTATTTCATATTTATTCATTCTCCTCATATTTGCATGTTTTTTGTTGGTGGGGGGTGATTTTAATTTGTTTTTTGGCCAGGATTTGTGCTGAAACTAACCACAATTTGTTTTACATCTTTTAGGGGGACAGCCAAGACTACGCCGTCACCGTCCGGCCAGACGGCGGTCACGCCCACTCTCCCCAACCCCCAGCCAACACTCCACCCCCAATAATTCCCCTATTCCCCACTCCTCCCCAGCCTTCCAAGACCCTCTCCCGGAAATGTCGGGCCTCCTTCCCCTCCGTCCCACTTCCCCCTCTCCTCCAACCACCCTTCTTCCAATTACCCCCTCCCCGGAGTCCGTAATAACCCCGCCCCGATCTTTGGGGAATGGAGGCTCCTCCGAGGAGGACGATGGTGGGACTTCCGGAGCTGCCGTTTTGTCTACCGGTATGTTTTTCTTTAGCCTTTTTTTTAACCACAAACTGTTTGTATGTAATCATGTGTCGTTCCTTTATTCGGGGTTTTTGGGTAGACTTTTGGTGAATTAGCAGATTGCCTTTACCTGTTCCTGCTGATTTCAACATACACATATCACACCTGTGGGAATTTGTACATAGGCCTTGTATTTTTTGCAGCCCCCATTTCAGTGTTTTTTTTTTTTTTAATGTTTTTTTTTTTTTTTTTTTTGAGTGATTTTGTTGTGTTTTTGAAATTTTAATGTGGTTTCCCTATTGTTGTATTAATCCACACACTTTTCTCACCCACAGAGGAACAGAGGCGTCGGCAAGAAGTCCAAGACTGTGTGGGCCAGATGCGCCAACATATAATTGGGGTGCTCGTGGCCCTTGACCGTCTGTCTGGCATCCTTCGTCAGTAGTTTTATTTTTGGTTTTTCTTTTTCAAAATAAATTGTTTTTTTCGAACATACGTTCTGGCTCATTATTTTTTTCAAAACCAAAGATTGTTTACCCTGACATAAGTAGACTGTTCCTGCAAGGATTTCCATTTTTTTAAAGTATGATTGTGTTTTGTATTTGTATGTAAAACAGCCACAAGAAACACATAACAGTCATAATGTAATTTCCCTTTTTTGGTGTAGTGTCAATTAGATATTTCTACATTTTACAGGTTCCTAGTTGGTGTGCAAGCTGCTTAGGCCAATCTTACAAAGCCAAATGATTGTACAGGCTTCCTTTTGGTGTGGGTTTGGAACCTGAAAACATATTTCATTTTAGCTCAACTGGCGTCAGTACTGGATTACCCCTTAGTCAAATGTAACATGTGTGAACCTGGTTACACTTGCTGGTAACGTCCACAAAAAGGAAGAACATTTCACTCTACAAACATTTATTCACAACATAACTGATAAATCAAAGTGGTCACTCACAAAAAAAACACACAGTGATAATCTCAAATACAACACATACCAAACAAAAACAAACCAAAAACAACAAATCAAGAACTGGTTGACGAAGGACCATGCCAACATGATTCCACAAACATGGCGTTGCGATATGGGTTCCAGAATATATTCCCAAAATGTCCAGATCCAGGTTTGGTAAGGGTAGCAGGAAGTAGTGAGCGTTGGAGTGCCAAAGATTATGTGAACAAACAGAAGATGGTGCAAAAAACAACAAAAAATTAGATGTTCGCAAACAAACCCAAACACATTAGGTATAAACACTGTTGTTTTGTGAAAACTTACCTAAAAAATCTGGCCACCACATCATCGCGTATGGCCCGCCCACATACTGACCTCCGACCAACCTCGGGGGGGCCATCCTCAGGTAAGGCATCCTCTGGCTGCATTGGGACACCACTCCTTATGGCGATGTTGTGAAATATCCCACACAGGACCACAATTTTCGACACCATATCCGGCAAATACATGAGCTCGCCACCAGAGCGGTGGAGGCATCGGAATCGGCCTTTTAAAAGGCCGATACAGCGCTCCACCACTTGCCTGGTGGCTGTAAGTGTGGAATTATATGCACTTTGTGGGCCTGGTGTGGGAGCCAAATAAGGAGTGAGCAGCCAGGACATGCAAGGATATCCACTGTCTCGTGTGAAAAAGAATAGACAACATCAGGAACACTGTGTATCAAGCTTAACATTGTTAAGTACTAAAGGTCTCCACTTACCCAGAAGCCACGCATCACCAGCTTGTAGGTTGTTTAATTTGTGCCATATCCCTGATTGCCGGATGACGAAGGAGTCATGTGCACTTCCTGGTAATTTAGCATTCAGGGACAGGATCTGGAGGGAGGCATCACATACCACCATTACATTCAGGGAGTGATAGTGTTTCCTTTTTCGAAATATGGCCTCCAGCCGTGCTGGAGGCTGAAGTGGTATGTGAGTACCATCCACAACCCCTATGATGTGTGGGAAGCCAGCTATTTGGTAAAAATTGGCCTTGGCCACACTAAGGGCACCCATATCCAAAGGCATTTGAATAAAATGATGGAGGTGCTTGAAAAGTGCCTCCATCACTGCCCTCAGGATCCGGGAAATGGAGGATTGGGAGATGCCCGCCACTATTCCCACCGTTGTTTGAAACGATCCTCAGGCACAGAAATGTAACACCGCCATAAATTGCGTAAGTGGTGGTATTGCTGTTGGACTGTCAATTTGCCGCTCAAGATCACTTTCTATTAATGAGAGAGTGTCTATGATGATTTTGGGAGGTAGACGGTAGCGTCTTAAAACCTCATCATCGGGCATTCCAAAAAGGGTGACACGTGTTCGAAATATCTGGGGCCTTGCATGCCTACGATGCCTACGCCTGGGACGAGATTGAGGTTGGTCGGCTTCCGGGAGCATGGCCAGAACAATCCGCCCCAGATCTACCTGAAATTCAAAGATTTCAATGTAAGGCTTTTGACCCACCCCAAAAGTAAATTAAAACAACTTAGCTTGATGATACCATCCATTGCTGCTTACATGCCGGGGTATTGTCATGATACGCCCAAACTGAAATTAATCACAAAAATTATTTGACAAATTTCACTCTGTGCATTTTTGTTTCTAAATTTTGTGCTAGACCAAACTTAAAATATGCGAAACACACATTTGGCAAAACAGCAAAACGACATTGCACACAGTACATCAAAATGGGTTGAAATGTTTGCACAAAAAGCGAAAGGGCAACCTCAAAAAAGTTAAAATGATTAATAAGCATTTTAAAATGCGCTAATTAGTTCGCAAATACAAGTCACAATAGTAAGTAGTAAAAATGCGCTAATTAGTTCGCAAATACAAGTCACAATAGTAAGTAGTAAAAATGCGCTAATTAGTTCGCAAATACAAGTCACAATAGTAAGTAGTAAAAATGCGCTAATTAGTTCGCAAATACAAGTCACAATAGTAAGTAGTAAAAATGCGCTAATTAGTTCGCAAATACAAGTCACAATAGTAAGTAGTAAAAATGCGCTAATTAGTTCGCAAATACAAGATAAAAAATGGACTTACCTAGAGCAAATATATAAGAGTCCAAATCAAAAGGTCTTTGGGTCCGAAATTAATCAAAAACTAAAATAGATGAAATTATGGATCCAAAATTAAAAAAAAAGAAGAAACACAATGAAACAACAATTGATCAAAAGTTAGACTTCACAAAACTTACCAAATCAAGAAACGAGGTCAAAAAAATATAAACCAACAAAGAGAACGGAAAATAAAAACGCAAATCTACCAAAAAAAATAATTTCCAACCGCCAACTCCTTTATACGCAATCAATAAACTCCAGCCAAGGTAACCTCCAACAATCCAAAAACGCCACCTTGACTCGAGACACACCAAGCCATAAATAGTGTTTTGTTTCCCGCACAAATTAAGGAGGGATCATAGGAACGCACAATCAATGATGCGGCCGCAAATAAGGACGCATGTATAAATACGTCACGAAAACACATTAAAATTCTGGTGTATTTCTTGTTTGGACCTCAGACATGGCGACAGACCAGGGAAACAACGCCCAAGAGTCAGGTGGTAAGTCTTTCATGCATTTTGTATCAATGATTAATTTGAAACATAAGATTGGGCAAGTTGTGATTTTGTGAAATCTGAATATTTACACAAATAGGTGAGGAGGATGACATGGAAGAGGCTGCTGGGCCCAGTATTCCGGCCAAAGCTGCCCAAAAAAAAAGGCAGCCACATTTCACAAGAAAGGAGATGGAGGTTTTGATACAGAAGTGTGTGGACATCCTGCCACAGGCAGACAGGAATATGAGTCTAAGCCAGAAGGGGAGAATGTGGGAAGAGGTAGCCGTTGCTGTCAATAGGGTGGGTGATTATGTCCGTCTAGCCCGGGATGTCAAACGGCGGTAAGTAAACACTTTCCCCCCCTAAAAACAAACACCATTTTAAACCAAAGGATAATGGCTTCCATTTTTTCCCACAGATGAGGCTACTTCAAATATCGCCTAAAGCAAAAACTCGCGGACAGGGCTAGGCTTGCAAGGGGGACAGGTGGGGGTCCCACCCCTGTGTCATTGGAGTTGACGGATTTAGAAGAGCTGGCACAGGGGTTTGTGCAGCCTGTGGAGGTGTTTGGCGTGTCCAACATGGATACGGACATGCCAGACTTTGCGACTCCTCATGTTGTCCCAGGTAAATCTTTTGATGTCATCAACTCAGAAATGTTATTGTGCCAATATGTAGATTCTAATGTGAGCCTTTTCTCTTTTTTCCTAACAGATACACAGGCGGATGAGTCTGCTCCAGAGGGGAGCCTTGGCCGCTGAATTTCTGCTGGCTCGGCAGGGGAGGAACCAGTACATCCGGCTGAGGACCTTACAGAAGCCAGTCCAGGGCAATCCCCCTCGCAGGCAGTGTCCCTCCTCACAGAACTCAATTTCAAATCGGATTTCCATACGGAGATTCTGCAGAGGATGGACGCCAGTCTGCTACGGGTGGCTGAGGCCCTGGAGCAAAATGCTGCGGCCAACGTGACCATTGGTCAGGCCCTGGCGGAAAATACCAGGGCCAACATCTGCATCGCCATTGCCCTGGAGCAGCTCGTTCGCCAGCACATGGTGGAGCCGACCTCCCTTCCTGCCGGAACATCAGGATCCTCCACCTCTGGCACAACATCAGCCAATCCTCCAAATGTGCCTAGCCCTGTGCCTAGTCCAGAGGCCACAACATCTGCCTCTGGACAGGCCAGCCCGATGACATCCCGGACCCGGTCTGGCGCCCTCCCTCCCCCATCCAAACGGGTGAAAAAACGGTGACAGCAATGGTGACTTTTCCCACAATCCTTCTGTGCTTGGCTCATATTCCTTTCTGGTCAAAACTTCCCTCTCCTTTCTTGTGAAATGTTTTTATTTTTTTGTTGTATGTTTATGTCAACAGTTATGTTGGGCCAATTTGTTTGATTTTGGAACATATCTTTTGCCAAAAAAAGATGTCCCCAATATTTTATTTTTTATTTTTTTTGTTTGAGCAATAAATTGAAACAAAAAATCTGACATTGGATTGTGAAATTATTGTACAAATGGGTTACATTTAATCCTGGACCAAAAGGCAAAAACTGGCCCAAAAAAAAAAAAAAAAATGGGCTCTTTAAGGAACGTTTAAAAATTCATATAACGAGGCAAATTCAAGAGGCACAAATAAAATGGTGCGAAAATTAAAACATGATGACATTATTGTTACAATAGGCCCTAACCACCAAATTGAGGGCAAAATAAACCCCCACAAATGTACGCAAATTGATTGTGTCATCCTGACATTAGCAGCTCTGAGTTCCACCTGCGTACGGTTTTGTGCTATCCCAAAAAACTGATTTCAAAACACATACCAAGCCGGTTCTCAATCCAACACTAATTGCTTTTCTGCCCTCCCGCGATTAATCGCAACAACATCGTGGAGTCCCGGGACGGAGGAGAAGGCCATCGCCAATGTGGTCGAGTAATCCAGACCCTAAGCTGTGCGAGCATTTTGAAGTGAAAGAGGATCATCCAGTGACGTATGAGTCGGTCCGAACACATTTTACACTCGCATCTGCTAATGTATGTACACCCCAAAAACGCCTCACCACGCCTGCGTTTTTCCATCTCCACCCCCGTCAACACCCTAAAACGCCCTGTTCTGTCAATCACATTTGACATGTCACTTCCTGTACGCTATTTTAGGAACGAGTCAAAAAATGCTCACAATCTGCCATACGCACATGCGCAGTGTAACACCGACGCATGTGCGGTTAGTCAACTTCGGAACGCAACGAGCCTACTGCTGTTTACGAGCGGCTCTGAATGAGGGCCATTGTCTTTTTGCATAATTCTGGAGTGACCTGTGTGGCTTTGTACCTTTAGTTAAGTACTTTCCCGATTACAACTATACTATCTACAACAGGAGCACCCAGGTGGTTGAATATTAACCATTGGGATTGACGGACTATAAGACATATATATATATATATATATATATATATATATATACTGTATATAATTACTAACACTTAGAAATTGATATACAAAAAAAATCTGTTAGTAAATGTGTGATTTAACCCCAGAAACACAAAATTGATGCTGATCGATTTAAATCTATTTTTAAATGATCACAATCCATTACAATCGACCTCTAGGTGATGTGATGTAATTGGTATGAATCACCGCCGAACCGAAGCCCGGCGGATGAAATACCGACGCTGGAAATCCGGGAGCTGAAGATCCCAACTGAGGTAAGTAACACCCCTAACCCTCCCCTCTCCCTCCCTAACCCTCCCTTAGGGGTGTCTAACCCTAACCTCCCCCCTAGTGCCTAACCCTAACCTCCCCCCTAGTGCCTAACCCTACCTCCCCCTCTAGTGCCAAACCCTAACCTCCCCCCAGGGGTGCCAAACCCCAACCTCCCCCCAAGCACCTAACCCTAAACTCCCCCCAGGAGTACCTAACCCTAACCTCCCCCCCTAATGCCAAATCCTAACCACCCCCTAGTGCCTAACCCTTACCTACCCCCCAGTGCCTAACCCCAACGTCCCCCCTAGTGCCTAACCCTAACCTCCTCCCTACTGCCTAACCCTAACCTCCCCCCTAGTGCCTAACCCCAACCTCCCCCGCTAGTGCCTAACCCCAACCACCCCCCTAGTGCCTAACCCCAACCTCCCCCCTAGTGCCTAACCCTAACCTCCCCACTAGTGCCTAACCCTAACCTCCCCCTAGTGCCTAACCCCAACCTCCCCCCCTAGTGCCTAACACTAACCTCCCCCAAGTGCCTAACCCCAACCTCCCCCCTAGTACCTAACCCTAACCTCCCCCTTAGTGCCTAACCCTAACCTCCTCCTAGTGCCTAACCCCAACCTCCCCCCTAGTGCCATACCCCAATGTCCCCCCCTAGTGCCTAACCCTAACCTCCCCCCTAGTGTCTAACCCTTACCTCCCCCCTAGTGCCTAACCCCAACGTCCCCCCTAGTGCCTAACCCTAACCTCCTCCCTAGTGCCTAACCCTAACCTCCCCCCTAGTGCCTAACCCCAACCTCCCCTGCTAGTGCCTAACCCCAACCTCCCCCCTAGTGCCTAACCCCAACCTCCCCCCTAGTGCCTAACCCTAACCTCCCCCCTAGTGCCTAACCCCAACCTCCCACCCTTGTGCCTAACACTAACCTCACCCAAGTGCCTAACCCCAACCTCCCCCCTAGTGCCTAACCCTATCCTCCCCCTTAGTGCCTAACCCTAACCTCCTCCTAGTGCCTAACCCCAACCTCCCCCCTAGTCCCTAACCCTAACCTCCCTCTAGTGCCTAACCCCAACCTCCCCCCCTTGTGCCTAACCCCAACCTCCCCACCTAGTGCCTCACCCTAACCTCCCCCCAGGGGTACCTAAACCTAACCTCCCCCTAGTGCCTAACCCTAACCTCCCCCCTAGTGCCTAACCCCAACCTCCCCACCTAGTGCCTAACCCTAACCTCCCCCCAGGGGTGCCTAAACCTAACCTCCCCCTCCACGCACCCTAAACCTAACCCTCGGGGGGGGGGCACCTAAATCCTATCCTTCCCCCCGGTGGTGCCTGACCCTAACCCCACTTCCCCTAGCTTAAATATAACCCTCCTGGGGGGGTGTCTAACCCTAAATCCCCCCAGGAGTCCCTAATCCTAACTCTCCTCCCCTGCGTCTAAGCACTCCTGACGCCAGGCTTACCCGACGCCCAGGATTTTGGTGTGGGACTGATGATAGGCGTCGGTATTTAGACGCCTATCATTAGTTCCATACCGGGATTTCACAGTCGGGAAGCCGACCGCCGGCTTCCTAACTACATCCCGATGTGGTCGTGGTATCAAACTCAGGAGTGAATATTGTGTTGCTGTGGCGTCACTACACGAAGAAACATTCCTACATCTAATCTGTATCTATTGGCTGCGCTGTCCTCTACCTCACTGAGGGGGAAATGTATCAAGCCTTGGAGAGAGGTAAAGTGGAGCAGTTGCCCAATCAGCTTCTAACTGTCATTTCAGAGGCTGTGCTAGATAAATGACGGTTTGAAGCTGATTGGTTGTTCTGGGCAACTTTTTTACTTTATCTCTCTCCAAGGCTTAAAACACTTCCCCCTGAGTCTGCTGTGAGCTAGTTTAAGGGAGACAAAGGGGGCGAGTACCCCCTGGGCCCCCTTTCTCAGGGAGCCCCTGGTCAGACCTGCACCAACACAGCTCTGGCACTGCCGTCCAGGGACAATTCTGCTGGCCTCTAAGCCTCCGCCCCCAGCAGAAGCACGGCCACAGTTGGCACACTGCTGCTGGCGACGGAGGCTGGAGACCAACAGAATCAGTCCCCGCACTACGGAGAGGAGGCTCCGGTGGCTGTCACCGCTGCAGGTAGGACCTGCGTTGCTACTGTTGCTTCATGGAGGTGCATGGGGAGGAGGCGCAAACAGATGCAACCAGAGGGGCAGTGCTGACAATATATTATATTAATATGTATTAAGTGCCCAGGGCCCACCCAAAGGCTTAATATGGCCTTGTCTGCCCATTGTGTATAACTGTTAACGGATTCTAGCAACTTAGCTGAAAGAATTCCTAACAAGTGAAAACTGTTAACTCTTCACACCTGGGGGGCGGGTCAGGGGCGAACCCTCGGCTGCCGATGCATGTGTACGGGTGGTCGGCTGATCGCCCGTACACAATTGCCGATGGACAGAAAAATCTGCAGATAGATCTGCCATCGCCTGTGCAGCACAGCCGAAGCGTTCACAGACATATCGCTGGTACACACTGGCCGTCGGGCACCAGATATATTGGCCGATTAATTGATCGGCTAATATATCTGTCAGTGTGTACCCAGCTTTAGAGCAGGGGAAAAAGCCCAGACACCAAACTCTGTAGTAGGCACTGAAAGGACTTTCATTAAGCCGTGGAAAAGAGAAAAAAAAAAGTGGCACCAAACCGGCAATATAAGGAATCTGGATGCATGAAAAAGTTATTTCCCAAGGAAATAAAATTTGGACATCAAAAGGTAGGAGATATATTTTTTTCTTGACTATACAAAGTGTTCTGCTTTAACGTAGATATTTTATTAACGGAGGTATATGTTTAATTTGTGAAGTTAATTTTTGAGCATGCGTTTATGTCCTGCCCAATATTATTTCCCGGCTGAAGCATTGCTCCGTTTCCCTATTCTGCATAATGTATGTCTGTTAAGTTAATAGCAACTTTATCCTGAGCTGAGACAACTTTTCACAAGTACTTATAAGTCCCCAAATGACAACGTAACGGGACACTTAAGAGCAGTAGAGCCCAGTGATGACCGTAGATTGATTCTCTCAGCAAGTGACACGTTTTATTATTTGTAAATGGTGAGTTAAGAAATAAACAGCACCTGTAAAAATGGATAAAGGGATTTTGTTGAAACATTCATCTTGATTGGAATTCTCCTTTAATGTATTGGTGTTATGTTAAAGCTGCGGCAATTACATCAAATAACTTTGTGTTTGTGGTAAATGTACTTGCTACTGTATGATTGGGAAAAATATCTAGAACTCCTTATTTGGCCCTGGATGAAGCTTGTAATTAAATGCGATTTCTCGGAGCAGCTCCATTCGTGTCTGATTGGTTGCACGTTCCTCCCCTGTTTCCCAAAGGGACTCATTACAGGGGAATTCTCCAGAATGCTCTCTATACAGATAAAGGGAATCTGACAGATTTAGGGGCCTTTTCAGAAGTTAAAATAAAAAATAAAAACCATACTGGATCATGGATGCATTTGCATTATCTAAAAAAAATTTCTGCTGAAGATAATGATCGGTATACAAATGTTACACTTACAAGGACATTATAAATTATTTAGCGCCAACATCTACAGCTGTGAAGAAAGGATTCTTAACAAGCCCCAATGAATATCAGTTCAACTAGTGCCCATTAACTTTAGCGTACTACAAGCTCATCAATAAATAAGCTGTTTTTATATTCATGTAGATGAAAAATCTGGAGCGTCTAAAGCCAGCCGTTTCCATCGGCTACGTAATAAGAAAGAAAAATCTGGCTTCAACTTTATGAGGTCTGAGTGATGACAATTATGATAGCAGTAAGTATGGGGTCTATTCATCATCACTTAATTTCTACAAAAGCAGGCGAATAAACATTTCCACCTATTTTTGTGTAAATTAAGCGTCAGGGCCATTAATGATAAAGGTAACGCAGGGGATACCACAGATATCTCCTGCGTAACTTTCAGCCCCGATGCGGCCTGCTGTCTCCATACACTAGTACATATGTATCCAAGCATGGTGCGAGGCGTGCACCCGCGATCGTATACGCGCACTGCATTCACACCCGTGGCTACTGTGGGTAATCACATGGTACGATGCGCTCGCATGTTTATAGCGCGATCGGCAAGGATGTAAGAGGACACATCTGTACGGGGACCTCATTTCATCAAACTCCGAAAATAATATATTTTTGGAGTTTTACTGTGGGAACTTACGGCATCTTTAGATGGCGTTTGTTCTCAGATTGCATCTCCTTTCTATAGGAAGGAGTCCCGGGTTACGAAGAGGGATCCATTCGGATCCCTTCGCCCCCATCCGGCTCCTTCCGCTGGAGGTTGCGCATGTGTGTACGGACATTCACACAGTCAGATCCTTCCCTGCTAATTTTCACTACTGCGGGAAGGACATCGCGGAGACAGATGATTTTCGGATCAGCTGTCTCCACACCGGAGCAATGCTGAATTGCTCAAGTGGCTTTGTATCCACCGCTGCTGGCAGCAGCAAGTTAGATACCTCATTTATCGGGACCAGCGCTGCAGAGCAGCAAAAGTCACTGGGAAAATGGCGGTGGCCATTTTCCTGGTGACTCACGCATGCGCAGTACTGCTACCCCTGGGAAAATGGCGCCAGTGCGCTGTAGATTCTGGCACTAAGCCAGAATCTACTGCCGTAGCACACGCCGCTGCACCGCAAGAGAGAGGAGGGGGCCCGCACTGAGCCTGCACACGGGCCCCCTCCTCGCTTAAAACATCCATGGCTGTGCATATTAAGACGCACCAATGGACGCGTCAGTCGCACCATTGGACTTACCACCAAAGATTGCACCTACCCTAAGGCAGGTGCTATTTCTCCATCTGAACATGGCTGCCAGGGTCAGTTCATCTACGGCAAAGGACGCAATTGATGACCAGGGCACACCCACGTCTGGCCAATAGTAATAACGATAAAGTCAGATACTCATGACCCAAACAAATCGCAACCGATCTGCCCACGGCGCGCCCATGTCCGATGAGGCCATATCATTTCTCAAAAAAACCCATAACTGTTGGCAACCTGAAATTGGGACTGTCCCATGAAAATCTGGACAGTAGTCCTGGTACTTCTAGGCCTCACATTAGCTGCGTCCGCACCTGGCGACAAGAGGGATTTTCCTTGGCCCGTCCTCATTGCTGGAACTTGAAAAAGTCGTGACTGCTTGGATAAAAAAGACGTGGTCTTACTGAGCTGGGCGTGGCTTTTGTGGGACCTGGGGATGGTCCATATAGACCATAACGTGCTTCTGTAGAGTAGTTATTTCTCCCAAATTTCCAATAGGGAATGTTCTTAGGCAACAGGCTGTGTCAGTGTATTCAGCCAAAGAGAGGTATCCAGGGGAAGCTAGGGGAGGGCAAGGGTGGCATCAGAGTACCCATATGGCTGAATAAGTCATTTTTATCCTAATGCCAGAATATAATGCACTTAGATGAACATAATTAGTGGGAACAGACACCTATAATTCCTTTTATTGTATCTGGAAGCTGAATAAGAGAGCAATGGGTGACAATTATCGCCTGAGAGATCTCCATGTCGGGTGCAGTAACTGTCAGGAATGTGCAAGCCCCACATGAACACGACAGGCGCAGTAGCACAAAGTTACCGAGCAGTTTCAGTAACCAGCTGTCAGAGTGAAATATGTGACTCTCAGCCTAAATACACCTCTCCAATTTATACAGGTACTTTCTCAGTACAGATGTGAAACGGGAACGTTCTCAGTGTTATCTGTGAATCCTGGTGACTCTGTACAGAAATAATGAGAATACAGACTTGTACTGAGAATTCAGCATTGTACAAGTAGAATCTCTTATAGGGAGCCCTATAATAACATAACATGTACAATTCTGTGCAAAACCGAGCAGACTACCTCATACCAGTAACAAGGCCAATCCTGGGCTGTAACAATACTTGGCCTTTATACATTAATTAGGGACTAGTGACACTTTGTGCCAAAATGCCCACGTGATGTCATTAGTTCCTAATAAATTAATATCTTGTGTCAACCTCGGGTACCCCTACTTGATGTAGTGTCCTCAAGGTGTGAGTGATGGATGGTAATGCTGTATCTGTGTGATAACTGAGAATCCTGAGCCTCTGCAGAGCATCAAATGAGATGTGTCTCCTCTGCAGAGCATCTAATGAGACGTGTCTCCTCCCACTACAGGGTAGCGGAGTACCACCCTCTAGTGGGGTATTATTCCAGGTACAGAGAAATAATCCCACAAGCAGATATGTGACTAAATAACAGCTTTACTGTAAAGATTGGCAACAACAGAGTACTGGGGGCTATATACAGAATGAACAATGAAGCCTCAATGTGTAAGGGACACCCACCCAATGTGCCCCTAACAAGAGTCCACAGTGTGCTTATGTCCACTGATCCCTGTTCTCTTTCTTGTACACAAGCTAGTGAGTATAGACTAATGGGAAATCCTATATACTGTGTACAAACAAATAGGAAATCCTTTATACTGTACTCTATATAGACTAATGATAAATCTTTCATACTGGATACAAACAAATGGGAAATCCTATATACTGTGTACAAACAAATAGGAATCGTTATACTGTACTCTGTACAAACTAAAGGGAAATCCTGCATACTTTATAAAAACAAATGGGAAATTATTTATACTTGGTACAGACTAGTAGGAAATCCTACATAATGGGTATAGCAAAATGGTCAATCCTATATATTTAGTACAGAAAAATGGGAAATCCTATACTGTATACTGCACTGTGTGCATACTAAATGACATTATATGTACTGTTCAGGGTTGGACTGGCCAACAGGAGTATAGGGGAAATCCCTGGTGGGCCCCACTGCATGTGGGCCCACCCCATCCTCTAGGTGTCAAGTTTCAGACCCCATATTATAAATTGTTACACTATTAGACAGTCAGTTACTTGGTGGAGCAGGACCACTGATTAACAAGGGGGCTTGGTTCACTTCTATAGAAACTACACCAAGTTTTGCCTAATGGTTAGCCAAGCATCTGTGGTAGCAGGCCACACCACCCCTGGTGGATGACCACTCCCCTTAAGCATGGGCCCTTACCACTGATTACCCCGGTGGGCCCCTCATGCTCCAGTCTGACACTGGTACTGTTTACAACAAATGGGAAATTCTATATACTACATTGTGTGCATACTAAATGACAATCTATGTACTGCTTACAGACAAATGGGAAATCCTAAAGACTGCACTGTGTACAGGCTATTGGGATTTTTTTACATACTGGACACAGGCAAATGGAAAATCCTATATACTTGATATAGACAAATTTGAAATCCTTAATACTGTGCACATACTAATAGAAATCCTATACACTGTGTACAGACTAAATCCTACGTCCTGAATACAGATGCGGCTAAATGACATCTCCTGAGGTTCAGGTTGTGACTCAACCCCTTCCACACATCTAATGAATTAATTTATGGACTATTTAAGGTCTAGTAGCTGAATTGTGTTTTGATCTGTGCTGGAATCCATCTAAGCTCTGATACTGCTAAGCAGTGATACTACTATGCTGATAATGCTTGCTATAATACTACTATGCTGCAATACTGCTAAACCGATGCCATGACACTGATTTGTTACTGCTGAAACACTACTGTGCTGCTGTGACTACCTACAAAAGTGCCAAAATGTTTATTTACAACAGGTTCAAGGCTCTACTAGTCTGCTACAACAGATGGTATTTAATCGGTAAGCCAAGTGCTTAAATACCGGCAGCCGGCTTCCCGACTGTCATATCCCGGCAAGGGTGAATTGCCGGGCGTCTAGATGTAGACGTCCGTCATTTCCCCGACGCCGGGAGACCGGCACCCGGCATCCCGATCGCAGTAATGCCGGGCGCCGCGAGCGGACAGCTGCGGGGGGGGGGAGGGTTAGGTTTAGGGCTCTCGGGGGGGTCTCAGGGTTAGGCACCCCCCCAGGAGGGTAAGGGTTAGGCTAGGGGGAGGGAGGGTTAGGCACCCCGGGGGGGACATGGTTAGGCACCCCCACGGGGGACTTAGGTTTAGGCAGCGGGGAAGGGGGTGGTTAAGGTTAGGCACTTAGAGGGGGGATTGGGGTTAGGCACTAGGGGGGGAGATTAGGGTTAGAAACCCCTAAGGAGGGTTAGGGTTAGGGGGGATAGGTTAGGTTAGACAATACTTACCTATCCACGATCGGGATTTACAGCGCTGTCGGGCTTCCGCTGCCGGGATCCCTGCCGATGTCGGGCTGCCGCTGCCGGGAATCGAACCGGCGGTATTTCATACCAATTCCCAACAGACAAATGAGAAGTATATGGGCCTGATTCAGCAGTGCACTGCTGATCTCAGATTCCCGATTATCGGGAATCTGCGTGTGCGCAGGACACATTCTGCAAGTGTAGAATGGGTCCTGCGTAGTCACACGCAGACCCTTTAATGCCTTTGCCATAGGCATTTAAGGAGCGGGGGCGGCCGGCATTCGCGGAAATGGGGGCGTGTCCATTCCATTTCCCAGGAGTGGTCAGCCCAGGATCTACGTTGATCAATGCAGTGTCCTGGGCTCGCAAGCTTGCCAGCCCGAGTAAGCTGAGGCTTACTCAGCTGGCCGGAGGCCGGGCACCGTGTCATACACTCATGCAGCATTTGCATAATAGCAAGGATCGCAATTGCAAAGCTGCTTGCGTGCATACATCATATATCTATAGACTGCGTGCATGCATCATATACAGTCAGGTCCATAAATATTGGGACATTGACAAAATTTTCATATTTTGGTCTCTATTCACCACCACAATGAATTTGAAATGAAACAAACAAGATGTGATTTAACTGCAAACTTTCAGATTTAATTTGAGGGTAATTACATCCAAATCAGGTGAACGGTGTAGGAATTACAACGGTTTCTATATGTGCCTCACACTTTTTAAGGGACCAAAAGTAATGGGACAAACTAAACAATCCTAAATCTAACTTTCACTTTTTAATACTTTGTTGCAAATCCTTTGCAGGCAATTACAGCCTGAAGACTGGAACGCATAGATATCACCAGACGCTGGGTTTCATCCCTGGTGATGCTCTGCCAGGCCTCTACTGCAAATGTCTTCAGTTCCTGCTTGTTCTTGGGGTATTTTCCCTTCAGTTTTGTCTTCATCAAGTGAAATGCATGCTCAATCGGATTCAGGTCAGGGGATTGACTTGGCTATTGCATAACATTTAGCCACTTTTTAGCCTTAAAAAACTCTTTGGTTGCTTTTGCAGTATGCTTCGGGTCATTGTCCATCTGCACTGTAAAGCGCCGTCCAATGAGTTCTGAAGCATTTGACTGAATATGAGCATATAATATTGCCCAAAACACTTCAGAATTCATTCTGCTGCTTTTGTCAGCAGTCACATCATCAATAAATACAAGGGAACCAGTTCCATTGGCAGCCATACATGCCCACGTCATGACACTACCACCACCATGCATCACTGATGAGGTGATATGTTTTGGATCATGAGCAGTTCCTTTCCTTCTCTTCTCTTCCCATCACTCTGGTACAAGTTGATCTTTGTCTCATCTGCCATAGGATGTTGTTACAGAACTGTAATGGCTTTTTTAGATGTTGTTTGGCAAACTCTAATCTGGTCTTCCTGTTTTTGTGGCTCACCAATGGTTTACATCTTGTGGTGAACCCTCTATATTCACTCTTGTGAAGTCTTCTCTTGATTGTTGACTTTGACACATATACATCTACCTCCTGGAGAGTGTTCTTGATTTGGTCAACTGTTGTGAATGGGTTTTTCTTCACCAGGGAAATAATTATTTTGTCATCCACCACAGTTGTTTTCCATGGTCTTCCGGGTCTTTTGGTGTTGCTGAGCTCTCCGGTGCGTTCTTTCTTTTTAAGTATGTTCCAAACAGTTGATTTGGCCACACCTAATGTTTTTGCTATCTCTCTGATGGGTTTGTTTTGATTTTTCAGCCTAATGATGGTTTGCTTCACTGATAGTGACAGCTCTTTGGATCTCATATTGAGAGTTGACAGCAACTGATTCCAAATGCAAATATCACACCTACAATCAACTCCAGACCTTTTACCTGCTTAATTGATAATGAAATAACGAGGGAATAGCACACACCTGTCCATGAAATAGCTTTTGAGTTGATAGTCCCATTACTTTTGGCTCCTTAAAAAGTGGGAGGCACAAATTGAAACAGTTGTAATTCCTACACCGTTCATCCGATTTGGATGTAATTACACTCAAATTAAATCTGAAAGTCTTCAGTTAAAGCTCATCTTGTTTGTTTCATTTCAAAACCATTGTGGTGGTGAATAGAGGCCAAAATCTGAAAATTCTGTCAATGTCCCAATATTTATGGACCTGACTTTATCTATAGCCTGCGTGCACACATTATATATCTATAGCTTGTGTGCATACATCATATATCTATAGCCTGCATGTATACATCATATCTATAGCCTGTGTGCATACATTATATATCTATAGCCTGCGTACATGCATCATATCTATAGCCTGCGTGCATACATCATATATCTATAGCCTGCATGCATACATCATATATCTATAGCCTGCGTGCATACATCATATATCTATAGCCTGCGTGCATACATCATATATCTATAGCCTGCGTGCATACATCATATATCTATAGCCTGCATGCATACATTATATATCTATAGCCTGCGTGCATATATCATATATCTATAGCCTGTGTACATACATCATATTTATAGCCTGCGTGCAGCTTTGCAATTGTGATCCTTGGTGAATCAGGCCCTATGTACTGTGTAATGACTAATGGAAAGTACTTCATATAGGGTACAGAATAATTGGAAATCCTATTTACTGTGTGTAGACATCTGGGAAATCCTAAATACTGAAAGGTAAAATCCTATATACTATGCACATAGAGTAAAGCGAGAGTTTTTAGAAATGGAGATGTTACCCATAGCAACCAATCAGATTCTAGCTAGTGTCTTCTAGAAGGTGCTAGTTAAATGTTAAGTAGAATCTGATAGGTTGCTATGGGCAACATCTCCATTTCTAAAAACTCTCACTTTAGTAAACATACCACCTAAATCTTTATATTGTGAATAGACACAAATCCTATATACTTTGCACATACTAACAGAAAATATTTTATATTGTGTATAGACTAATGGGAAATACAGTACCATTTTCTGTGTGGATAATAATGGGACATCCTCTATAATCATCCTCTATAATATTCAGATGCTTATGGGAATTATTATATATGGTGCACATACTAAGGGAAAGCGCATACTGTATACAATACAGATACTAAAGGAAATCTCATATACTATGTAGAAATTAGGGATGTGTTTTGGATCCGGATTCATCTTCGTGTTTTGGTTTTGGATCTGTATTTAAAACAAAAACAAAAAACACTAAAATGACACAATTTTGACCTGTTAGCAGGGTCGGCTCCAGAGCGCAGTTTTCCCAACCGTCCCGATTTCAGCGGGACATTCCCGTTTACCATGCACTGTCCCACTGTTCCACCCGCAGGCTGAAGTGTCCTGCAAGTGATTCGGGAGGTTGAAGACAGTGAGGCGACCAATCAGTGCAGGGAGATGGCTGGGGGCAGCTCAGCTGCTGATGGAGTGCTGGGCTCACCCCTTGCATGATGTAAAACTGGAGGCGTACCATACGGGCACTCCCCAAATGACGTCATCTAGAAGTCCCTTTTGGGTGCGCACGGCTTCACCGCACGCAGGGGGCATAGGGGCGCCAATCTATACTGGCACAAGGTGCTGCTCGACCTGGAGCCAGCTCTGCCTGTTAGCATGCAATCCAAAACCCGTGTTCGGTTTTTAAATCTGAGTTCCAAACTGTGAGAAGTTCCGAACCGAGACTTGGTACGACTCGATAACCAAAAGTGATTCCGAACTTGGACTCGGTTCCACTCGGAACGCCTAAATTCGGTTGTTGTCAGTTCTCTGTGGACCGGACTCTTACATCTCTAGTAGAGATCAAGTGGAAATACTGCTTCCATAGCCACGGCAAGCATGAAACACTACATTACATATCACCTCTTCCTCTCCACAGCAATCACCCCACTGGTGGAAAGCGGACACAAATGCCAATAGTCCAAGCAGTTGGGACAATTTGCTTGACCGTTGGAACACGAGATTGGGGCACTTATAGTATCAGGATTTCTTCCTTGTGTGTTGGCAATGACTACATTTTTACTTAAAAACTTTTTGACTTTCTGTGGTCGATAACAGAGATTTTTTTTTCTACTTTGTACTGATGATTAGACTATTCAGCGCGGCTACGTGACGGCGATTGTTTTAAAGCAACGTGTATTCAGAATGCACAAATTCATCAAGTGAGATTTCAGGCAATCAGTAAAGTTTGTAGACAGTAAAGTCTCTGTAACATTGATTTCCCGAGGAAATGATTAACTAACAGTGTGAGCAGGTAACATTTATTGAAGACCCAAGGCTTTGTCATTACTGCTGTATATAAAAGCTAATATAATTCAATAAGCTGCAAATACCCAGTGCTTATGGCATTGTTTTAAATGATTTAGCTGAGGAGCTCAGTCATGTGACACTAACAGAAGGGACGGATGGGGCATTCGTTCCCACATGATGGATTTTAATATCAAGGTGACATAGAAAAACAGATTGTAGGATCGTCAAACAATACGTTACCGATTCTCAGTGTTAGAGGACATGACGGGCCATTTACCAGCCACAAAATATGTGCTTATTTACATGTTGCATATATAAGTATTATGCACACGGGAACTGTGTCTGAGCCAGATTGTAATCATTCACATTCTGCAACACTAACTAATGTCCCTTCATGGTACCCTCACTTTTGTGCAACCCCTTTAATTAATTACAACTTTTTTCTTATAATTCTGATCATTAAAACCTCATTTATGTATTCATAAAGTCACAAGATTAAGGGACATCTGGTCTTTATTATAGAGGTCACATATGTCTCTGTGTACATGTAATTGGGTATAGGAGACTGGCAGTAGGGATTCCGGCTTTCAAAAAAATGACAGCGGCATTCCGATGCTCAGAATATCGAGTAAGTATTCTAACTCTCTCCCCTTCACCTCCTAACCCTCCTTTCCTGCATCCTAACCCTACCCCTCCCCCCGCACCCTAACCCTCCCCGTTAGTGCCTAAACCTAGCCTACCCCCGTAGTGGAGTCGGTATGAATGTCCGGTGTTTCAAATCCCGACAGCGGCTGACCGACATGACTGAAAATCCCGATCGTCCCAAGGTAAGTATTAACTAACCTAAACTCCCCCCCAACCCTAACCCACCTCAGGGGTGCCTATCCCTAACCTTCCACCAGTGCCTAATACTTATCCCCCCCTTTAAGTGCCTAAACCTAACCCCCCCTTCCCCGCCGCCTAAACCTAAGTCCCCCGGCAGGGTGCCTAACCCTAGCGCTCCCTCCCCTAGCCTAACCCTAACCTCCCGGGGGGAGGGCGTAACCCTAACCCCCGGGAGCCCTAAACCTAACTTCCCCCCCCGCGGCTGTCCGCAGCGGCGCCCGGCATCACTTTGATAGGTCTCCCGGCGTCGGTAAAATGACAGTTGTCTAGATTTGGACGCCTGTCATTTAACCCTCGCCAGGATAAAGCAGTCGGGAAGACGGCTGTCGGGATTACGTCCGCCGGCTTCCCGACTGCATACCCGCTTAGTGCCTAACCCTAACCTTCTTCATGCCTAACCCTAACCCCCCCTTGGTGGTGCCTAACCTTAAACCCCCAGCCTAAAACTAACCTCTCCCCTCCTGAAACCCAACCCTAACCCCCCCAGTGGTGCCTAAACCTAACCCTACCCCACCGTGGATACAAGCTAACCCCGCCTGCTATACTTACGTTCGGAATGCCTGCTGTTGGGATTCCAGCGTCCGTATCTCAACTGATGTCTGGCCGTGGGTCGGGATTCTGGCGCTGGGATTTCGACCGCATCCCGCGCGGCGGTACAGTAACTGCATCCCATGCAAACAACTTGGGATTTCCCATATTAAGAAGCTACTGTAGTTAGGGTAAATGGTGATATAAGCCAAGGCCATCTTGGAGTTTGTGTAAAAATTATGGAAACTTGATAAATGTGCCCTGAATGTACAGTCACATCTCTTAAAGATAATTGAGATATATGTAGAGCAGAACCTTCCTGTGCAAGTGGGTGCAGTGAGCAGAGCTTTATGTACCCGGCCCACATACAGGAAGGTCCTTCTGCTCTACATGCCCAATCTAAGAAGAAAAATGTTGCACCACTATTTCCTCTCTCTCTTGCCCCTCGCCTCCTCGCCACACTCTGGGCCTGATTCAGAGCCGCTCGTAAGCGGCCGCTCGTTCGCTCCGAGCGATGTTCGCACAATTGCGCATGCATATGGGTTGTAATACGCATGCACGAACCAGTCATTGCGGTCGGAAATCGTGTGCTCGCAAAATAGCGAATGCCTGCTAATTTGAGTGACAGGATGAGGCGTTTGTGGGTGGTAACAGGGGAAGGTGCTTGAAAATGGGGAGTGGAGATCCGAACGCAGGCGTGCCAAACGGTCAAAACGGGAGTTTTAAGGGTGTGCATAATTAACAAAGCAGTGTCATCGACCACGTCACTTGGTTGTTTCTTAGCCTGAACTGGTCGCATGATTGCGGTAGGAAAATCCAACCACAAGCACTGCGAGCAGTTCAGATGCCTTTCGATGTACTCGATTAATCAAATAAATAGCAGAGATGACGTAGGATGCGAGCGGCCAGGGGGCGTCTTTACAAAAAAACGAGCGCATGTTTCGTTCGCTCGCTCAGACATAGAGGCGTCAACAGACCGCAAAGAGCGAGCGCTCAATTTAAATAGCCGGCCCCTTTTTCTAAACGAGCGAGCGCAAATAGCATCCGACTCTGACTCAGGCCCTCTTTCTCTATTCCCCTATTTCTTTCTTTCTCTCTCTCCCTCCTTCCCCGCCACAGTCTAACTATCTCTCTCTAGCCCTCCCTCTCTCATTCTCACTCTCCTTTTTCTTCTCTAACTCTGATTCTCTCCCTCACCCCTCCCTACTTCTCACTTACCCCTTTCCACCCTCTCCAGAGGCGTATTTATAATATGTGTAGAGTATGCGGTACACATCCCGGCCCCTGGGTCCAGAGGGGCCCACACTGCACACCATGCACCCATATTATACTTAGCACTCCGGAGACCCACGGCGGCACCGGTGTCAGCGTTGTAAAAACCGCCTGGAAAATGGCCGCCACAGCCACTTTCCCGTCGTTTTGCACATGCACAGTATGGGAAACACAAGGAAAATGGCCGCCGCGGCCATTTCCCTGGTGACCTACGCATGCGCTGTTGACTCTGGGCACACTCTACTGCCCAGAGTCTATCAGTGTGGTGCTGCGCTCAGTGCACTGCCGGCAGCTGGACTGAGAGGAGGGGGCCTGTGACGGAGACTGCACACGGGCCCCCTCCTCTCTTGAAATGCCCCTGATCCTCTCCCTTGAATGTCTCTCTCCCCCTCTATCTCCCATCCCTCTCCTTCCTTTACTCTCTCCTCTATATTATCTCTTTCTCTCTAACTTTCTCTCACTATGCCTCACTTTCTCTCTCTCCCATTCTCTCTATCTCTTCCTCCCTCTAACTTTCACTTTCTCTCTCCCACTCCCTCACTCACCCCTCTCTCTCACTTTACTCTCTCTTTTCTCCCCCTCCATCTCTTTTCCACTCTTCGTCATTACCTCGTCATTACCACCGTCAATCTCTCGTTTTCTCTTTCTCACCCTTCAGCTCCCCCCCTTTCTCTCTCTCTCACTCTCTTCATCCACCCATCTCTCTTTCCTTTCTTTCTCTCTTTCCCACACACTCTCCTTTCTCTCTCTTTCTCACTATATCTTTCCCATCTCTCTCCCACTTGCTCTCTTCCCTATCTTTCTCTTTCATATTTTTTCTCCACCTCTCCTCCCTCTCTCTCTCTCTCTTTACCTCTCCTCCCTCTCTCTCTCTCTTTACCTCTCCTCCCTCTCTCCCTCTCTCTCTCTACCTCTCCTCTCTCTCTCTCTCTCTACCTCTCCTCCCCCTCTCTCTCTCTCTCTCTCTCTCTACCTCTCCTCCCTCTCTCTCTCTACCTCTCCTCCCCCTCTCTCTCTCTCTACCTCTCTCTCTCTCTCTCTACCTCTCCTCCCTCTCTCTCTCTCTCTCTCTCTCTCTCTCTCCCTCTCCTCCCCCTCTCTCTCTCTCTCTCTACCTCTCCTCCCTCTCTCTCTCTCTCTACCTCTCCTCCCTCTCTCTCTCTCTGTCAATCTCTCGCTCCCTCTCTCCACACACTCATTTTCTCTGTGCCCCTTCCCCTCCCTCACCCTCTTTCTTTCTCAATCTCTCTTTCTCTTCCCCTCCATCACTCACCCCCTTCCCTATCCCTCCCTCTCCATCCTCTGTCTTTATATAAAGGACAATAGCTTAAACTTTATTATACAGTAAAGTCCAATTTAAAAATCTGCTGTCAAACAGTCTAATTTCATCAGGATTCCGTGTTTATCGTTTACAATATTTTTAAAATTGTTTTGTCAGGAAACAATAAAGAATAACCGGCTGAGAGTGTGAGTGGGCGCGTTACAGCCCCGGGGGCAGTTGGGACTGCTCTGTTCCATCTGACATATATGAATTATTGAATAAATAATCCTGTGTTGGATGAGCAGCAATTTGTTCCTTAATTTATATAAATTGGAGATACAGTATCTTTCTGTGATTTAATTGCATCCACTGATGAACCCACGATTCACATCTGCACTGACATTATACCTGCCGGGCACACCTGCACCTTAATGATTCTCTATGCCTCAGGGTCTTATAGGCTGGGCTCCAGCAACACATCGGTATACAGAACATCGTCTAATGGCACAAGCAGTATTGAAATAATCACTGCGCTGCTCACAGGGGCCATAATAAAATCAGGATGCTGGTAATTTTCACTTAGAAAACAATTCTAAATGCTACAATTATATACACAGTATATATATATATAGTATATGCAAACTGTTACAAAAGAGTCCAGCTACATAGATAGACTGGAGAACAAAAATAATCATAGTACATAGTCATACAGTAGCAGGAAAAACTGCATAAAACAGTAAAAATATATATATTCTAAAAACAAAAACACTACAAAATTGTGGCTTATTCAAATTAGGTATTAGTGTCCAAAGCTGGTTTATGTCTTTGTGACCAGATAAATGTTCACATATGTTTTATTTATTTGTATCCCAGTGGTTGCTGCCATAGGAAGCAGATCAGAACTACATGGAGATCTATGCAGTTCCAATAGGTGGCAGGGGGGGGGGGGGCAGCTTGAGGTGGCGGGTGTATCGAGGGCGCGCTGGTGTCAGGGACTGCGTCGGAAGATGCAGCTCCACTGACACCTGCTGCCAAATACTGTCGGCCATTCTGAGCAACCATAGGTAGTCCGGTGGTGTGGCCAATGTCTGCTCGGTGGTGCACCTATGTGCGCAATGCAACATATTAGAGCCGCTGCCAGGGGGGTGTCTCAAAAGACAGCCCATTGGCTGCAGCGTTAACATAATTTCGCAGTAGCGACTGCGATAGAAGTAGCAGGTGCTACTGCTTAGTGACCACCTCTGAATCAGGCGCAAAGTGCATAGAAATGTACATTACAGCCAAAATTAGAGATGTGCGGCTCGGTTCTCTAGAAATCCGAATCCATCCGAATTTCGTGATTCCGGACAAATTGCGGTTCTGATCTCCTGAGGAGATCCTGACAGATCTGAGTTGCGGTCCTGACCTTGATTTTAAATCTGAATTACCGGTTTTGATTGCAAAAATTACGTGATTATAGCTGTTTATAATAACTTTATATATATATATATATATATATATATATATATTTTTTTTTTTTTTTTAAAGGATCCAAAACCAAAACATGAAGATGAATCCAGAAATAAAAAACAAAAACCAAAAATTACTGGGAGATTTGTTTAAATTTGCATAAATGTAATTTTACCCCAGTTGTGGGCAGCATGAAATATTTCAGACGTCTCCCTTTTACCTTTGAAAAGATAAGAGACTACTCCTGGTTGGCTGGCTGACTAAAGGCTGGACCTTCTATCAGTTTCTGTTGGGTGCTCCCTGTGGGGGTGTCTGCCTGTCCCACCTGTGTTATTTTATTTCCATTGGAGCATGTCAAATCAAGACAGGATGAAGATGTCAGTTACTTCTTATGGGTGCAAAAGGTGGACAACACAAATTATTTGTAAATGCATGATGTGGGCACTATCCTTTATACTATTATGAATGTGGCAATATTTATTTATTTCATAGGAGTTTGGGTAATATTATTTTAATTCATAGGAGCAGGGTAACTAATATTTTAGTTGACATGAATAGGAAAACTATTTTGTTAATATGGCTATAAGGAGTTATCCAGAACTATTCAGCATGGGGTAGGTCAGCTCTAGGGCCATGGCAGATTGTTTGGTACCCTCCCCCGCCATACACTAGGTCTAGCCCTATGAGTCACACTGGAATGTTATGAAATACAAGGAAGGAGTCTACTCAAATATCACATTAACTGGCTTGTATGTACCGAGTCTAGCAAAATATTTAGAACATTATATGGTACCAAAGGGATTGAGAATCCAAATACTGTATGAACAAACCCAACTTGATTTCTACACCAAATGGAGCTACATTCTAGATACATGTTCTGAAAATGTACAGTAATCCAACCTATAATAGAAGACAGAAAGATATCATTAAAAAGAGTAAATGAGACAATATGCAACTTTGAAAAAAAAAATGAAACCTCTAAAAAGGATTACACTCATTTAATTGCCATCACAAACAATAAAATACTGTAGAAAAACTGGAAGAAGATAATATAAAACACATACTTAAGAAACTTCATAGAGATTTGCAAGAACAAAAAGTACTAAAAGAGACAAAAAATTAAAGAAGAAAAACATTACATATACAATCAACATACACAGAACCAAGATAAATAGGTATAGGGTCAGGTGCGCTCTTCCTTTACGTGTGGGATATGGTGTTTAAATATATGTGTTGTGTTGAGTGGAATAAGGACAAGACACTCGGTATAAGGGGGCCAAGCCGTTTATTAAGTAGAGACAGTGCTGCTCCGGTGTGGTCTGGGAGGGGGGGTTGGTTATGAGGGTGGTGGTGTAGTAAGGTGTAAGGGTGTGGGTAGGGGGGGTAATGTAGGTTGACTATCTCTGATGGGAGAATTGGTAGACCCTTTGAGGGGGCTCCTTACCGTGCAGTTTCTGACCAGCACCCCCTCCCTGCTGGACCTTTGGTGTACAGTCTTGTGAGCTGTCAGTATAGCAGTGGTGTCTTTGTGGGGTGGTGGATTGAGAGGCAGTTCTGGGACTGCGGCGTCCTGCCCAAATTCAGTGTCAATCCTTACCTACCGTTAGGTTTTGCTTGGTGGTCTCTTGTTGTTGCAGGTATTCTTTGCTGTGAAGATGGGCGCCTTGGTGTAGGTGGGAGGAGCGAGCTTACTTCTATGCTCGTGCGGTCTGGATGCGGCGATGGTTGAGAAGGTTTGGAAGTACCTGCTGACCTGGGCCCGGATGGTGCCATCAGCTTGTGGTGCTGGCGGCTGGCCTGTGGTGGCAGAAGCCCTTCCTCTGGGTGGCAGCAGGGGTGAGGTGACTTACCGCCCAGTGCGAGGCATTTGCTGCTGGATGGAGTGAGGTGAGTCGCCGCCTATTGCAAGGCGGTTGCTGCTGGATGCAAGTGGACGGTGGTGTCCGCGGCCTCTGGAGCTGGGGCACAATGCTGGACGGCTTTTGGTGGGAGTGTTGTTCATGTGCGGTGGCTGACCATGCTGTGGGGAGCATTTCTTCCCGCTGGGTGGGCCGGAGTGGGGGTCTGGCGTGGCGCTGGGTCCTGATTCCGGTGTACGCTCAGTAAAGTGGGGTGATGGAAGCGTGGGCTGTGTCCCCAACGCGTTTCGGTTAAAGATTCCTTCTTCTTCATACATAGAACCAAGCACATACCAGAGACGACAAATGGGGACAGGAGAATAATGCAAAATAGACCTTGGTATCAAAAACCTGAACAAAATCGTATTAGGAAGAGCGAAACAATAAATTAAAGAACGACCGCAGACACTAAAAGAACCCAGAAAATACAAATCCCATAAAAGAGAACATTTTGTATATACAAGATAGAACCCATACAGACTTATAAGACACTCATTCCAATTAGGAACTAAAGAGACAAGGAAAGAAAAAGAAACCAACTTATAAATACAGATGTATCCTCACTCATCTTTGCTGCAGTCACGACAGACAGCCCTCTCAGCACACCTGGTCCCGCGAGACTCTGCCAGTGCTGGGCATTTTTTTGCATCTTGTTTTTGCAGAAAATGCATCTAAGTCGCAATACAATGTGACTAAGATCAGACACACCCGGAGACTGCGCTGAGTAATGTGATATGCGACACTTGTATATCTGTGTGTGACTGTCTCAATCAGCAAGCAAAGTGCTACAATGTAGCAGCTGCAGCTTTTTTCCACTCCAAGTTCCCTGTACATACTCAGTTGCACACATATAACCAAGTGTCACATATCAAATTAATCAGCACAGTCTCCTGGCGCATCATAGTCCAATAACATTGCAACTTAGATGCATTTACGGCAAGAAAAATATGTCCGCTGCTAGAAATTAGACACATTTTCAGCAAAAAAAGACGCCCAGCGATAATAGAGTTGCACAGGACCTGGAGGTTCACTCATGCCAGGCACATCTGTAGATACAGGAAAGATTCCTGGACTGCATACCCTAAATATATATAATGGAAGGTGCTACCTGATGAGACTAATTGCAGGCACAGAAACAGACAGATCTCAGGTGCACAACTCCAAATTACTGATAATATATAAATACATTATGCAATAACATTTTACAATCAATAGAGGTTTTTAGCATAATCATGGCCAAGGTTATGGGCCTACCCACCATATGTAGTTCCCTAACATACTAGGGTTCAAATCCAAAGTGCAGGACACCCCTAAATCAGTGCAGCCAAGCCACCCCAGTGTATCGCTCTAATGAGAAAAGTGAAATGTGAAGTAAGAAAGATAAGAGTAGCTATGGCTGCATAGAAAGGCGAAAATACAAAATTAATAAAAACAAACAGTAAAGTGTTAAAATTGTGCAAAAAAGAAAAAATGTGTGCAACTTTGGGTTGATTTTTGGGGCGTGGGTACCCTTGGTTGCTTGGGTTGGTCTGCTTCAGGGCATCGCATTATAACACATTCTTTCTTTTCTGGGGATGACTAGTAGTAATGGATAAAGTAAAATATGAACTTGAAGTAGAAAGATTAGTATCACATACAGAAATATACCAGTAATTGAATGGAGACCCAACTGAAAAGTTCCAAAAGGAGTTGACGTTACATTTGGAGGAAGGAATTTGACTACTTAGCAATCAAAACCCAAAAGATACTGGAATTTTACCATTTACCGAATATCCATAAAGGCAAAAAAAAACACAGGTAGACCAACAGTATCTGAGATTGAATCTGTAACCTCAAATGTATCTCAATTTATTGACATTACCTCCAAAAGAAAGTATGTCAGTAGATAAGCTATCTTAAAGATACCATGCAAGTCCTAAAACTGATCACTCTATTACAATGGAAAGACTCATATCTTTTGTGTAAAAGAGATGATAAATCACTGTACGTATGTATTAAACATGATGCAGGTTGTGCTCACACTAGGCACTACCTACACTATCAACCAAAACAGACATCCCTAACCAACAAATATATTTTATCATGGATAATATAGAATATATATTTAATCACAACTATTTTTGGTACTATGGGGACTATTACAGGCAAATTAAAGGGACTGTCATAGGAACATAATTTGCACCAAGGTATACAAATTTATTTGTTGCAAAATGGGAGGACCTCAAAATCTGGGAGAATGTCATATACTGAACAAACCTATCTGTTGGAGACATTATATGGATGATATATTCTTCATACAGTATAGATGATATATTATTCATATAGATGATATGTCAACAGTGCAGATATTTCAGTGATTTTGTTGCAGTGACTAAAACCAGTGATTTTTTTTAAAGGTAAAACCAACCTGTCTCACAATGTGCAAATCTCCCACAAATTTGTTACTGAATAATTTTTAAAATTGGATGAATAGTTCTATTTACAGTAATTCAGACATTTAATATAATTATCTTTCATTACTGGTTCAAATGGAAATGAAAAAAAAAACAAAAACAAAGCACATTTTAAAAATATAAAAATGTTATCCAGCTTGTTTATGTTCTTGATTTTTATTTTTCACACTCTGCTGCGACCACTTTGGCGTCTTTTGCTGTAGTCATGTCTGCGACTTATGCTAATGCTAGTATCAGACGGGATGTAGCTATGAGACCCCGCTGGTCTCAATACTGACATCCGAATCCCGACAAGGGATTTAAGATAGGCGTCGAAATGCCGATGCCTATCTTAATCCCAATGGCGAGATGCCGAAGGACGCTGGACTGAACGAGGTAAGTCCGGGAGCCCTTAGCATTAGCCGCAGGGTGGAGGGTTAGCTTTAGGGAGCGTAGCGGGTTAGGCTTTTGGGGGGTTAGGGTTAGGCACCCCTAGGGGAGAAGGTTAGGTTTAGGCACCCCTGGGGGGAGGGTTACGTTTAGGCACCCGCCCGGGAGGATTAGGCTTGGTGTGCAGTAAGGAGGGGTTGGGGTTAGGCACCCCCGGGGTGTAAAGGAACTAGTAAAGGAAATGAAAGAAAAATTGCAACATTCCAAATTAAGAATAATGAAAAAACTTTTTATATTAATAATTTTATTACTTGCCATTCTCGTAATGTTGTTTATTTATTAGAGTGCACGTGTGGTTTCATATATGTGGGCAAAACCACTAGAAACCTAAAAACACGTATGGCGGAACATGTGTACAATATTCGGAAGGGACTTTTAGGACACCCTCTTTCAGAGCATTTTAAGAATGTCCATAACCAATCGGAGATGTGTATAAAACGTTTTATGGGCATTGAGCAGGTCAAAGAAAATTGGAGATCCCGTGATCTGGATAAAAGACTTGCACAAAAAGAAATGCTATGGATATACACGCTAGAATCATTAGGCCCAATAGGTCTGAACTCAGATTTTGAGTTAAAATGGTTTTTAGAGTAATCTCCTTTATATTGTGTTTTAGCACTTCAAGCACCTTTCTCTGTGTAATTTTGTTTTTGTTTTTATCTTGACTTTTCATTATGTATCCTTATATTCATCCTATATATAATTATAATTCTTGTGTTTTTTTCCATCTTTTACATGTACCATGGATTCCCATAAAAAACGAGATATTCTGCGTGCATCTCAAAGGTAGGGATGGACTATGTGGGAACAGAAAGTACCACATTAGTTTCTTAGGAGATGCATGGCACCCATTTAAGCAGGAGGGATCAATAAAGCATGTGTTTTAGAAAAAAATGGATATCGGTAACTAAGGAAACAGATGTAAACAAACTTTTCCCCGTCTCTGTATACTGAAAATGAGCTAGATGCGCTCACTTCCGGTGAATGCCATGCAAAACAATGACCACTTCCGGTTTCCGGCCCCGCAATGGTGAGTCAGGCGTGCTCACTTCCGGCGAATGGAACACAAAACGATGATCACTTCCGGCTTCCGGTTTCGCGGTGGAACGCAAACCGCGGGAGAACAGACAGGAAGCAGGAAGCGCATAATTTCCGTTTTATCCCTTTAAATAGTGGGGATGAAGATGTCACTATATCTTGCACTTGATAAAGGATCAGGACGATCCGAAACGTGTTGTGCCTGCTGTGCTTTTGTCATACCTCCTGGGAAAGGATTTTGGAGAACTCCAGAGAACTTCAGATTTGGGCTTAATATCTGGTGGTGTGAAGAAATACTAGCCTAATTCATCAGGACTATCTCCATCGTGTTTTCACACCACCCACCCAAAACGGTAACCTACCAGGAGGACTCTTATTGCTTCATTTTGCACATCATATGTAATTGTTTTTTATTCTATTTTTATTCCATTTTTATATTCGAAGTTCATGAAATAAATACACCTTTTTATTGAGATACCTCATGTGTGATTCCAAGGTGTTATATACTGTGTGGTACAACACACTATACATCTATCAAGTGGGAGCGCTATCAGTCTCATGGATATTTTTTGGTTTTTACCCCCGGGGGGAGGTTAGGGATAGGCACTAGGGGGGGGGCGCTTAGGGTTAAGGCCCCCATACATCAGAGATTGATTGCAGCAATCGTACAATTTGCAATCGATTGTGTATAAAAATCTTTCCCTTTTTCAATCGATTGTAGCAATTCTGCAATATGCAATCGATTGAAAAAGGGAAGGATTTTTAAACACAATCGATTGCAAATTGCATGATTGCCTCAATCAATCTCTGATGTATGGGGGCCTTTAGGCACCACTAAGGAAAAGTTAGGGTCAGTGGGAGAGAGGGGTAGTGATAGAGTACTTACCTGCCCTGTCAGGATCTTCTCGCGTCAGGCTACCGGCGTCGGGATATGACTAGCCGCCGGGACTTCATACCCATTCCTATCAGACCTACCCTTGGTATACAAGCGTGTGTCTGAATGTGCAATACTGTAATACTGCTTGGTATATCTTTAGACAAAGTCATCAATCCAGGGACGAACTAGTGCTAAAATCCGCCCCTGCCACTATTTCTGTGCGTGTGCCGTTCACATTACAGGTAAGTGTCGCGAGGGAGGCGAAGCTGCTTGGACAGACCTACAGATGCCCCGACCAGCCAATCACCAGGCCAACAGTCCTTCCGGCATTTTCCAGAATTACCAGATGGCCAGTCAGCCATGCATCGGAAAGAATAGTAATGTTAAGAGAAAAATATATTTCTCATTCCTCAGATTATTTGCAACAGAGGGCCTGATTCAGACCCACTCGCGAGCGGCTGTCCGCTCGCAAGTGGGTCGATGTTATGGACTGAGCATGCGCACGACGGAGGGAGCTCCGTCGTGCGCATGCGCCAGACGCGACGAGCGAAGGAAAGTCCTTCGCTCGTTGTGTCTGATCAAAGGGGGCGTGCTGTCGATGTTGATTGACAGCATGCCCCCTTTGGTAGGCGTGCCGGGGGCGTGCCTCCCTGACGGGGGCGTTCCCACGGGAACGCCTCCCGTCAGAAGCCGGCCCACTGACATCACTAGTGATGTCAGTGGGAGTGATTTTGGCTCTGATAGAGCCAAAATCACTCCGGAGCTTGCGGTTGAAAACCTCAACCGCAGGCTCCGGCTCGCAATTTCGATGGTCGCGATGGTCACGACCATCGCGGCCATCAAAATGCACGCTCGTATAGCCTGTGGGTGGTGACCCACAGCTATACGAGCGTCCAGGAGGACGCTCCATTTTCATGGAGGCCGGCCCTCATTCAGAGCGTGCGCTCTGCTCAGAGCGTACGGCTCTGAATGAGGGCCCGAATCATTAATTACTGTATACAGCATGTTCAAAAAGAATTGGTTATTTTATGGACAAAGAGCTGGCTATGAAAATGTTCTTACCAGATGGCATATAAAAGTGGCTTTAACTAACCTAAACCAGGTAGTTCTTTCTCTTTTTAAAAACACAATATGTATATTTCCCTGTAATCTCCCATCCAGAAGCTTTTCCAAATAAAACTGCTAATAGATGGTTTCTGAAAGTTATTTTATAGTCCCATTCCAGTAAATGGAGAGATATTTTAGGAGCCTATTAGGAGACTATCTAAATCACTTCAAATACGCTTAAAAAAACATCCCCATACGCTCGCAACTCTTCTATAAAACGGCACCCGTTGAAAAAGGAAATCAATGGTAGCAATAGCTCTAACATGCTATACAGTATATCATAGGAAGAAAATGATTTTCCTGTGATATTTGACATTATAAGATAAAAATATAAATCACGATTAAGTATACAAAATTGTCAGTGTGATAAATCCTCCTAATATGATACGTGCCGGGAACAGTCGAACAGAGCACAGTAAAACACAATGGTAGATTATAAATCTATATACATATGTTTATTAATTGAGCAGACATAGATACAATGACAGTGAAAATTACAATGTACTGCAATGTGCCGAGATGTGATCTTGCATGTTATAACATGACTGTCATTCAGGAGAGCAGTGGGGAGCCCTGAGCCTGGGAATTGTAGCAATTATATGGCTCTCACCCATCCAGCACAATTGTGGACTCCTGCGTTCCAGGCACTGCGGTCAACTCACTGTCAAAATGTTACTTATTTCCAGCACACACTACAATATTTATTCTTCCACCTACAAGGTATAAAATGCAGAAAGAATGACTGAAGAACCCCTTTAACTCTGGAAAATAAGTAGCTGTAGTTATTTCATATGTCACCCAGATGGAGCACGGACCAGGTCATTTAGAAAAATCATGCACCTCTTGGAATAAAGACATGTCTGACCGTGTCTCCAGGGCCATATTAACACATGGCTGGGCTCCTAGGCTTTGAGATATTTTGGGCTCTGAAGGTGGTCATCGGGGTTTTGGATGTCCCTGTGTGTCTGTCATGGCGGCATCCAACAATTTTGTTTATTAATCCCTGTTCTTGAGGAACTTTGAATATACTTTGGAATAAATGACTGGTCTGTAGATCTGAACAGAAACTCTCACCCCTAGCAGAATCAACGTCATCAAGAGCATTGATGAGTAATGCGAGAGGGTGTGGCCAAATTGTTAAATCGTTTTGTTGAAGCGCCACAAGGAGGAGGGAGGCGGATTTGTCCCCCTTGGCCAGGGGGCATATCCATGAGGCAGGTGATTATTGCAATTGGCCACCCCATGTAACACTTGCAGGTAGAAGCAGTCTTCTCTCCCTGCCCTATGTGCCACCGACCCAAGCCCCCGCCGGGCCCCTTTAGCAGGCCCAGGTAAGTAGTACCCACACCCCCCACCCTTCGGCACTCCTGGGCACAATACACGGTTTAGGAGGCTGTAGACTGGGTGTTATGGTAAATGCTGACTATTTAGAATCAAAGCTTTCAACTAAATTGAATAAATATATCCGTTAAAAAATGGAGTAATGAACTCACAACTAGACTTTTGTTCCCTGTGCCAGAGAGAGCATTGGCGCCCCACCCCTCCATTTTTTAAATAGGGACAAAGTGCACATGAAAAAGGGCCATGGCCTCATGGGGAAGGGCCAGGGAAGAGATAGGGGAGGCCAGGAGATGCCAGGGATAAAAGAAGAGGAAGCTACAAGTGAGAATGATAATAAACAGGAAAATTGCCAAGCCCAAACAGCGCCCCGCTGCCCTGCGGTGCCCTGTGCCATGGCACGTGTCACACCATCCTAGTTACGGCCCTGGTAAGAAGCTAATAGCTAAGGGAAATATTTATCCTCTCGACAGCATGAACTTTTGGTTAGAAAACAGGATTTTAAGGAATAAGGTTGAAATTCAGAGATTTGTTATCACTACTGCAAATGTCTGTAAAAAAATAAAATAAATTAACGTGAGAACCTTCAGCAACTCATAAACCTAAATGAAATCTACAGTTTATATCCTCCTGAGGGATTTACTAATATTCACATTTAGATGGAAATTTAGAAAGCACCTCTCCTGAAAGCTACACAAAGATGATTCCATGCTTCCATCTCAATTTATTTTAGGACACAAGTGTTCTGCAAATCTACGTAATGTATGGCACTAGCTTCATGTTCTAGATAAAATGAAAATACATTTTCCCAACATGCATAATCTCAATATCTTAAAACCTGTTATTTACATGGGTAATATCAGAACTTTTAGATGGTTGTCTGGTGGCTGCATATTTTATTAATGGAATAAACTGTGCTATAAAATCTGAAGCTGGTGTAAAAATTAAACTCTAACCTGTTTGGTAATAGAAAAAATGTTATTAGCAAACTATTCACCCTTTGAAAAATATATAATATTTTAGTAATATGTACAGAAGAGAAATGAAGTGAACAAGATAGACATATAGGGGCTGATTTCACGTCAGACAAGAGTGGACATCTGCGTAGTGTTCATGTACCGTGGAAAGAAATTACTGACTCTGAATGCGCTGGGCAAGGCGTACGAACATGGCAAACGACGGAGTTTGCAAATGCACATGGATTGATATGTCCATCGATGAAGCATTGTCAGTGAGATGGGCTTAACTGGGCAGCAACCACGAGAACGCAGAACGCATTGGACTGTGGTGGGTATGTATGTCGACTTCTACGTTCATTCGTAGCGCGCGGACGCAGATGGGCCGCCTGTTTCTGATGGATCTCTTGCATCCCTGAGACGGATGGTGATGGACGTGGCTGGGGACGTAAAGACAGGTGGTGGGGTGGACTTCCATGGACAGACGCACGGATATAAGGCATACGCGGGTGGATTCTCGCATAAGCAAGAAAGCAGGCTGCCGCTACCGCCATGTGGCAGAGCAGATGCGTCCGATTCAGTGTCAGCGCCAGAATATCAGAATATTCTGTATCTTCATCGTCCTTTATCCTTTAGTAAAAGTAACACCCTCTTATGGAGCCATTCCTTCTCCATGTCTTTTGCCAAAACAATATTCAGGGATGTACGGCCTTTGTGCTTTATCCATTTGTTTTATTATACTGTTATGCACTTTATTTTCATCTAAAGATAAGTGTCAAAAGCATTTACAGGATATGCGCAAAAATTACATACAAACAGGGCCGATGCTTCCACTAGGCAAGCTTAGGCAACTTCCTAGGAGCACCGGCCACTAGAGGGCGCCTGGCCCTCCGGCCCAGCGACTGCCGGGTACCTGCTGAGATTGTGTCACAAGTGGGCACCAAGCTCCTTCTCTCCCCCCCCACGGCGCCAGCCGGAGGGCGGAGCTCACTCCTGAGCTGTCTTCCGGGTCCCGCAGTGCACTATGGGACTGACATCATGACATCACTCCCATAGATCTGAGGAGCGGGTGCCGGGGACAGACAGCAGCAGGCACTAAAGCGGGGTTTAAGGTAAATATTTTTATTTTTTTTATGTGTGTGTGTGGGGGGGGCCTTACTACTGGGGGCACTACAGGGGCCAATACAGGGGCCTTACTACTGGGGGCACTACAGGGGCCTTGCTACTGGGGACATCATATGGGGGCACTACAGGGGCTTTACTACTGGGGGCACTACAGGGCCTTACTACTGGGGGCACTACAGGGGCCTTGCTATTGGGGACACTACAGGGGCTTTGCTACTGGGGACATCATATGGGGGCACTACAGGGGCCTTACTATTGGGTGCACTACAGGGGCTTTACTACTGGGGGCACTACAGGGGCCTTACTACTGAGGGCACTACAGGGGCCTTACTACTGGGGGCACTGCAGGGGCCTTACTACTGTGGCACTACAGGGGTCTTACTACTGGGGAAGGGGGCGCATGCAGAAATTTTGCCTGCAAACATTTACCTATCTATGATCCAGTGATCCACCGCATCCAGCCGGTCCCCCAACAGCTGTTGCAGTCGGGGGAGGCTGCCCTCATTGCCAGTGGCAGAATATTATTGACTGACAGCACAGCACCTCCCAACCTTGTAGCTATTCAAAGCAGGACATGCAAGGAAGGGGGCGCGACCATGTCACAATGGGGGCGCGGACACACCTCGGTAGCATACCTGGAGCTTCTGGAGTGCTAACGGTGTGCGCGGCAGCAATGTGCGCTTTCAGCTGTGATTCCACGGTACATGCGCAGTACACAGATGTCCACTTTTGTCCTACACGAAATCAACCCCTATGTGTCAATTTTGTTCACTTCATTTCTCTTCTGTACATATTACTAAAATATTATATATTTTTCAAAGGGCGAATAGTTTGCTAATAACATTTTTTCTATTACCAAATAGGGTAGTTTTTAATTTTTACACCAGCTTCAGATTTTATAGCACAGTTTATTCCATTAATAAAATACGCAGCCACCAGACAACCATCTAAAAGTGCTGATATTACCCATGTAAATAACAGGTTTTAAGAGATTGAGAGTATGCATGTTGGGAAAATGTATTTTCATTTTATCTAGAACATGAAGCTAGTACCATACATTACGTAGATTTGCAGAACACTTCAGTAGTTAATCATTATTTCTGCAGGATACACGAAGTTAGAAAGACAAAGGTCCTGATTTTACAGTAAGTCACACGTAATGTGGCCGCAATTCCAGCCGCCGTCTGCAGTCCAAGTCACATGCGAACATTCGCCAGTCCCTTCCCCTTCAGTATGATCGCTCTCCTCCCACAGGCATAGGAGACTACCGCACAGCAGCCGCAAGCAGTCTCCCACTGCAGCCCAGCACACAGCAGCAGCCCCCCGACCCGGGCCACTCCAGCAGCCCGGGCCCAGGTAATTAGTACCCTCTCCCCCCCTCTCTGTGCCCCTGCCTAGAAACGCCCATCCAGCCACAAGTATGAAGCGACCAAAATGTGTCAGCTTCATGGTCGCTCGTAAGTACCTTAAATTGCATATGGAGCCATGGCGTTGGCGCAGTTTGCAATGAGCGTCTCTATAGAGAATTGCGTTCAACTCAGAAACAGGTGCATAGAGGTTAACAAACGATAAATAAGATGATTGATTAATTGATTGTTTGGACATCTCTAATTTATTTTTAACAGAAGTACAACTTTACTTCTGTTCATCGATTGAACTAATCTTTTGTTTGCATTGTGTTCAAAAGAAGTAATTAAATAGCAGAACATAAGATTAATATTTTAAAATTGTTCCCAAGAACTGTACATGCTGCTTAATATTATATTTAAATGTCCTTTACCCATAAGTCGTTCTTTGTATTCCAAACTAATATCACAAGTCTAAATTTGCAATCATTATATCATTTCCATGGAAACCAGACACTTCAAGCTTTCATGATAAATAATAGTTACCTCTATTTTATTTGATATTTGATATTTTCCGAATTGATCCAATGTCAAGTAACTCAGACATGAACCTTTTTAACCCAGTTACATGCTGTTACGTCATAAAAGACAATAATATGCCGCCAGTTTATAAAGAAAATGTATTATCTGACGTTGCCTGCGCAATGCATTAGTTTGGTCTTCAAGTGAAGTGTTTTTAAATGGAAAAATCTTTTATGTAATCCCAGTATAGTAATATCCTGAGGAATATCACTAGTGGTGCCTTTCCGAGGATTTCAAGTACAGTACTTCTCATTGATGAAAGTGGTGACTCAAAAGTGACATCTGACGTTTTGCTCACTACGTTCAATACTTTCAATGGTTTTATTTTTAAATAAACAATAAAACTTTGTAGGAAACTGTGCAGAGGTTGAGAGAAGAGGCATTAGGTCAATAAAACACATAGTGGGACACATTACAACTTGTTTAAATGGCCTCAAAAACAGTAATTCAAAGTGTACAGTAGGAGGCTGATATATTACATGCTGGTGTCTATAAAAATGCTAAGTCTAAAAAGCTGCACGTAACATGGGTGTATTTTCCCCAATATACCACACCAAGGGCACCTCAAGACAAATCCAGCTCTGTACCATTTGTGCCAGCTTTACGTCATGCGAATACACTTACACCCAATCAGGTCGCAAGCGCAAGAAAGGGTTTTTTTTCTGCTTGATAGCGAAAAACTCATTAGATTTGGTTTAAAGAAAGGGGGGGTGATGCCACGGCCTGGTGATGCACACTCTGGATATTGTCCATGCGCCAAAGGAGTGCCAGACCAAAAAGGAGGTGTGGCCTAATTGAAGGGGGGGTGTCCTCGTGGGGGCTCCAGATCACATCACTCCAGTGGCAGCCCAGCATCACCGGAGACTGCACTGTATGCACCTCTTCTATGACAGGAGCTGGGTGCTGCAGGAGAATGTCACACCGCAGCACCTGGCTCCTGTCACACCAAAGGAGACTGTCACACCACAGCACCCGGCTTCTGTCACACCGCAGGAGACTGTCACACTGCAGCACCCCGGTGTCACACCGCAGGAGACTGTCACATTGCAGCACCCGGCTTCTGTCACACCGCAGGAGAATGTCACACCGCAGCACCCGGCTTCTGTCACACTGCAGGAGAATGTTACACCGCAGGAGAATGTCACACAGCAGCACCTGGCTTCTGTCACACTGCAGGAGAAAGTCACACCGCAGCACCCGGCTTCTGTCACACCGCAGGAGGCTGTCACACTTCAGCACCCGGCTTCTGTCAAACCGCAGGAAACTGTCACACCGCAGCAGCCGGCTGTCACTACGCAGGAGACTGTCACACCACAGCACCCGGTTTCTGTCACACCACAGGAGAATGTCACACCGCAACGCCCGGCTTCTGTCACATCGCAGGAGAATGTTACACCGCAGAAGAATGTCACACGCAGCACCCGGCTTCTGTCACACCGCAAGAGACTGTCACAAAGCAGCACCCAGCTTCTGTCACACCGCAGGAAACTGTCACACCGCAGCGCCCGGCTTCTGTCACACCGCAGGAGAATGTCACACTGCAGCACCCGGCTTCTATCACACCGAAGGAGAATTTCACACCGCAGTACCCGGCTTCTGTTACACCGCAGGAGAATGTCACACCGCAGCACCCAGCTTCTGTCAAACCACAGGAGAATGTCACATCGCAGCACCCAACTTCTGTAACACTGCAGGAGAATGTCACACCACAGCACCTGGCTTCTGTCACACCACAGGAGACTGTCACACCGCAGCACCTGGCTTCTGTCACACCGCTGGAGAATGTCACACCGCAGCACCCAGCTTCTCTCACACTGAAGGAGAATGTCACACCGCAGCACCCGGATTCTGTCACACCGCAGGAGAATGTCACACTGCAGCACCCGGCTTCTATCACACCGAAGGAGAATTTCACACCGCAGTACCCGGCTTCTGTCACACCGCAGGAGAATGTCACACCGCAGTACCCGGCTTATGTCACACCGCAGGCGAATGTCACACCGCAGCACCCGGCTTCTGTCACACCGAAGGAGAATTTCACACCGCAGTACCAGGCTTCTGTTACACTGCAGGAGAATTTCACACCGCAGCACCCAGCTTCTGTCAAACCACAGGAGAATGTCACACCGCAGCACCCAACTTCTGTAACACCGCAGGAGAAAGTCACACCGCAGCACCTGGCTTCTGTCACACCACAGGAGACTGTCACACCGCAGCACCTGGCTTCTGTCACACCGCAGGAGAATGTTACACTGCAGCAGAATGTCACACCCCAGCATCTGGCTTCTGTCACACTACAGGAGACTGTCACACTAAAGCACCCGGCTTCTGTCCACCACAGGAAACTGTCACACCGCAGCACCCGGCTTCTGTCACACCGAAGGAGAATTTCACACCGCAGTACCCGGCTTCTGTCACACCGCAGGAGAATGTCACACCGCAGTACCCGGCTTATGTCACACCGCAGGCGAATGTCACACCGCAGTACCCGGCTTATGTCACACCGCAGGAGACTGTCACACCACAGCACAAGGCTTCTGTCTCACAGCAGGAGAATGTTACACCGCTGGAGAATGTCACACCGCAGCAACCGGCTTCTGTCTCACCGCAGGAGACAGGCAAACTGCAGCACCCAGCTTCTGTCACACCACAGGAAACTGTCACACCGCAGCACCCGGCTTCTGTCACACTGCAGGAGAATGTCACACCGCAGTACCCGGCTTCTGTCACACAGCAGGAGAATGTCACGCCGCTGCACCCTTCTTCTGTCACACCGCAGGAGAATGTCACACCGCAGCCCTGGCTTTTGTCACACCGCAGGAGAATGTTACACCACGGGAGAATGTCACACCGCAGCACCCAGCTTCTGTCACACTGCAGGAGACTGTCACACTGCAGCACCCAGCTTCTGTCACACCGCAGGAGAATGTTACACTGCAGCAGAATGTCACACCACAGCATCTGACTCCTGTCATACCGCAGGAGACTCACACCGAAGCACCTGGCTTCTGTCACACAGCAGGAGAATGTCACACCGCAGCACCCGGCTTCTGTCACACCACTGGAGATTGTCACACCGCAGCACCCGGCTTCTGTCACACTGCAGGAGACTGTCACACTGCAGCACCAAGCTTCTGTCACACCTCAGGAGAATGGTACACTGCAGCAGAATGTCACACTACAGCATCTGGCTTCTGTCACACCGTAGGAGACTGTCACAACGAAGCACCCGGCTTCTGTCACACCAGAGGAGATTGTTACACAGCAGGAGAATGTCATACCGCAGAACTTATCTTCTGTCACACCGCAGGAGACTGTCACACCGCAGCACCCGGCTTCTGTCACACCGCAGGAGAAAATCACACCGCAGCACCCAGCTTCTGTCACACCGCAGGAGAATGTCACACCACAGCACCCGGCTTCTGACACACTGCTGGAAACTGTCACACCGCAGCAGCCAGCTTCTGTCACACCGCAGGAGACTATCACACTGCAGCGCATGGCTTCTGTCACATCACAGGAGAATGTCACACCGCAGCACCCGGCTTCTGTCACACTGCAGGAGAATATTACACCGCAGGAGAATGTCACAACGCAGCAACCGGCTTCTGTCACACCGCAGGAGACTGTCACACCGCAGCACCCGGCTTCTGTAACACCGCAGGAGGCTGTCACACTACAGAAAACTGTCACACCATAGCACCTGGCTGTCACACTGCAGGAGACTGTCACACCGCAGCACCCGGCTTCTGTCATATCGCAGGAGACTGTCACACCACAGCACCCTGCTTCTGTCACACCACAGGAAACTGTCACACCACAGCACCCGGTTTCTGTCACACCGCAGGAGAATGTCACACCGCAGCACCCGACTTCAGTCACACCACAGGAGAATGTTACACTGCAGGAGAAAGTCACACCGCAGCACCCGGCTTCTGACACATCGCAGGAGACTGTCACACCACAGCAACCGGCTTCTGTCACACCGCAGGAAACTGTCACACCACAGCACCAGGTTTCTGTCACACCACAGGAGAATGTCACACAGCAACACACGGCTTCTGTCACACCGCAGGAGAATGTCACACCGCAGCACCCGGCTTCTGTCACACCAAAGGAGAATGTCACACCGCAGCACCCGGCTTCTGTCACACCGCTGGAAACCCTCACACCACAGCACCCGGCTGTCACACCACAGGAGACTGTCACACCGCTGCACGTGGCTTCTGTCACACCGCAAGAGAATGTCACCCCGCAGCACCCGGCTTCTGTCACACCACAGAAGAATGTTACACCGCAGGAGAATGTCACAACGAAGCACCTGGCTTCTGTCACACCGCAGGAGACTGTCACACTGCAGCACCTGGCTTCTGTCACACTGCAGGAAACTGTCACACCACAGCACCCGGCTGTCACACCGCAGGAGAATGTCACACCACAGCACCTGGCTTCTGTCACAACGCAGGAGAATGTCACACCACAACACCCGGCTTCTGTCACTCCGCAGTTAATGTTACATTGCAGGAGAATGTCACACCGCAGCACCCAGCTTCTGTCACACTGCAGGAGAATGTTACACCACAGCACCTGGCTTCTGTCACACCGCAGGAGAATGTCACACCGCAGCAAATGGCTTCTGTCACACCGCAGGAGAATGTCACTCCTCAGCACCGGCTTCTGTCACACCGCAGGAGACTGTCACACCACAGCACCCGGCTTCTGTCACACCGCAGGAGACTGTCACACCACAGCACCCGGCTTCTGTCACACTGCAGGAGAATGTCACACTGCAGCACCTTGCTTCTGTCACACTGCGGGAGAATGTTACACCGCAGGAGAATGTCACAACACAGCACCCGGCTTCAGTCACTCCGCAGGGGACTGTCACACTGCAGCATCCAGCTTCTATCACACCGCAGGAGAATGTTACACCACAGGAGAATGTCACACCACAGCATCTCGCTTCTGTCACACCGCAGGAGAATGTCACACCGCAGCACCCGGCTTCTGTCACACCGCAGGAGACTGTTACACTGCAGCACCCTGCTTCTGTCACACCACAGGAGAATGTCACACAGCAACACCCGGCTTCTGTCACACCGCAGGAGAATGTCACACCGCAGCACCCGGCTTCTGTCACACCAAAGGAGAATGTCACACCGCAGCACCCGGCTTCTGTCACACCGCTGGAAACCCTCACACCACAGCACCCGGCTGTCACACCACAGGAGACTGTCACACCGCTGCACGTGGCTTCTGTCACACCGCAAGAGAATGTCACCCCGCAGCACCCGGCTTCTGTCACACCACAGAAGAATGTTACACCGCAGGAGAATGTCACAACGATGCACCTGGCTTCTGTCACACCGCAGGAGACTGTCACACTGCAGCACCTGGCTTCTGTCACACTGCAGGAAACTGTCACACCACAGCACCCGGCTGTCACACCGCAGGAGAATGTCACACCACAGCACCTGGCTTCTGTCACAACGCAGGAGAATGTCACACCACAACACCCGGGTTCTGTCACTCCGCAGTTAATGTTACATCGCAGGAGAATGTCACACCACAGCACCCAGCTTCTGTCACACTGCAGGAGAATGTTACACCACAGCACCTGGCTTCTGTCACACCGCAGGAGAATGTCACACTGCAGCAAATGGCTTCTGTCACACTGCAGGAGAATGTCACACCGCAGCACCCAGCTTCTGTCACACCGCAGGAGAATGTCACTCCTCAGCACCGGCTTCTGTCACACTGCAGGAGAATGTCACACCGCAGGAGAATGTCAAACCGCAGCACCCAGTTTCTGTCACACCGCAGGGGACTGTCACACCACAGCACCCAGCTTCTGTCACACCGCAGGAGAATGTTACACTGCAGCAGAATGTCACACCACAGCATCTGACTCCTGTCATACCGCAGGAGACTCACACCGAAGCACCTGGCTTCTGTCACACAGCAGGAGAATGTCACACCGCAGCACCCGGCTTCTGTCACACCACTGGAGATTGTCACACCGCAGCACCCGGCTTCTGTCACACTGCAGGAGACTGTCACACTGCAGCACCAAGCTTCTGTCACACCTCAGGAGAATGGTACACTGCAGCAGAATGTCACACTACAGCATCTGGCTTCTGTCACACCGTAGGAGACTGTCACAACGAAGCACCCGGCTTCTGTCACACCAGAGGAGATTGTTACACAGCAGGAGAATGTCATACCGCAGAACTTATCTTCTGTCACACCGCAGGAGACTGTCACACCGCAGCACCCGGCTTCTGTCACACCGCAGGAGAAAATCACACCGCAGCACCCAGCTTCTGTCACACCGCAGGAGAATGTCACACCACAGCACCCGGCTTCTGACACACTGCTGGAAACTGTCACACCGCAGCAGCCAGCTTCTGTCACACCGCAGGAGACTATCACACTGCAGCGCATGGCTTCTGTCACATCACAGGAGAATGTCACACCGCAGCACCCGGCTTCTGTCACACTGCAGGAGAATATTACACCGCAGGAGAATGTCACAACGCAGCAACCGGCTTCTGTCACACCGCAGGAGACTGTCACACCGCAGCACCCGGCTTCTGTAACACCGCAGGAGGCTGTCACACTACAGAAAACTGTCACACCATAGCACCTGGCTGTCACACTGCAGGAGACTGTCACACCGCAGCACCCGGCTTCTGTCATATCGCAGGAGACTGTCACACCACAGCACCCTGCTTCTGTCACACCACAGGAAACTGTCACACCACAGCACCCGGTTTCTGTCACACCGCAGGAGAATGTCACACCGCAGCACCCGACTTCAGTCACACCACAGGAGAATGTTACACTGCAGGAGAAAGTCACACCGCAGCACCCGGCTTCTGACACATCGCAGGAGACTGTCACACCACAGCAACCGGCTTCTGTCACACCGCAGGAAACTGTCACACCACAGCACCAGGTTTCTGTCACACCACAGGAGAATGTCACACAGCAACACACGGCTTCTGTCACACCGCAGGAGAATGTCACACCGCAGCACCCGGCTTCTGTCACACCAAAGGAGAATGTCACACCGCAGCACCCGGCTTCTGTCACACCGCTGGAAACCCTCACACCACAGCACCCGGCTGTCACACCACAGGAGACTGTCACACCGCTGCACGTGGCTTCTGTCACACCGCAAGAGAATGTCACCCCGCAGCACCCGGCTTCTGTCACACCACAGAAGAATGTTACACCGCAGGAGAATGTCACAACGAAGCACCTGGCTTCTGTCACACCGCAGGAGACTGTCACACTGCAGCACCTGGCTTCTGTCACACTGCAGGAAACTGTCACACCACAGCACCCGGCTGTCACACCGCAGGAGAATGTCACACCACAGCACCTGGCTTCTGTCACAACGCAGGAGAATGTCACACCACAACACCCGGCTTCTGTCACTCCGCAGTTAATGTTACATTGCAGGAGAATGTCACACCGCAGCACCCAGCTTCTGTCACACTGCAGGAGAATGTTACACCACAGCACCTGGCTTCTGTCACACCGCAGGAGAATGTCACACCGCAGCAAATGGCTTCTGTCACACCGCAGGAGAATGTCACTCCTCAGCACCGGCTTCTGTCACACCGCAGGAGACTGTCACACCACAGCACCCGGCTTCTGTCACACCGCAGGAGACTGTCACACCACAGCACCCGGCTTCTGTCACACTGCAGGAGAATGTCACACTGCAGCACCTTGCTTCTGTCACACTGCGGGAGAATGTTACACCGCAGGAGAATGTCACAACACAGCACCCGGCTTCAGTCACTCCGCAGGGGACTGTCACACTGCAGCATCCAGCTTCTATCACACCGCAGGAGAATGTTACACCACAGGAGAATGTCACACCACAGCATCTCGCTTCTGTCACACCGCAGGAGAATGTCACACCGCAGCACCCGGCTTCTGTCACACCGCAGGAGACTGTTACACTGCAGCACCCTGCTTCTGTCACACCACAGGAGAATGTCACACAGCAACACCCGGCTTCTGTCACACCGCAGGAGAATGTCACACCGCAGCACCCGGCTTCTGTCACACCAAAGGAGAATGTCACACCGCAGCACCCGGCTTCTGTCACACCGCTGGAAACCCTCACACCACAGCACCCGGCTGTCACACCACAGGAGACTGTCACACCGCTGCACGTGGCTTCTGTCACACCGCAAGAGAATGTCACCCCGCAGCACCCGGCTTCTGTCACACCACAGAAGAATGTTACACCGCAGGAGAATGTCACAACGATGCACCTGGCTTCTGTCACACCGCAGGAGACTGTCACACTGCAGCACCTGGCTTCTGTCACACTGCAGGAAACTGTCACACCACAGCACCCGGCTGTCACACCGCAGGAGAATGTCACACCACAGCACCTGGCTTCTGTCACAACGCAGGAGAATGTCACACCACAACACCCGGGTTCTGTCACTCCGCAGTTAATGTTACATCGCAGGAGAATGTCACACCACAGCACCCAGCTTCTGTCACACTGCAGGAGAATGTTACACCACAGCACCTGGCTTCTGTCACACCGCAGGAGAATGTCACACTGCAGCAAATGGCTTCTGTCACACTGCAGGAGAATGTCACACCGCAGCACCCAGCTTCTGTCACACCGCAGGAGAATGTCACTCCTCAGCACCGGCTTCTGTCACACTGCAGGAGAATGTCACACCGCAGGAGAATGTCAAACCGCAGCACCCAGTTTCTGTCACACCGCAGGGGACTGTCACACCACAGCACCCAGCTTCTGTCACACCGCAGGAGAATGTCACACCGCAGGAGAATGTCACACCGCAGCACCCGGCTTCCGTCACACGGCAGGAGACTGTCACACCACAGCACCCGGCTTCTGTCACACCGCAGGAGACTGTCACACCGCAGCACTCGGCTTCTGTCACACTGCAGGAGAATGTCACACTGCAGCACCTTGCTTCTGTCACACTGCGGGAGAATGTTACACCGCAGGAGAATGTCACAACACAGCACCTGGCTTCAGTCACCCCGCAGGGGACTGTCACACTGCAGCATCCAGCTTCTGTCACACCGCAGGAGAATGTTACACCACAGGAGAATGTCACACCACAGCATCTCGCTTCTGTCACACCGCAGGAGAATGTCACAACGCAGCACCAGGCTTCTGTCACACCGCAGGAGACTGTTACACTGCAGCACCCTGCTTCTGTCACACCACAGGAGAATGTTACACCGCAGGAGAATGTCACAACACAGCACCCAGCTTCTGTCACACTGCAGGAAACTGTCACACCGCAGCACCCGGCTTCTGTCACACTGCAGGAGAATGTTACACCGCAGCACTCGGCTTCTGTCACACTGCAGGAGAAATTTACACTGCAGGAGACTGTCACACCGCAGCACCCGCTTTCAGTCACAAAGCAGGAGACTGTCTCACCGCAGCACCCTGCTTCTGTCACACTGCAAGAGAATGTCACACCACAGCACCCGGCTTCTGTCACACCACAGGAGAATGTCACACCGCAGCACCCGGCTTCTGACACACTGCTAGAAACTGTCACACCGCAGCACCCGGCTTCTGTCACACCGCAGGAGACTGTCACACTGCAGCGCATGGCTTCTGTCACATCACAGGAGAATGTCACTCCGCAGCACCCGGCTTCTGTCACACTGCAGGAGAATATTACACCGCAGGAGAATGTCACAACGCAGCAACCGGCTTCTGTCACACCGCAGGAGACTGTCACACCGCAGCACCCGGCTTCTGTAACACCGCAGGAGGCTGTCACACTACAGGAAACTGTCACACCATAGCACCTGGCTGTCACACCGCAGGAGACTGTCACACCGCAGCACCCGGCTTCTGTCACACCACAGGAGAATGTTACACTGCAGGAGAAAGTCACACCGCAGCACCCGGCTTCTGACACATCGCAGGAGACTGTCACACCACAGCAACTAGGCTTCTGTCACACCGCAGGAAACTGTCACACCACAGCACCAGGTTTCTGTCCCACCACAGGAGAATGTCACACAGCAACACCCGGCTTCTGTCACACCGCAGGAGAATGTCACACCGCAGCACCCGGCTTCTGTCACACCAAAGGAGAATGTCACACCGCAGCACCCGGCTTCTGTCACACCGCTGGAAACCCTCACACCACAGCACCCGGCTGTCACACAACAGGAGACTGTCACACCGCTGCACGTGGCTTCTGTCACACCGCAAGAGAATGTCACCCAGCAGCACCCGGCTTCTGTCACACCACAGAAGAATGTTACACCGCAGGAGAATGTCACAACGAAGCACCTGGCTTCTGTCACACCGCAGGAGACTGTCACACTGCAGCACCTGGCTTCTGTCACACTGCAGGAAAATTTCACACCACAGCACCCGGCTGTCACACCGCAGGAGAATGTAACACCACAGCACCTGGCTTCTGTCACAACGCAAGAGAATGTCACACCACAACACCCGGCTTCTGTCACTCCGCAGTTAATGTTACATCGCAGGAGAATGTCACACCGCAGCACCCAGCTTCTGTCACATTGCAGGAGAATGTTACACCACAGCACCTGGCTTCTGTCACACCGCAGGAGAATGTCACACTGCAGCAAATTGCTTCTGTCACACTGCAGGAGAATGTCACACCGCAGCACCCAGCTTCTGTCACACCGCAGGAGAATGTCACTCCTCGGCACCGGCTTCTGTCACACTGCAGGAGAATGTCACACCGCAGGAGAATGTCAAACCGCAGCACCCAGTTTCTGTCACACCGCAGTGGACTGTCACACCACAGCACCCAGCTTCTGTCACACCGCAGGAGAATGTCACACTGCAGGAGAATGTCACACCGCAGCACCCGGCTTCCGTCACACGGCAGGAGACTGTCACACCACAGCACCCGGCTTCTGTCACACCGCAGGAGACTGTCACACCGCAGCACCCAGCTTCTGTCACACTGCAGGAGAATGTCACACTGCAGCACCTTGCTTCTGTCACACTGCGGGTGAATGTTACACCGCAGGAGAATGTCACAACACAGCACCCGGCTTCAGTCACTCCGCAGGGGACTGTCACACTGCAGCATCCAGCTTCTGTCACACCGCAGGAGAATGTTACACCACAGGAGAATGTCACACCACAGCATCTGGCTTCTGTCACACCGCAGGAGAATGTCACACCGCAGCACCCGACTTCTGTCACACCACAGGAGACTGTTACACTGCAGCTCCCTGCTTCTGTCACACCACAGGAGAATGTTACACCGCAGGAGAATGTCACAACACAGCACCCAGCTTCTGTCACACTGCAGGAAACTGTCACACCGCAGCACCCGGCTTCTGTCACACTGCAGGAGAATGTTACACCGCAGCACTCGGCTTCTGTCACACTGCAGGAGAAATTTACACTGCAGGAGACTGTCACACCGCAGCAACCGCTTTCAGTCACAAAGCAGGAGACTGTCTCACCGCAGCACCCTGCTTCTGTCACACCACAGGAGAATGTCACACCACAGCACCCGGCTTCTGTCACACCACAGGAGAATGTCACACCGCAGCACCCGGCTTCTGACACACTGCTAGAAACTGTCACACCGCAGCACCCGGCTTCTGTCACACCGCAGGAGACTGTCACACTGCAGCGCATGGCTTCTGTCACATCACAGGAGAATGTCACACCGCAGCACCCGGCTTCTGTCACACTGCAGGAGAATATTACACCGCAGGAGAATGTCACGTCATAGCACCTGGCTGTCACACCACAGGAGACTGTCACACCGCTGCACCCGGCTTCTGTCACACCACAGCACATGGCTTCTGTCACACCACAGGAGAATGCTAAACCGCAGGAGAATGTCACACGGCAGAACTGGCTTCTGTCACACCGCAGGAGACTGTCACACCGCAGCATCTGGCTTCTGTCACACCTCAGGAAACTGTCACACCGCAGCAACCGGCTTCTGTCACACCGCAGCACTTGGCTTCTGTCACACCGCAGGAGAATGCTAAACCGCAGGAGAATGTCACACGGCAGAAATATCTTCTGTCACACCGCAGGAGAATGTCACAACACAGCACCCGGCTTCTGTCACACTGCAGGAAACTGTCACACCGCAGCACCTGGCTTCTGTCACACTGCAGGAGAATGTCACACAGCATCACCCGGTTTCTGTCACACCGCAGGAGAATGTCACTCCTCGGCACCGGCTTCTGTCACACTGCAGGAGACTGTCACACTGCAGCACCTGGCTTCTGTCACACTGCAGGAAACTTTCACACCACAGCACCCGGCTGTCACACCGCAGGAGAATGTGACACCACAGCACCTGGCTTCTGTCACACCGCAGGAGAATGTCACACCACAACACCCGGCTTCTGTCACTCCGCAGTTAATGTTACATCGCAGGAGAATGTCACACCGCAGCACCCAGCTTCTGTCACACAGCAGGAGAATGTTACACCACAGCACCTGGCTTCTGTCACACCGCAGGAGAATGTCACACCGCAGCAAATTGCTTCTGTCACACTGCAGGAGAATGTCACACCGCAGCACCCAGCTTCTGTCACACCACAGGAGAATGTCACTCCTCGGCACCGGCTTCTGTCACACTGCAGGAGAATGTCACACCGCAGGAGAATGTCAAACCGCAGCACCCAGTTTCTGTCACACCGCAGGGGACTCTCACACCACAGCACCCAGCTTCTGTCACACCGCAGGAGAATGTCACACCGCAGGAGAATGTCACACCGCAGCACCCGGCTTCCGTCACACGGCAGGAGACTGTCACACCACAGCACCCGGCTTCTGTCACACCGCAGGAGACTGTCACACCGCAGCACCCGGCTTCTGTCACACTGCAGGAGAATGTCACACTGCAGCACCTTGCTTCTGTCACACTGCGGGTGAATGTTACACCGCAGGAGAATGTCACAACACAGCACCCGGCTTCAGTCACTCCGCAGGGGACTGTCACACTGCAGCATCCAGCTTCTGTCACACCGCAGGAGAATGTTACACCACAGGAAAATGTCACACCACAGCATCTGGCTTCTGTCACACCGCAGGAGAATGTCACACCGCAGCACCCGGCTTCTGTCACACCGCAGGAGACTGTTACACTGCAGCACCCTGCTTCTGTCACACCACAGGAGAATGTTACACCGCAGGAGAATGTCACAACACAGCACCCAGCTTCTGTCACACTGCAGGAAACTGTCACACCGCAGCACCCGGCTTCTGTCACACTGCAGGAGAATGTTACACCGCAGCACTCGGCTTCTGTCACACTGCAGGAGAAATTTACACTGCAGGAGACTGTCACACCGCAGCAACCGCTTTCAGTCACAAAGCAGGAGACTGTCTCACCGCAGCACCCTGCTTCTGTCACACCACAGGAGAATGTCACACCACAGCACCCGGCTTCTGTCACACCACAGGAGAATGTCACACCGCAGCACCCGGCTTCTGACACACTGCTAGAAACTGTCACACCGCAGCACCCGGCTTCTGTCACACCGCAGGAGACTGTCACACTGCAGCGCATGGCTTCTGTCACATCACAGGAGAATGTCACACCGCAGCACCCGGCTTCTGTCACACTGCAGGAGAATATTACACCGCAGGAGAATGTCACGTCATGGCACCTGGCTGTCACACCACAGGAGACTGTCACACCGCAGCACCCGGCTTCTGTCACACCACAGCACATGGCTTCTGTCACACTGCAGGAGAATGCTAAACCGCTGGAGAATGTCACATGGCAGAACTGGCTTCTGTCACACCGCAGGAGACTGTCACACCGCAGCATCCGGCTTCTGTCACACCTCAGGAAACTGTCACACCGCAGCAACCGGCTTCTGTCACACCGCAGCACTTGGCTTCTGTCACACCGCAGGAGAATGCTAAACCGCAGGAGAATGTCACACGGCAGAAATATCTTCTGTCACACCGCAGGAGAATGTCACAACACAGCACCCGGCTTCTGTCACACTGCAGGAGAATGTCACACCGCAGCACCTGGCTTCTGTCACACTGCAGGAGAATGTCACACAGCAGCACCCGGCTTCTGTCACACCGCAGGAGAATGTCACACTGCAGCAACCGGCTTCTGTCACACCTCAGGAGACTGTTCCACCGCAGCACCCGGCTTCTGTCACACCGTAGGAGGCTGTCACACTACAGGAAACTGTCACACCATAGCACCTGGCTGTCACACCGCAGCACCCGGTTTCTGTCACACCGCAGCACATGGCTTCTGTCACACCGCAGGAGAATGCTAAACCGCAGGAGAATGTCACATGGCAGAACTGGCTTCTGTCACACTGCAGGAGACTGTCACACCGCAGCACCTGGCTTCTGTCACACCTCAGGAGAATGTCACACCGCAGCACCCGGCTTCTGTCACACTGCAGGAAAATGTCACACCGCAGCACCCGGCTTCTGTCACACCACAGGAGAATATCACACTGCAGCACCCGGCTTCTGTCACACCAAAGGAGAATGTCACACCGCAGCACCCGGCTTCTGTCACACCGCTGGAAACCGTCACACCACAGCACCTGGCTGTCACACCACAGGAGACTGTCACACCACAGCACGTGGCTTCTGTCACACCGCAAGAGAATGTCACACTGCAGCACCCGGCTTCTGTCACACCACAGGAGAATGTTACACCGCAGGAGAATGTCACAATGCAGCACCTGGCTTCTGTCACACCGCAGGAGACTGTCACACTGCAGCACCTGGCTTCTGTCACACTGCAGGAAACTTTCACACCACAGCACCCAGCTGTCACACCGCAGGAGAATGTCACACCACAGCACCTGGCTTCTGTCACAACGCAGGAGAATGTCACACCACAACACCCGGCTTCTGCCACTCCGCAGTTAATGTTACATCGCAGGAGAATGTCACACCACAGCACCCAGCTTCTGTCACACTGCAGGAAAATGTTACACCGCAGCACCTGGCTTCTGTCACACCACAGGAGAATGTCTCACTGCAGCACTCGGCTTCTGTCACACAGCAGGAGAATGTCACACCGCAGCACCCGGCTTCTGTCACACCGCAGGAGACTGTCACACCGCAGCACCCGGCTTCTTTCACACCGCAGGAGAATGTTACACCATAGGAGAATGTCACACCACAGCACCCGGCTTCTGTCACACCACAGGAGAATGTTACACCGCAGCACTCGGCTCCTGTCACTACAGATAATCCAACATTTTGGTGCCACCCCCTCAGAGGATGACACCAGGGTGCAGCCTGCAACCCCTCATGACAGCACTGGGGCTTGAGAGTGCAAGGGAGGCATGACCACTCCCTCAATATGTCACTGCCATGGACCCCATTAGCAGCTAGGGACAGCCCCCAATGCGGTGTTACCATGTCTCCGCAATTGGTCACACCCCTGTTACATGGGCATACCCAATGTTTTAGTGGCATTGACTGGCAGTGTAGGTGAACATTTATGTGTCATAATGCAATGAATAAGACCTGTTATTTCTTCAGATTTACTAGATATAGACATGTAGCCATTTGCAACCTATTGTATAATACATAAATAGGCTTAAACTTGAGTAAGACAAATGAATCAACCCAATGTTTAAGCACTAACAAAGGGCCTGATTCATACCTGCTCATGAACACATAGCGCATGCAAGCGGGTCAATGGCCGGGCAGTGCGTGCACGTGGCGTGCGCAGTGCGCAAACCCCATAGCGAGTGAATTTTCACTCGCTGCGAGACTCACTACAAGACGGGGCAGCTGTCGATTGTGATTGACAGCTCGCCCCATTTTGTAGGCGGGGAGGGTGGGTGGATGCTCAAATGGAGGCGTTCCCGAAGGAATGCCTGCCATTTGTGGTAAGCACTACTGACATCACACGTGATGTCAGTAGTGAACTACCTGCTCTTTTAGAGCAGGAAGTTCACTAGGGCTTACAGTGGACGAGACCCTACCACAAGGGTCTCGTCGCAAACCCGATGGTCGCGATAATCGAGACCATTGCCAGGCCATCCGCTAAAGCTGTGGGTGGTCACCCACAGCTTAGCAAGCGGCCTGGAGGCCGGTGAAAAAATAAAATGGATCGCCCTGATTCAGAGCGAGTGCTTGCAAATAGCTAGTGCCTCTGAATCAGGGCCAAAGTCAGTATCAGGACCTAACAGTGGGCCAGATTCAGAGCCAGACGCTCTGACCAGAGCATTCACTCTGAATCAGGGCCCTCCTACCTAAAATTGGAGCTGGCTCCTGGCCGCTCGCATAACTGTGGTCGCGATGGTCAAGATGGTCACGTCAAGACCATCGCGACCATCGGGCTTGTGACGAAACTCTGCGGTAGGGTCTCGCTGCCGCAAGCCCAGGAGTGCTTTTGGCTCTATCAGAGCCAAAGGCACTCCCACTGACATCACTGACCTCCCATGGGAACGCCTCCATCTGGGCAGCAACGCCCCCGGCATGCCCACCAAAGGGGGCGTGCTGTCACTCACTATCGACAGCACGCCCCCTTTGGTGCAAGACCCATAACGACAGCTTGGCCCATCGACCCGCTTGCGAGCTCTCAGCGCTCGAGAGCGGGTCTGAATCAGGCCCTGTATCTACCAGCAAAGATCCCTACCTATACCTAATAAAGCAAAGCAGAGTATTTCCCTCAATTATTTATTGCAATAAAAGTTAAAACATTCTCAGAGTTGTGACTGTAGCAAGTAAAGTGACTGAGGGCCTGATTCAGCTTGGAACGCAGTTGCTACTACACACGCCATCGGCCGATTGTTCTGTTCTGCGCATGTGTATGTATCGCAGTGCGCGCACACGAACAAGCTATTGCGATCGGGACTGAGGGCCTGATTCAGAGCCGCTCGTAAGCGGCCGCTCGTTCGCTCCGAGCGATGTTCGCACAACTGCGTATGCGTATGGGTTGTAATACGCATGCGCGAACAAGTCATTGCGGTCGGAAATTGTGTGCTCGCAAAATAGCGAGTGCCTGCTAATTTGAGTGACAGAATGAGGCGTTTGTGGGTGGTAACAGGGGAAGGTGCTTGAAAACGGGGAGTGGAGATCCGAACGCAGGCGTGCCAAACGGTCAAAATGGGCGTTTTAAGGGTGTGCATAATTAACAAAGCAGCGTCATCGGCCACGTCACTTGGTTGTCTATTAGCCTGAACTGCTGGCATGATTGCGGTAGGAAAATCCAACCATAAGCACTGCGAGCAGTTCATACGCCTTTCGATGTACTCGATCAATCTAATAAATAGCGGAGATGACGTAGGATGCGAGCGGCCAGGGGGGCGTTTTTTAAAAAATAGCGAGCGCATGTTTCATTCGCTCGTTCAGACATAGAGGTGTCAACAGACCGCAATGAGCGCGCGCTCTATTTAAATATCCGGCCCCTTTTTCTGAACGAGCGAGCGCAAATAGCGTCCGGCTCTGAATCAGGCCCAGAGATCACAGAGGCTACGCAGACCCATCGCAGAGTGATTGACAGGAAGTACTGGGGGGGGGGTCAGGGAAATGCAGACATGCCAAGTGCGTTCACACACCATTGCAGGGGCGTGCATAAATTATCCACTACGATAGCCTATGGAGCCTGAGGTTTCATAGCATGCGTGATTGTTAGCAATTCCTGAGTAAGACCAAAGCTAGTGCAAGTGTGCGTGAGGCTACGATGGTACTCGATTGTACCGATGTTTTCGCAGTCTTGCTAAACAGTAAGGTTGTGTGTAAGGTAAAGTAGACGGCCTTGTGTCGTGCTGCTGTGGCATAGCGTTCGCAATGAATTAGCATACTATCGCAGTTGAACTGCGTGTGTAATCGCAGCTATGATCGCAATAGCCATCCAAGCTGACTCAAGCCCTGGAATTGCTAGAAGTGTTGTTATTGGTGTTGTTTGGAATTGTTTAAAGTGTTCTGTAAAAATTGTACAGTAAAAAAAAAGTTCCTGTCCGCGGTTGTCAAATTGAGATATGTGATACTGTTAAAGGATAAAAGATCACACGCTTTAATAGGAGAGTATCTGTCTTAAAAAAACAACTTTTTTTTTACAAATTGGAAAAAAGAAATTGATTTTCTTTCACTTCACTTAAAGCATGGTTTTCAAAAAGGTCATCTAATAACAAGACATAGCTACAATGTAACACTACTATCATAGATATATTTTTGAATGTTGCTTCTGCAAAATGTGACTAGATTAAGCAAAGGTACGAGAGAGAGCACATGTCCTGGGATGTATTTAGTATGCGTGCGTTCCTGGGTATGAATGTATAATAATGGTTGTGGAACTTTGTGTTACTAGAACCTGTTAGAGGAAAACAGGAAAACTGGATGCTAAAGACTTGTTTATTTCCTTCGACCCGAGATGTGGCAAACAATAGTGCAAAAAGTAAATGTCTGTAGTGAATTTTCTATGGTTTCTAGAGTTTTTAAATATACAATAGCATCAATAAAGTTTAGGAGGACAGGTTATTATAAAAGAGGAGAATTTATAGAACAAAAGGACATGCTTCGAATGAGGAAGGCTGAATAGTAAGAAGATTTTTATTTTCTTACAAAAGGGTGGTGTGGTATCTCTCGAGTTGTAGTGGGGCCACATACATTCAAAGAATTTTGGGATGCAGGGGACATATATATTGTTATTTGTTTGGCATTGAATAGAAAACAATTTAAAAAAATATTCACAGTGAGTGTTAATCCTAAACAGGTTTGTCATCATCATCATCATCATCATCATCATCATCATCATCATCATCATCATCATCAAATACCGACCTAGATCCGAATTGTCAAGGTAGACACACTCTTCTGGTAGGTCTATCTCTTGAAGAATCTTTTGTGAACACCAAAGCCATTATACATTCAGTCTTGATTCCTGGAGCCACCTTCTCTTTGGAGTTGCTGGACTGAATCCTGGACAATACTTCAGCATTCACCAAAGCATCAGAAGGCTGGAGGTCCTGCAATGGAAACACAACTAATGATTGTCAGGGAACCTATAGGGAAAACAATAGATTTATCCTTCAGAAACACTGGTGGCCAACTGGAGGAAGGCTTTGTTCAAACTTTCTGCACATGGACCCTGTCCTCCAAGTCCCCAGCTTCCAAGGTAACATTACCATTCCGGTGGTAGTGGATCATTTCTCCAAGTACATTTCATTGCCTTTGAAAAAATTATTATCAGCAGGTCAACTCTCTCAGGATCTATTGTTATGTTTCTATAGTGCATTATCTCTTATACCCAGGAAGACTGATCCCAACTACTTGCACGGTAAAGCTGGCCACACACTAGACCAACTTACATCCAACCAGCCAACTTGTTGATTGATTGGAATGAAAATCTGGTAACGTATGGGAGTAACTGAGGATTAGCAATTTGCTCCTAAAAGCCAGAAAACAGATGAAAATGGTCATCAGACAAGTTTGTTAAATGTTTGATTTAAACTATTTGTTCAAACAACAGTTTTGGTCCATTTTCCAGCGTTTGGGAGCAAATTGCTGATTGTATTCCTTACCAGATTTTCATTCCAACAAATCAACTACTTGGCTGGTTGGACAGATAATCTATAGATGTGTGGCCAGCTTTAGACTCTTCATGAAGCAACCTGGTGCAGAACTACAGAAGGGTATCTACTTTCTACCTTATCCATGGTTTCAACATTATGGTAATTTTGTCCTCACATGCTACCTATGGGGTTCCTTCTGTGGACAAGCATGTGCAGGATTTCTGGGGCACTGTGAAGAGGCTGCAGGAATGATTTAAGATTATGTCAGCTAAAGAAAAATGATTTGGAGGAGATGTGACTGGCCTGTATTCTCAGTGGGTGACTATGTGTGACTCTCAATATGCAACATCAGTTGAAGATGATATCACATTTAAACTGGGGCCATAGTGTATGCCCAGTCACTGGGAAGATCTATCCTGCAACATACACGCTATAGTATGGCTACCACCTTTCTTCCAGATCCACCCAATGTTCCATGTCTCCCTTTTAAAAATTGCGATTAAGGACCTGTTTATAAAATTATATATGATTCCTCCACCTGCAGGAGAGATAGAGGGCTACCAGAAATACATCATTCAGTTGATCATCAAATCCATCAGATCTGGGAGAGGCATGCAGAGCATGGAGCATTGGAGTGGCTCCACTCTTGGAATACTGATTCTCACACACATGCTCTGCTCATCAAATTCTCCAGGCTATGGCCTTCATTCAGAGGCGGCCGTACGGTCTACGACCGCACGGCCGCCTCGGAGTTTGTCAAGTGCGCATGCGCACGAGGGAGCCGGCTCCTTCGTGCGCATGCGTGAGACCCGCTACGACCGACAGCGCCAGTTGTAGCGGGTCTCTTTCCAAAGGGGGCGAGCTGTCAATGTTGATTGACAGCTCGCCCCATTTGGAAGGTGGGCCGGGGGGGTGGCAGCCCAAATCGAGGGAATGCCTACCGTTTGGGGGAGGCCCCACTGACATCACTAGTAATGTCAGTGGAGAGCTTCCGGCTCTGACAGAGCCAGAAGCTCTCCGGGGCTTATGATAAGTGAGACCCTACCCTATGGTCTCATCGTAAGCCCTGATGGTCGCAATGGTCTCTGACCATTGCGACCATCACCCTAGCGGTCATTAGAGCTGTGGGTGTAAACCCACAGCCTAACGACCAAAACAGAGGCGGCCGGTCAGGATGCAAGCGGCCGCCCAGTTTCTGAGCGACCGCTTGCATCCTCCGACCGCCTCTGAATGAGGCCCCATATCCTTCCATCTCTACATATTTGGAGTCTTCATATAAAGGTAGGAGCACTGTGAGGATTCACTGTAATAACAGCTACAGAAGACAGGTGGTGGTGCAACACTCACAGCTGCTCATTCCTTTTCACTTACTGCAAATTAACACTTTGCCCAAGGTCAAGTCAATTAGGACTAATAGACCTCGGCTCTCTGCAGCTTTTATAGGGCCTCAGTCTGACCAATCTTTGCACAAGCAGAGTTGGAATTTTGCTTCTCTGCTGATTCTTTGAAAATCTCATTTGATTTCATTGTTTTTCAACTTTGGCTTTGTACATTCTCCATCCCATCAACTTTGGTTTCGCCAATCATTAGTTTTACCTTCTCCACCCCATCAACTTCAGCTTTTTCACTCACATCCCATCCTCTCAGGATGTAAGATGGGTACACACTAGAAGATATGTCATATGATCCCGCAGATCGAAGTGTCATATCGGGCATATCATCTGGTGTGTACCCATGATATGCGCGCTCCCGCATGTTGTTAACGACAACGCCCATCAGCCCTAACGCTAGCTGTGCCATGAATCCCCCATCAGACCCGGCATCAGGAAACGTGTATGCACTTGCCTCATGCTGGGTCCTGTCGCCCGCGACATCATGCTGGGTACACATCGTCTGACTATGACCTTCACTATGAACACATCCTAGGCCTGTGTGACTTAGTAAGTGTGATGTCTATGTATTGTTAATGTAGAAATTCTACAAAGAAGACCTAAGCAGCCTGTTAGTAGCTATTGGAATACATGATCCCCTTCTCCTAGCTCCTTCCTTACTGACTACCCCATCTGTGTCACCCCTGTCTGTCTGCACCTCCCGTTTGGAATGTAAGCTCTAACGAGCAGGGCCCTTTCCTTTGTGAGCTCCTCCTTTCCCTTGTTTATACTTCCACATACTCCCTCCAACGTCACCTAACCCTTGGTTGCTGCCACCCTGCTGCTTACTTCAGTGTCCAAATCTCTCCACCCATGCACTCAGCTCATGTTGGCCCACTCTGTGCACATGCGTTGGGCACACTCTGCAGTGTAAACTTCCACCACTACTAATTAGCATGGGAACGGCTGAGTAAGGGTTCACGGAGACAGTTGCTTTTGGAGCAGTATTTGGATTGCTCTGGTAATTTGGTATTTGACACCGCAACTCTTGGTGAGTCGGGTACCTAAGTTATGGGGTCTTTTAGGGGCATATAGATGAATATGCCTCTTAGGGGTCTACTTACTAAGCAGTGCTAGGAGACAGAGTGAAAAGTGATAAGAAAGTGATAAGGTGCCAGCCAATCAGCTCCCAACTGTCATTTTCAAATACAGCCTGTGAGATGACAGTTGGGAGCTGATTGGCTGGCATCTTATCACTTTCTTATCACTTTTCACTCTGTCTCCTAACACTGCTTAGTAAATAGACCCCTTAATCACTTGATTGCAAAATAAATATTGCTACATATTGCATAACGCAAGTCAGCATAAGGTACGTTCATCTGCAATGCCTGGAAATCCCGGAATATGTTCTACATTTACACTGCAGCTTCTAAGCTAGACTTGCGTTAGATCTATAACACAGATGTGTTAGTCACACTGCAGATTTTCCCCCCTAATCAAGACTTTGTTTGCTGCTTATTTTCAGATATTTTCCAAATTTACCTTCGTGTTTTACCAGCTGTCAGATAATTTAGTCACACGGGAAATGCGTTATTGTTCTGCTGTTGTTATACACTGTTCACTGTGTGGAATGTAAGTCGTCACAATGAATTTTACTGTCGCTCACCAGAAAACCTCCACGCTTCATAGATTGTGTAACTGTATAAAGTATGTATTTATAAAGAAGTCTGTATATTTATGCAATACATGAATTATTGTTAGTATCTATTATGTTATTCTTTATCTATTCTGTAGTCTGGTCTATATCCTGTATGCAGATGTATCGCAGCGTCAACATCTGATTTTTTTTTACATTGTTTTTGCCATTTTTCTATTATTAGACAGATCTTGTTGTATGTGTATCTTTATGTACTGTAGGAACCCCTGTCCGCGCCTCATAAGTAGGTGTCACTGCAGGTTAGCATTTAGCGTGAGCGCTCTCTCAAGCTCACCTTCTGTGGTACGGTGCCTCCACCTCAGTCTTCCTCATCACTTGTGAAGACGTGGATGCAGGGGCAGAACTATGGGAGACAATGGAGGCGCCTGCCACCGGGATCCAGCCCCAAAGGGCCATCCCCTCCATTGTCCGCAACGTATTCAATATCATTTATGGCGACACATCAGAAAAGTCAACACTATCGTAATTTCAATATTTCCAGGAGGATTAAGGATAGGGTTGTCATGGGGATCAGGACAGCACAAATAGAAAATCAGTATATACCAAACCCATACTGGCACCCCCTGCATTGCAACAGGGATTGTCCAGGTGTGAAGGTTACCTGCTTATTTTCTTCGGCTCCCAACTCAGAATCAGCCAAACGGTGTGTAAAATAATTTAAGTGGCAATTTAGGTACATAACAATATAGAAGTCATACAGATATAAATGCAGTCACAGATTTTAGGGATCAAGTAAGGTCAATTTCACTTTTAAGCAAACACTGGGGTCTATGGGCCTGATTCAGAGCCGCTTGCTGCTAGCGAGCACTCGTTCTGAATCAGGGCGCTTTTTTATTTTTTATCCACCTCCAGGCCACTCGTAAAGCTGTGGGAGACCACTCACAGCTTGTGCGAGTGGCCTGGCGATGATCGCTATTATCGTAACCATCAGGCTTGCGACGAGACCCTGTGGAAGGGTCTTGGCTCCCACAAGCCCAAGTAGAGCAGGAAGTCCACTACTGACATCACGAGTGATGTCAGTAGGGCCGCCCGCAAATGGCAGGCGTTCCTAAGGGAACGCCTGTGTTTGTGCAGCTACCCCCCTCCACGCCACCAAAACGGGGTGAGCTGTAAATCAACATAGACAGCCACCCCGTCTTATAGTGAGCCCCAGAGCGACTGAACTTCAGTTGCTCGCTGGGGCTCGCTCATGCGCACGCTGGACGCGGCACATGCACCGGGGCCAAACATCGACCTGCTTGCGAGCGCTATGCACTTGCGAGCGGGTCTGAATCAGGCCCTATGTACTAAGCCTTGGAAAGAGACAAATTGGATGCTGATGAAGTACCAACCAATCAGCTCCTAACTGTCATTTTTCAAACATTGTGCATTGTGGTCTATGTATCAAGCAGTAAAAAGCTTGGAGAAGTGGACCAGTGGAGATGTTGCCCATAGCAACCAATTAGCTTTGAAGTAGCATTTATCTAGTACAGTCTGTAAAATAATAGGTGGGAGCTGATTGGCTGCTATAGGCAACTTCTCCACTGGTCCACGTGTCCACACTTTTCACTGTTTTATACATGAACCCCTTTACCTCCAAGCCTTAATACGTCTCACCCACTATTCCTATAAACCCTGTCTCACTCACACACATTTGTCTTTACACACTTTACTCCTATTCAATAAATAAAGTGTGTCTATATTATCCCTAGCTGGGCAATGACACTTCCCCAGTCATTAGGCAGCTGCAGCTGAACTGAGGGAAGTGTAAGCACATTCCAAACTTATATATAATACGGGGAAAATACACATAATGCAATTTGCAGTTGACACTATTATGTTTTAATAAACAGTTTTAGCAATTTCTGTTACAAACTGCTCTATTTCATACAGCCGCCAGGTCGCTTACCTAGATCCCAGCTCCATGATCCAGCTCCGTGACAGACTTCCTCCAGTTGCAGTTTCTTCCCATCTCCTGCAATCTCCCAGCTTCCACAAGCAGCATTCCCTCCAGTACTGGCTGATGGGCGCAGCCATGACTTTCTGGATCAGGTGACCGGATCTCCACCAACAGAAGACCAGTATGAAGTCACATGACACCTGTAGCCAATCCCTGCTCTCCCAGGGGTATATAAGGACTCTCCCTGCACACAGCACTTGCCAGTGCAATGTCATGTTCAGCCCAGCTATAGAAGCATAAGAGAGAGAGCTCCTGTGGATATTGTTCTACTCAGCGACTCCTGTCCAGATTTCCATCTCACTGCACTCCTGGCTCCAGTATCTGGTTCCATCCCAGAGACCTATAACATCGGTGCCAGTCCAATATCCTCTACCATCGGTGCCAGTCCGATATCCTATACCATTGGTTCCTGTCCGATATCCTATACCATCGGTTCCAGTCTGATATCCTATACCATTGTTTCCAGTCCAATATTCTATACCATCTGTTCCAGTCCGATATCAGCCAGTCTGGTTCCTTCCTGGAGATTTAGATGTCAGCTGCCAGTACAGGGAAACCCAGGCAGAGAGCCGCGACCTGCATGTCGGGGCCTACAGTAGCTATGCCCAAACTCCCTTGCAGGGGTCCCTGTTGAAAACCACTGGTGTTTTAGACTCGGCACCTCTGTTCTGGGTCTCAGCCAATTCCTCAGTACTGTTCAGCTTCCTTCAGCCTCAGACTACACCTCATGAGCCGTAACTATATCAGATTAGCCAGTTTCCAGACATCCACTGCAGAACTCACTCCTGCCAGAGATTCAGGCCCAGATTCACAGACATATCCATACACGACAATTTATTTTTTACATCTGCACAGTAAAAGAAATCCAAAAAAATATTAAGTACAGTACTCTATGTAATGTATTCGGTACTTTTAAACTTTTGCATCACTAAAATTACTGTAAGAGATCCATCGGTTTATTGCTTAAGTAACTGAAAAACACCTTATAATACTTAACTTAAACTAATAAATAAAGACACGGACACATAACAGCTTGGCTAAAAGATCACAGCTTTTATTTATAATTAAATGATTAACCTATCTGTGGTGGCCAGGAGATTCTGCAAACTCTGGCCCTGATTCAGAGCTGGACGCTCTTTCAGCGCTCTCGCTCTGAATCAGGGCGGCTTTTTTTTGTGCTGGCCTCCTGATGTCAGTAGGGCCGCCCACAAACGGAAGGCATTCCCTCGGGAACACCTCCATTTGTCCAGCTAACCCCCCCTGCCCGCCTCCAAAACTGGGCAAGCTGTCAATCACAATCGACAGCTGCCCCGTTTTGGTGCGAGACCCGTAGCGACAGAGCACCCGTCGCTGGCCGGGTCTCACGCATGCGCACGCCGGAGGCAGTGCATGTGCAGGGGGTAAACATCGACCCACTTGCAAGCACATAGTGCTTGCAAGCGGGTCTGAATCATCCCCTCTGTTCTAGCCTTCTCCCCCCTCTAGACACACTTATGATGAGAAGCACTCGCTTCACTCATGGGCACAGTCTGTGCAATCTGCACATGTAAATAGAGGGAAAATGCCCTTACAATGCTTTCTTGTGCCACAATAAAGCCACTGAGATGCAGTGTTCTCCTGCCAATGCTGTGCCTCAACTAAAAGTTAGGTGTTAGAGTCTGTGGTTGTTGTGGACCCGGGGTGGTAATGGGGAGTAAACACCTGAACAGTTTTAAACCGAAAGTTAGGTTGTTTGATGTGAATGTTGGTAGGCATGAACAATAAGATAGTAGAAAAAATAGAAACGGCGCATATAGGTCTAACTGGACCCAGAAGACACACTGATAATAAAGGATAAATTGTTTATTATAACATACAAGTGTTGATAATGAATAGTAGATATGGAGATGGATTGAAAGGTCAATGACCACAATAAGTTACTGCAGAAATTTATACATAATAAAAAGGAAATAACCTCACATGTATTATTGAAGATTAGAGCACCAGCTGTGTACTCCAATCACATGTGTTATATTAAAGTGCTGTTAATAAATGCACCTCTATTAAATAGAATAAAATCCTCTTCAGGAATAGATGAATAAATGGCCTATTGCTGGCATAAAAATGATAGTTCCATTATTGGGAATCCATATTGACACAAATTTTGTATCCAATCATTGGCTGTGAATGCGGAAATGTAACAGATAGTGGAGCCAATGTTACCAAAAATGTGTTCCTCGCTGAGGTAAAATGAAGAAATTCTCAATAGAGAAAGAAACGTGTTAAGGGTGTCCCTGCTACTAACCTGCATTCCTGCCTTGCTGAAGCACCTGTGTAATTGCAGCAGAGCCGTTTTTCCGATCCAGCCGTTAGAGCTCCATCCCCTCTGCTGGAGTCGCAGACAACGCTATGCGCCGGAGTTGATATACTCCTGTGAGTGCCTCCGTAGAGCCTTAGCCTTCCCATCACGGCCTAGGATCCTCCGGTGAACAGTCGCAGCTACATATCAGCTAGCGCCTATTGAACCAGCGCTGACACGAGACATATTACCTTCCACAACGTACATTGATGGAATCACTGCTTTACTTTCCATGGCACAGATCCAGTGCACAGCAGCAAGTGTTGAAGAACACTAGGTGAGAGACATATCCACATCATATCCCCCACCCTTAATCCTAGGTGGGCTAGAGGAGGATTTATATGCATTAATACTCACCCTTCTTTTTACCTCAGTGAGGAACACATTTTTGGTAACATTGGCTCCACTATCTGTTACATTTCCGCATTCACAGCCAATGATTGGATACAAAATTTGTGTCAATATGGATTCCCAATAACGGAACTATCATTTTTATGCCAGCAATAGGCTATTTATTCATCTATTCCTGAAGAGGATTTTATTCTATTTAATAGAGGTGCATTTGTTAACAGCACTTTAATATAACACATGTGATTGGAGTACACAGCTGGTGCTCTAATCTTCAATAATACATGTGAGGTTTTTTCCTTTTTATTATGTATAAATTTCTGCAGTAATTTATTGTGGTCATTGACCTTTCAATCCATCTCCATATCTACTATTCATTATCTACACTTGTATGTTATAATAAACAATTTATCCTTTATTATCAGTGTGTCTTCTGGGTCCGGTTAGACCTATATGCGCCGTTTCTATTTTTTCTACTGTTTATTCCTTAGAATAGGGAACTGGAGGACCCTTGGGACGGCTGCTGGTCGTGATAAATTACAGGGAGGTGGGCGCTACAAACCCTTCCATTCTAATGAACAATAAGATAACTAAAGTCCAGAAATAACAAACTAATAACTAGCAGAAGTGAACTGTAGTGAGTTGGAATAAACAAATGTCCAGCACGGTGACAGAGATGAATACGGTGAATCCAGATAGACTGTAAAGGTGAAATGGATATCCGGGTATGCAAAATAATGGCTGAAAGGGATATCCGGAAATTCTGTGATGATGTTGAAGGGAGAATCTGGAATGCTGTTATGATGGCTGAAGGGACAATCCTGTAATGCTGTGATGATGGCTGAGAGGAGAATCAGGTAATGCTGTGATGATGGCTGTACAGGATTGGGTTAACTGTGGAGACAGGTTCAGGCAGGAGGGGGTCTGGTGGAAGGTGCAGGGCTGATCACCAGTGGAGTGCAAGGCAAGGCAGAGCAGTGCAGGCTATGCAGGGAGCTGGAGGCTGACAAGGAGCTAGGGCAAGCACTGGTCTCAGGTTCAGGAGTGCAGGAACTCTCTCTCAGCTGACGCTGTGAAACACGTTGCACTGGCAAATACAGGGTGCTCAAAACACCCTTAAGTACCCAGCAACAGAACGTGATAGGCCAGAGATAGCAGGTGACCCACAGACAATTGGCCTGCTATGTCACTTGGCCTTAGACAACATGGTGACGCCCAGACAGCCGTGACGCGGAGATGCCACTAGTCTTACCCCTGTCAGGACGGCCCAACACTGGAAGATTTCTGCGTACATGCAATGCCAATTTCTACACGCCAGCTCCCCTGCCAGAAGGACCGCGCCACGGTGCCTTCACTGGTAAGGACCGCAAACCTCCACTCCATGAAACCTTGGTTGTGACATTAGGACAATAACCAATTGGCAAAGGTACTGGGCAGAATGGTTGGTTCAAATGGAAAAGAGGCTGTCTCTACCCAGAACACCCTTAATATACCAGAATTCCAAAACACTCCCCTGAGCGAAGCATTGGCCAAAACTAAACCAGGTGACTACTAAATTAAACTAAACTGCCCAGCATCAAGGCTGTCATGCTAACCAATCAGCAAAACAACTAGGATTCTTACCTATTTTCAATCCTAATCAGCTTTTGCCTACCATTTTGTATTGAAAACTTGCTGGAAACGCAAATCATGAGTGTAGTTTAAAATTGAAGTAACAGGCCTATAGGAAAGTGTAAAATGGGCGTCCGATAGAAGTAAAAATTATGGGGGAATACTGTACAGTATACAGTATGCTATTTATATTTGAGGTTAATATTTGCTTAATGTTAAACATGAATATAAATAATTCTGCACAAAGAAAATCCTATCTCTCCTAATTAGCTTTTATAAATGAGAAAAGTGGTCATATAATTTGCTATATAAAGATTAGTATTTACTCCATGATCAGTGATACTAGTGATTTATTATGTCATAAACTGTAGACAAAAACATCTCTTATTTGTGTAAGAAACTTTTAATCTCTTGGAACCATAAAAAAATCTATTCAAATTCATATATTATAGTCATATTTTATAATATACTGTTATTGCAATTCTGGAAAATGTATTAAAATTCTTATATTTTCACATTTACAAAAATTAAAAACAGTGACTTAGTAAATGAAATCTTTAAGATACAGGGAAAAAATTTAAACCGTTCCTGTTAGAAAACAACAATTAATAAAATAAAAAATATATAACAATAAAATAAAAATGAAAGGCTGTAACTCATGAGGTACACCAGACCTTACTCCTCATTCACAAAAAAGGAAACAATAACACAAAAAAGAAAATATTAGCAACAGCACTTTTAATGTAGTGCTAAAATACTCTGTTATAAACAGAATAGAACATAAAGTTGCACAAATATTACAATTATTTATTGAAACTGAAAGCACATATAATAAAAAAATGTACTGTGTATACATAGGCAAATGTGAGAGCTATATGAAATAGAAAGTCATAAACAGGGTTCAGGTAATAACTGTATACAGTACCAAACGGAAAGTTTCAATAAGGAATTTATATACTATGAATATAATGCTGTTTTGTGGGACATGGGGCACTTACAGCCAAATTCCACTTGTGAAGGAAATCTTGCTGAATATGAGGGAAATATGGCTAATTTCTGATAGGTATTGTATCAATGAACACTTTTCTTTTTTTTTACAGTAAGATTTGCCCCTTTTCATAACATTCAGCATCATGGACAGCTAACATTCAGCACCATGGGCAGCTAACATTCAGCACCATGCACAACTAACATTCAGCACCATGGACAGCTAACATTCAGCACCATGCACAGCTAACATTCAGCACCATGGACAGCTAACATTCAGCACCATGCACGGCTAACATTCAGCACCATGGACAGCTAACATTCAGCACCATGCAGAGCTAACTTTCAGCACCATGCACAGCTAACATTCAGCACCATGGACAGCTAACATTCAGCACCATGGACAACTAACATTCAGCACCATGGACAGCACATGGCTCCAGTAAAACTTGTTGACTTTTTTTTCTATAACAGGTAAAGTCAACTCTAGTGGGATTTTTAAGCAGTCTAATGTATAAAACAAGATGTCTAGCCAGCATTAACATTAGGCAATCAATAGGTTAGGGGCCCCCAGCAGTTTTGATTGCTACCATAGTGCATTTTGCAGTTACTATCAAAATATGTTTTTTGGACTTCTGTATTAAATATAACATGTCCTGTATAACATATTAGAAGTATTTGCACCTGTCCCACAGTGATGTAGAACAAGTTACACTAAGTGCCTTTCTGGATGCTTCTGTATACCCCGGTCCACTGAATGAGGCTAGTCACTCCAGATTCACCAACAGCTCTACAAATGTACAGTAGTCAGGATATTTAATCTGTCAGTGAAGAGGTTTGTGGGGGAGGGAGTGTTGTTAATGCTTAGAATGAATCTAGGATCAGTTCCAGAGACAAAGACATACCTGTACTATGCTAACTGATGGCCCCGTTCAGTCTTCTCACGTTCTCTGATCTATGCTACAAATACCACTTGTGTCTTCTGTTTCTGAAGATATTCTGTACGATATTAGTCTATTGTTTATTGTATTAATTATAAATTTTATTTTATTCACACCATACACACCATACAGACATGTCTACTAGTAGCTGTCAGAGACTCTATAGAGAGACATTAGAGAGCATTCTTTAGTTCCGGAGGGCGTTCATCCATAAGAACCTTTCTCACTGCACTATAAATGTATGTATCTGAGTGAGGATTGCAAAAATAAATATGTGTCATGAATAGAGGGGCTGATTCATCAGTCGACGCTGAAGCGGCTACTCACGAAAGATTCCCAATTATCAGGAATCTGCGCATGCTCAGGTACCATTCTGTGAAGAATGGCTCCTGTGAAACCACTTGCAGGCCCCTGAATGATAGGCAGAGATGTTTACAGGGTGGTGTTCGGGGGCGTGGTTGGCCTGCATTCCAAGAAATGTGGGCATGTCACCCATTTTCTGGGAGGGAGGAGGCCAGGGATGCAGACTTCCTGGCCTCGGAAGCCGGTCAGCCTGCGCAAGCTTATGCTTACTCAGCTGGCTTGTGCCGCACAACATCACAACTGATGCAGCCTAGGTCGCAGTGCTGGGATCACAGATGCTGACAGGTATTCTCTCTTCACTTCAGATGCCTAAATTGGCAGGATGGAATTGGTGAAGCAGCTTGTGTGCGGCTTTGCAATTCCATCCACTGCTAAATCAGCCCCAGAGTGTCCAGTAGAGTGTCTATAATTCTCCCTGAGCTTTTATCTTATTATATTCACTACTGGATCCTGCCATTAACATTTGGGTTCAGGTGTACAGTACATGAGGCAGCATCAGGGAATAAGCTGCACACCCGGCTGCCATATATCTACATTGGGTGGGGGTGAACGTGATGATAGCTATAGATCTTTTATCCACTGAATTTACTCATATTTATACCATAGTTTATGTTAAATAGGCTGTTTTTTTCTTTTTTTGGACCTCTCTCTAATGGCTTGAAATACTGTAGTAAAAGTCTTGATTACTAAAATGATTTCATGTTGTCCACATTGAGTATTATTCATGAACAAAGAACAAAGAGGGAAATGTAGTTTATTAACCCATAGCAATGGCTCATCATTTAGCTTTATTCATTTTGATGCTAAGTTGAGAAGGAGCTGACAATCCAGTTGGTTTCTCTGGGTTATATTGTTTGAAAATAATTCATAGTTACATTATGTGTTTTCATTACTGTACAATGATTGCAATAATGAAGCATATGATAGATTCATGTAGAGTGTAAGTACAAAGTAACAATGCAGAGAGGACAGTCTCATGCTTTTAGTTACAGTAAGTGTTTTATTTTTGTGGGATCCTGTTCCACAGCTATTTATTTGTTCTGGGCATTGTCAGCGAAGCTCTACAAAAACCTTGAAACTCTGAATTACTAAGAAATAATGAACCCACTAATGCTGGCTGCCTTTCTAATGCGCTGATCGTATTGTTCATTCAAACTGTACTGTATTTCTATTAAAGAGAAAAATACTGCATTGACCTGAATAAAACATAAAGAAAGTAAATCGTTGCTGCTGTTAGCTAATAAGATCATACACAAAGTCAGCCCTTATATCTGCCCATCTGCATGACTCTGTGCCTGTCTCTCTGCCCATCTCTCTGGGCCTAATTCAGAGGTGGATGGAGGTGCGGTGCTGGCTGCAACTTTTCTTACAGCAGCTACTGAGAACTTATGGAGAGAGGGAGGCGGATTAGCGTAGGCACAGAGGTGGTCCATCTTGTGGGGGTGTTATGGGAGTGACACATGTGTGTCACTGAAAGTGGCTGTATACAGAAGCACACAGCCACTCACACAGGAGTAAAGAGGCACTAGCCACTCACACAGGACTACAGAGGCACACAGCCACTCACACAGGTGTACAGAGGCACACAGCCACTCACACAGGAGTACAGAGGCACACAGCCACTCACACAGGTGTATAGAGGCACACAGCCACTCACACAGGAGTGCAGAGGCATGCAGCCACTCACACAGGAGAACAGAGGCATGCAGCCACTCACACAGGAGTACAGAGGCACGCAGCCACTCACACAGATGTACAGAGGCACACAGCCACTCACACAGGAGTACAGAGGCACACAGCCACTCACACAGGTGTACAGAGGCACACAGCCACTCACACAGGAGTGCAGAGGCACACAGCCACTCACACAGGAGTGCAGAGGCACACAGCCACTCACACAGGAGTGCAGAGGCACACAGCCACTCACACAGGTGTACAGAGGCACACAGCCACTCACACAGGAGTACAGAGGCACACAGCCACTCACACAGGAGTACAGAGGCACACAGCCACTCACACAGGTGTATAGAGGCACACAGCCACTCACACAGGAGTAAAAAGGCACGCAGCCACTCACACAGGAGTACAGAGGCACGCAGCCACTCACACAGGAGTACAGAAGCACACAGCCACTCACACAGGAGTACAGAGGCACACAGCCACTCACACAGGAGTACAGAGGCAGGCAGCCACTCACACAGGAGTACAGAGGCACGCAGCCACTCACACAGGAGTACAGAGGCACGCAGCCACTCACACAGGAGTACAGAGGCACACAGCCACTCACACAGGAGTACAGAGGCACACAGCCACTCACACAGGAGTACAGAGGCACGCAGCCACTCACACAGGAGTACAGAGGCACGCAGCCACTCACACAGGAGTACAGAGGCACGCAGCCACTCACACAGGAGTGCAGAGGCACACAGCCACTCACACAGGAGTACAGAGGCACACAGCCACTCACACAGGAGTACAGAGGCACACAGCCACTCACACAGGAGTACAGAGGCACACAGCCACTCACACAGGAGTAAAAAGGCACGCAGCCACTCACACAGGAGTACAGAAGCACACAGCCACTCACACAGGAGTACAGAGGCACACAGCCACTCACACAGGAGTACAGAGGCATGCAGCCACTCACACAGGAGTACAGAGGCACGCAGCCACTCACACAGGAGTACAGAGGCACGCAGCCACTCACACAGGAGTACAGAGGCACACAGCCACTCACACAGGAGTACAGAGGCACACAGCCACTCACACAGGAGTTCAGAGGTACACAGCCACTCACACAGGAGTACACAGGCACGCAGCCACTCACACAGGAGTACAGAGGCACACAGCCACTCACACAGTAGTACAGAGGCACACAGCCACTCACACAGGAGTACAGAGGTACACAGCCACTCTCACAGGATTTCCCTTGCAACCCATAGTGATGTGAGGGAAAACCTGCAATGTTGGCCCTACAGTATATGGCTGATATGTGCAGAGCTGGACATCACAGTGATGAATGGCGGCATATCACAATGAATTGTCCCTTTGTCTATGATTCTCTCTGTACCACACTCATTTTACCTCTCTCTTACTCCCCCTATCTTTCTCTCTCTCCCTCTATATCCCATTTCTTCCAGTCTAACCTCTCTCTTCTCTCTGTACTCGCTCTCATTCTCTCTCTCTCTCTACCGTCTCTTTCATCCTTGCCTCTCTCTTCTTCTCTCTGTACCTCTTTCTTTATCTCCTTTCTTTTTATCATCTTCCCCCTTTCTCGCTTATCTCTCCCTCTCTCTTCTGCTCACTATCTCTTATTTTTTCTCTATTTCCATCTCTCTCTCTTTGTCCCTTTCATTTGCACTCTCTCTCTCTCTCTCTCTCTCTCTCTCTCTCTCTCTGTCTCTCTCTCTTTTTAGCTCCCCTCTATCTCTGACTGTAAGTCCCTCTGTGTTTCTCTCTCCCCCTCTCTTTATGTCCCTTTATCTTACTCATTCACAGCATAAATCTCTCTCTCTCTCTCTCTCTTCCCCAGTATTTTTCTCCTCATCCCTATTTCTCTTTATTCTGTACATGCACACACAAACACACACACAAATATGCACACACATACACACACACATAATACCTACTAGATTAAATGTGTCTTACAAATAAACAAGTTATAATTCACTAGTAGAATGGGCACAATTCATCTCTTTTGATCTCCTCTGAGTTATAAGGTTTCATTACTTCCTGCTACAATTGATGATATTCCCAGAAGAATAAATAGCAGCTACCATCCAATACCCACATCGCCACCATGTACAGTGTAATATTGCTGCATCTGACCTGTATATCACTTAAAGTGCTACAGAAAGGGGCCAATGAGTTACGGGGCTGAAGTCAAACTTCCATCTGACTCACAGAGCTTAAGTCAAACACTTCTCTTAGAGTGAAATATATTTATACCCAGAGGAGCCATTATTTCCAGTGTGCTGTAGAAACTTCAATCTAGAAATTCACAATAGAGCAATTCATTCATACTTCCCGTCTTGTCCAATATATAAAGGAAAAATTGGAGTGGGCACCGGAGACCAAATATGATTGCTCTGGTAATTGATCATGTTGTTAAATGACTCTTAAGCATTGTCTTTTTGTGTTTGAGGAGTGTATAACTTTAATGTCAGAAATGTCCTTTAATATTGTAGTTTAAGTACACATAAATTCATATCACCAGATCATATTGTGATGTGAAAATAATTTAATTTAATTAACATTATGAAGCTACCATTAGTGGTATTATCAACTTATAATGAGTTAAATGAGTGATAACAACACAAAGGGGCGATTCAATTAGCATTGCGGGGATGTAGCTACCGAGTTACGTTGTCGAAACTACAGTATTCAATTACTTAACCCAACCGATGCACCTTACCGTGACTAATGCACGGAACTTAGGTGTGGTCATCTGCATCGCCTGTGTTACATGCTGGGTGTGATGCATTTACTGCACGTGGTAAGCTCCTGACTCACCACAAGGCACTGTTTAAAGCGGATTTCTGCATGCACCCTTGGGACAGTGTGAGCAGGAATCCATCAAAGGCACGTCGCGGGCTTGCCACGGGAGTAATTGAATAGTGTCTGGGCACTTAACGCCAGAGCTACATCCCCACAATGCTAAGTGAATTGCAACCATTAAGAATCCATATACACTATGTAGGCAAAAGTGATTGGACACTGACAGCAAATAGATCAGTGAGATGTTAGTGACATCAGTACTTTGTAGGTCACCATGTGCAGTGATTACAGCAGACGCCCTTCCTGGCAAACTGTCCACAAGTTCCTGGACAGCACCAGGCGGTATGTTCTGCCATTCTGCCTTATGTACAGTGACCAACTGTGACACTGAAGAAGGTGGAGTCTGCCTAGAGATCACCTGTCGCTCCAATTCCTCCCAGAGGTTCTCAGTGGGGTTACGATCTGGACTCTGAGCTGGTCAGTCCATCCGGGTTACCAAATTTTCTGTATACTAGTCCAGTGTCGCCAAGGAAACATGACAGGTGGCATTGTCATCCTGATAAAAACATGTGTTGTTTCCATAGAACTGTAAGTGCATGGGCCTCCCTGCCAAGTGTTCATGTCGAAACCGCTACAGTAGTGGCCATTTGGAAGGAACTTGTGTGCAATGGTATGCATTTCGCTTGCGCAGCGGTGTCCAATCACTTTTGTCTACATAGCGTAGTAGCAATATCTAATATATATATATATTATAAGGGCACAGTAGTGCCCTTATATTAAGGCTGCATCTAAAAAAATGGATTTCTCCATAGAGAATTCTGAAGGGGGGGCAGGGTGTTCAAGGGGCTACACCTCAAAAGCTATAGGAGGTACGGATCTGAAATTTAGCATGGCCAGGTAGAACTGTTACTGGGTGCTGCATGCCAAATTTCAGGGCAAAAGCATAAAAAAATGAGGATTTGGGTGTAATCTAAATGCTCCAACTGTCACTTTTTTCTGACATTCTCAATTAGGACAACTTTTCTGCTGTAGTCTATGGGGGATTTTTGGGAAGGCATAACTCAGGGTAGGGGTGGAATTTAGACTTGGGGTTTGTTTTATTAGGTAGATATTGTGCCAGGGTACGTCCATTTGGGGTTCAGGTAAATTATAAAGTGACAGTTTTTAAACTATTACCTCAAGAATGCGCCATTATAAAGATAGGACTTATCAACTTGTTGCGCAGCCACAGTAGGAGCCTCCAGCAGGTGTAGTCATAGTGGCTTCACTTGGGTGCAGCTAGATGGGCGTCATTTGCGGGCAGTAGCGGGCAAAGCAGAGGCAGGGACACAGATGCCGCGGTGGGGACCTCAGCGACGGGCAGCGGGTCGCGGTTGTCGGCGGGGGACACGGATGTCGGCGGGGGCGCAGGTGTTGGCGGCGGAGGGTCCGGTGGCGGAGGGTCCGGCGCCTTCGGAGGTGAAGACGCCGGAAGTCCTAGTGGATGGCAGCCACGAAAAAGAGCTATCACAGGCTGCCGCCCACTAGGTGAAGATGTCGAAGTCCTGGCAGCTTGGCGTCTGCCAGACGAAGACGCCAAAGCCCTAGCGGGTTGGTGACCCCCAGGCGAAGACACCATAAGTCCTAGTGGGCGGCAGCTATGAAAAAGAGCTATCACAGGCTGCCACCCACTAGGTGAAGATGTCGAAGCCCTGGCGGGTTGGTGCCCGCCAGGTGGAGACGCCAAAGCCCTGGCGGGTTGGCGCCCACCAGGCGAAGACGCCAAAAGTCCTAGTGGGTGCAGGCCACGAAAAATTGCTATCACAGGCTGCTGCCCACTAGGTGAAGTCATCGAAGCCCTGGCGGGAAAGTTCCCGCCAGGCGAATACACTGAAGGCCTGGAGGGTTGCACCCGCCAGGCAAAAACGCTGAAGCCCTGGCGGGTTGGTGCCTGCCAGGCAAAGATGCCTAAGTCCTGGGGTGGCGGCGGCCATGCAAAAGAGCTGTGTGTGTGTTTTTTTCAATATTGCTTTTGCTGTGGAATTAAAGGTACCACCAAGCCCATAATGCCCCGCATGCTGATACTTGTGGTTCTCCAAGTACCGGCTTGCTGGGAACTGTAGTTCCACAGCAAAAGCCAATATTTATATTTTCAAATACACCACACTTTACCGGGGAGCTGGAGAGAGCAGCTGAAGAATGAAGACGACGGGAAGCCCTGGATGTGTGGCGGCCACGCAAAAGAGCTTACTGGCCGCCACGCTCCAGGTGAAGATGCCGCAGAAGCCCTGGATGTGCTCTGTTAGAGCCGAAAGCTCTCTGGGGCTTGCGATGAATGAGACCCTACCACAAGGGTCTCGACGCAAGCCCAATGGTCACGATGGTCTAGACCATCGTGACCATCATCATGGCCGCTCGCTATAGCTGTGGGTGGTCACCCACAGCTATGCGTGCAGCCAAGAGGCCGCTCCAAAAAAAAAAAAGCGCGGCCCTGATTCAGAGCGAGCGCTCTGTCAGAGCGACCGGGTCTGAATCAGGCCCTCTATTCCCAACTCTGAATCAGGCCTCACGTATATCGCCTGGTTGTTAGTAAACTCGCTCAGTGTGTATGCACAATATCATTGGTCCGTGACTTCCAAGGAGTTCAAGGGAAATCGCGAGCAACGCCAAATCATTTGCATGTCGTCTAATGTGTACCCGGCTTTAGAGTTACTTGTTAAGAAACAAATTGTTCTACATCATGTACAGGGTATGTTACATTTAGTGGCACAGGTGTAAATACTTGTAATATGTTGTACAGGGCATGTTACATTTAGTGCAAAATCAGTAAATAATAGAAATACATAATTTGAAAGCAACTGCAAAAGGCGCTACAGTAGCAATGAAACCTGCTGAGACCCCTCACCCATTGCCTACTATTAATGTGGGATAGCCATCTGTTCTACACACTGGGGTGAAAGTCCAGTTGGATTGACCTAAAGGTGACCTTACACATCTTTGCTGCTGTCGCGTTGAAAAGCCCCTCTCAGCGCGCCATGTCCTGTGAGACTCTGCTACAGGGTTGCAGCCAGTTCTTCGGTGCAGGGGGGCATGATAAATTTGTGGGCAGGGCGAGGGGTGTGACTGTGCGATTGCGTCATCGTAGCCATGCCCCCACTACACAATGCCAAAATTACAGGCATTGTGCAGCCGGGGGCGGGGCCATGTTGACGTGAATTGCTTCATCGGCTCGCCCGGACCAGCCAATTACAAGGGGAGCGGACGGGCAGAGGGGGGAGTGAACCGACAGGGGGGAGGGGGAGCGGATGAGTGGTACCATCGGGCAGATTTGCCGACTTTTCCAGGGGGCTGGGAGTGCCACCCGGCAATCTCGGAGGAGCAGACAAGTGTGATCTGCTAGCGCCGGGCATCTTTCATTCGCTATGTGACACTTGTATATCTGTGTGTGACCAAGTCTCTGTGGCGTATTGGGTCTAGATGTATGAGGACACATCTGTAGGGATTGGTATGGAATACCACCCTAATCCTAACCCTCCCCCCACTTGTGATGTCAGTGGGGCCGGCACCAGACGGTAGGTTGTCCCATGGGAACGCCTCCGTCTGGCCAGCAACACCCCCGGCATGACCAGCAAAGGGGGCGTGCTGTCACCATCGAAAGCACGCCCCCTTTGTAGCGAGACCAATAGCGACGGCTTGGCCGTCGCTATATGGGTCTCGCGCATGCACACGACGGAGCCGGCTCATTCGTGCGCATGCGCACTGAGCCAACATCGACCCGTCTGTATTAGGCCCAGAATCATTTGAAATTGTATTATAAGTGTTGTTTCTACTATTTGTTTTTTTTTGTTCTTTTGTGAATGAGGTGTGAGGTGTGGTGTACCTCTTGAGTTACAGTCATCAATTTGTATTTGTATTGTTATATATTTTTTTAAGACTTAATAATTGTTGTTTTTTCTAACAGTGCTTAGTTATCTGTTTTTCTTTTAGTTAAAACATTACCTTTACTAAATCTCACTGTTTTCAATATTTTTATATGTGAAAATGTCAGAATTTTAATACATTGTTATATAATTTCATGAATAGGGGAACAATATAATAAAATGGTTCTTACAATAAAGTTTCTTTCACAACTAAGAGATGTTTTTGTCTACAGTTTACGATGTGAGTAAATCACTGGTATCGCCATCCATGAAGTATATATTAATACCTCTTTATATAGCAGATTATATGACCACATGTCCCATATACTGTATAAATGCTAATTAGAGTAGGTAGAATTTTCTCTGTGCAGAATTATTTATATCCATGTTTAACTAAATAGTAGAAGGAACATTAAGCGAATATATCAACCTCAATTATAAATAGCAGATTTTCTCCCGGTATTGTGAGCAGTACCAAGTGTGTGAATTTGACCGTATTATGGGGCTCATTTATCAATGAGTTTTATCATACACAACGAGTTTTAAAACTCGTTGCGTATGATAAATGGTGCTCAAGCCAATCAGCTCCTAACTGTCATTTATTGAAACAGATGACAGTTAGGAGCTGATGGGATGGAGCAATGCTGGCATTTTTACCATCTCTTGGGAACCTTCTGCCAGCCAACATTGCACATTGGCCCCAATTCAGATCCGTTCACTAAGCTGTGTACTCACGCTATGTGCGATTATTGCAAGTTTGCGGCAATATACACATGCGCGAGTCACTCATTGCGGTCAGGAATTTAGCGCTCGTAGGACACAGTGTCATGATTGGTGTCTGCGAGTTACCTGTCTCAGGTGGTGATCGGGTTTCAACGGAGGCCGGCATGACTGGAACCACAGATAATGTAAATAGCTCTATTTACAAGACTTGGGTAGCAGTGAAAACTGCCTTTGATGATAAATGACAGGAACTGGAGGTACCGGACTGGGACCGGCAGGAAGACTTGTTGAATTGAACTGATGAACTGAGAACTTGACTCTGGACTGGAGCAACGTGGACTGAACTGATGAGCTTGGAAATTGACTCTGGACTGGAATGTGACAATGGCTGAAGGAAAGTCAGGTAATGCTGAGACGAGGGCTAAACAGGGTAATCAGGAATTACTATGACAAAGGCTAGAACTCAGGTGCAGGCTGGATTGGATAATAGGGAATAACAGGTTTCAGGAAGGAATAGGTAGGTTTGGGGATTTGCAGGCTGGACAGGATAATTGGAAATAACAGGTTTCAGGAAGGAATGGGTAGGTTTGGGAATTTGCAGGCTGGACAGGATAATTGGAAATAACAGGTTTCAGGAAGGAATGGGTAGGTTTGGGAATTTTAGGTTCAGGGAGGGAATAGGTAGGTAACAGGGGCAGGAGTTGATCCACAGCAGGAAGCAAGGCAGGGTAACACGATGCAGGTTTACAGAGTGCCAGGGACCAACCAGGAGTAGGACTAGCAGCAGAGCACCGCCCAGGTATTGCTGTAACAGGACGTCTGGATGCCAGGTATTACTGTAGCAGATTTTCGGGCTGCACCAGAGGTTGCTGTCAGCAGGCTTACTGGTTTGCCAGGTTTGGCTGTAACAGGTTTTCTGGACGCACCGGGGGTTGCTGCCAGCAGATTTACTGGATTGCCAGGTACAGCTGAAACAGGTTTTCTGGATAGCGCCAGGGATTGCTGTAGCAAGTTTCAGGGACAGACTTGAATGCATGAACCATACACCACGGGAAGACGAGATGTTCAGGCCCAGAATGCTATCAGGAGAGGATATATATACCATGGGTCTGGCAGCAATTGGTGGATACGGACAGATGGTCTGGTAGTAGCATTCTGAGTGGTGGAAGGCACAACATGCAGAGGGAGTATTCATCTCTGCAGCTCTGAGAATCAGAACCACACCTGTGATTCCAATCAGGGCTAGCAGTGCTCACAGACTGGAGAGGCCAGGTGCAATAATCAGAGCAAATCCTCCAGGCAAATTACACACACAGATCCATGGGGCAGCTGACAGGGGTAAGTCTCAAGGCAAAAAGGTGACAACTAGACAGGGTCGTGACGGTACCCCCCTCTTTATGGGTGGACTCCGGACACCAAAACAAAAACTTTCTTCAGAGATCTTCCTAATTCTCAATTTCTTGGGATACTTGGAGTGGAAAGTCTACAAAGGAGATAGTTCAAGACCTTCGCCGATTCTTCTTTTTGCTGCGAGAACGTTTTGTGCCAACCAACGGACCAGGAATCTTTGGTAACTCCTGTGGAAATATGTGGCTGGGAAGGACAGGATCAGAATTTTGGGAGGAACAGTAACAGAAAGGGGACAAGGAGGTGTGTGCACAAGTCATGTTCTGGGTTACAGATTCAAAAGTGCTGCTCTCTTGGGATGCCTGGAATTCGGCACACTGGCCCTTGAAAACTTGACCTTGTTCGGATTTCAGAGGAGTGGAGGACGTATTCTTGGTAGCACAAACAGAGTGCTTGGACAATATTTTGGAACTGAGAACTTCGCTAGAATTTTGGTTTACAGGGTAAGGACCAAATTCTTTGACAACAGCTTCACTGAAAGTCTTTATATTTTGAAGCAGTGGATCTTTGGAGTTGTAAATAGGGGCAACCCAGTCCCAAGCTTTACCTTGAAAAGATGAGATAACAAACTCTACAATATTAGTAGACTTGACTCCACATGGCAGAGAAGAATTCATCATACCGAAGAATTGTTTCAATAAAGCATAGTATTGAGTTAAGTCCCCATCAAAATAAATGCATGGTGAAGTATCTGATGAATCCTTTGTGTTCAAGGATTGTGGAGCACTTTCAGGTGCCTGGCAGGAGGAAATTTGAGGATGCTCCGATTGATGAGGAGTCGAAATAACTGAAGCTGACCGATGTTCGGAATACGGACCAATTGATGGAACTGGAAGGAGTCCTGGGGAGCTAGAGACAGTAGCATCAACAATCAAAGCTGAGAACAGACTACAGAGATTGTCATCTTCTGGAACAATATATGCAGGAGACGGTGAACAGGAACCATAATCAGATTTTGTAGCACAAGACACTTCTCCCTGATAACAGGAACTTGAGACCCCCTCCTGGGGCGCGAGACTTGAGACCCCCTCCTGGGGCGCGAGACTTGAGACCCCTTCCTGGGGCACGAGACTTGAGCCCCCTCCGGAAAAGGCAGAATCCGGGCTGGGGCCGGAACGGGCAGAATCCGGGCTGGGGCCGGAATGGGCAGAATCCGGGCTGGGGCCGGAATGGGCAGAATCCGGGCTGGGGCCAGAACGGGCAATGAGACATTGATACTTGGAACCACTTCTGGAGTTGCAAAGGAAACAGTCTTTAATGAAGTGGTCAGAACTCCCACAATAGAGGCAGAGCTGTAAATCTTTGCGCCGCTGGCGTTCGGCCACAGAGATCTTGGTGCGTGGGTAACTACGATGTCTGACATTACTTGGTTCGGAAGAATCCTTGTTTCTTAGGGATTCCAAGGCAGAGGTTTTAGTCGAGACAGAGGCAGCTCTAAGAAATTCAGGAATGATCTGAAAAATTTTGGCGAGTAGAGCCTGAAGCTGTTCCAGCAGTCGATGGAAGGTAGTTAGGGGTTCAGGTAATGTTTGGGTAACATCTAGCCGGTTATTCAGGATTTGCAAAAGCTGTAGCACTTGATGCTGTACGGCCTCCTGTGAATCCAAGCGGGTGACCAGGTTACGGAAAGCATCTAGTCCCTTAATAGGTGCTTGATCCGCCACCATCGTTGGGCCTGAACATTCTGTCATGATTGGTGTCTGCGAGTTACCTGTCTCAGGTGGTGATCGGGTTTCAACGGAGGCCAGCATGACTGGAACCATACACCATGGGAAGACGAGATGTTCAGGTCCAGAATGCTATCAGGAGAGGATATATATACCATGGGTCTGGCAGCAATTGGTGGATACGGACAGGTGGTCTGGTAGTAGCATTCTGAGTGGTGGAAGGCACAACATGCAGAGGGAGTATTCATCTCAGCAGCTCTGAGAATCAGAACCACACCTGTGATTCCAATCAGGGCTAGCAGTGCTCACAGACTGGAGAGGCCAGGTGCAATAATCAGAGCAAATCCTCCAGGCAAATTACACACACAGATCCATGGGGCAGCTGACAGGGGTAAGTCCCAAGGCAAAAAGGTGACATCTAGACAGGGTTGTGACACACAGACTGGACTCTACTTTGATTGACAGATAGCGCCGTTTGTTGGTGGTAACAGGGGAAGGTGCTTGTGAACGGGGGAGTGAATGTGTGAACGTCTAAACGGCATTTTACGGGTGTGCATAATTAGCATGGAAGCGTCATTGTACATGTCACTTGGTTGTATTTCAGCCTGCAGTGATCGCAGTGCTTGTGGCGGTGTAAGGTCCACCTCAAGCGCTGCGTACAGCTCCGATGGCTCTCGATGGTTTTGATTGTTCAGACACTTCCTGGAGATGACGTGTGCTAAGAAAGAAAGGTGGGCAGCTTTATACTCTGGTGTGCGTTCACTATGCCGTCGCTCTCTAAGACATAGAGGGCATCCTTATACCAGACAGTGCGATCGCAGCAATGGCATACTCGGCCCCTTTTAGCTGCGTGCGTACGCAGCTTAGCGAACGGGTCTGAATCGGGCTCATTGTTCCTTGCACCACATAGAGGAGCACAGAAAGATTAGCGATGTTGCTGTACAGTAATTTTTTGGGGGTACGTCACATCCGAACATCGCGACTGCTTTGTGTATGAAATTGCCCACCAGCCAGTCTTAAGACGCCCACTTGTGCACATCATTTCCAAGAAGTGTATGCAACCATTGGTACATCGGGTAACATCGGATGTGATGGCAGCGCTTGTGGTTGACCATACCATACCGCAAGCACTGCGAGCACTTCAGTGTAAAATCCAGCCAGGTAACGTGTATAATGACGCTGCCTCTTAATTATGCACGCCTCTGAAATGGCGATTATGCACGCCTGCGTTCACACCTCCACTCCCCCGTTTCTACCGGCCGGCACCTGTCACCACCCACAAACGTCTCCTGTCACTCACTCTGCTGGGCAGTCTATGCGCAGCGAGCGAATGCTTCCCGATCTCTCGCAGTGGTTCGCGCACTGCGCTGCATACCCATGCGCAGAATGTGAAAATCGTCCAGCTGCGAGCGAACGCATCCTAGCGAGCGGGTCTGAATCAGGTCATGAATACAGTTTATATCTTTTTTTTACTATAAGGGAGAATAAAAATTATTGTGTATTCTTGTATCATAAACTGAAGGACATAAAACAGATGCAGAATTACTATTTCCACCACATTCACAGTCCCAGTTTTGGCCATGGAATTATTACTTCTACTATCTACTTACACATTAACGAAGCAGCAGGCGTGAGGCAGTATGGTAGGGGGTGAAGGGATCTTGGTAAGACTAGTCACAGAGTGCCTCTACCTCCAATGCTAACGGCTAACAAACTCTACTTGAGGTGACTGACTGGTCTGCAATAACTTGTTTTGCAATCCTCTCAGCTCATCTAGGTCAGGGGTTCTCAAACTCGGTACCCAAACAGTTCACGTTTAACAGGTCACCCAGCAGGTGCACAGGTGTAGTCATTACTCACTGACATATTTTAAAAGATCCACAGGTGGAGCCAATTATTTCACTTGTGATTCTGTGAGGAGACCTGGAAAACATGCACTGTTTGGGGTCCTGAGGACCGAGTTTGAGAACCTGTGCTCTAGATCACAGGTTCTCAAACAGTGGATGTTTTCCATGTTTCCTCACAGAATCACAAGTGAAATAATTAGCTCCACCTGTGGGTCTTGCACAATGTATTAGTGAATAATGAATACACCTGTGCACCTGCTGGGTGCCCTGCAAAACATGCACTGTTTGGTGTCCTGAGGACCGAGTTTGAGAACAACTGATCTAGTGGTTCTCAAACTCGGTCCTCAGGACCCCAAACGGTGCATGTTTTGCAGGTCTCTAGGCAGAATCACAAGTGAAATTAGCTCCACCTGTGGATCTTTTAAAATGTGTCAGTGAGTAATGAACACACCTGTACACCTGCATGGTGACCTGGAAAACGTGACCTGTGTGGGGTCCTTAGGGCCGAGTTTGAGAACCACTGATCTAGAGTTTAGGTTTTTCTAATGTCATAACTTTATCTCCCCACTGTATCAATAAGTATATCAATACATAAGAAACACACTTCTTTTAGGGGGGGCTGCAGCTCACTTTTTCTTTAATAACTCAGATCCTGACAGTAGCACTTTCATAAAGCTCTTTCCAAACTTTAATCACTTACATCGATCCTAAACCCCATTATTTACTACTGTGTCAGCCCGGCCATCAGCAAGGGTTACCACAGCACAACAGGAGCTCTGGCACAATCACCCACCCCTGCCAGGAGGTCACAATCCTCCCTAGACAGGACATGATGCTTCGGACATGGTAATCACCATTTTTTTTATTTTTATGGGGTTAGATATGCTCTTTAGCAGATGTGACTCTTCTGTGAACAAGTACATTGTCATAATCAGGTCTCCCTATTATTTTTATTAAAATAATAACATAATAATAATAATAATAATAATAATAATAATAATAATAATAATATAATATTATGCATTCTCCTATTCTTACATTATGTTAGTTTACAGTCAGACTGGCTGGCATGGGGTTTAGTGCATAGCAATCAGGAGACATTGGGAGAGAGGTGCATGATGATAACTGTTGGTATATTTACTAAAGTGCAGGTGTTTAGAAGTGGAGGTGTTGCCTATAGCAACTGTCAAAACCGGATAATTGGCGAAGACAGAATCTGTTTGCAATCAGACGCACAATGCAATTCAGTGCTGTTTTCCCCGCATACATACATTTAAAAGCAATGGTCCCGTAACGCAAAAAGGATAATTATTACTTGGTTTAAACGCAATGTCAGTATATAAAGAAATGAATGTTTGTTCTGTAACTATGGCTTAGTAAATGACAATTGGACTGTGTGTGGAACCGTACTGATTGAATTTGTTTCCACAGCGCTCCGGTGACATCAATATGAAGATCGCAACATGCATTCTCAACTTATGGACCGTAGAGAGTTAAAACACCAAAATGTACCTTGTAAAATGTTAGCAGTTTAGTTATGCATGCAGGGGGGAATAAGGAGACAACAAGCTTTTGGAGGCTGATCTGTGTCCATTTGAAGTGACCTGTTTAGCATTTGTATCACACTGTTGGGATAGGAGTTTCACAGGTGGGGGGAGGAGTATGGCATTCTGAGGACACAAAGGCCGGCACACACACACACACTGGCAGATCTTTGGAGGAGAGAGAGGTTTCCTCTCTCACAAGACAACAGAATATGGATCTCAGTTCCCCTGGGTTATAGCTGAGTATAAAATGTGCAATATTTAGCCTATTTGGGTGTCTGTAGCTATGTTTGGTGTTAATCTGGTATTAGCTTAGCATGGTGTGTGGTTTGTAGTTTTCTAAGGATATTCATGAGTCTGTGTTAGCATACAGTGGATGATATGTTATCTAATCTGTACTCTTCATCTACACTGTAGGGTACAATAGTCTGTTGTTAGCATGCAGGAAAGCGATTGATTGTGGAATTGTTGTGATATTTGTGAATGATTGATGCTGGTTGATTGAGATCCTCTGATGTGTTCTGTGTTGGGGCGCTGCCATGTGTTCTGTGTTGGGGCCCTGCCATGTGTTCTGTGTTGGGGCCTTGCCATGTGTTCTTTGTTTGCCTTCCCATTTGTGAATGATTGATGCTGGTTGGAGAGATGAGCTTTGTGTGTGCTGTATACTCATGAATGTGATCATAGGGTGGTGTCAGTGTTGTATTGAGGAGGTTGAATTGATGGCAGCTTTGAATGGTCGTGGGTGGTTGCCGTGTGGTGTTATGTGAGTCAGATGGGTATGTTGTCTGCGGTTTGTTGGAGATGGCTTGCCTCCATGTGGGGTGAACAAGGGAAATTGTGATTCTGCCCAGTTGTGGTGTTGTGTGGGTCAGATAGGTATATTGTCTTTGTTGTGGTTGTAGTCATTGATGGATGATTTGCGGAGTTGCAGCTTGGTGCAGGATGGAGTTTGCCTAGGGATCATGAGGCTTGCAAACAAAGGAAAAACATGTGCTTCAGCCCTTCCCCCTCCCAACGATCTAGTGACTACTGGATGAGGTCTGTAGTAGGATGGTATTGTTGTATATTGGAATCAGCTTGTGTGGTACATGTTGGAATATTAAATGGTGCAGTGTTTGCCTGATGTGTTGGCATATGATATCCAGCGTGCATATTTAATTAACTATGGCATTATGGGAGATTTCAATGAGGTAGCTTCATAATGGAGTTTGTTTGTAGACCATGCGTTTTGAACAATAGGGCAGGATGCATTCCCAAACCCCCACTCACACACACGCATCACCAGCCATCTTGAACATGTGCTCTCAGCAGACATTGATATATCTCTCATTGTATAAAAATGTGTCTCTTTCTCTCTCTCTCTCTCTCTCTCTCTCTCTGTCTCATATTGCTCATTGTATTTTGATCTTTAATAACCGTTTCATGTATTATAACTTTACCTTATGACCTAATGTTTGAACAATTTATTTGCGCTCATTATTAGATCATAGCGTTGTAACATCTGTACTTTTACCTGAATAATAATCTTTAGCGCTTCGGACCGCTATTCAACTGTCTTGGTATTTCATTAATGGTATAATCAAAATAGCGACATCTTGTGGTTTTAGAAGGTACAGGCAGGTTTTGTCTTAGAGGTTCTAGGCAGGTGAATCTTAGAGGTTTATAGGCAGGTTTTGTCTTAGAGATTCTAGGCAGGTGAATCTTAGAGGTTTATAGGCAGGAATGTATTAAAAGGTATTTACAAATTTAACACAACCAATCAGATTCTACTTAACATTTATCTAGCACCTTCTGGAAGATAATAGCAAGAATCTGATTGGTTGCTATGGGCTCAGAAAAAAAACAACTTCCATTGGCCTCCTTCCTTTGTGGTTCACTCTTTTATAATAAATAAAAAAACAGATAAATGGTTAGTTCCGGTGTGAGGGTCCGGTTCCTTCTGCTTTCCCAGGTCTTCATATTGAGCGGACCTGGGATGAGAGAGGAACACACGGCAGCACCGTTGGAAACAAAAGGGAGTCATGGGGGACAGTGCGCCCGTGTATGGTGTTAGGCAGGCCCTGTTACTTAAAGTATTGCAGGAGCCGGATGTCAGGCTGACAGGTAAACAAGCCCGACTGTGGTGAAACATGCGTGCTGTCTCTCTGACACTACCCTGCTGCAGGGGGAGAGTGTTTGCAGCAGGCTCCTCTGAGATGGATTCTCTTCAAGTCAGGTATTTCTCTTTCAGGTGGGTCGCGACTTACCCCGATGGTGCATACTTTAAGTAACAGGGCCCATCTACAATACTTTAAGTAACAGGGCCTGCCTAACACCATACACGGGCGCACTGTCCCCCACGACTGCCTTTTGTTTCCAACGGTGCTGCCGTGTGTTCCTCTCTCATCCCAGGTCCGCTTTCTGGGAAACAGAAGGAACTGGACCCTCACACCGTACCTAACCATTTATCTGTCCTTTTTGAACCTCTTTGGTTCTTACTGCCAGGTCATTATTGAATAGCAGTGTTCATGTATTTTCCCCCTGTTTTTCCTTGAAGTATAATGAATAATCACAGGAGACAGGGGCTGCAACATTGTATACATGATTAGATGTGTAATTTATTTATTATGTATTGTCTATTATTTATTTCTAAAACATGATACTGAATTGCTGGCATTTATGGTTGAGAGAAAGACAGAGATGAAACAAACTCTCTCTCATATAACAAAAGTATAATAGAGAATATATCTGTCCTGTATGTATATACTATACCTGCAACATTTATCAAAACCGTTTATAGAAGCATTATAGTGTTTGCATTCTAATTTATGTGTATTTTGGTTACATATAGAGCTACTACATACTGTAAATGAATTAATGAAGAAAGGGAATGAATACACTAACTGCTAAACCTGCCTATTATACCCATTAGGGGATATATTGTTAATGATTAAAAATGATCACCACAAGGTAATTATTTCATACACCATTACAGAATGTCTAATATATTTATGTGTGCTTATTGATGGGTATGGTATGATATTTATGTGTGCTTATTGATGGGTGACTCTATCCTATTTTCATAATCAGAGTCATAATAATTCCCAATTTCTTTTAAAGAAGGATTCGATTAAAAGTTATGTTTTAATTATGTTCATTTTCTGATATCAACTATATGGTATTTATGGGTGTTTATTGATGGGTGCCTTAATAATCCTCAATCTCTTTAAAGAGGGAACCGATTAAAAATTATATTGTAATTATGTATATTTCCTGATATCAATTATATCAATTAATTTATTATAAAAGAGTACCCCACAAAGGAGTCACTTGCTGCTCATTGGCCGAGGCGAATGGAAAGTTTTTTTTCTGAGTCCTTGACATTCGATTCCTTGGAGAACATCTAGCTATATACAAAATTTGGTAACTAATTATTAGAATGTACTAAATTGCTGGTCTATAAATTGAATTACATTTTTGTCCTGTGCAGGATATTATTTGTGTTTCTTGGTTGCTATGGGCAACATCTCCACTTCTAAAAACCCCCTCACTTTAGTAACTATATCTCTCAGACTCTGGGTAACCTGCAAAACAAAGAAAACAAAGGACAAATATTTCAGGTGCTAAATTAAAATACAAGTTACTATATCAAGATACTGTAATTAGGAGATAATCAAAGAGCCTGCTGGAGCCTGAGTATTATATACTATTACATATTATTGTATGAAAAGACTCTTGAGATAGTGAGAGCAAATAGGAATTAATTAGATGCAGTAATTATTTGTTATAATAAAAAAAAACACACAGAAAATCAATCAAGGATGATCGTCATCTAATACTCATATACTGTACAAGATTACAGAGTTTCAATAGAATCGGTATGGGATACCGGCAGTCTGCATCCCAGCGGTCAGAAGCCCGACACCGGCATCCCTACAGGGCTAGCATACAGACACTTGTTGGTTGGTATGCTAACCCTCCCCCTCTCCCTACCCTAACCCTCCTTTTTAGGTGCCTAAGCCTAACCTCCCCCCTAACTACTAACCCTAACCCTCCCCCCCTGCACCATAAACCTAACTCTTTCCCCTTAGTGTCTAACCCTAACCTTTCACCTAGAACCTAACCCTCCCCCCACCCCGCTACTTACTTTCGGTATCCTGGCGCATTGGCAAATGCAGGATTTCTAGAGGGGGGTTTCCAAATGCCTGATTTTAGAGTGAGTGTAGCCAGTCCATGAAGAGGCCATAATTAGCACTTAACCAGCTTTAATACGCATAATACAACGTGTATTGTGTGTAATAATTCCAGCAGATACAGGACCAGCGGTCACAGTAAGCCATTAGGGCGGCAGTAGGTCCATCCTGCCTGAGCTGAATATTTTTATTTTAGATGTGGGCACCATTCCAAGAACATGCAGCACTAATAAAATTCTATTATATTTATATTGTGGTAATGGTGTGGGCCAGGGAGAGGGGTTTCCAGGCAGAAGGAAACCCCCCCTGCGTTTGCCTATGTCCTGGCGGGTGGGATGTCAGTGTCGGGATTGTGGTAGGCATCAGGATTCCAGCACCGGTAATATCAGTGCAGCATCGCGGCCAGTGGAATACTGACTGTATCCCGTTTCAATATATGTAAAATCTAAAACACTGATCAGTGCTGGGTACACACTGGCAGATATATTGGCCGATCAATCGATCGGCCAATATATCTTGTGTGCGTCGGCCAGTGTGTACCAGCGATATATCTGTGAACGATATATCTTGTTGGCTGTGCTGCACAGGTGTTGGCAGTTATGTTTGCAGATATATTGGGGCATCGTGCTGCATGTACAGGTGATGAGCCGACCGCCCGTACACTAGCAGCGGAGGCTGCAGTGATAGGGGCACGACATGCCCCCCCGGCCAGCGGGACCTGCAGACAGAAGACAGATGATGGTTGTTCAGTGTGTATGAAAGACCATTATCTGCAGATATATCTGTAAGGTGTGTACCCAGCACTCTCAGCGATGGTATAATACATAGTGTAGCAAAATGTATCTGATCACAATAAAAATTATTTTATTAAAAAGTGTTACAAAACTTAGTGGTGTTAAAGCGGCTGCCGCTTTGAGCCCAGCGACCTCCCCCTTCTCGTCTCGGCGCAGCTGTCAGTGACTGGGTGAATGCTCCATGTCTCCCCATCGAGGCAATGATCAGACAGTGGTAGTGAGTGTGTGTGTGTATGTATAGATGTATACATATATGTGTACATGTGTATATACATATGCGTGTATGTATATACTGTATATTATATATGTGTGTGTGTGTATATATATATATATACATATATATATATATATATATATATATATACACACACATGTATATATACATATACTGTATGTTTGTATATATATATATATATACCCATATATACTGTATATGTGTATAGTTTGTGTGTGCAGCCCCCCAACCAATGACAAGGAAACATCGGTGGCTGCGGTCTCAAACAATCGATTGTTTATATCGATTGTTGATCCCATCGGCCACCGATGGTACAGCAGTCAATGGCTATCACTACAGTATACCATAAAAAAAATTATTTTTATGATATATGGTGTACAAAAAAAATGCGCTGGAATAGTTTTAAAAAGATGGTCTTGACCTAATTCAATTATAAAAAAAAAACGACAATTTCGGAGCGGTTTCTGGAAAAAAAATTCATCAGTTAAGTGGTTAAATAGTATAAAACTGATTTTTAGTAGAGAGCATTCTAGCGATAAGTTTCAAAGTTAAACACAATAAAGAATTCTATGCATTCATGACGACAAAATGACAATGAAATATTAAGTACAGTAGATTTCATTGTATAGGGCACGTTGAGAGGAGGTAAGGCTTTGCTGTAATAATTAAACGCAGAGATGTGCAATCATTGATATTACAGCCAGTAGTCCAGTACAGTATCTTGCAGGTTGCAGTATAAGAGAGCATGTGTTCTGTCCAAGTCAGTTATCATTCTTGCTGTATCTTTATGCTATGTATTGTTAGGCTTCCAATAATTGTCAATTTAACAATAAATTCATACTAACAAAAGCTTGATATGCAAATGTTATATTATTTACTAAATACATTACATTCTAGAATAATAGGATACAAAACTAAAAATAAGGCAGGAGACACTAGTTGATCAAAAATTGTTAGTGCCAGCAGAGATGTGTACACTCCATCCACTTCAAACAAAGTCACAAAATTTCTCCACAGGTGGGCTCAGTATATGTTACTCGTTTCCCCGACTCCTACGCCCATCGGCTGCTTCCTCAGACAAAACAGCAAAGAAGTTGTTACATTCATTATGAGTTGTCTGTTTCTTATAGCTACAAGGAGAAACATCATTGCAACAAGTTGCTATTTTTTTTTTAGTCATTTATTGTAAATACACTACACAAAGATATTACAAGTAGCTAAAAATAAGTATCAAAATATGGGGAACAAAAATAAACAATATGATTCAAAAACAAAAGCTATTTTTACAGCCTGGTAATGTTTTTTAAATGCTGCTCAAGATAGAGCATTCAGACCATTCTTGTGTTTTATTAAGTGCAAGGCTGGGGTTATTCACCCTGGATTTTTAACCTTTTAAGCATATTTGTATATGTGATAATATGTGTGGTTTTTTTATATTATATTTGTGTGTTTTTGTGAATACAAACTGTTTAATTGACTTGCGCCTCCTGCATAATTTTTAGTTTTGTATGATACAGTCAGGTCCATAAATATTGGGACATTGACAGAATTTTCATATTTTTTGCCTCTATTCACCACCACAATGATTTTGAAATGAAACAAACAAGATGTGCTTTCAGATTTAATTTCAGGGTAATTACATCCAAATCAGGTAAACGGTGTAGGAATTACAATGGTTTCTATATGTGCCTCCCACTTTTTAAGGGGCCAAAAGTAATGGGACAAACTAAACAATCCTAAATCTAACTTTCACTTTTTAATACTTGGTTGCAAATCCTTTGCAGGCAATTATAGCCTGAAGTCTGGAATGCATAGACATCACCAGACGCTGGGTTTCATCCCTGGTGATGCTCTGCCAGGCCTCTACTGCAAATGTCTTCAGTTCCTGCTTGTTCTTGGGGCATTTTCCCTTCAGTTTTGTATTCATCAAGTGAAATGCATGCTCAAGTGGATTCAGGTCAGGGGATTGACTTGGCCATTGTATAACATTCCACTTTCTAGCCTTACAAAACTCTTTGGTTGTTTTTGCAGTATGCTTCGGGTCATTGTCCATCTGCACTGTGAAGCGCTGTCCAATGAGTTCTGAAGCATTTGACTGAATATGAGCATAAAATATTGCCCGAAACACTTCAGAATTCATTCTGCTGCTTTTGTCAGCAGTCACATCATCAATAAATACAAGGGAACCAGTTCCATTGGCAGCCATACATGCCCACACCATGACACTACCACCACCATGCTTCACTGATGAGGTGGTATGTTTTGGATCATGAGCAGTTCCTTTCCTTCTCTTCCCATCACTCTGGTACAAGTTGATCTTTGTCTCATCTGTCAATAGGATGTTGTTCCAGAACTGTAATGGCATTTTTAGATGTTGTTTGGCAAACTCTAATCTGGTCTTCTTGTTTTTGTGGCTCACTAATTGTTTACATTTTGTGGTGAACCTTCTATATTCACTCTTGTGAAGTCTTCTCTTGATTGTTGACTTTGACACATATACATCTACCTCCTGGAGAGTGATCTTGATTTGGCCAACTGTTGTGAAGGGGTTTTTCTTCACCAGGGAAATAATTCTTTTGTCATCCACCACAGTTGTTTTCCGTGGTCTTCCGGGTCTTTTGGTGTTGCTGAGCTCTCTGGTGCATTCTTTCTTTTTAAGAATGTTCCAAACAGTTGATTTGGCCACACCTAATGTTTTTGCTATCTCTCTGATGGGTTTGTTTTGATTTTTCAGCCTAATGATGGCTTACTTCACTGATAGTGACAGCTCTTTGGATCTCATATTGAGAGTCGACAGCAACTGATTCCAAATGCAAATGTCAGACCTAGAATCAACTCCAGACCTTTTACCTACTTAATTGATAATGAAATAATGAGGGAATAGCCCACACCTGTCCATGAAATAGCTTTTGAGTTGATAGTCCCATTACTTTTGGCCCCTTAAAAAGTGGGAGGCACATATTGAAACTGTTGTAATTCCTACACCGTTCACCCGATTTGGATGTAATTACCCTAAAATTAAATCTGAAAGTCTGCAGTTAAAGCACATCTTGTTTGTTTCATTTCAAAACCATTGTGGTGGTGAACAGAAGTCAAAATCTGAAAATTCTGTCAATGTCTCAATATTTATGTACCTGACTGTATATTGTTGGAGATCCAGTTTCTCCATAATGAATGCAGGAGCAGCTGTCATTGGATATTGGACACTAGTCCATTGATCTAAAATTATCTATAAAGAAAATAATATTTTTTTTCTCACTCAATTGGTTGGATGGCTAGCGCCTGATATTTTTATTGTTATTGTAGAATAATAGGAAATTACATTTATATTCATTTCAAAGTAGCCCTAATTACTACTGTATATATTGACATAAGCACAATAAAGATCCCAGTCTCTGTTCTATTGGTGAAAGCAGCATACGTACCTTACAATATCTTATACCTGCTAATGAATGTAAATATGTGGATCAATTAAATTTTCTAACGTTATCTACATAACAGCTTATGCTCATATGTTTGCTGAATATTTGTGGAAAATTAAAGCAGATCTAATCCCTAATTATCAACAGGGCAAATCTTCCCCTTTTTGATTGACTTTGTCTGATTAATAGCATAATACAGCAGTTCACACTTCCATTAATGTAAGCAAATATGCAAATAAACAGCATATGATGTGCAGATTAACTTATGCCCACATACTGTATTTCAATGAGCTGTTGCAGAAAAACATACTGAAGATAAACCTTGTAAATACATGCAGTGCACAACTTCATTACAAGAATATACTTTTCTGTTATTAGACTTTTTTTTTTTAAAGTGTTCTTGATGATCAGAGCACTGTTATGTTATCAGTCATTATCTCCTGGCTTTTTCATACAGTATGTCTACAGATTCGAAATGTCTAAATTGAGCTGAATTAAGCTGTCTTACTGCTATTTCCTCCTGGATGTCTCAGTCCTTTCCTTAACTTAAAATGTCTGAAGGGGCTCATACATCTAGCCGCTATTTTGGGAATTCCCCGTTTTGCCGATGGCGGGGTCAGGGAATTGGGGAAATTCAACATGTTGGAGATCTTGGATTCACCGATCCCAACCAAGAAAAGGTCGGGATTGGTGATTCTGGGATTTTTATATGCATTTGTTCTCAGATTTTGCCAGAGGTTTGACAACCCTCGATGGCCAGAACAGATCATCGCTGCACTGATGGATGGCCCACATTAGACTGAGCATCTTCCGGCCCTCCTGAGTCTCATTACCTCCCATCTCACTATCTGACATCACCCTTTCTTCTGCCTCACAAGTCCACTGTAAAGGAGTTGTCCTTGACTCATTCCTCTCTATCAAACTCCACAGTCACGCTTCTACCTTCACAATATCTCCAGGATTACACCCATGGTCACCCTGGGCGCCACAAAGACATCCACTGGTCAGTGCTTGACTGGACTACCACAAACTCCTCTTATCTGGCCATCCCTACTGCCTCTTCACTCTAGCCCATCCTCAATGATGGTGCTTGGCTCATATTTCTATCCAACTGCTCTATATCTGCATTCACTCTTTACCAGACCCTACATTGGCTGCCATTCCCAGAGAGTCCAATTCAAACACCTCACAGTCACCTAAACAGTCATCACCCAGTCCTCATCCTACAACATCTCTGACCTCATTTCCCTCCACACTACTGCTCGGCCACTCCTCACTGCCAGGACTTCCCTCGTGCTGCATCCCACCACTAGACCACACGCTACTCACTATCAAAATCTCCACCTCTCTCTTAAGCTCCAACAGCTCCCCTCCAGTTCATTCCTTTGGTCCTCACAAACTGACCCCTCTGTGTGACTGTCCTTCCCCTACCGATTTTTAGCTCTCATGAGCAGGGTCCTCTTCTCTTATGTACTCTTCCTTTCCTTACCTACCTCAACATCAGTGAGCTATCCACTGATGGAGATGCTGTAATGAAGGCAGGGATACTGGAAAAAAGAAAAAAGACCAGCGTTCAGTTTGGAGGAAGCGAGAAAAGGTCATTCTGAAAAGTTTCCAGTCCTTACAAATATGTAGTGGTAAAAGACAAATCATATGATGCAGGTAGACAAACCGCAGATTAAATAGAATGGGGTAATGAATGTATTGGGATGGGGGAGGTGTAATAAACCTTGATACTAAAAAAAAAAATAGAGCACATATCTGGTGGAAATTGCAAAAGTCTATATATGGTATAAAGATAGTGATGGACCTGATTGTGTAGTATAATAAATTGACAAAGGTGTAAGTGGTGAAAAATAAAATATATGGTTGACAATAACTATAATAATAATTAGTTGACAATATATTAAACAAGAAGGACTTTTCAAGCTAAAGATTACGTAATAGATTGTGCAAAGGTTACAGATGTGTCCTGTTATACTGCTGCTGAAATCACAGCAAAGATGCAAAATTGAAAGAAAAATATGGTACGCTATACTGTACCTTACACAGCGTCTCACCACACCTGGCGTTGTGCGTAGTATGGCATATAGATGCTAGCAGTATGAGGACACACCTGTAATTGTTATACTGTGCTAGACCATATGCACTAATAGCACCCATCATCCAGAAGGGTAAGTCTCATTCACTGAGGTTATATATAAGGTCTTCGCATGGAGTTTCTCCACTGTGATGTTCATTAACGGGCAATGTGTCCTTGGTGTACAAATACGAAAAGTGAGAGAGGGGCTTCAGTACAGCAATTTTATTCAACAATAAGGAAAACAACTCTGAGCTCTTAATTCATTATTAATTCATGAAATATAAACAGACAGGTGTCATGAGCTGAATTTTGCTCTCTGAGCTTGTAGCATGAAGGAGGGGAATGGAGGCAGGTGGGAGGCCAAAGTCTAAGCATCCAATGGTGGAAATTGTAGGGTCATCCACGAGTAATTATGTGAGGACCTTATCAAATTAATGAGGGAGATTGAGGTGTCAAACTTACCTCTGTATGAACTAGAGATGAGTGGTTTGGTGTTTGAGAAAGTGGAACACACCCAAACTTAGGGGATCTGAGTCAAAATGAGTTTGGAACTTTGGATTTAAAATCCGGATCTCATGTGTTTTGGATTACATTCAAGTCCCTCCAATGTGATGTCAGGTGCTGTGAGAAGGTCAAAATTGACTGGAAATTAATGTTTTGATGTTACTAATCGTATAGCAACAAACACAGGTTACATGATTTTAGTTGATTTTATCAATTTTAAAAAAATCCAAAACCAAATCCTAACCAAAACACTTGAGGATGGATTTATCAAACCTTTGAGGGTGGTTTTGGCAAAATCAAAAACAAAACACGTGGTCCACGCACACCTTTAATATGACAAAAAGTGCATAATTCAAATCTAGAACTATGTAACATGTTTGCACATCACCAGACTAACAACATACATTTGATTGAAATTACTTTGAGAACTTTTCCATCCAAGTGCGAAACTATTTCCTGATTTTTTTCTTATAACATTTTGATAACTTTGATTTTTCCTTTTTTTTTCCTTTTCAGTTATTAATTTGAAAACGTGTCACATTGTGTTAAATATAGCAAGTCCTGTGATCAAGACAGGCGGATACAATAGTCAAGCTGAAAAGAAAGCGACATTAGAAAGAAAGAAATTCTCTTGATCAAACAGAGAATACTGTACAATGAGAAGGTTCTGTATAGATGGCCAATGCGGCCGTCTACAGCCCACAAGATGGTTTAGTCATGAAGATGAAAAGGTAAATTATTGTAAGCTGGGACGGAAGTGGTGTCACGTGGATTGCAAGGTAGATCAGAGGCAGGGTAGAGTAAAACAGAATAGCAAATATATATATTGTGATGATTTGGTGTAATTAGCTCGGTAGAGGGGCATAATTGTACATGGACTTTAGTGCTCAACCAGGATCCAACACGGCTTTCAGGTAAATAGACGGAATGGTGCTTTACTTTTCAGCATAAATCAGGTACAACACAAATGAACACAAAATAATAAACGCTTAGCCCCCATTCAAAGGCAACTAACTCACTTCTTCACCCCTGACTAATTGAGCAGCTAGTCTGCAAAACACAGTTTCTCGGGGTCAAAGTCCCAGTCCTGTCTCCGACAGGTATTCTCGCAGGCTCCAGCCTGCTCATGTTCAGCCTCCTGGCCTGCTTGCAATATCACAGTCTGCTCCCTGCAGAGTAACATACATAGTCTTTCAGAGTTTTAGGGTTCTCCCTACCTCCTGTAGGTCTGAACCCCGCTTCTTAGCCACCAGTGACTTCCCAGCACACACTGGTCTCCAACTACAGCCCCACCTGGACTGGACACACAGGCCCCAGCCTGTCCTGACTGCAGAGTCTTGCAGACTGACTCTCTCTCACTTCCCCAATTAGGCATGCCACACCAGGCTTATCTCCCCTGTGTGGGCAGATCCCTCCTGCTCTACACGGAACCCCTGTGTCAGTAATGCAAATTGCCTTCATACTGCCACAATATATATATATATAATAATCCTGGTGGGCGGCACACACATTAAAGTAATTCACACTGCGGTGCCCTCCATAGGTGATCCCGCAAGGAGCCCCAACTGAAACTTCGACAGCGGCACTCAGAAAAATACAGTCACCACAACAGCAGGTAGGATACCAACGTTTCGATGTTAGTTTATTACATCGTCATAAGGACAATGAATGACATTAAAACCGCTACACAAGAAGGCAACACATGGGATGTCCCGTATTTTTGCCAATTTATTATGGAATGAGGTAGTATCCAGAAGAAAGTTCTGGTGACCCACAACACATGGCTGCAGCAAACTATCCAAAAATACAGAAAAGTTTGGAAGAGTGATAATGGGTCGACCTGGCAGATTAACCAACCCTTTGTGGATTTTGGGCAAGGGATATAGCAATGCAACCACAGGGTGTTTAGGTACCAGTGCCCCAGCCTGTCCTGACTGCAGAGTCTTGCAGACTAAAGCTGGCCACACATCTAAAGATTATCTGTCCAACCAGCCAACTAGTTGATTAGTTGGAAGGAAAATCTGGTAAGGAATACAATCAGCAATTTGTTCCCAAACGCTGGAAAATGGACCAAAACTGTTGTTTGAACAAATAGTTTAGATCAAACATTTAACAAACTTGTCTGAACGACCATTTTCATTTGTTTTCTGGCATATAGGAGCAAATTTCTGATCATCATTTACTCCCATACGTTACCAGATTTTCATTCCAACCAATCAACAAGTTGGCTGGTTGGATGTAAGTTGGTCTAGTGTGTGGCCAGCTTAAGTCTATCTCACTCCACCAATTAGGAATGCCACACCAGGCTTTTCTCCCCTGTGTGAGTGGATCTCTTCCGCCCCACACAGAACACCTATATCAGTAATGCCATTTGGCTTCATACTTCCACAATATATATATATATATATATATATATATATATATATGTATATAGTCAAATATAAATGGCGGCACTCATGGGTCTTGTTGTAAAAGAATCACACTGATAACTGTGTCAAATCTTGTCTGATGTTACAGTTAATACAGACTTTTATCAAGAACACGTGTTCTTGATAAAAGTCTGTATTGACTGAAATGTCTGACAAGATTTGACACAGTTGTCAGTGTGATTCTTTTTCAACAAGACCCGTGAGTGCCGCCATTTATATTTGACTTTGCATACACTGTTCCTTTGGAGCATGGTGGAAGAAGGTGATGCAGAAGAGCATTTAGAAGGTTTTTTGGGGGGTAAAATAGTTATGGCCATCAAATTGGGGTATTTGGAATTAGGTGCAAGCATATTTTTTAGTCCCTGAATTGATTTTTGAAAATTCTGCAAAAATACACCTGCCGCTACTCCCGCAATGTAGAAAACACCTGCCGCATATAAGGGAACCCCTCTGCACTCCATTTCCCTTATTTAGAAGTGTGTTCCCTATGTTTTTTATTTTGAAACCCCAAAATTTTAATTAATTTTTTGGGGTGTCCCTACATAGTATTATTTTTTTTAAAACACATCATTTTAAAGGGGACAGTCCCAAGGGTGCAGGCTATTTTTTTTAAGCCTGCACCCCTAAACCCCAATCCTGCACTTTTTTTCACCAGCAAGAGGCTGGCGCAAAATTATCCCTGTTTTTTAACATTGACATTTCGCACCGGAGAAAAGTCAATGTAATTGAATACAGAGATATTGGAAATAGGCGAAAATGACGTCATCGGTGATAAATTATCGCCGATTGCGTCTTTTCGCCTCAAATTGAATACTGCCCCATGAGTGGGATGAACCCGTAATTATAGCTCCAACACCTCCTCTGTTACTGCGATAAGCAAGCATTGAAGGAGCTGATAATGGGCCTCATATTGGCATGTCTTCAGTGGTATATTATCCTATCAATGTATCTGTTAATTAATAGATATAAATGTATCCCCTTAATAAATAGGCTCCTATAACAGCAGCTTGGAGGTGTTAGTTTACTTTTCAAAATACTCCTAATGGGGTTCAGTTTGTCCAGTCTAGGTATTTAATACATAGCAGTAGCAGAATGTATATGTGCAAGCTAAAGTATTTAAAATCATTTAGAATAATACAACAGATGTGACAGTTCCACAAACTCAGCTATAGAAGGTCTAAATAGGGGTCAGCTGGGAAATAAAAAAGGAAAATAAAGAAAATGGTCCAATTAGTAAAGCAAGAGGTCACAATATGTTAATATGACCCTGCGAAGACAAACTAATTGGTTCCAGGTTTATTTAAAAACCCTAGCAACAGGGGTGAATACTTATGTGATCAATTACTGTGTCTTCTCGAAATTTTTTAATCAGTTCAGAAAAAAGTTTTACAGTTCTCCTTTTTATATTTGACACTACTGAGAAGTGCGTGGTGCTCCTGTGTGAGAATTCTCAAATAAGTCCACGCACAAATGAAATAACGGGGATTACATTTTTTGGCTACAGTATAACACATTTCTGTTTTTCTTTTTGTCTTTTTGTAGATAATTGTTTTATAATTAGTGGCAGTAGAATGCCATATTGTATTGTTTGTTTTATTGCATTTTTTTTTGAGACATGCACAAATTTGGTATATTTTTAAGGATTAATACAGTAGGTATAATTACTGATATGAAATATATCAAAAACGCAGAGAAGGTACAGTAGGGGTGGAATGCATTTTGTAGAGGAAGATAAGCATTACATACACGAAACCTGGGTGGTTACATGTTTTTGGTAACTTTGAGAAAGCCTTATTTTACTAAAAGTGTGGAACAGCCTCCCAGCTGAGGTGGAAGAGACTAGAGCAGTAGCGGTAATTAAACATGCTTAGGATCATCGTAATTTTATCCTAAATCTTCAAACAAAGCTTAGGCTCAAATAGGGTCTCAGGCGTTTAAGGAATAAAAATTGGAAGACTAGATACAGAGGGTCATAATCTTCTTATCTGCTGTCATATTCTATGTTTCTATCATGGGTGTACCTATAGTGGGTGCAGGGAGTACCATTGCTATGGGACCCAGAGGCTTAGGGGGCCCGGTTCACCTTCACCCACGTCATATAGTTATCTACCAAGTAGTTTACCAATACGGACATAGACACTACAGTGTGGCATATTATGTACTGGGGGCACTGTGACTATGAACTGGGACACTACAATGTGACATAATATGTACTGGGGGCACTGTGTGGCATAGCGGGGACACTGTGTGGCATAATATGAACTGTGGCAATATGTGGCAAAATATGAACTGTGGCAATGCATGGCATAATGTGAATAAGGGCACTACTAAGGGGCATGAAATGTACTAGGGCACTACTATGGGGCAAAAAAGTTTGCAGGGCACTACTATGGGGCAAAAAATTAACTAGGGCACTATTATGGGGCATAAAATGAAGTAAGGGATTACTATTACTATGGGACAAAAAATGAGCGAAGGCACTACTATGGGGCATAAGATGAACTAGGTCACTACTATGGTGCATAAAATTAACTAGGACACTACTATGGGGCATACATTGTACTAGGACACTACTGTGGTGCATAGAATTAACTAGGACACTACTATGGGGCATACATTGTACTAGGACACTACTATGGTGCATAAAATTAACTAGAACACTAGTATGGGGCATACATTGTACTAGGACACTACTATGGGGCATACATTGTACTAGGACACTACTATGGGGCATAAAATAAACCACGTCCCTCTTATGGGGACAAAAATGAACTAGGGAATTACTATGGCTCGTAAAATGAACTAGGACATTACCGTGGGGCATAAAATGAACTAGGGCATTACTATGGGGCAGAAAATGAACCAAGTCACTACTATGGCGCATAAGATGAACAAGGGCACCACAATGGGGCATACATTGAATTAGGACAATACTATGGGGCATAAAATGAACTAGGAGACTACTATGGGGCATAAAATGAACTAGGAGGCTACTATGGGGCATAAAATGAATGAGTGCAGAAAAATGAACTAGGGCACTACCATGGGGAAGAAAAATGAACTAGGGCACTACTAGGGGGCAACAATTAACTAGGGAACTAATATGGGGCATAAAATGAATGAGGGCACTACTATGGGGCAAAAAATGAACTAGGGCACTACTATGGCTCATAAAAAAAAAGTCACTACTATAGGGCATAAAATGAACTAGGGCACCACATATACTGAATAACTGCTGCAGAATGAAGTGTCTCTCTAAAAGCCTCTTCAAAATGTTACTATGGGCCCCAAACACTTCTGGCTACAGCCCTGGTTTCTATGCTGTCAGCACAGATGTCATTCCAGTAAGTAGTTCAGTAATAAGTTTAGTTAAAAAATAAAAAGTTGTGAGAAATGAGTCTAGAGTTTGGTGTATGGATTCTCTACGCAACGTGTTACTGTGAATCTGCAACCCTGTTAAATAGCGCTCGCTAGCTATTTGTTTACATATGAAGTTAACATTTAAATTACAGTGCAAAAGTCACAGAGTTTCTTCAGAGAATGAGCATCAGGTAGACGCTTATCCCACACACATGATTTATAAACTAGATGGCATTAAGCAGTGCAGTGTGGGCAAGACTTTAGTATGCAAAGCGCATTTGATTTGATTGACAGTTAAATAAATGAAATATTAAAGAACTCACTGCTAACACAGGCTTTTATTAAAACTTAAGTTAAAAATGAGTGAAGAAAATGTATTTCAAAGCTTTGGTTTTTGATCATAGACACATTAATTTCAAGCAAATGTCCGTGCGTCCAGACAGGTCTATTAGTGCTACAGAACAAGCCCATGAAAGTGTTGTTCCAGCTGGGGGGCGGACGGGGTCATTTTCATACGGCTTAGATGTGAGGGAAAAGCTGGCACACAGGGAAGTCACATAGGGAAGTTTGCACAATAAGATGTAGCTAATAGTAATGCTGGTCACACACGATACAATTATCTGTCAGATATCTCTCCAATCTGGCTGGTTGGAATGAAAATCTGGTAATGTATGGGAGCAAATGACAGTCGATCATATGGTCTTAAACCCTGGAAAATGGACAAAAATGTTTGTTCAAATTGGTGTATAGTGTATGCAAAAATTAATTCTGGATACGCATCAGTCAAGACGATTAGCAAATGTGTTGCATCATCATAATAGTTGTATACTTAATAACACAGATATGACGATGACATATGAAGGACTAGCATGTGGAGAGAGATCAGATCAATACATTAATGGTAATGCGGATCAGTTGCTTGGCACGTTGGGTCCTGCACTGTTGTCAGATCAATGGTGGTTAGAAAATCGCAGGCGTGCCGGACCAATTAAATGCCGTTTCATGGGCGTGCATAAATGATCCATTGCTCTCTGCTTGTCAGGAGAGACGCGGTGTTTGAAACAGGTCTGACTTGCCGCATATGCTGCGTGACTGCCCAACGTGCGTCGATGTTACCGGTGTTTACGCTGTTGCACGCCGTCAGATGGATATGAGAAGGTAGCAGTGGGCGTCCCTATGCTCGGGTATGCTTTTGGAGACATTTGCATATTTTCGCTGTTTCGGTCCGTAAGAGTTCGCAGCTGCATTTGCATTCGCGAAAATCTCGGAAACGGGACTAAAGTCGCAAAGCAACATTAGCAGGTTACAAACACGTCACTACATAGCACAGCCCCACACACGCCGTACAGGCTACACCATATCCATGTCACGGCCGGGCACTTAATTATGTATTTGCAAATTTGTGCAACAAAGACCTCTGGATTTCTATTATCATGTAGCATTTAAGCCGTTTTGCTGGGTTTTTTTTGCAGTGTGCTGTAGGGAATCTTTTTTCTTTTTTTCTGCAGTCCAGAGTAAGCTTAATGTTATTTCACTGGTGCTTGTTATGGGAGGGATGACAAGCACCTGTTAAAAACCATTAAGTTAATATGAGCAACTACTATTTTGTATTGCTGTTCTGAGAGGCATGGATGGGACCAGCATTGGGAGGGTGTGCTGGTTCCTGTAGTGCTATTTGGAGGTTTCTGGGGTACCTCCTAGGAGAGTTGGCTCTCAACTTAAATATAATTCTGTATGTGCTGTTATCATGTGGCACAACAGTATGCAATTATTTATATGACCCAGACTGGGTGCTATTATTATGTAGCATTATAATCGCCCGTACAGAGGAGCCTTGACACGGCCCGGCGCTTAATCATGTATTTGCAAATACAGTCTATGCAACAAAGATCTCTGGATTTTTATTGTCATGTAGTGTTTAAGCCTCTTTGCTGTTTTTTTTTGCAGTGTACTGTAGGGAAACTTATTTCTTTTTTTCTGTAGTCCAGAGGAAACCCCTCCTTTTACAAAAACCATTAAGTTGATATGAGCAACTACTATTTTGTACACCAAAATCATGTTAACATCTTCACCTAAATCTAGCAAGACTTCATCCAAGACTCTTCAAAGTCATTTAAAAATACCACTTAAAGATATAATCAATGGTTATAAGGTACATCTTTGCATTTTGTTGTTACTTTTAATTGTTTATTGATTGTTTTGTTTCTAAACAGTTTTAGAAATACATTGTTTTTTTATTTTTTATTTTGAGAGTAAAACTACTGAAACGTGATTCTTTCTGGAATTTGCTAAATTGTTTTCACTGTCCTATTCATTCTGCTTTGTGGCGGTAAAGATGTCCATTTTGTGTTACGTGACCTAAAGTCACACATAGCAGAAGGACTTTGTGAAGTAGGTTTTTGTGTTACCCGGTATTGTGTACGCACCTACTGTATGTTTGGACATTTTGATTTGCTACTTCTAGATTCCACAATATTGTCTACCAACCCAGACCTGAACACATAATTAGCTTCCCTAATTGTTGCATAATGTACCGGTTCACCATGACTGATGGTACATAAAAGGCAGTCTTGTATACGGATATGCTATATACCATATATAGGAAATGCATAAAACAGCCTGTGATGAAACCTTAGAGAAAACGTAACCAATAACTACGGAGTTTTAACAAACATAAAATCTATAAAATGTTATTCAAAAAAATAAATATATCAATGAATTGCAAGTGGGAGAGCCACTTTGGTGAGCTATTGCATTTTTTATAAACTGTTCATCGAGCAGCGCGCTGTACATATTGTAAATTCAAAACGACTGCTCCTTGGTCCAGTAAGATATTCTAAGCACCGGACTGTAAATAACCAGCATTTCCTACACCACTGACTTAATACGATACTCAATTATTTGTGGTTGCAGAAGGGTGAGAATCTGATCAGAGAAATGGAAAGTAAAATATTTATTGGAACTTGATTGCCTTTTTTAAATCACAGAATTACAGATTGTATGATTTCTCATCACCAGCAGCATCAATAAAACAGATTTACGGGCGGCATAAAAAAGTATCTTCCTCCAGAACGGCTCGGGAGGAAGGAGAAACCGTTTGTCATCGGCTTCTAAAACTGTTTAAGAGTCTGTAACAGGAAACATTTTATTCATCTCATCCCATCAACTGAGATGTCTGAGACCGCCACAAGGTCAAAGTGGTTTTGAGGGATTCTAGGCTTAGTTAGCTAAGCAGTATGTACATAGGGCCTGATTCAGAGCTGAACGCTCTGACCAGAGCGCTCGCTCTGAATCAGGGCCCTCCTACCTTTTTTTGGAGCGTCCTCATGGACGCTCGCATAGCTGTGGGTTACCACCCACAGCTATAGCGAGCGTCCATGATAATGGTCGCGATGGTCTTGACCATCGCGACCATCGGGCTTGCGACGGAGACCCTGCGGTAGGGTCTCGCTGCCGCAAGCCCTGGAGTGATTTTGGCTCTATCAAAGCCAAAATCACTCCCACTGACATCACTAGTGATGTTAGTGGGGCTGGCTTGAGACGGTAGGCGTTCCCATGGGAACGCCTCCGTCTGGCAGGCACGCCCCCAGCACGCCCACCAAAGTGGGTGTGCTGTCAATCAACATCGACAGCACGCCCCCATTGGTGCGAGACCCGGAGTGATGGTGAGCCCGTCGCTCGCTGGGTCTCGCGCATGCGCATGACAGAGCTCCCTCCGTCGTGCGCATGCGCAGTGGGGAACATCGACCCCACAGCGTCCTGCCGCTCGCGAGTGGGTCTGAATGACCCCCATAAGCCATGCTTGGGCAAGGCTTGACTCTCCAGCTTGTGCAAAGCAGTTTGAGGGCCACAGGTTGCCTGTATGTGTTGTAGAGGAAAGTCCTGTTAACATTAGAAAGATGGGAGAACATAGGGCCTGATTCAGAGCCACTCGCTCTGACAGAGCGCTCGCTCTGAATCAGAGCCGGGCTTTTTTTTTTTTGGAGCGGCCTCTTGGCTGCTCGCACAGCTGTGGGTTACCACCCACAGCTATTGCTAGTGGCCAGGATGATGGTCGCGATGGTCAAGACCATCGCGATCATCGAGCTTGCGACGAGACCCTTGTGGTAGGGTCTCCCCCATCGCAAGCTCCAGAGAGCTTTCAGCTCTAACAGAGCCAGAAGCTCTCCACTGACATCTCTTGTGATGTCAGTGGGGCCACCCCCAAATGGCAAGCATTCTCATGGGAACGCCTCCGTTTGGGCAGCCACCCCCCCGGCCCGCCCACCAAATGGGGCGAGCTGTCACTCAACATCGACAGCTTGCTCCCTTTGGTGCGAGACCCAGAGCGACGGAGTGCCCATCGCTAGCCGGGTCTCGCGCATGCGCACAATGGAGCTGTCTCCGTCATGCGCATGCGCTGTGGGCAACCATCGACCCAGTTGCGAGCGCTCAGCGCTTGCGACCGGGTCTGAATCGGGCCCATAGTACTGACCATTAAAAGGCTCAAAGGTCTCCTTATATGACATGAGAAAGAAGTTGTTTTTTTTTCTCTCTTAGGGGGAGATGTATCAAGCCTTTGAAAGAGATAGAGTGGAGAAGTTACCCATAGCAACCAATCAGCTACTAACTGTCATCTCATATACTGTGCTAGATAAGTGATAGCTAGAAGCTGGTTGCTATGGGCAACTTGTCCACTTTATCTGTCTTAAAGGTTTGATACACCTTCCCTTCTGTCTAATGAGCAACAGCGGGTGGATATCTAAAGATTACAAGGGGAAGCAGTCGGGAAGCCGATGGATGAAATCCCGACCGTCGGCTTCCCGACTTTCTAATCCCGGCAAGGGGTTAAAAGACAGGCATTGATATACCGACGTCTGTCATTTTACCTACGTCGGGAGCCCGACACCCAGCTTACCGATCGAAGGTAAGCCGGGCGCCGGGTGTGGACAGCCATGGGGGGGAGGGTTAGGCGTAGGGTTCCCGGGGGGGAGTTAGGGTTAGGCACCCCCCCGGGAGGATAAGTTTCGGCTAGGGGAAGGGGGGGTTAGGGTTAGGCACCCCCGGGGGAAGGTTAAGGTTAGGCACCCCCGGGGGGAGGTTAGGGTTAGGCTAGGGGATGGGGGGGTTAGGCACCCCCGTGGGGAGGTTAAGGTTAGGCACCCCCCGGGGGACTTAGGGTTAGGCGGCAGGGAACGGGGGGTTAGGTTTAGGCACTTAGAGGTGGGATTAGGGTTAGGCACCCCCCGGGGGATTTAGGGTTAGGCGGCAGGGAACGTGGGGTTAGGTTTAGGCACTTGTGGGGGAGAGTTAGGGTTAGGGGGTAGAATTAGGTTAGTTAATACTTACCTTTGACGATTGGGATTTCCTCCTCTGCCAGGATGCCGCTGTTGGGATTAGAACCACTGGCCATGCGGCCGGCAGTAAATCGTATGTATTCCGATACAAGGCCTCGTCATAATTGCTCAGAGCTCTTAATAAAAAGCTAACATCCAAAGGGAACTTAGTGTATCCAATTAATTAATAGTTTATTTGGCAAATAGGTGACATGAGATTGGACTCTAAGCCGATATGGTTGTATTTTATGTGAAAACACAGGAGTAAAATGTCTCAAAAAATGCAATTCTATATGTAAGCTAAGCCATACGCAACTCATGCTGTATCCATCTCTGCAACAATAGCCTCTGTGCCAGGCTGGCACCAGGAGAAAACAGCAGCACTGGCGCCAGGAGGAGTAACAAGCATTGAGGTGTTGATAGTAAATTCTAGAGATGTGCGGTTCAGTTTTCCTTAAAAACTAAAAGACCCGAACTTAGGGGTTTCCGAATCAAATCCAGTCCCAGGTCAGATCACATTTGGGGTTCTGACAGGGGCGTTTTAAGAGAGGAGGGGGCCTGTGTGCAGCCTCCGTTTGGGCCCCCTCCTCTCTGACGGCGGCTCAGCGGCACTGAGCGCTGTAGATTCGCGCATGCACTGGTCTCCGGGAAAATGGTGCCCGCTCCTATTTTCCCGGGGACATCTTTTCTGCGCATGCGCAGATCACTGGGAAAATGGACGCCGCCATTAACCCAGTGAGTGATTGCTGCTCGGCAGTGACGGTTTTCTATTGCATGCGAATATGTCCAAATGACACGATTTTACCTGTTTTTATAAATTTTAAATAAATCCATAACCAAATCTGAATACGAATCAAAACATTTAAGGGCGGTTTTGCCAAAACAAAAACACGGGGATCCATGCACATCTCTAGTAAATTCATGTCATACACGTTATATCAAATTGTGTCTGGGCAGTTTTATTGACCCCTCCGCCGCTGAGGTTTTCCTCATTTCTATGCTGAGCCTATTTTGGCACTTTTTTGGTTGGTCACATTCGAACAAAAATATCAGTAACTTTTTCTTTACATAATACCCATACACGTGATAACTTATTTTTTTGCATTTTTTCCACAAAACTTTGTATTGTCAGATAATTAGTTTGCTGGCAATGGCAATTAAAATGGATTCAGTATGATTTACCGGCGGCCGCATGGGTGGTGGTTCAAAACCCGACAGCAGCATCCCGGCAGCACTGAAAATCCCGATCGTCGAAAGGTAAGTACTCACTAACCTATTCTACCCCCTAACCCTCCCTTAGGGGTACCTAACCCTAATCCTTCCTCTAAGTGCCTAAACCAAACCCCCCCTTCCCCGCTGCCTAAACCTAAGTCCCCCGGGGGGGTGCCTAACTCTAACCTCCCCCCGGGGGTGCCGAACCCTAACCCATCCTTCCCCTAGCCTAAACCTAACCTCCTGGGGGGCCTAACCCTAAGTCCCCCCCAAGAACCCTAAACTTAACCCTCCCCCCCGCAGCTGTCCGTGCCAGTCGCCCGGCTTACCTTTGATCAGCAAGCCGGGTGTCAGGCTCCCGGCGTAGGGAACTCGATGCCTGTCATTTAACCTTTGTCGTGATTAAATAGTCGGGAAGCTGGCGGTCGGGATTCCGTCCATTGGCTTCCCAACTGTTTCCCATTAAAATGTTCCCAAAATTGCTTAAAGTGTGTTTTCTTTTCCATCTTTTTTTTTTTTTTTTTATAAATTGCAAGAAAGTGAACTTATAGGAAATGTCCATCAAATAAGAATTTGCGGGTCTTCCTTTCTAAAACAACAAAATAAAAAATGTATGGGTGGGTAGATGCCAGGATGGAGGAGATTGGGCACTGGAAGGGTATTCATGAATCCCTGCGTCTACTGGTATATCTGCAGTGCACGGTGTTAAGGTGGGCACACATGTTTCCGGGCAAATTTGAATGACAATTCGGGCATATCATTAAGTGTGTATACCCAATCTGCACGCTCCGGCGGTTGCGTGCAATATCTTCTGGTTGGCCGTGCTGCATGGCAAACCAGAAGATATTGTGTCGATGCCATGCTGCAAAATGGAGCATTAGATCCTACATCGCGCAGTCGCCCCCCGCATTGTGCAAATGTCTATGCACTTGCTGATGCAGGGTCCCGTCGCATCGTCCGGCTACTCATCATTCTGCTGTGTAACCGGCTCTATTGTCTGGTGGTCACCAGTGCCGAGGACGAGTGAGACTCATCATTGACACATCCGAGGCGTATGATGAGGATGAGCCCCACTAATCCTTAGTACTGGGGGGGGGTTAGAAACTGTAATAGTCCTATTTACTGTAAAAAATACAATTTAAGATAGACACAAATATAGAATAATTGTTTAAATTAATTTAGATCCAAACATCCACTGTTTTTCCCTTTAAAAATCAAGGCCCTCATTCAGAGCCGTTCGCTATTTGCGGTCGTACGTTCAAAAACAAGGGGTGGCTATTCAAATGATCCGTTCGCACATTGCAGTCTGTTCACACCTCTAAGTCTGAATGAGCGAGCAAAACATACGCTCGTTTATTTGATAAAAACGCCCCCTGGCCGCTCGCACCATACGTCATGACCGCTATTTATTAGATTAATCGAGTACATCGTACAGCGTATGAACTGCTCGCTATTCTTGTGGTTGGTTTTTTCAACCGCTATTTTGCGAGCAGTTCTGAGTTTAAAAAAAACAAGTGACGTGGTCAATGACGCTGCTGGATTAATTATGCACACCCTTAAAACGCCCGTTTTGACCTTTAAGCACGCCTGCGTTCGAATTCCACTCCCCCGTTTTCAAACACCTTCCCCTGTTACCACCCACATACGCCTCATTCTGTCACTCAAAATAGCAGGTACTCGCTATATAGCGTACAAACGATTTACGGCCGCACTGACTGGTTCGCGCATGCGTACTAAAAACCGTACGCATGCGCAGATGTGCGAACATCGCTCGGAACGAGCGTACTGCCGCTAACGAGCGGCTCTGAATGAGGGCCCAAGTCTGAAGGCAAATATCAATTAAGTAATGTGAATAGATAACTTCCTACAGTATAATATAGCAGCCAATCTAATGATTCATGTACTATCAGCGGGATTCAATCGGCCAATCACAAGTAGCTGCCGATGTTATTATCATCGCCATCAGTATGCATTTTGCACCAGGGCTCAAGCACCCACAAGGGATAATCATCCTGACAGCAGCAAATGTGTCTGTTTCCAGGTATGTCGCATTTACAGGATGAGAACGCACCTTCACAATACTGAGTCTATACCCGTTGGTGCCTTCCTACCCTTATTCCACCTCTAAAGCTGGGTACACACTGATATATTGGCCTTTCCATTGAATGACCGATATATCTATAGTACACCCGAGAGGGCTGCGAACGATGTCATTCACAGACATATCGGATTGGCCCTGCAGCACAGCAGATTGTCAATATGTCTGAATTTTGCTGGTGTGTACAGGCGACCCGCCGATTGCCCACATACTGCAGGGTCCCGCCGATGAGTGATAACTCAACTGGGCGGGCAAATTTAAATGCCCGCCCAGTTGCGATGTCCAGCCCGGTATATTGGACAGACAATTGTTAAGTGTGAATGCACTTACCAATCGTCAGACAGGTCGGTCTAGTGTACAACCAGTTTAAGATCAAGGAGTCATAAACATAGTGTACAACTCAATCTGCATAGAGAAACAAGCGCAAGTCTTTATTTGTGCCCATGTACAGAAATACATATTATATGCTATAAGACATATCCAACTCTACTGTATGTCAGGCTCTCTCTGTATTCTGGCATTCACTATGACCAATGTATTACCCAGAGACGTGCGGTGAGGTAAATGGCTGGGGAGGCACTGGCTGGTATCAGAGCCAGATTTACAGATACATATATGAGCCTGAGGGTACATGTGGGCATTATACAACGGTGCAGCAGTATATAGTGCTGGAAATTTAGTGTGGTTTGATCAGGGATGTGCGGAAAAGGTAGACAGGGGAGGCAGTGCCTCACCTCCCATACACTTTATACTCCAGAGTTTTGACTATAAAAATGATTAGAATATTACAAAGAGGATATTTATAATATTTTCTTTACATTTTTCTTAGAAATTTTTATAGTCAAAACTCTGGAATATACCTAAGTATGACAGGAAAGCCTCTGGACCTGATTCAGTCCCGTTCGCTAGCTAGCGGCCCCTCGTTGCAGATGATGTTCGCTAATGTGCGCATGCGTATAGTTCGCAGTGCGCGTGTGCAAAACAAGTACGAGTGATCGGAATGTGCTCGCTCACCATGCCAGGAAAGCCCAGTGGAATGAGTGACAGGAGAGGCCGTTTGAGGGTAGTAACAGGGGCAGGGCAGTAGTAACGGGGGAGTGGAGTTGCGGACGCAGGCCTGCCAGAGTGTTTCAACGTTGTTTCAGAGGCGTGCATAATTAACAGGCATCATCATAGTACACGTCACCTGGTAGATTTTTACACAGAACTGCTCGCAGTGCTTGCGGTAGAGTACAGTCAACCGCAAGCGTTGCTGTCTGATCCGATGGTTCCCGATGTACCGATGATTGTATATACTTCCTGGAGATGACGTGCACTAGTGGGCGACTAAAGACAGGCTGGTGGGCGTCTGTAAACACAAAGTGATCGCTCGCCAAGACATAGTGGGCGTGCTTATGCCTTGCCGTGCGAGCGGATGCCTTGACGTCACTTAGCTGAATTTCCATAAGCTGGGATCGAGAGGCCACAACTAGCGAGCGGGTTTGAATCAGGTCCTCTGTCTCACCTGACCGCACATCCCTGGTATTACATGCAGTTGTTGAAGCTTCATGTCCAATTTGCTGAACCCTTTATTTCAGTCTTCACCATCAGCTGACCTTCTGATAATTATAATCAATAATTAATTAATGACTCTCAACGCCTGATCCTCACTTGCTGGGAAATTCTGAATACCCTCCTGCAGCAGAATAATAAGAGGTGTTACTAACCTCTTGAAAACAATGAATAAGAAGCCAAAAAATTCTGCGCTGGAGAGTATACTGTTCACATTATTTTATTAGTACAAACACATGCCAGCTTATGCCAAAGGTGGTATATTAAAAAGAATACAAAATAAAAATAGGAATGCGGTTGTATTAAAAACAAATGGCTAATGCAAGTTGTCATATGGCAATTATAATTGCTGAAACAAATCCAAACACTGTGGCCTTCATTCAGACCCGCTCACAAGCGCTATGTGCTCGCAAGCGGGTCGAAGGTGGGGCACTATGCGAGTGCGCAAGCCCTGGAGCGAGTGAGAAGTTCACTCGCTCCGGGGCTCGCTACAAACGGGGTGGCTGTCGATGTTGATCGACAGCTCGCCCCGTTTTGTAGGCGGGGAGGGGGGGTGGCTGGACAAACGGAGGCGTTCCTGAAGGAACGCCTGCCGTTTGTGGGTGGCCCTACTGACATCACTCGTGATGTCAGTATTGAGCTTCCTGCTCTATTAGACCAGGAAGCTCACTGGGGCTTGCGGCAGATGAGACCCTACCACAAGGGTCTCGTCGCAAGCCCGATAGTCACGATGGACGCGACCATTTCGACCATCACCTGGCCGCTTGCAAAAGCTGTGGGTGGTCAAAAAAAAAAAATAGCGGCCGCCCTCATTCAGAGAGAGCACTCGCTATTTGCGAGCGGTTCTGATTGAGGTCCTGTGTGTATAAATACTCAGGCTGAATTAGCAGAGCAAGAAGCTACATAGATATAAATGTATCAAAAAGCGTATAAAAAATTATCTGATTCAAAAGTTTGAAAAGTTCAAAGAAAGTGGAAACAGCCAGTGTATGTGTGTGTGTGTGTGTGTATGTGTGTATATGTATATGTGTATGTGTGTGTATATGTATATGTGTATATGTGTGTGTGTGTGTATGTGTGTATATGTATATGTGTGTGTATATGTATATGTGTATGTGTATATGTGTGTATGTGTGTATATGTATATGTGTATGTGTAAGAATATATGTGTGTGTGTATATGTATATGTGTATGTGTGTGTATGTGTGTATATGTATATGTGTATGTGTGTGTGTGTATATGTATGTGTGTATGTGTAAGAATATATGTGTGTGTGTATATGTATATGTGTATGTGTGTATATGTATGTGTGTATGTTGTAAGAATGTATGTGTGTGTGTATGTGTGTATGTGTAAGAATATATGTGTGTGTGTATATGTGTATGTGTGTATGTGTAAGAATATATGTGTATGTGTGTATACGTATGTGTGTATATGTGTATGTGTGTATGTGTATGTGTATGTGTGTATGTGTAAGAATATATGTGTGTGTGTGTATGTGTAAGAATATATGTGTGTATGTATGTGTGTATGTGTGTATATGTGTATATGTATATGTGTATGTGTGTATGTGTGTGTATGTGGATTTTTTGATCTCACTCGTGATTTGTAATGTTTCTTTAGTGCACATATGATAAACACTGGTTAATTTAAAATCACCGCAATATTACCTCCAGTATATGAGCTGATAAATGTAAGTCCCCCAGATCACAGGAACCGAGAGTCCCGATACCGTTTTCAGGGTCTCAATCGGATTGAGGGGCGTCCCCCTCGTGGGCCACTCTTACCTGTCTCTGTGTCTGGCTTGGTGAGGAGAAGTGCTGGACCTCTATTGATGGCAGTAGATCTTGTTCACAAGGCCGCTCCTGGGTTGCGCGTCTCACTTTAGTTGGCACAACTTGCCGTCGGCTATAGTCTTCAATTGGGAGGTAAGAAAATTGCGGTGATATCAGGAACAACAATGCATTTCGGTCACTCCTGTGACCTTTTTCAAGTTGAGTCTTAATTATAATCAATGATATTAATTGGGGGAGGGTTGTAATACAGCTTTGAAAAATACTCAATCTTGAACTATTCTTGCAAAATCTATCACACCATTTCCACTTAGATACTGCAGAGGATGCAGATGTGAAAAATGATGACACTAATTTGTATACACATTGGAGTCACAGCTATGCGGAAGGAGGTCAGCTTCCTCTGAGAGACCTTTACTTATATAACACCTGAGAACTGTAGGCATCTGCAGCATAGTCACCTGAGCAAATCAATGAGGGCAAACCATGACTCGTTTACTTATTAATGAGCCCGTGTATTAATAAGGCACCTTTGCCCTCTCTTAGCAAAGATAAGGAATAAATATATATATAGTAGATGGTGCCTATTACATAAATGGTTCTTCTCTGCTCTAATAATGAAGCGCTGTGGTTCTATGAACAGTGGTAATTACAGGCTAGGTGGAGCTAGACTTCAACCCTGGAGTCTACAGCACTCAAACAACAAGATTGGTAAGAGGCATGCCCTATCTTGGAGTGCTCAGTGCAGGACTCAGCAAAGTACCCAGCATAGGGCCTGGTGTGCGCTGGGTTAGTGTCTTGAGTTAGGCAAGGAATCTTAGAGGACAGCTGAGAGAGGAGCTGAGGAGCAAGCTGAGGAAAGGCCTGTGTATGTCCTGTAGCAGCAGAAAGGTCTGAGCCAGATGAGTCACTGATGACAAGAGGGTGACCTGTCCTGGAAGAGAAAGTAACTGATTATATGAAGACAGAGACTTAGAGATAAAGGGACGTAGTGACAACCCCGGCGGCCGGGATGCCGGCGCTCAGTATACCGACAACAGCTGGAATTCTGGGGTCAGAATCCCGACAACAGCTGGCATCCCGATGGTAATTACTAGGGTTAGGAGTTGGGGTTAGGCACTAGGGGGAGGGTTAGGTTGCGGGAAGGTAGGGTTAGAAATAGACTGCAAGAGGGCAGGGTTAGGCTGCGGGGGGAGGTTAGAGTTAGGCTGCGGGGGGGAGGGTTAGGGTTAGGCTGCAGGGGGGGTTAGGGTTAGGCTGCGGGGGGGGTTAGAGTTAGGCTGCGGGGGGAGGGTTTAGAGTTAGGCTGCAGGGGGAGGGTTGGAGTTAGGATGTGGGGGGAGGGCTAGAGTTAGGCTGCGACGGGGAGGGTTAGAGTTAGGCTGCGGGGGAGGGTTAGAGTTAGGCTGCGGGGGGAGGGTTAGAGTTAGGCTGCAGGAGGGGAGGGTTAGAGTTAGGCTGAGGGGGAGGGTTAGAATTAGGCTGCATGGGGAAGGGTTAAGCTGTGAGGGGGGCAAGGTTAGAGTTAGGCTGCATGGGGGAGGGTTAGGCTGTGGGGTGGGTTAGAGTTAGGCTGCAGGGGGAGTGTTAGGTTGCAGGGGGGTTAGAGTTAGGCTGCAGGGGGGAAGGTTAGAGTTAGGCTGCGAGAGGGGAGGGTTAGAGTTAGGCTGCGGGGGGGAGGGTTAGAGTTAGGCTGCATGGGGAAGGGTTAAGCTGCGAGGGGGGGAAAGTTAGAGTTAGGCTGTGGGGGAGAAGATTAGAATTAGGCTGCTGGGGGATGGTTAGAGTTAGGCTGCAGGGGAGAGGGTTAGAGTTAGGCTGCGAGAGGGGAGGGTTAAGGTTAGGGGTAATGGTTAGTATACTTACTAGTTGGGTCAGAATCGGCATCTCGACCGCCGGGATTTCGTACCCAATCTGAGAGAAAATTACTATGTTATTCAAGAGTTAAGGGCCTGATTCATTACGGATTGCTATTGCGATCGCAGCTGCGATTACGCACGCATGGCCATTATGAAAATATGCTAATGACTGTGTCTCATACACATTTGTATGTAAATCGGTTCTATGACACGCCTCTCAGATGTAGCAGGACATGCCCACTTTACCACCGTGCTCATAGGTGCTGCTTTCACAATCTCCCTGAAATGCTTTTTCAAAAGTAGGCAAGTATGGTATACAGTGTGTCTGTCACCTTCTTACAGTGTCTTCACTCTCTGGACACAAAAATACAAAGTTTACACATTTTTGAGCAAGTATGATTGGACCACACAGAGGCCCTGATTCAGAGCCGGACGCTCTGACAGAGCGCTCGCTCTGAATCAGGGCCGTCCCTCTTAATTTTTAGAGCGGCCTCCTGGCCGCTCGTATAGCTGTGGGTGACCATCCACAGCTTTAGCGAGCGGCCAGGAAGATGGTCGTGATGGTCAAGACCATCGCCACCATCAGGCTTGCGACGAGACCCTTGTGGTAGGGTCTCGTTGCCGCAAGCCCTGGAGTGCTTTCGCCTCTATCAGAGCCGAGAGCACTCCCACTGACATCACTTGTGATGTCAGTGGGGCCGGCCCTAGATGGTAGGCGTTCCCATGGGAACGCCTCCGTCTGGACAGCAACGCCCCCGGCACGCCCACCAAAGGGGGAATGCTGTCACTCACCATCGACAGCTCGCCCCCTTTGTAGCGAGACCCAGAGCAACGGCTTGCCCGTCGGTATTCAGGTCTCGCGCATGCACATGACAGAGCCACCTCCGTCGTGCGCATGGACACTGGGCCAACATCGACCCGCTTGCGAGTGCTCAGCGCTCGCGAGCGGGTCAGAATCAGGCCCAGAATCAGCATAGGGGCTAAGGGCCTGATTCAGAGCCGCTCGCTATTTGCATGCGCGTGGAGTATTATTTTTTTTTTTCCTGTCCGCTCACTGAACTGTGGATGCCCACCCACAGCTAGTGCGAGTGGGCATGAGATGGTCACGATTATCGTGACCATCGGCATTGCGAGGAGACCCTAAGGTAGGGTCTCAGCACTCGCAATGTCGAGTGGACTTCCAGCTCTAATAGAGCCGGAAGTCCACTACTGACATCACGGGAACACCTCAGTTTGTGCAGCCAACATCGACAGCCGCCCCGTTTTGCTGCGAGCTCCGGAGCGAGTGAAGGTCTCACTCGCTACGGGTCTCATGCATGCGCATTGCGCATGCTGAGCATGCGCACTGGGCCACCATCGACCCGCTTGCAAGCACAATGTGCTTGCAAGTGGGTCTGAATCAGGCCCTAATTGTAATAGCCTGCGAGCCGATGCCGCTACGTAAATACATGTGAGTATGCCCGTAATTTTAAATCAGCAAGCATGTTAAAGGCTAAACCAAGCCGGGGGAGTGGCTGCCCAAATGGAGGCGTTCCCATGGGAACGCCTATCGTCTGGGGCCGGCCACACTGACATCACAAGTGATGTCAGTGGGAGTGCTTTCAGCTCTGTTTGAGCCGAAAGCACTCTAGGGCTTGCGGCAACGAGACCCTACCACAAGGGTCTCGTCGCAAGCCCGATGGTTGCGATGGTCTTGACAATCGCGACCATCTTCCTGGCCGCTCACTATAGCTGTGGGTGGTTACCCACAGCTATGCGAGTGGCCAGGAGGCCGGCCCTGATTCAGAGCGAGCGCTCAGTCAGAGCGTCCGACTCTGAATCAGGCCCTGAGAGTGAAGACGCTGTAAGAAGGTGACACACTGCAAGTAAATCAGCCTGCCGCTCAGTCTTCTATTATCTTGTTCCTTTGAAATAAACAAGCCAGCGACACGGTCCTTTATGTAAGTATGACCTTTCTTTTGATTACTGTAAGTTTACTATGGCTTAATAAATCACCATTAGTTGAAAATTACCTGTACCTGTTCAGTTTAATAAAACGAAATGAGAAAACGAATGATCAAAGTTAACCACCCCAGCTGGTTAATCCGCGTGTTCACTGAATCATGGAAGAAACCAGATGAAAAACTATAAGATCTTTAAATATTGCAGGTGTTAAATTCCCGCAGAGATTTCGCATTAAATTAGAAACTTAGCACAACTGCCATAATAAAATAAAAATGGAACATTTAAGAGGTAGATTAAAAAAAGGAACATTTAAAGTACATGAAAAAGTGAAGCAAACGATTTTTAATTTTGATATGCTTTATATGCTTGATCTATTTTAATTTAAAGGTGCATTATACCAAATTTATTAAAAGGGTTTGTCTTTATTTTAGGGATCTGTAGATGTTAATTAAACATTATCTAGCACGGGCAAACCTTTTGTCTATTAATAAACAATGGACAATTTGTAAGGAGGGTATGCAGTTGGGAAGCCGGCGGACCTAATCCCGACAGCCGGCTTCCCGACTGTCATATCCCGGGAAAGGGTCTAAAGACAGGCGATATGCCGACACCTGTCATTACACATACACTGGGAGCCCGACGCCCGGCATTCCGATCGAAGGGATGCTGGGCATTGAGCCGCAATTAGGTTTAGGGTTCCTGGGGGGGCTTAGGGTTAGGCACCCCCCCCGGGAGGTTAGGTATAGGCTAGGGGAAGGGTGGGTTAGCATTAGGCACCCCAGGGGGGGACTTAAGGTTAGGCGGCGGGGAAGGGGGGTTAGGTTTAGGCACTTAGAGGGGGTATTAGGGTTAGGCACTGGGGGGAAGGTTAGGGTTAGGCACCCCTAAGGGAGGTTAGGGTTAGGGGGTAGAAATAGGTTAGTATATACTTACCTTTGACAATTGGGATTTTCTCCTCTGCCGGGATGCCGCTGCAGGGATTCCAACCGCCTGGCATGCGTCCGGCGGTAAATCATACCGATTCCGTAAGGAGCACTTGTCTTTCCATGAAATCGGATGCTCAATCAGTGGCAACATTACAGGCATACCTCCCAACTGTCCCGATTTCAGCGGGGCAGTCCCATTTTAGAGGGACTGTCCCGCTGCCCCACCCCCGGCTGTAGTGTACCGCGGGTGGGGGGAAGTTGAGGAGGACCCACTAACACTGCTGCTCTGCATATACATAGTGCTGGCTCTTGAAGAGGCAGGGGGCCCGTCCAGCAGCTCCCGGAGTGCTTGGCAAGCCCCCAGCATGACAAAAACAGGGGGCCGTGGCTCGCAGGCGCGGCATTTCCCACGAGGCCACTCCCCTATTTTTGGGCGAGCGTAACTGTCCCTCCTGTCTGGACATAAATGTTGGGAGGCATGTTATAGGTGTGGCCAATGTGCCCGATTGCATTGCACAGCCGCACACAAGCCTCCTGTCAGCAACCTGCGGTCAAAGCTCTGCGACCCAGGTCGCAGCCTAGGATTACCATCACGACAGATGTTCCTTGGCATCGGAAAGCTGAGTAAGACTCAACATACGCAGGATGACCGTTTCCTGGCTACTTGTAAGGCCAGGAAGTCTGTGTCCATGGACACCTAACTTGGCCATAGCACTCCCAGAAAACAGGGACGACTGTCCCCGCCCCCGCACTGCCTTCCAAACGCTTCTGCCTGTCAATCAGGCAGAGGCTTGGGGGGAACTGTGTGTAAGTTCGCAGGACCTGTTCTGCACGTGCGCAAAACGGATCCTGCGCAAGCGCAGACCCCCAAACATCAGAGATGTGCGCTAACCAGCATACATCTCTGAATCCGGAATTTAGGAAAAAGTATGAAAGTCTGGGAATCTCTACCCACAGCGGAGCATCTAAGTCAAATCATGCATCTCGCGCTATATGGGGCAAAAAGAATAGGCGTTAATCTATGTCCAATTCAGCATCAAGGCAAAAGATCCAAGCATGGAATGGTAGTGGGTGCAAGGTGCCCTGAAAATAGCCAAAGTACAGTGTTTATAATGTATGGTGGTGTCATAAGTGTGCAGGGAATGGGCCACCATCCATATAATATTTAGTCTGGACTTTTATGTGGCTATAACAGACCATTGTTGAAAGGGGCCAACAGATGCTTATAGGACCTATGCAAAGTATCAAACTGGCTACATTCAGTCAACTACAAGCTAAGTACAGCTGTGGTGCCCGGGAAGGAATATCAGAATGCAAATGCATCATACTATGCCACAGAGAGAGCCAGAGACGGGTCATACCATGCCACAGAGAGAGCCAGAGACAGGTCATACCATGCCACAGAGAGAGCCAGAGAAGTGTCATACCATGCCACAGAGAGAGCCAGAGACAGGTCATACCATGCTACAGAGAGAGCCAGAGACAGGTCATACCATGCCACAGAGAGAGCCAGAGATAGGTCACACCATGCCACAGAGAGAGCCAGAGACAGATCATACTATGCCACATAGAGAGCCAGAGACAGGTCATACCATGCCACAGAGAGAGCCAGAGACAAGTCATACCATGACACAGAGAGAGCCAGAGACGGGTCATACTATGCCACAGAGAGAGCAAGAGACAGGTCATACCATGCCACATAGACAGCCAGAGACAGGTCATACCATGCCACAGAGAGCCAGAGATGGGTCATACTATGCCACAGAGAGAGCCAGAGACAGGTCATACCATGCCACAGAGAGAGAGCCAGAGACAGGTCATACCATGCCACAGAGAGAGCCAGAGACAGGTCACACCATGCCACAGAGAGAGAGCCAGAGACAGGTCATACCATGCCACAGAGAGAGCCAAAGACAGGTCATACCATGCCACATAGAGAGCCAGAGACGGGTCATACCATGCCACAGAGAGCCAGAGACGGGTCATACCATGCCACAGAGAGAGCCAGAGACGGGTCATACCATGCCACAGAAAGAGCCAGAGACGGGTCATACCATGCCACAGAGAGAGCCAGAGATGGGTCATACAATGCCACAGAGATAGCCAGAGACGGGTCATACCATGCCACAGAGAGAGCCAGAGACGGGTCATAGCATGCCACAGAGAGAACCAGAGACGGGTCATACCATGCCACAGAGAGAGCCAGAGACGGGTCATACCATGCCACAGAGAGAGCCAGAGACGGGTCATACCATGCCACAGAGAGAGCCAGAGACGGGTCATACCATGTCACAGAGAGAGCCAGAGACGGGTCATACCATGTCACAGAGAGAGCCAGAGATGGGTCATACCATGCCACAGAGAGAGCCAGAGATGGGTCATACCATGTCACAGAGAGAGCCACAGATGGGTCATACCATGCCACAGAGAGAGCCAGAGACGGGTCATACCATGTCACAGAGAGAGCCAGAGTCGGGTCATACCATGTCACAGAGAGAGCCAGAGACAGGTCATACCATGCCACAGAGAGAGCCAGAGACAGGTCATACCATGTCACAGAGAGAGCCAGAGACAGGTCATACCATGCCACAGAGAGAGCCAGAGATAGGTCATACCATGCCACAGAGAGAGCCAGAGACAGGTCATACCATGCCACAGAGAGAGCCAGAGACAGGTGATACCATGCCACAGAGACAGCCAGAGACAGGTCATACAATGCCACAGAGAGAGCCAGATACAGGTCATACCATGTCACAGAGAGAGCCAGAGACAAGGTCATACCATGTCACAGAGAGAGCCAGAGACAGGTCATACCATGCCACAGAGAGAGCTAGAGACAGGTCATACCATGCCACACAGAGAGCCAGAGACAGGTCATACCATGCCACAGATTGGGGATGGCAGCTATTGCAGTCCTCACTCTCACTTCTGTCTGCAGGTAACAGCAATGTCTGCTCAGAGAGCTAAGGAACACTTGCTTACTGTACATTGGACTCTCTGAATCCATCCTCCCCGGCTTCATCAATATAGTGGGGCTGTATTAGTCTTGGTATTTGGTTCCTTTGTTGTTCTTCTTTTCCTGTGGCACACACTGCATGTGATAAATAGAGGGCCAAAGAACAGCTCTATTGGGTCTATTTACTAAGCAGTGTTAGGAGACAGAGTGAAAAGTGATAAGGTGCCAGCCAATCAGCTCCTAACTGTCATCTCACAGGCTGTGTTTGAAAAATCACAGTTGGGAGCTGATTGGCTGGCACCATATCACTCTGTCTCCTAACACTGCTTAGTAAATAGACCCCTAACTATCACATAGATATCTGCCCGGTACATGTGGATGAGTTGCAGTTTGCACAGGAGAGGAGTTGGTCAAAGCTGAATGGGATGAAAAATGGAGTAAGATGGCCATTGCAGAAATTAGAATTCATCTGTATAGCAAAATTATTGTAATGAGAAGAAAGAGTTGGGAGGGCAAATAGGGATTCCTTTCCTCCTCCTCGAAAGAGCCTGAACTAACCCTAACCCTCCCGTTGCAGCCTAACCTTAACCTCCCCATGCAGCCCAACCCTAGCCTCCCTCTGCAGCAGAACCCTAACCTCCCCCTATCCTAACTCTAAGCCCCCACCCACAGCCTAACCCTAACCTCAACCAGCAGCCTAACCCTAACCCCCCACCCACAGCCTAACCCTAACCTCCCTCCATAGCCTAAACTCCCCCTGCAGCCAATTCTAAGCCCCTCAGCCATAGCTGGCCCTAGGCATAGGCATTATAAGCCTAGGGGCATTTCATGTTTCTGCAGTTCCCCCCTACCGTGATCGGAGAGAGACAGAGACAGGTCAGAATGAGCTTCTACACAGAAGCTCATTCTGGCTACAGGGGACAGGGAAGATGGCTGCGGCAGCAGGAGGGCATGCTGCCCATAGCCTAAGCTCCCCCCGCAGCCTAACCCTAATCTCCCATGCAGCCTAACCCTCCCCCCTGCAGCCTAACCCTAACCTCCCCCCATAGCCTAAGCTCCCCCCGCAGCCTAACCCTAACCTCCCCCGCAGCCTAACCCTTCCCACACAGCCTAACCCTAACCTCCCCCCATAGCCTAAGATCCCCCCGCAGCCCACCCCTAACCTCTCCATGCAGCCTAACCCTCCTCCCAAAGCCTAATCCTAAACTCCCCCTGCAGCCTAACCCTATCCTTCCCCCCACAGCCTAACCCTAACCTCCCCTTTGCAGCCTAACCCTAACCTCCCCCCATAGACTAAGCTCCCCCCGCAACCTAATCCTAACCCTCCTGCCGCAGCCTAATCCTAACCCCACCTGCAGCCTAATCCTAACCTACCCTGCATTCTAATCCTTACCCTCCCCCCGCAGCCTAACCCTAACCCTCCCCCCACAGCCTAACCCTAACCTCCCCACCCACAGCCTAACCCTAACCTTCCCCCGCAGCCTTACTCTAAAGTAGGGATGTGCAGGGTCGGATTAGTTTTGATTTTCCCACCAAATTTTTTATTATTTTTTTTTCCGCCAAAAATCGGGTCTCAGAAAGAGGCAAAACGTCATCTTTCATGGACAAACATCATCATTCCTGGACAAAAGTCCATGAAAAATGTTTGTTCATGACAGATGATGTTTTGCCTCTTTCTGAGACCCGATTTTTGGCGGGAAAATCCAAATTTGGTGTGAAAATGTGAAATAATCCAAGCATGCACATCCTACTCTAAAGTCAACATTCTGACATTGTCGACATTTCACATGACGACATTCTGAGAAATGTCAACATTGTGGTGAGGACATACAACATTGTAATTGTCAACCTATTGGCTACAACCCATGCACACTTATTGCACAACACTTTACAGAGAATATTTCAGTTATTCACATTGGACCCTGCCCCAGTGGAGTTTACAATCTATATTCCCAATCACATGGACACACATCCACACCAAGGGGTTCATTTACTAAGATGGGAGTTCTATGGGATCGGTATGGAATTCCGCCGGCTGCATGTTCAAATCTCGACACTGGAAGACCGGCAGTGAAGATCCCAACAGGTAAGTATTTCAACTATTACTAACCTAACCCCCCCCAACCCTCCCTTAGGGGTGCCTAACTCTAACATCCCCCCAAGTGCATAACCCTAACCCCACCTGTAAGTGCCTAAACCTAACCCCTTCTGTTCCCGCAGCCTAAACCTAAGTCTCCCGGGGGGGGTGCCTAACCCTAACCTTCCCCCTGGGGTGCCTAACCCTAAACCACCCTTTCCCTAGCCTAACCCTAACCGTCCTGGGGGTGCCTAACCCTAAGTACCCCCCGGGAGCCCCTAAACTAACCCTCCCCCCGTGGCTGTCTGCGCCCGGCTTACCTTCGATCGGTGTGCCGGGCGTCGGGCTCCCGGCATAGGCAAAATGACAGGTGCCGGAATTTTGAGGCCTGTCATTAGACCCCTGCCGGGATTAGACAGTCACGAAGCTGGCGGTCAGCATTTCGACCGTCGGCTTCCTGACTGCATCCCAGTTCTATTAAGAAGTGATGTTGCCCATAGCAACCAATCAGATTCTACTTCTCATTTATCTAGCACCTTCTAGAAGATAATACCTGGAATCTGATTGGTTGCTATGGGCAACATCACTTCTTAATAGAACTCCCATCTTAGTAAATTTACCCCCAGGGGTATTTTTTTTGTGAGAACCAATGAGTACATTTTTGCAGTGCAGGAATTAACATAACATACAAACTCCACACAGATAGTGCCTTAGGACCATATTCAATTAGAGGTGAAAAGGCCATTTATCGCCAATGATGTCATTTTCGCCTATTTTAATTATCCCCGTATTCAATTACAAAGACTTTTCGCCAGTGTGAAAAATCTTTGTAAAAAACGGGGATAACTTTTCAACACAGAATAGGTGGCGAAAAAAAGTGCAGAATTGGGGTTTAGGGGTGCAGAATTAAAAATAAAATAGCGTGCACCACTGGGAGTGTCCCCTAAAATTAATGTGTGTTAAAAAAAAGTAAAAAAAAAAAAAATCGGGACACCCCCAAATTTTTTTTTACATTTTGGGGTTAAAAAAAAAAAATAGGGAACACACTTCTAAAATAGCTAAATTAAATCCAGAGGGGTTCCAAAGTATGCGGAAGGTGTTTTCGTCAATGCGGGTGAGAGCGGCAGGTTGATTTTTGAAGAATTTTTAAAAATCATTTTAGGGACTTAAAAATATGTTTGCACCCATTTTCATGTACCCCAAATTTGATGGCCATAGTTATTTTCCCCCCCAAAAAAAGCTAACTGCTATTCTTCACCACCTTCTTCCACGCGCATTTATGTACCTGCCGCGGCTATTTAAAATCCCCGACTCCCTTCAGCAAGCAAAAGGGGTTACCCATCGTGATATCTTTAGGGGGGTCCCAGGAACATTTCCCAAAAATTCCCTAATTTTTTTCGATACTTACCTTTCCACCGGCTCCCGTTTTCGCTGATTCCTAAATGAATACGGGAATAAGCGGGCACGTGCCCGATACTTTATCCCCGTCAAAACCTCCGATGAGGAGCGAAAAGTCCAGCACAGACTTTTCGCTCCAAATTGAATACCCCCCAGCACAGAAATAATAAAAGCCCTACCCCAGTAGATGTATATAACCGCGCATATTGGGGCATATTCAATTATGTGCGAAAAGTCCCTTACTTTTCTCATGCTGGACTTTTCGCCGACATCGCAAAAAAGTATCGCGCTCGTCCCGCTTATCCCCGTATTCAGTTAGAAATCGGCAAAAACGGCACCCGGTGAAGCGCAAACAGGCGAAAAGTGCTGTCAGATTGGGGAAATCAGGCTGACACCGCTCAAAAGATGCACTGACATTGGGGATCACTATAGATACCCCCGAATAGGCCTGCTGATGGTGTTTGGGGTACTTAAATGATCTCAATAGCTGCTAATTAGCGTCTTTGCACAAGTGGTGAAGAATAGTATTTAGCAGGTTTATTTTTGAAAATAACTAGTCCCAGTAAATTTGGGGTACATGAAAATGGGTGCCAGCATGGTTAAAAATGGTAAAAGTGAGGTTTTTGAAAAACGCACCTTCAGCACCTGCAATCAAAAAATAAAAACTCCCCAATACTTGCAGAATCTATTTCGCTAGTTTTTAAGTTTGTATCCCAACTTTGTACTTTTTCGCACCCTTTTGAAAGTAAATTTTTGGGGTGTTCTTTTAATTTTTTTAGGATTTTTTTTACGCAGTATATCTATGGGGATCTGTCCTAAGGGTGCAGGGTGGTTTCCCAACCTTTGCACCCCAAAACCGCAATTCTGCACTTTTTTTCGACAGCTATTCATATTCAAAACGGGTATATTACATTGCGTTTCCGCACTGGCAAAAAGTCGCCACAATTGAAAACGGGGATAAGTTTCCTCTGGACAAATGATGTCACCGTCGAAACTTTTTCGCTGAAAACGGCTTTTCAACGCTAATTGAATACGGCCCATTGTTTGCTTCTTTCAGTATCAATTGCTTTAGTAAGCGTCAGTTGATTACTACTGGCCAATTAAAAAAGAAAAGCATAATTTTATTTCATTTAAAAAAAATTCAATTAAGCATAATATATTTTAAGAGGGAAATAACATAAAAAAAGATAATTTCTAGTTAATGTCCTGTTTGTTTCTTCGTTATGTAATGTTTAATAAAACAATATAAATGTTACCTGTCCCCATTACTGTACGACCAGTTACCAGATTCCGCGTTTAAACGTCGCGGCTTAAGATGTTATTTTCTTTCAATGCACAGATCTATTTCTTTATGCATCCTGTAAGACTTTCATAATTAAGTGATTAATACTAATCGCATGAATGATAAATAACAGCTGCTGAACCCTTTGAATCTAGTAACATACGCAAGAACGAACAAGTGTTACAGTACGTAAAAAAAAAAAATCATTCATTTTTCCGCTGCTGTAAATAATACGTCTCCTCGGCTTAATGCTCAGGATTCAGGCAGAGCCAGTCCTTGCAAAGATAAAGTACCGCAGGATTTACGGAGCCTTTTGACTGTTATATAGTTTTGCAAATAAACATGTTGCACAAAATTTTTATCATACAGATATATTTATACCATTCCTTATGTTTTTTTTTGCAGAGGCTTTTAAAAATCTCCACTTGAAATTTACTCTGCTGTAAATTTAGGTATATTGGTACAGTACGAAAAATAATAATTTGCCACAGTTCGATGTTTTCCAGTTAACTGTTTCATAAGAAATTGTACAGAGAAAGCTGAATATTTTGCATTTGCAGAGAGACCATCTTTGCAAATGCCAAAATAAATATATGAGGAAATAAATCTTAAAACTTTCCATAGTGTAAGCTTGAAATTAAATTGAATGTAACTGTTTAATTAGGTAAATGCAAGCAACTGGTTATTCCTTTTCTTTGCTATTACGCTTTCTGTATTTTAATGCAGACTGCACAAGTAGGGTTATCCAAGGCCGTGACGAGGGATGTGGCACTGGCACCACCACACAGGGCACAAGGCTGAATAGATGGCTCATGGTCGCTACCCCGGATGCACCCTTTTCCACCTCTCCAGGCACCTATAGAGGCACAAGATACATATCCTCAGGAAGGCATGTAGATGGGATATCTACAGCCGGTATGCCGCCTCTGGAAATCCTGGCGCCGGAATCCCCATTTCCAGCCAGAAGACCAGAATTGGAGATGCCGTCGCTGGAATCTCGACAACCAGCATCCCAATCGTAAATATAACAGGCCGGTTAGGTGTTAGCCACGGGGGGCGTGGGTTGGGTTTAGGCATCAAGGGGGGGGGGGGTAGGGTTAGGCTACGGACAGGGGAGGTTGAGGTTAGGCTACGGACAGGGGAGGTTAGGTTTAGGCACCACTGAGGGGGGGGGTTAGGTACTAAGTTCAGGCGCCAAGAGGGGAGGGTTAGGTTTAGGTACCACTGGGGGGGGGGTTAGGGTTAGGCACTAAGTTCAGGCACCAAGAGGGAAGGGTTAGGTTTAGGCATTAACAGGGAGGGATAGGGGTAAGGTGCAGGGTAGGGTGGGTTTGGGTTAGGGTGCAAGAAAGGAGGGTTAGAGTTAGAGGGTTTAAGGGAGGGGGTAGGATACTTATCTAACCCCTGTCGGGATACCGAGCATCGGGATGCCACCGTTGGTATTTTGACAGCTGGCATCCAGCTGCCGGTATGTCATACCCTACCCCTTTAGGAAATGCCTGACAGCCATCTTCCTGCTCAGTGCTCACAGTGTGCTTGATCAGGTCACACATGCACATAGGCTTTCTCATTAATAAATTGTAATAATATTTAAACATTCAAGTGTGTGTGTGATGAGCTAAGAAGAGGGTATTGGTCTAGCAGGGGTGTTAGGGTGACACTTTGCCTAGAGCCGCTAGAAGCCTAGCACCAACCCTGGGAGGACATTACGGTTTTCCTAAATAATGGAATTTAAGTGACACATGTAAAACTATATATTAATTTAAGCTTCAAGTCAACAAATCTGAAGCACCCGTGTCATTGATTCAGATTAATCAGCTCATTTGTCACCATGCAGCACTGAGAAATGAACTGGACAGGTCAAAATCCAAAGTCATGTCCCCCAATGGTGGAGTCACATACACTCTCAGGCTGTGATAAGGGTACAGCATGGCACAAATAGGGTGAGATGTGTGCATATCAGTATGGCCAGGGCAGTCAAGAGCAGAGATGGGCCCAGGTACTGGGTGGTGAGGCCAAATCAGGGAGATGCAAAGAGGAGCGCCGCAATGCAAAGAGAACACCGGACGTTGTTAGACCGCCGCTCTTTGATCAACTTCTCTGGAGACTACAGGAAAATGGCCGCTGCATGTCTGCAGTGAAGACACTAGTAATGGATGTTACTCTAGTGACGCGTCATGCTGCCAGTATAGTGTCAAACTCTGGGCCCAGTTACAGTGCTGCAAAGGGGGACAATGTCCCCCTCAGTAACTGACCCAGGCCCCCGCTGGGCCTCTACAACAAGCCCGGGCCTGGGTAAAGTGTTACTTCCCCCTACCCTCTCGGCTACTAGGGTTTTAGGATTCTGGGTTCTTTCTTCAAGCTGGGTTACTAAGGGCCTAATTCTCAGTTACTTGCAATTCCAAATGTAGATGGATCTCACTATTTTTATAAAAGTGCGAATGCGTCGTGGACAGTATACGTGACTAAAGGTGCCTACACACTATGCGATGAGGTCACGATGCTATCTCGTGTCTGGTTTCCCTTGAACTCTCCCCGGCAGTCCTGGACACGATTTGGTGTTAAAAAGTGTCCAATGTGACAAACCAGAGCCGTAACTAGACTTTTTGGTGCCCTGTGCCAGAAAGAGCATTGGGGCTCCCCTCATTTTTCAAAGGGACATAATGCACCCAAAAAAGGGCCATGGCTTCATGGGGAAGGGCCAGGGAAGAGATAGGGGAGGCCAGGAGATGCTGGGGATGAAATAAGAGGAAGCTACAAGCAAGAATGATAATAAACAGACATGTGACAGACCCAAACAGTGCCCCCTGACCTGTGGTGCCCTGTATGATGGCACTGGCCGCAATACCCTAGCTACGGCCCTGTGACAAACGATCTATCATGTATCCTTAACTATTTCCAGTGCATCGTGTCTGAGATTGTCAGATCTTACCTGCAGCAGGCAAGATCTGAAGAATGGATGTACGACCAGCGGGTATGCGCATCGGCATCGTGATCGTGAGTGGACACTCGCGATTTGGACATATTTTGCATGATTTGTCGTTCCGATGCATCGAAATCGGGCAAATCATGTAAAATATCGCCTAGTGTGTAGGCACCATTAGCGCAATTGTGAGTGATTCTTAGCTGGTCGCATATCGGTCGATTCTCTCATACAGATGAATTAATGTTACAAGGTGTCAGCGTGGCGTTGTAGCAGAATTATCCTGTTGCATTGTAGACAGAGGAGCAGCCTATTCAGAGGTGAGCGTGCGCAGAGATTCAAATTCTTTCAGTTGGACCTCCTGCGCCAGTGTGGGTGCTGGGGTAAATGATAGTGACCACGGCTGCTCTCGCGGCATGGGGATGGTCCTAGGTGGGGATGGCCCGGTCAGGTACTGATGTGCCCAGCTATAATGTGGCATCACAGTGTTATCTCTCACGCCACGCATGGCGAGCCACACACCACGCCATGAGTCGCGCCACAAAGAAAGTTTAGTAATGAAAAAAGTCATTACGTGTAATACAAAATTTTGCCCACCAGATGTCACTTTTCCTAAACTACATAGCGCATGCGTCTGATTTCATTACGTGTAATACAACATTTTGCCCACCAGATGTCACTTTTCCTAAACTACATAGCGCATGCGTCTGATTTCATTACGTGTAATACAACATTTTGCCCACCAGGTGTCACTTTCCTAAACTACATAGCTTATGCGTGTGATTTCCAATGTACCGTACGGTATGTTCTGTATCATCGCCCAATGATTGTTTGACAGAAGCGGTGATTCGGTACACTACAGTATACAGTATTACAGCGTTTTCCACATGGAATCAGGAATGTACGGTATAATAAAGCGGTAGAAGAATGTCTAATCCAGTTTGAAATCATTAAGCTCTGTATTACCCACTGACTGTGCGGTTGAAATCATACTCTGTTTGCGCAAATGTAAATACAGTACTGTATATGCATTTGCCTCAGAATACTGGTGGATGTTTGCACTGAGATATCCAGTAGCAGGAAGCAGCCAGTATTGGAGAGAGACAAAGTGGAGATAAAGTATTAATGAATCAGCTTCTAACTGACATTTTACAGGCTGTGCTAGAAGGAGCTGATTGGTTGGTACATCATCTCTCACCTCTTTAAAATCTCCCCCTGTGTGTCATTGTTTTAGGGCCATTAGTGTCAGTGTATCATTGTTGTAGCCCCCCTCCCACAAGAATCCATTTCCATTATATAGGATATTGCATATCTGGCAAAAACAGATTCACGGACCCCCACTCGGAGCCACCCACCGATTGTTCTACAGTTCACTGAGGTTTAGAAATTTCCCTGTTTTCTATAACACATTAACCCTGGGAATTCCCATTAGAACAATTGGCAGCAAATTGTTCAGCTGAACCGGAATTGTTACAAAACAACGGTGCACAAAGTCATTCTATATAGACTGTAAGTATAATAATGAGATAGAGGATACATTGATAGGAATGCAAAATAATAAATAAATAAGAAGTAGCCAGTGCATCATTGCCTAGAATTACAGTATACAGCAATAACTTTACATTTTATTGGCCAGGATGCATCACATATAAAGAATGATGTAAACATTATTACGGTATCTTATATCCAACAAATAAATCTACTCCGCACAGCATGTTATATATATCCCCGGTCTTTTACATTTAGTAGAGTACACAAATACATTTTACTGAAGCAATTTGTTAAATTGCTAATATAAACTATACATGCATGCCAGATAAAAAACTGATAATGATCATTTTAGTGCTGTGAGAGGACGGTAAAACATTGAAGAACAGGATGGGCAGAGACCGCTGAGCGTTTACAAGATGAGTTTTTCGCCTCCAAACCCAACAAACTTACAGAAAACCGTTCAGTTTATTTTTGTTATCAACAGTTAAGAAGATGATACATTGATCCGTATCATTTTAATGGTGCCTCTAGAAGGACACTTCTGCTGATAACAGTGTGATATAAGGCGTCATCTTACTTATAGTTAAACAATTCAGTTCTATCACACATAAAAATAGTTACATAATTACAGAGGTTGAGAAAAGGCCACTGAGTTCGAGCGTTTGTACATTCTAGCTGCGCTGATCCACAGGAAGGGGAAAAATGTCAATTATTTTTTTTTCTCCTGATCTCATGATGGCAAATATATAGATTTCATGGATCTAGGGCTTAAGAGTAAGCAATCAGCATAGGGGTCACACAAAGGCTTCAGTGCAGAATATCACAGGGGCAAACAAGGTAGACAGGCGTGAGACTTAGGGCAGAGGGACTCTGCCTGTGAGAGTTTACATTCTAGAGGGAGGGGGTAATGAGAGGCAGTAGGTGTAAGTGTAACACAGGCAAGCATGGTGGCAGTGGAGGGAGTGGCAATGAGGTACCAGGAGTGGGAGAAGTGGGGTTATTCCATGTCAAGTGGACCAATTTTGAAGATCGTCCAACCTGCTGATGGTGCACTGCAGAGTTGGTGACAGGTGCACCCACCCCCACTTTGAGGGCCATAGTTTTGCTACTATCACATATTGCAAACTAAAATTTTCCCCCAGTTAGTCTGACACAGGGCTTTAACTAGCATAGACAAACGCAGGGGGGGGGGTTTCCATCTGCCTGGAAACCACCCTCCCCAGCCCACACCATGACCACAATAGAAATAGTAATATAATAGAATGTTACTAGTGCTGCATGTTCTTCTCAGTATCAGAAATGAAATGATCAGCACCACCTGTGGATCTTTTAACATGTGTCAGCCAGTAATAAATAAATATACCTGTGCACCAACTAGGAGATGTGGAAAACATGCACTGTTAGGGGTGCACTGCTATAGACCATCAATAGGGTTAATTATTAATACTGTATAATAATACACTATCCAGTACATAAGGAGACCAATATGTACATATATGTCCAGGGCAGTGCCAGGTTCTTCTGCTGCTCGCTCAGACTCCCGGACTTGCTCCAATGCTCAGGAATGGTGCCCACGTGTGATATACTGTAGAAACATTCAGCTCAGACAGGATGGACCTACTTCCGCATCTAATGGCTTACTGTGATCGCTGGTCCTGTATATGCTGGAATTATGCAACACATTATACTTTGTAACATATTGAAGCTGGATAAGTGATAATTATGCCCTCTTCATGGACTGGACACACTCACTCTAAAATCAAGCATTTGGAACCCCCCCTCTAGAAATCCTGCATTTGCCCCTGACTAGGGGAGTGTGAGCGGTAGGGATGTGCATGGACCCCCGTGTTTTAGATGCTCTGCGCCAACAGACAGGTTCCGGAACCCGTTCATGATTACGTCATTTTCAAAAGAACTTCAGGACGGCCTTCCGGTAGGTTACGCCTGAAAGATAGCCCTGTGTTTAGTTATGTGTGGATTGTGCAGAGGAGAGGTAATGGGATAGAATAGCTTATGGAGGTCATGAATTGATAACTCAGACACTTAAGCTGCCCACACACATAGCGATATTTTACCCAATTTGGCCGATTTCGACGAATCATGACGAAAAATCGTATAAAATATGCCCATATCGTGAGTGTCCAATGCGCGTCCCCGCTCGTCGTACATCGCATCTTCAGATCTTCCATGCTGTAGGGCAGATTTGCCAATCTGGGACACAATACACTGGATGCACTATAAATCTTAAGTCCGATTGGACATTTTTTACTCCAAATCATGTGTAGGATTGCCGGGGAGCTGCCGGGGGAGAGTTCAGAGGAAATCGCACACAACTTGGGATCATGTTCAGATCGCTATGTGTGTGGGCACCTTAAGAGCATATATTCAAACTTCAACGCACACTACATCTCCCATTTGACATAAGCATTGTGACATTTCAATAATCTATGACCATAGCAAAAAGTGATCAGATAAGTCACTATAGGTGTGCACTAATGTAAAAAAGTAAAATATTTTTATATTGGGATTTACATAATTGATCCACACTATGATTCAACTGTTTTTGATTGATGTCTGTTTAAAGCAGATTACTATTATTGCCAAAATCCCCCCCCCCCCCCAAAATATTTTGCTGGGGACAAGAACTTTACTGTAATAACTCCTGATACTTGACAAGTGGGTTGAATATAACTGACCACCCTTAGCACTATTTCTGAGCTGGCAGAGATTAGGTTTTATCATATGCTCTTATACATTTTGCACCAGTTGATTGCATTCCGGTGCAGAAGAACAATTCTAGGGGGCACATTTACTAAGATGGGAGTTCTATTTAAGAAGTGATGTTGCCAATTGCAACCAATCAGATTCCATGGGGTCTATTTACTAAGCAGTGTTCGGAGACAGAGTGAAAAGTGATAAGAAAGTGATAAGGTGTCAGCCAATCAGCTCCCAACTGTCATCTCACAGGCTGTGTTTGAAAAATGACAGTTGGGAGCTGATTGGCTGATACCTTATCACTTTTCACTCTGTCTCCTAACACTGCTTAGTAAATAGACCCCATGTATTATCTTCTAGAAGGTGCTAGATAAATGAGAAGTAGAATCTGATTGGTTGCTATGGGCAAATTCACTTCTTAAATAGAACTCCCATCTTAGTAAATTTATCCCTTAAGTGTATTTTACCTAAGGTAATAAAAAGCTTCCAACAAACAAACGTTACGTGTAAAAAAGACAGTTCTGATGTCCCCCAACTCAGACATACAGTAAAATAGGAACGTTAAGGGTAGACAAATACATGCAGACACAGAAACAAAGAGGAGGCAGAAAGCTTACAATCTAATTGGAATAGGACAGAGCTGAGACAAAAAATTGGATTATCCTTTAATACTAACGGGTCTTAAATTTCACTACTTATTTGTCACAAAAAGAATCATTACCTAGGGCAAATTTAGAGTATGACTTTTCCAATGTGACCCTGGTTTGTTTGATATTTTCCTTATTGTTATAAATTCTAGACAATATTTTATTTGTATAGAATGTTAAAGAATTCTGCCTCATACAGTTGGACGCACAGGAACATGCGCCTCCCTGCTATCCCCATCTCTTACTATTTGTAGCAATGCCTGGGAAGCCGTGCCACATTTGTAAAGGTTATTGGATGCATCGGGTAACTGCACCTCTTCCATATGTCTTGTGGCATTTGGAATGGATTTCAGTGTCTTAAGTACATCTGGAAGGGAGGATTTATTCACCAGAGAGGAAGTTTGCTTTGATGTACTCTCAGTCAATATTCTATTTGTTCTCCTATTATTGGTCTCATAGCTCCTGTTACAATATGAGAAAGGTCAGGCTTCAGCGTTATTGGGACAGGATCAGATTAGTACATCATGGTGATAGCACAGAAGCACCCTGACACGCTCACATATTGACGGGCTTCAAAATCAGACAGCATGGAGATAACATGGGTCACAAGGGGAATGTTTTATGCTTATATAGCGTACATAATAATTATATACTGCATGATATCTGTTATTTTACTCAGTATTAAATAAGTTGTTGATCATTACATTATGTGTTATCAAATAAAGCTAAACTGATGGACTCAGCCTTGTAGAGAAACTTTTCAGAAGGAGTTTCCAGCTTCAGTTAAACTGGGGGATTAGAGGAGCCGATAGATACAGCGTACAGTATATCTGGTTGTTGGCCTTTAATACACGTTTATAAATGTACAGGAAGGAGAGGCTACCATGGGGATGGATGATCCTTGGGCCGATTATTGTCTACAATCCCAATTGCAGAGGAAGAAGAGTTGGGTACAGCTAGTTTTGTGACGCAGTAAAAAAAATATATATTTTTGCAGATGAATCTTATTAAGAGGTGCAGAGAAGGTGCACTATTAGGGTCATGTATTGCTTTGTGGAAGGCACATCTCCATTTCCAACCCGCAAAAACACTTGAACTTTGCGTCAACTCCGGGCTGGTGGGCATTGGGTCTCCTCCTCTATTTTTAATGGACCCAGTTGCGAGACTGAACTGGGTGTAGGTGGTGCAGTCGCTATGAGACAGGAGGGACCAGCATTTCTTGGTCACCACCCTTTTGTGAGCCTCTACATACTTTCCCCACCAAGTCCTCTTCTGGAACGAATGCTCAGTAGAGGCCTCCTCTCTTGTCTATTCAAAGACTAGATGCTGCCTCCCTTTCTATCTACTAGGGGAGAATTTTCTACAGTTTTGCTGATTTATGTTTACTTCTCTGAACACTTATCTTTGCTCTGCCTTCTCCTTGAGGGTCTAAGATCTATTTACTAAGCCTTAGATTGAGATAAACTGAACGGAGTTAAAGTCCCAACCAACCAGCTCCTAACTGTCATTTTTCAAACACAACCTGTGACATGGCAGTTAGGAGCTGATTGGCTGGAACTTTATCTCCATCCAAGGCTTAGTAAATAGACCCCTAAGTACTATATAAGCCTTGGAGAGAGATAAAGTGAATGGAGATAAGTGCAAACCATTCAGCTCATAGCATACCTCCCAACATGACCCTCTCCAGGAGGGACACAATGCTCTGGTCCTGGACTTCCCTGGTAATTTATGATTGGTGGAGGCTCCAGGGGTGGGGCTGCAGCACAGTCCAAAATTCAAATAGGGGAGTCACACCAACTGCCAATGAGTCCCGGCCAGTGATGTTTGGCAGTGTGTGAAATGACAGTTGGTGTGACTCCCCTATTTGAATTTTGAACTGTGCTGCAGCCCCACCTCCCAGGGAAGTCCAGGACCAGAGCATTGTATCCGTCCTGGAGAGGGTCATGTTGGGAGGTATGTCATAACTGTAATTTTTCAAACACAGCCTGTAAAGAGACAGTTAGGAGCTGATTGGTTGGTAATTTGGGGGCTATGTAATAACAGGAATGGAATGGTAAAAACGTTAAAGCTAGTGAAAATCCATGTATGTATCACCTCTTGATATGTACTAATGGATTTTCTCCTCTGTTGTGTTCCCTGCGCTCGGTGTGTGGGTATTTGGTGCGCTGCCATAGGCTCCTATGGCAGCGCTAAGTGTTTCAGATGTTATTAAGGTTTTTTTTTTTTTACTTACCGTCTCTTGTCTTCCCCAGCGCTGCATCGTGTCCCCGGTAACTGCTTTATTCTGACTTGTCTAATGCGATCAGAAACTCCATGCTGTCTGTTTTGTACTGTGGTAATAAAGTTAATCTTAAAGCAAATACAGTCCAGCTCCAGTTGGAATAAAAAAAATTAACCAAGGGGGGAAGCCGTGGAGAAGATCCCGGCTACAAACGCGGTACTGCCGCCATCATCTCCCCGGCTATCAGGATGCTCTGTGACAGAGAGGTGATGTCAGACGCCGGAGGTCACCAGGCATAACACTGGACGCGCACGCGCAATAGCAGAACAAGAGTCGTTGAGCAGCTAGAAAGACACCGCGAGGGATGAACTTAACGGTCACCCTTTTCAGCAGCAGGTTTCTTAGTAAAAAGCACATTAGCCACCTCCTGCTTCCCAGCACTAGCAGGCGAAGCAGGAGCGGCATTAATGCCACGGTACGTAGAGTGTTAGTAAATAGACCCCTTAGGGCCTTATTTATCCACAAGTTTTATCATTCACAATGAGTGATAAAACTTTTTTGCAAATGATAAATGGTGCTTCAACCAATCAGCTCCCAAGTGACTTTTTTTAAAAAACAGATGACAGTTGGGAGCTGATTGGCTGGAGCACCATTATCATACACAAAAAGTTTTATCGCTCATTGTGAATGATAATACTCGTTGATAAATTAGACCCTCAGTGTCTCTTTCTCATTGTCTCTTGCTCTTGTCTGTCTCTGCTCTCTCTCCTTGCCCTTACTATCCTTCTACCATGCCACTTGTCTGCCTTCCATTTGCCACTAATCCAGTCTGGATGAGAGCACAGAGAAAATGCCACTGGTAGTATACTGTATATACGTGGACATACAAGTTTTGTAATCATTAATGGCAGCTCGGGGCACAGCTCATTATAATAGAGACTCTAAGTGATCAGCAATGAGAATTCTGATGCAAGGGTGGGATGCAGCTTTGGGTTACCATGGCAACAATGCAGCCAAGCAGAGAGGTATAAAATGGTTCCTCCATGGACCACGGCCATCTGGAGCTCGCAGACCTTTAATGATGGTTACCGCAACTACCTCTGTACCCCCTACAAGCTAAAAAATGTTAGTCTCCATTTATACAGGTGACAGGTGCACTATTTAAAGTATAAAAAGCTAATTAAAGAAGGCAATTAAAATAATCTTAGCCTTGCAGGATAGACTATTAAGCCTAATGGCTTTTAATACATTTTAGAGAAATTACTCAAAGAGCTAATATAAAATGGAGCACAATAACAAAAACTATATATATATATATGTATATATATATATATATATATATATATATATATATTACTGTGCTAAACTATATACATGTATATAATACTATGCTAAACTATATATAAATAATGTCACAAGGTGGGAAGAAACACATCCAGTAGAATGGTAAAACAGTGGACTGTTTATTCACTGCAGCTTAGCAGACACTTCACAGCCAACATCAAGTCAGGTTTGCCACTCTGGCTTACAGACAGCATTCACAATATCTGTGGACCATCCAGGTCATGGGATTCTAATGCTAACCACCACCTCCGGCCTATCACCTGGCCAACTTGTCTGGCATCAGGAGCCCTGAGCTTTGCTTCCAGCAAAGCCTAAAACCCAGCTCACAGATGGTACTGATATATATATATATATATATATATATTATATATATATTAGTACTGTGCTAAAGTTTTAGGAAAGTGTGGATACAATTCTGCAAAGTAAGAATGCTTTCAAAAATAGAAGTGTTAGTTTATTTTTATCAATTAACAAAATGCAAAATGAATGAACAGAAGATAAATCTAAATCGAATCAATATTTGATTTTTTTTGTCTTCAAAACAGCATCAATTCTTCTAGGTACACTTGCACAAAGTCAGAGATTTTGTAGGATTATAGTCAGGTGTATGATTAATCATACCAAACAGGTGATAATGATCATTTTCATATGTAGGTTGAAACACAGTCATCAACTGAAACAGAACCAGCTGTGTATGAGGCTTAACACTGGATGAGGAACAGCCAAATTCTGCTACAAAGGTAAGGTACAGTTTCATGTCCCAGGTCATACACCATGGCAAGACTGAGCACAGCAACAAAACACAAGGTAGTTCTACTGCATCAGTAAGGTCTCTCCTAGGCAAAGATCTCAAAGCAGACTGGGGATTCCAGATGTGCTGTTCAAGCTCTTTCGAAGAAGCACAAATATTGATTTAACTCAGATTTCCCTTCTGTTCATTCACTTTGCGTTTGTTAATTGATAAAAATAAACTACCACTTCCAATTTTAAAAGCATTCTTACTTTGCAGCATTTTTTAAGTGTATGTGTGTATGTGTATATATATATATATGTATACATATATATATATATATATATATATATATATATATATATATATACACACACATACAGTACACACACACATTGGAAATCAGCCCCAGCAAATGCTTTGAGAATGTGAATTACTGTAAATTGCAATATTTGTTTCCTTACTGTTCTGCGGATTACCAGACCGACATCCTAAAGGTCTCGGTGATAAAAGTAATTAGAAATATATATGTTTTTTTCTCAATTGCTTCAAGTCGCCGTCTTCTCATGGGGACTTAATAAAATATCGACAGAGACATGATGATTAGGTGGCTGTGCACTCGGGAGATGCAAGGCTTTACAGTTATTTTGTTCTGCTTGTGTTAGAACTGCATCAGCGTCTACAGCAAGGTTTTCCCAAATCCGTATTTCCTAAATCATGCCCCAGTAAATAGAATATTCTGCACTGCGTCAGTAATTACTCTACTTGCTTCCAGAAAGGGAAATCCTCAAAACACGACCTGTTGGGGGTAATTGGGAACTGGAGTTGAGAGACCCTGATTTAGAGAAATGATGTCTATGAATAAATCTTTGTGGACTGGTAGTAAATGTCAGCCAGCAAGAACACACAGATACTGTACATTGCTTCACGTCTCCAGAGGTGGAGCTGCAACGCAGTCCAACATTCAAATAGGGGAGCCACTCCAACTGCCGCCCCAAATGCTGCCTAAGATAGATGGCTGGGACTCACTGGCAGTTGGTGTGACTCCCCTATTTGAATTTTGGACTGTGCTGCAGTCTCACCGCTGGAGCCGCTACTGAATCAGTCTAACATAATGTTTTGCATCTGTTCAAAGTTTTAAAAACAAAAATACAAATGATTTACTGATACAGTATATATATATATATATATATATATATATAATTTCCCATTGTGGTTGAAGCGGCAGCTATGCGATTGTGTTCCTTGTGCAGATAAATACTGACTGTGCGCAGGAAGCAGAATTGCAGTAAACATCCTCCTGTTTGTTTTGTCTGTTTTTTAGAACACAGTAGTTTTATCAGCTCGGTGAATAGACAGATTTATTGTATAGCTGTATGTAAATTTTATAATAAAAATAAACTAGCATGCTAAGTTATTCAATTGTGCTGTACATATATTCTATTCTACAATAGCTACTCTTCTGTATTATTACCTTTAACCCATTCGCTGCGGAGGATGAGCGCCACTCGTTATCCACATACAGCGTCAGACTGCGGTATAAAGAGCCCACCAGGGAATGCAGTGATAGGGGCCCAAGCTTAAGGGGTGTGGCCAGCCTCCAGAGGGGGTGTGGCCAGCCATCACAGAGGGAATTGGCCAACCATTAAATAGGACATGTAAAGAACAGGGCCCCTTTATAAAGGAGGGGTCATGGAATTGGCAGAAGGGATAATTTTGGTGTAGTTTCCACAGAAACAAACCAAGCACCCAGGTTCATCCATGATTCTGCTCCTCCAAGTTACTGAGCCCTAGAGGAGGGGTGGGGATCTCAGGAAGTGGGGCCCAGCGGAGGTTTCCCCTGTACACCTGTGGGCCAGTCCGACCCTGTCCGTATGTACACTAAAACTGGGACTCATCTCCCACTGTGAGGGGGTTTGAAAAAAAAAGTTTTACCTTCCCCACAATCCAGATTATCGGTGGTGACATGCAAGCAGCTGGCGGGGAGTTCCTGAAAGTGCTATCGGCGCACACATGCGCACCCGTAGAGTAAAAAAAGTGTGAAATGTGAAAGAATTTGTGTGGGTGTCTCATATAAATAATCATTGATATGGACGAGCGCTAACGTCAGAAAATTTCCTCAGCACAAGGGTGAGAAAATCTTTACCAGCAAATGGGCTAAAATCAGGAGTCTGGGAATGGAATTGTTAGAAGTAGAACTTCTTAGGCTAGATCTGTTTTTCTGGGTTATTGTGAGAACAATATTCTCAAATAAACTCCTATGGATGGAGTTCTCCTGATCCCTGGGCTGAGATATCTGCGGTAATGTCTGGCAATAATCATCCTCTTTGATAAACAGTGAATCACTATCAGGCTGTGAGTGCAGGAGGTGACTGGTATCAACCTGTGGGCCTGATACAGAGGTGCACGCTAATTGTACGCAAAGCTGATATTCAGGAAGTTGAGCAATTATTAGGCAATGTTAGTGTGCACATTACGGTGCACGCTAGTACACGAGGGGGAAGTCTGAAAACAGCGTTTGCATTTTATCAGGGGCGTTTCCAGTGAGGAGGGGGCCCATGTGCAGTCTCCGTCACTGGCCCCCTCCTCTCTGCTCGGCAGCCGGCTGCGCTCTGAGCTGTGCGCGGCCAGCGCCAGAGTTATAGACTCTGGGTACTAGAGTTTGCCCAGAGTCTATAGTGCATGCGCAGGTCACTGGGAAAATGGCTGTAGCGGGCATTTTCCCGGTGCTGCGCATGTGCAAATGATGGGAAAATGGCAGCTGCGGCCATTTTCCAGACGTTTTTACAGCGCCGGACCCCACGCCGATGTGGGACTCCGGAAAGGTAAGTACTGCTATGGGTGCAGGGTGTGCAGTACGGGGCCCCCCTGGACGCAGGGGACCGGGTGCCCCGCACACCGTGCACCCATTATAGATAAACCCCTGCATATTATCGCCACCATGCACTGTATACTCCTGTACAGTGTTGCTGGATAACGTCACTGCCATGTTATTGAACATGCGGGAACTTTGTTAGCGCTGCTGTGACTACACTAGAGACTGCCTGGGCGAACCTGCAAATATCGCGCATAATGTTTTTTTACATATTTTTTTTGGAGTGTGTGTTTCTCTACATAACAGTAGTGGCTTTGGAACATTTAATATGCCACCTCCACACTTTCACCTAAGGGGTTAAAATGTGTGGCGAGGGGGGAGTGGGCAGAAGTTTTGCCTAGGGTGCTGATAAACCTTTCACCGGCCCTGACCACAGGCCCCTGTTCCTCACTCCTACTTCTTACCACAGCCCCCTGCTCCTCACTCCTGTTTCTTACCACAGTCCCATGCATCTCACCACAGCCCCCTGCCCCTCACCACAGCCCCGTGCATCTCACCACAGCCCCCAGCTCCTCACTCTTGCTTCTTACCACAGGCCCCTGCTCCTCACTCCTACTTCTTACCACAGCCCCCTGCTCCTCACTCCTGTTTCTTACCACAGTCCCATGCATCTCACCACAGCCCCCTGCTCCTCACCACAGCCCCCTGCATCTCACCACAGCCCCCAGCTCCTCACTCTTGCTTCTTACCACAGGCCCCTGCTCCTCACTCCTACTTCTTACCACAGCCCCCGCATCACACCACAGGCCTCTGCAGCTAACCAAAACCACCTACTCTCATCACAGGCCCCTGCTTCTCACTCCTGCTTCTTACCACAGCCCCTGCATCACACCACAGGCCTCTGCAGCTCACCACAGCCTCCCTGCTCTCACCACAGGCCCCTGCTTCTCACTCCTGCTTCTTACCACAGCCCCTGCATCACACCACAGGCCTCTGCAGCTCACCACAACCTCCCTGCTCTCACCACAGGCCCCTGCTTCTCACTCCTGCTTCTTACCACAGCCCCTGCATCACACCACAAGCCACTGTTCTCACCACAGGCCCCTGCTTCTCACTCCTGCTTCTTACCACAGCCCCCTGCATCACACCACAGCCCCTGCATCACACCACAGGCCTCTGCAGCTCACCACAACCTCCCTGCTCTCACCACAGGCCACTGTTCTCACCACAGGCCCCTGCTTCTCACTCCTGCTTCTTACCACAGCCCCCTGCATCACACCACAGGCCACTGTTCTCACCACAGGCCCCTGCTTCTCACTCCTGCTTCTTACCACAGCCCCTGCATCACACCACAGGCCACTGTTCTCACCACAGGCCCCTGCTTCTCACTCCTGCTTCTTACCACAGCCCCCTGCATCACACCACAGCCCCTGCATCACACCACAACCTCCCTGCTCTCACCACAGGCCCCTGCTTCTCACTCCTGCTTCTTACCACAGCCCCTGCATCACACCACAGGCCTCTGCAGCTCACCACAGCCTCCCTGCTCTCACCACAGGCCCCTGCTTCTCACTCCTGCTTCTTACCACAGCCCCTGCATCACACCACAGGCCTCTGCAGCTCACCACAACCTCCCTGCTCTCACCACAGGCCCCTGCTTCTCACTCCTGCTTCTTACCACAGCCCCTGCATCACACCACAAGCCACTGTTCTCACCACAGGCCCCTGCTTCTCACTCCTGCTTCTTACCACAGCCCCTGCATCACACCACAGGCCACTGTTCTCACCACAGGCCCCTGCTTCTCACTCCTGCTTCTTACCACAGCCCCTGCATCACACCACAGGCCTCTGCAGCTCACCACAGCCTCCCTGCTCTCACCACAGGCCCCTGCTTCTCACTCCTGCTTCTTACCACAGCCCCTGCATCACACCACAGGCCACTGTTCTCACCACAGGCCCCTGCTTCTCACTCCTGCTTCTTACCACAGCCCCCTGCATCACACCACAGCCCCTGCATCACACCACAGGCCTCTGCAGCTCACCACAACCTCCCTGCTCTCACCACAGGCCCCTGCTTCTCACTCCTGCTTCTTACCACAGCCACTGCATCACACCACAAGCCACTGTTCTCACCACAGGCCCCTGCTTCTCACTCCTGCTTCTTACCACAGCCCCCTGCATCACACCACAGCCCCTGCATCACACCACAGGCCTCTGCAGCTCACCACAACCTCCCTGCTCTCACCACAGGCCCCTGCTCTCACCACAAGCCCCTGCTTCTCACTCCTGCTTCTTACCACAGCCCCCTGCATCACACCACAGGCCACTGTTCTCACCACAGGCCCCTGCTTCTCACTCCTGCTTCTTACCACAGCCCCTGCATCACACCACAGGCCACTGTTCTCACCACAGCCCCCTGCTCTCACCACAAGCCCCCTGTTCTCACCACAGGCCTCTGCAGCTCACCACAGCCCCCTGCATCACACCACAGGCCACTGTTCTCACCACAGGCCCCTGCTTCTCACTCCTGCTTCTTACCACAGCCCCTGCATCACACCACAGGCCTCTGCAGCTCACCACAGCCTCCCTGCTCTCACCACAGGCCCCTGCTTCTCACTCCTGCTTCTTACCACAGCCCCTGCATCACACCACAGGCCTCTGCAGCTCACCACAACCTCCCTGCTCTCACCACAGGCCCCTGCTTCTCACTCCTGCTTCTTACCACAGCCCCTGCATCACACCACAAGCCACTGTTCTCACCACAGGCCCCTGCTTCTCACTCCTGCTTCTTACCACAGCCCCCTGCATCACACCACAGCCCCTGCATCACACCACAGGCCTCTGCAGCTCACCACAACCTCCCTGCTCTCACCACAGGCCCCTGCTCTCACCACAAGCCCCTGCTTCTCACTCCTGCTTCTTACCACAGCCCCCTGCATCACACCACAGGCCACTGTTCTCACCACAGGCCCCTGCTTCTCACTCCTGCTTCTTACCACAGCCCCTGCATCACACCACAGGCCACTGTTCTCACCACAGCCCCCTGCTCTCACCACAAGCCCCCTGTTCTCACCACAGGCCTCTGCAGCTCACCACAGCCCCCTGCATCACACCACAGGCCACTGTTCTCACCACAGGCCCCTGCTTCTCACTCCTGCTTCTTACCACAGCCCCTGCATCACACCACAGGCCTCTGCAGCTCACCACAGCCTCCCTGCTCTCACCACAGGCCCCTGCTTCTCACTCCTGCTTCTTACCACAGCCCCTGCATCACACCACAGCCCCTGCATCACACCACAGGCCTCTGCAGCTCACCACAACCTCCCTGCTCTCACCACAGGCCCCTGCTTCTCACTCCTGCTTCTTACCACAGCCCCCTGCATCACACCACAGCCCCTGCATCACACCACAGGCCTCTGCAGCTCACCACAACCTCCCTGCTCTCACCACAGGCCCCTGCTCTCACCACAAGCCCCTGCTTCTCACTCCTGCTTCTTACCACAGCCCCCTGCATCACACCACAGGCCACTGTTCTCACCACAGGCCCCTGCTTCTCACTCCTGCTTCTTACCACAGCCCCTGCATCACACCACAGGCCACTGTTCTCACCACAGCCCCCTGCTCTCACCACAAGCCCCCTGTTCTCACCACAGGCCTCTGCAGCTCACCACAGCCCCCTGCATCACACCACAGGCCACTGTTCTCACCACAGGCCCCTGCTCTCACCACAAGCCCCTGCTTCTCACTCCTGCTTCTTACCACAGCCCCCTGCTCTCACCACAACCCCTTGTTCTCACCACAGGCCCCTACTTCTCACTCCTGCTTCTTACCACAGCCCCTGCATCACACCACAGGCCACTGTTCTCACCACAGCCCCCTGCTCTCACCACAAGCCCCCTGTTCTCACCACAGGCCTCTGCAGCTCACCACAGCCCCCTGCATCACACCACAGGCCACTGTTCTCACCACAGGCCCCTGCTTCTCACTCCTGCTTCTTACCACAGCCCCTGCATCACACCACAGGCCACTGTTCTCACCACAGGCCCCTGCTTCTCACTCCTGCTTCTTACCACAGCCCCCTGCATCACACCACAGCCCCTGCATCACACCACAGGCCTCTGCAGCTCACCACAACCTCCCTGCTCTCACCACAGGCCCCTGCTCTCACCACAAGCCCCTGCTTCTCACTCCTGCTTCTTACCACAGCCCCCTGCATCACACCACAGGCCACTGTTCTCACCACAGGCCCCTGCTTCTCACTCCTGCTTCTTACCACAGCCCCTGCATCACACCACAGGCCACTGTTCTCACCACAGGCCCCTGCTTCTCACTCCTGCTTCTTACCACAGCCCCTGCATCACACCACAGGCCACTGTTCTCACCACAGCCCCCTGCTCTCACCACAAGCCCCCTGTTCTCACCACAGGCCTCTGCAGCTCACCACAGCCCCCTGCATCACACCACAGGCCACTGTTCTCACCACAGGCCCCTGCTCTCACCACAAGCCCCTGCTTCTCACTCCTGCTTCTTACCACAGCCCCCTGCTCTCACCACAACCCCTTGTTCTCACCACAGGCCCCTACTTCTCACTCCTGCTTCTTACCACAGCCCCTGCATCACACCACAGGCCACTGTTCTCACCACAGCCCCCTGCTCTCACCACAAGCCCCCTGTTCTCACCACAGGCCTCTGCAGCTCACCACAGCCCCCTGCATCACACCACAGGCCACTGTTCTCACCACAGGCCCCTGCTTCTCACTCCTGCTTCTTACCACAGCCCCCTGCTCTCACCACAACCCCTTGTTCTCACCACAGGCCCCTACTTCTCACTCCTGCTTTTTACCACAGCCCCCGCATCACACCACAGGCCTCTGCAGCTCACCACAGCCTCCCTGCTCTCACCACAGGCCCCTGCTTCTCACTCCTGCTTCTTACCACAGCCCCTGCATCACACCACAGGCCTCTGCAGCTCACCACAACCTCCCTGCTCTCACCACAGGCCCCTGCTTCTCACTCCTGCTTCTTACCACAGCCCCTGCATCACACCACAAGCCACTGTTCTCACCACAGGCCCCTGCTTCTCACTCCTGCTTCTTACCACAGCCCCCTGCATCACACCACAGCCCCTGCATCACACCACAGGCCTCTGCAGCTCACCACAGCCTCCCTGCTCTCACCACAGGCCCCTGCTTCTCACTCCTGCTTCTTACCACAGCCCCTGCATCACACCACAGGCCTCTGCAGCTCACCACAGCCTCCCTGCTCTCACCACAGGCCCCTGCTTCTCACTCCTGCTTCTTACCACAGCCCCTGCATCACACCACAAGCCACTGTTCTCACCACAGGCCCCTGCTTCTCACTCCTGCTTCTTACCACAGCCCCTGCATCACACCACAGGCCTCTGCAGCTCACCACAGCCTCCCTGCTCTCACCACAGGCCCCTGCTTCTCACTCCTGCTTCTTACCACAGCCCCTGCATCACACCACAGGCCTCTGCAGCTCACCACAACCTCCCTGCTCTCACCACAGGCCCCTGCTTCTCACTCCTGCTTCTTACCACAGCCCCTGCATCACACCACAAGCCACTGTTCTCACCACAGGCCCCTGCTTCTCACTCCTGCTTCTTACCACAGCCCCCTGCATCACACCACAGCCCCTGCATCACACCACAGGCCTCTGCAGCTCACCACAACCTCCCTGCTCTCACCACAGGCCCCTGCTCTCACCACAAGCCCCTGCTTCTCACTCCTGCTTCTTACCACAGCCCCCTGCATCACACCACAGGCCACTGTTCTCACCACAGGCCCCTGCTTCTCACTCCTGCTTCTTACCACAGCCCCTGCATCACACCACAGGCCACTGTTCTCACCACAGGCCCCTGCTCTCACCACAAGCCCCTGCTTCTCACTCCTGCTTCTTACCACAGCCCCCTGCTCTCACCACAACCCCTTGTTCTCACCACAGGCCCCTACTTCTCACTCCTGCTTCTTACCACAGCCCCTGCATCACACCACAGGCCACTGTTCTCACCACAGCCCCCTGCTCTCACCACAAGCCCCCTGTTCTCACCACAGGCCTCTGCAGCTCACCACAGCCCCCTGCATCACACCACAGGCCACTGTTCTCACCACAGGCCCCTGCTTCTCACTCCTGCTTCTTACCACAGCCCCCTGCTCTCACCACAACCCCTTGTTCTCACCACAGGCCCCTACTTCTCACTCCTGCTTTTTACCACAGCCCCCGCATCACACCACAACACCCTGTTCTCACCACAGGCCCCTGCTCCTCACTCCTGCTTCTTACCACTGCTTTTTGATAATGATCCTTCCGCAGCTTCACCTATGGAAACCTTGTTACGACTTTTACTTCCTCTAGATAGTCAAGTTTGATCGTCTTCTCGGCGCTACAATATATATATATTTATATATTGTATAAATATAGAGTGATAATATGACAAATGGAAATAGGTATTACAGTCCTTGAACATTCCAACAATGGGATTTGGATAGATCACAGCGCGGGGTCAGGAAGGTGAGAACACAAGGATTGTGAGAAAATGTTTTGAAATTAAAAAATAATTATCTAGTCTCTTGGGGCCATGTAATGAGATAATTATCACAATTATAGATGCGGTTACACTCTGTGCATTTACATTTCATTGCAGGTGGCTGCAAAACCCAAAGTGAATATTACAATTCATATTATAAAGATACAAACGCTTCCATTGATCTTACAAAAAAGACAAAGACTTCTTTCAAACCGGGAGATTGTGACCATACCTTCCCATGGCTCCTGTCACTCCTACCTTTGCCAATTCCTTGCTCCATCTATAATTGCATTATGTTTTACTTGGGCAAATAGGATGCACTTTTTGAGCAAAAAGCCAGTTGGCGCGCCCAAGTCACCTGGGATTTGGCGCAGAGAGGGGCTACGTGGAGTGATTTCAGCCACTGTGAATGAGAACGTGTCTGTATGTTCTGAATCTGCACTACCTTCGTACAATTCTCCTTGCACTGGATATATGCAGCGAGTAGAATGACTTCAGCGGACCCTTCCGCTTTCCAACAATAGTATAAAAGTCCCACATTCAAAAAAGGTTAAAGAAGAAAATGAACAAGATAATAAATGAAAGTGATTAATTTAAATATCCCATAAAATGCATTTTATATAAAAGAAAATGCTCCATTTTTTCAGTCTATTATCTCGATTGTAATACTTTTTCTATTAACATTTGTCCAGACTTTGTAATCTCTTTATAAAGATGATGATAAGAGCTTGTACGAAATAGAGAATCGACGCTGGAATGAAAATCAACCAAATTAAACTCCTCGTGAACTCATGTCTTTGGTAAATTAAGGAGAAAGTAAAATGATTTTTACATTGTTTAGTTAGGAAAATGTCTTGGGGCAGAGAGGCGGCAGTTTAGCAAAATTGTAAAATCAGATGTATCATTGCTGGACTGTTCCAGGGCAGTATATTATCTCTAATAAGAGGTTTGGTGAAACTGTACAATGCAATGACCAATATGAATAACAGCGTAAATGTTTCCCGATTTAGCAAACTGACTGAGGCTCAGAGGCGGGCTGGGCCGGGAGGGCAGGGGACCAGGTGCCCCACGGGCCAGTGCACTAGTATTGAGTGATTTGGGCAGCCAGAACGCCGGGCTGGTTCAGTTGTCCCCTCAGTGACAGCCCATCACCCCTGCACTGGGCCAGTTGCCGCGATCGTATGCTCAGAAGATACCTGTAGAAAAAAAATGGCTGTCAAGGGAGCTGCTGTGCATGCGCTGTTGCAGCAACTCCTCCCATAAGTATTTGCGGAGCCTGATAGTCACCACTAAATGGCTCCGCCTCCGAGGTCCGCCTCCAGCTTCCTCCTGACAAGCAGCAAGCCAGCAACCAGGAACAGGAGAGGAGGAGATGGCCGGCTGGCGTGTGGGTGATGGGGCAGCCACTTGTGTGATAGACTCAGCATAATGGAGTATTTTATACCTGCTGCTGGCTGTGTTATACACATCTGCCTGTAATAATATATATATATATATATATATATATATATATATATTAGGGGTGTGCACCGGCCACTTTTCGTGTTTTGTGTTTTGGTTTTGGATCTGGATCTTTCTTCGTGTTTTGGATCTGGATTGGTTTTGCCAAAACCACCCTTCCGTGTTTTGGGTTCTGGGTTTTGTGTTTTGGATCTGTATTTTTTTAAAAAAAAGCATAAAAACAGCTAAAATCACAGAATTTGTAGGTTTTTCTGCTCCTATGCTATTATTAACCTCAATAACCTTAATTTCCACTCATTTCCAGTCTATTCTGAACACCTCACACCTCACAATAGTGTTTTTATGTCCAAAAGGTTGCACTGAGGTAGCTGGATGACTATGCTAAGCGACACGAGTGGGCGGCACAAACACATGGCCCATCTAGGAGTGACACTGCAGTGGCAGACAGGATGGCAGTTTGAAAAACTAGGCCCCAAACTGTACATAATGCAAAGAAAAAAAAGAGGTGCAAGATGGAATTGTCCTTGGGCCCTCCCACCCACCCTTTTGTTGTATAAACAGGACATGCACACTTTAACAAACCAATCATTTCAGCGCCAGGGTCTGCCACACAACTGTGGCTGAAATGATTGGTTCGTTTGGGCCCCTACAAAACAAGCTGGCAATTAATCTGTCCCTGCACAAACTGGCTCTACGGAGGCAAGATGTCGTCCTCATCCTCCTCATCCACCGATACCTCACCCTCTTCAGTGTGTACATCCTCATCCTCACAGAGTATTAATTCGTCCCCGCTGGAATCCACAACCACAGGTCCCTCTGTACGTTCTGGAGGCTGGTCTCCCTGGAAGAGTTGATAATTCATTTTATGAACATCATCTTCTCCACATTTTGTGGAAGCAACCTCCTACGCCTTTCGCTGACAAGGTTCCCGGCTGCACTAAACACTCTTTCGGAGTACACACTGGAGGGGGGGCAACTCAGGTAAAATAGAGCCAGTTTGTACAGGGACCTCCAAATTGCTTATTTTTCCTGCCAGTACAGGTACGGACTGTCTGACATGCCTACTTGGATGCTGTCACCGATGTAATCCTTTAACAGACAGACGCATGCTTGTCGCTGCTGCTTTGAGGATGCAAGTGCGGCTACAGCCCACACAATTCACAAAGACAGAAAAAAGAAGAAGAATATTTTTATTGTTTGTGTAGCACACTTTGAGGGTGTCACCACCCTTTAACAGACAGACGCACGCTTGTCGCTGCTGCTTTGAGGATGCAAGTGCGGCTACATCGCACACAAGTCACAAACACATTAAAAAAATAGTTTTTTATTTTTTGGAGCACTTTGAGAGTTACACCACCCTTTAACAGACAGACGCACGCTTGTCGCTGCTGCTTTGAGGATGCAAGTGCGGCTACAGCCCACACAATTCACAAAGACAGAAAAAAGAAGAATATTTTTATTGTTTGTGTAGCACACTTTGAGGGTGTCACCACCCTTTAACAGACAGATGCACGCTTGTCGCTGCTGCTTTGAGGATGCAGGTGGAATCTAGACAGGATTTGGAACCGGGGACACACTACCTCCATCAATTGTCTAAATCCCACTGCACTAATGGCGGGTACCGGGCGCACGTCTAACACCAACATAGCAGTCAAGGCCTCAGTTATACGTTTTGCTTCAGGATGTCTGCTGTCGTACTTCATCCTCATCGCTAGGGACTGTTGGAGGGTCAATTGTTTAGTAAAAGTAGTGATGTTCCTACTTCCTCTCTGGGATGATGAACAACTCCCAGCAGCAGCAACAGCACTAGGAGGAAGTGGTTCTTCATCTTTCCCTATTTTATTTTTATCGGAGAACGTTTGGTCCTCCATTTATGTTATATTGATATATACATGCGGCTAAGGCGCACACAAACACAGAAAATATTTTTTTCTTTTTGCTGGAGAGTAGTGCTCTTTGTGGGTTACACCACCCTTTAAGAAATGAGCCAGCTGGCTCTTTACTTATGGGACACAGGCGCACGCTTGGCGCTGCTCCTTTGTTGATGCACGTGCAGCCACAGTGCACACAATTCACAAACACAGAAAATATATATTTTTTTGGTTTGGACTGGAGTGTACTTTGGGGGTTACAGCACCTTTTAACGGTCAAGCCAGCTGGCCCTTTACTTATGACACAGGCGCACGCTTGGCACTACTTTGTTGATGCACGTGCGGCTACTGCGTACACAATTCACAAACACAGAAAATATATATTTTTTTGGTTTGGACTGGAGTGTACTTTGGGGTTTACAGCACCCTTTAACGGTCAAGCCAGCCGGCCCTTTACTTATGACACAGGCGCACGCTTGGCACTACTTTGTTGATGCACGTGCGGCTACTGCGCACACAATTCACAAACACAGAAAATATATATTTTTTTGGTTTGGACTGGAGTGTACTTTGGGGGTTACAGCACCCTTTAACGGTCAAGCCAGCCGGCCCTTTACTTATGACACAGGCGCACGCTTGGCACTACTTTGTTGATGCACGTGCGGCTACTGCGCACACAATTCACAAACACAGAAAATATATATTTTTTTGGTTTGGACTGGAGTGTACTTTGGGGTTTACAGCACCCTTTAACGGTCAAGCCAGCCGGCCCTTTACTTATGACACAGGCGCATGCTTGGCACTACTTTGTTGATGCACGTGCGGCTACTTCGCACACAATTCACAAACACAGAAAATTATTTTTTTTTTGGTTTGGACTGGAGTGTACTTTGGGGGTTACAGCACCCTTTAACGGTCAAGCCAGTCGGCCCTTTACTTATGACACAGGCGCACGCTTGGCACTACTTTGTTGATGCACGTGCGGCTACTGCGCACACAATTCACAAAGACAGAAAATAATTTTTTTTTTGGTTTGGACTGGAGTGTACTTTGGGGGTTACAGCACCCTTTAATGGTCAAGCCAGCCGGCCCTTTACTTATGACACAGGCGCACGCTTGGCACTACTTTGTTGATGCACGTGCGGCTACTGCGCAAACAATTCACAAACACAGAAAATATATTATTTTTTTAGCACTTGGGGGGAGCACCCCTGATGGACAGAGCACCCCCTGGACAACACTACAGCACCCCTTTAGGACTGGGACACTGCACAGGACTTTGGAGTGGACACAGCCCCTATGGAGAACTGACTGCACAACACAGTCCAGCCAGCCCCTATGGACTTTGAAGTAGTGGACACAGCCCCTATTAACAACAGCAGCACAGCACAACACAGCCAGCCCCTATGGACTTTGAAGTAGTGGACAACAGCAGCACTACGCTACACTACACTACACAGCCCAGCCAGCCCTAACTCCCACCCTCCCTCTTCACTGTCCACAGCCGAGTGAGAAAATGGCGCCGACGCGGGTACCTTATATAGGATCCAAAACCCGCGAGACTCGGAAGGCGGGATGATGACGTTTTGCCGAACCCGCTCACCCCTAATATATATATATATATATATATATATATATATATATATATATATATTAGGGATGTGCAGGCTCGGTTCTACTCGGTTCCGTTCGTTTTTTTTTACCGAATCTTATTGGCTATCCAAAACTCGTGACAGCTGAAACCCAATAAGATTCGGGAAAAAAAAATGATCGGAACCGAGTAGATCTGAGCCTGCACATCCCTAATAAATATATACATATATCTAGAAAATAAAATGATTGTCTGTGTTTAATAGTGGGCCTGATTCAGCAGCAGATGCAAATGCAATCACAACTGCAATCGCCTATGGATCGCAGTTGCTAAAATATGCTAATGCCTGCCAAAGCACAGCCGACATAAAGATGCCCACTGCCGCCTTCTCATAGCCGTCCTTTGTCGCTCTTCTGCATAAACATCGGTACCATCGGCGTACATCGGGCAGTCACGCAGCATTTACAAGGAGTCTGACAAGTTGCAGGACGCCTCACATGCAGATAGCTCTCAAGCTGTGTATGCAACGGCAGTGGCTCATTTATGCGCGCCCATTAAACAGCGTTCAGACGGACAGATGTGCCTGCGTTTTTACCACCACCTCGCATCACCAGTGCGGCTTGTATGCATATGCTCAATCTGCATCTATATTGTCCACGCAAAGGCCCACAGATCTTTAAGGTGCTGGTCAGTTCTTGATTTCTGCAAAGCAATATCAATATTATAAATGTGTTGGGCGTTCCTAGGCGGCCGGTTACAGGGGGTTGGTAATCAGACACAGATGTAGTGTAGTATGGTCGTGTTATTGGAATGTCGAGAGAGTGTCACTGAAAGTTACTGCATACAGAGACACTGATTCGCTCACATTGGCTGCTATACTCAGATGGATGAAAAGCAGCTTACACAGGGCTGGTGCGACCGATGGTGGCGTCTGAAGGTGCACAAAGTGGTATTGCTGCATCTGTATATGCTAAAAGTAGGAGTCTCAGTCCTTGCACTTTCAGACATCACACTCAGAATCCGTCCCTATAAAGAGAGAGAATCCCGCCCCCTTAACAGACTCCGCCTTTTCAACAGACCCCACCACTATTAGGGCTGCTTCCAACCATTTCCCGGGTGGTTTTTCATCTCAATCCGTCTCCAGGGCTAGAATCAGGCCACATTCACTGTCAGGGAGGCGTCATTGTAGCACGCAGGCAGGCAGGCAGGCAGGCAGGCAGAAGCTGACATTCACTAGACAAACAGTGCAGGAGCTGGGACTCAGCAGCTGTTTAACCCAGAGATCAGCAGCACAGGAGATTGGACTAATGGTTAGGTCTAGAAGGAGATGCTTCACACGACCTTTGACATTACAACCACGTGACCCGCGACCAAAGGGGGAGGGGCAAGGTTTAGAAGGTGGGTCAAAAGTGTTCCCTCATGGACTCATTGTACTCACCACAGGTTTATATTCCCCCTCTAGGCCCATGTGAATAGTAACAGTGATGCAGCCCTGATGCAGCGATGATGTGGTTGTGACGTCAGCGAGGTCCATTCTTCAACTTGGATCTAGCAACATACTTGGACTAATGGGAGACTTCTTCCCAAATGTCAGGGAAAACAGACTGCAAGACTGTAAGGTGTGTGTGTGTGTGTCATACTTGCCCACCTTTTGATTGTCCTCCCCGGGAGAAGCCTGGGGAGGACAAGCAGAGGGCTGTGATGGGGGAGGGGCCTGATGGGTCACGTCATTAAGCCCCACCCCTTTCACGGCAAATTGCCGCTGTTGGCCTAAATTTAAATAGGGGGTGGGGCTAAATGACGCTATTCATGGAGAATTGCATCATTAAGCCCTGCCCCCTACTCAGGGACCCGCGATCGCTGCGGAAATTGTCCCCATTCTGCCCACTTCACTAGGCAGTGGGCAGAATGCGGGAGAAATGCCTACCCTTCTAGGGGTGTGGGGGTTATCCGAAAAATCGTGAGCCTCCTACGAAAACCGGGAGGGTAGGCATACATGGTGTGTGGGAGCGCTATGATATGTAAATAACAAATACTTGAACGTATATACCAATATAAAAGTTAGGTACACATTTAATATAATCAACGTATTGAATAAAAATAGATGGAGAATGGGTGGATAGTCAAAAAATGAATGCAACCAATGTATCTAAAAATCGGTGTACAGATTATAAAAATGAAACATAAGGACAATGTGTAGCAATGCAACAATAGGGTGACATGGGATGAATCATCCGTTGATACACAGAAAAGGATAATAGAATCTCCAAATGGCATGTTTTGTGATAGGGCTCACATAATATGATATAGATCAACAATATTATGTGAGCCCTATCACAAAGCATCCCAATTGGAGATTCTATTATCCTTTTCTGTGTATCAACGGATGATTCATCCCATGTCACCCTATTGTTGCATTGCATTTTTTGACTATCCACCAATTCCCCATCTATTTTTATTCAATACGTTGATTATATTAAATGTGTACCTAGCTTTTATATTGATATATACGTGCACGTATTTGTTATTTACATATCATAGCGCTCCCACACTTCCATTTTTCTACAGTCTTTTCAGTATTTTTTTACGGGGCCAGCATATCCTCTCAGTGATTTCTTGTGTGTGTGGTGTGACTGGACTACAGAAAAGTGTCAGTATGGTCTGTGCGTGTCAGTAAGGTCAGAGGGCCTGATTCAGAGGCGCACACTATTTGCGTGCGCTCGCTGTGAATCAGGACGTCCCTTTTTTAAAAAATTCCGGCATCCAGGCCGCTCGCACAGCTGTGGGTGACCACCCACAGTTTGTGCGAGCGGCCTGGCAATGATCGCGATTATCGCGACCATTGGCATTGCGAGGAGACCCTTGTAGTAGAGTCTCAGCACTCGCAATGCCAAGTGGACGTCCTGCTCTAATAGAGCCGGAAGTCCACTACTGACATCAGTGATGTCAGTAGGGCCGCCCACAAACGGCAGACGTTCCTTCCCCCCTCCCTGCCTACATAATGGGGCGAGTTGTCGAACAACATCGACAGCCGCCCTGTTTTGTTGCGAGCCCCGGAGCGAGTGATTTCTCACTCACTACGGGGCTTGCGCACAAGCATTGTGCATGCCGCGCGTGCGCATTGGCCCCCCATCGACCGGGTCTGAATCAGGCACAGAGTGTGTGTTGTGACTGGACTGCAGAGAGAGCTTCAGTAAGGTGTGTGTGTTTGTGTGTGTGTGTGTATTGCCTGGCCTGCAGAGGGGATCGGTATGAATTCTGGGTTCAAATCCCGACACCAGATGACCGGCAGCAGTGAAAATCCTGACAGTAAGTACATAACTATCCATAACCTTTTCTCCCCCTTAACCTTAACCCACCTTTAGGGGTGCCTAACCCTAACCTCCCCCCTAGTGCCTAGCCCTAACCTCCCCTGTAAGTGTCTAAACCTAACCTCTTCCCCTACTGCCTAACCCCCCCCCCTGTAAGTGCCTAAACCTAACCCCCCCCTTCCCGCAGCCTAAACCTAACCCTCCCAGGGGGGGCTGCCTAACCTCCCTCCTGGGGTGCATAACCCTAACCCTCCCGGGGGGGGGGTGCCTAACCCTATGTCCCCCCTGGGAGCCCCTAACTTAACCCACCCCCCCACGGGCTCCCGGCATAGGGATAATAATAGGCGTTGGGATTTCGACAGGTTTTATAAATTTTTAAAAAAAATATACAGATCCAAAACAAACACACGCAAGGGGTGGTTTTGGCAAAACCAACTCCAGATCCAAAACACAAGGAGATACAGATCCAAAACCAAAACATGGGGGTTGGCGCACATCCCTCTCCAGCCTCTCATATTACTGTGCACTGCAGATGTGGGGTGCGGGTATATTTTCAGCATTTAGTTTTGGTCACTGACCTCATGAAAGTTCCATGCTAAATATAAAGCTTCTCAGTCACATACTGTAACATATCTATGGGTACTGAGACAATGGAAGCAAGCATTTATAAATAAAGTTTTAGAATAAAATCAATCACAGAATGCACCAAAGGCATAAAAACAAACAATATAATCCCGTCAGCTTTATGTATTTTATATCCTTTTCCATTAGTGCAGTTTTGTGCTACATATTAGCTCTTCTCCAATTAAACCTGACATTTTGTTGCATCGGATGTTTGATCCTACATTAATCATGAATCTTTCATGTAACTAGATAAGGTATACTGTATATTAGAGATGTGCAGGTCCAGTTCTCAGAGAACCAACAACAATTGAATTTAGGGGTTCTGAGTCGAACAGAGGGCCTGATTCAGACCCGCTCGCTAGATGCGGCCGCTCTCTCCCAGCGTATGCAAATACAGCTAAGTGACGTCAAGACAGGCGATCGCACGGCAAGGCATGAGCATGCCCACTAAGTCTTGGCGAGCGATCACTTTGTGTCTGCTGATGCCCATTAGCGTATGGTGAGACACCCACTAGCGCACGACATCCCCAGGAAGTGTATTAAAACATTGGTACATCGGATCTGACCGCAGCGCTTGTGGTTGACTGTACCCTACCGCAAGCACTGCAAGAAGTTCTGTGTAAAAATCAACCAGGTGACGTGTACTATGATGCTGCCTTTTAATTATGCACGCCTCTGAAATGGCGTTGAAACACTCAGGCATGCCTGCTTTCGCAACTCCACTCTCCCATTACTACTGGCCTGCCCCTGTTACCACCCACAAACGGCCTCTCCTGTCACTCATTCCACTGGGCAGTCTTTGCTGGGTGAGCGAGCGCTACCCGATCGTTGAAACTAGTTTGCGCACTCGCACTGCGATGCATTCGCAAATGCATAACATCGGCCACGTACGAGCGAGCGGCCGCTTGCGAACGGGTCTGAATCAGGCTCAGAGTCCGAGGTCGGAATTACTTTGGGGTACTGAGTTGAACCGATTTAAGGTTTGGAACTCGGATTTAAAAAACAAAACAATCTGGGGTTTTGTATTGAATGCGTTTTAACAGGTCACAATGAGGTTATTTTTTGCTTTTTTTTATTATATTTAAAAAAAATATAGCTTCAAAACCAAAACACATGAGGATAGTTTTGCAAAACCAAAACACAAAGATGAATCCAGATCCAAAACCAAAAACAAGATACGTGGGGGTCAGCGCACAGAGGGTCTCACTCAGACGCGCTTGAGCGCTCGCAAGCGGGTCGATGTTTGGCTCTGCGCACGCGCAGCGGCCGCACTGCGCGTGCGCAAGCCCCGGAGTGAGAGAGAAATTCTCCTGCTCCGGGGCTCACTACCAAAGGGGCAGCTGTCGATGTTGATCGACAGCTTGCCCCATTTTGTAGGCATGGCGGGGGGGTGGTTTCACAAACGGAGGCGTTCCCAAGCAAGCGCCTGCCATTTGTGGGCGGCCCCACTAACATCACCAGTGAAATCACCAGTGATGTCAGTGGGAGAGCTTCTGGCTCTATTAGAGCCGGAAGCTCTCTGGGGCTTGCGGCAGATGAGACCCTACCACAAGAGTCTCGTTGCAAGCCCCGATGGTTGCGATGGTCTTGACCATTGCGACCATCATCCTGGCCGCTTGTTAAAGCTGTGGGTGGTAACCCACAGCCTAGCGAGCGGCCAGGAGGCCGGATCATTTTTTAGATGCGGCCCCCCTCATTCAGAGCGAGCGCTCGCATTTTGCGAGCGCCTCTGAATGAGGTCCAGAATGCTGAATAGAATGCTCTGCTGTATTTCTCCTGCTGGACAGACTGCATGGCTTCTGCTTTACATCTAAGGGCTGGTCCTGAGTCGGACGCACACTGCTGATGCAGAACACAGTTGAGCGTTTATTTTCTACTGCACCTGTGTCCAGAGTCAAAGTTGCGATTGACACACCAGTCTCAGAAATGACGCGAGAATGTATTGGGAAATATTTACAACCTTGTAAAATAGAAATACAATGTTTTTGTTGGCATGGAGGTTCAGAGCTCACTATAAATATTTACTAGCTGGAAGGAACCAAAATTAAGTTGAGTATATTGTATATAAATAGGATACAAAAAAAATACAAAGCGAGAAATGTGCCAGACATGGCGCAGAGAAGAGCGAAGCCAATTACTGAGATTGTAAATATTGTGCTATTTCCCAACAGCCACATTGCGTTCCGAGATTCACAATGGATGCTTGGGCGTGCAGAAAAAAAAATAATTTTAAAGTATTTTGCTAAAATTGTACTTTAAAATTAAACTTAAATTTGTTTTATTGTAGACAAAGGGCCTGATTCAGAGCCACTCGTAAGTGGCAGCTCGTTCGCTCCGAGCGATGTTTGCCCAACTGTGCATGCGTACGGATCGTTATACGTATGCGCGAACCAGTCAGTGCGGCCGAAATTCATGTGCTCGCAAAATAGCGAATGCCTGCTAATTTGAGTGACAGGATGAGGCGTATGTGGGTGGTAACAGGGGAAGGTGCTTGAAAACGGGGAGTGGAGATCCGATCGCAGGCATGCTTAAAGGTCAAAACGGGCGTTTTATGGGTGTGCATATTTAAAACAGCAGCGTCATTGATCACGTCACTGGGTTATTTTATAGCCAGAACTGCTCGCAAAATTGTGGTAGCAAAAAAAACCCACAAGAATAGCGAGCAGCTCATACCCTGTTCGATGTACTCGATTAATCTAATAAATAGCGGACATGACGTAGGATGCGAACGGACAGAGGGCGTAGTTTCCCGAAAAACGACCGCAAGTTTTGTTCGCTCGTTCAGACCTAGAGGCGTGAACAGACCGCAAACAGCGAACGGTTCATTTGAATAGCCACCCCTATTTTCTGGACGAGCGAGCGCAAATAGCGACCGGCTCTGAATCAGGCCCAAAATGCGCAGTGCGTGAAAAATTGCTAAATGCGACCAGATCCCGGCCCAGATCCAGGCCCTTAAAGATTTTGCTCCCCCAATGAGTAGTCCAAATTTCACATTTTCAAAAAGATGCTAATTTCATGGGGAATAGATTTTCTGTATTTTGGTACAGTACATACAATTGAATTTTTCACGTGACTGTTTACCTGGGTGCATTTTGGAAGGGTGTAGTAGGTATTACCGCCGGCCGCATTACAGTTCAAATCCTGTAAGCGGCAGCCCTGCAAGGGTGAAGATCCCGATTGTCCCTAAGGTAAGTATCGCTAACCTAATTCTACCCCCTAACCCTCCCTTAGGGGTACCTAACCCTAACCTCCCCCCAAGTGCCTAAACCTAACCACCCCTTCCCCGCTGCCTAAAACTAAGTCTCCCAGGGGTGGCTAACCCTAACCCCCCCTTCCCTTAGCCTAAACCTAAGTCCCCCCGGGAGCCCTAAACCTCGATTGTACCGATGGTTTCGCTATTCTGCGTAAGTATTACGGATGTGTGCAATGTAAAGTGGGTGTCCTTTTGTAGTGCTGAGTTTGCATTGCGATCGCAATGGATTAGCATATTATTGCATTTGAACTGCATGAGTACGCACTATTGCGATCCGTAAATGAATCGGGCCCTATGTTCTAGCTGAATTTATTAAACTCTGAAATGCATGACATAGCTGGAGCACAGACTTAGACTTTGTAGCCTGTGGGCTACAGTATAGGCGGAATAGGAGTTACAGAAAGTGAAGACTTTCACTTAAGACTTTTCAATGGGGAAAGTGCTTTGCGGGGGCTGCGTGTTTCCAGAAGCACTATCCTAGCAGGCAAGCATAATTACATAAGCTAAAGAATGCAATAGGAATTGTTATTTATTGGGTTAAACCTTTAATAATTAATTAATAGGACCCCTTAATATCTATCTCACTCCCTTTCCAGTCAGCTCCCAGACATAATATGAGAAGTTTTGTCATCAATTACAATGTCGACAGGTACATGTCAACATGCTAAGAATGTCGACAAGCACAATGTCAGGTTGTAAAATGTAAAGACAGAAAATGTCGACATGTTCAAAATGTCGGCAGCCGGCATGTCGACAGGTACATATTGTTGACACACAAATTTATGCCTAAGCATAACATTTCTATAGTCAACATTTTAACTGGGTCAACAAATCATGCGTTGATATTTAACAGTTAGTAGGTGTCAACAAGTTGGGTGTCAACATTTTAATCATACACAATTACTGAAATGTTTTTGTTTTTTAAATTATATTTATTTATTTATTTATTTAAAGCATAGTATTATATGATACTATCACAGTTGTGTCAGTAGCATTCTCCAGTAGCCATTCAGCACTAAATGCACAATTAGCCATTTGAACTGGAAGTTCACCTTGAGCATATATCCTAAATATATGTTAATAAAATATAGTTAACATTGACTAGGCATTCCATTTTTAAGGACATTTTCAGATCACTCCCCACTTGTATGGAAAAATGTATGACTCAATTGAAGGAAAAAGGAAAATTAATATTTAATTTATCATCCAAGAAATTGACGGATGATGAGTTAAAATTGTTTGAAAAAGGTTTGAACTGTGCACCCATGTCGAAAACAAACTTCTTTACCTTATTCATAAATCTGATTAGATATATTAGGACCCTAAGCAGAAAACACTATTTTGCCATAAAAAATGTAAATAAAAAAGGTACAGATGGAACTCTTATAATTCTTGATAGGGGAGACGATAAAATATTTGAGATACTGGAATCCTTGGATATGGGAAATACACAAAATGTTAGAGTATATGATACAAATAGAGACCCCAAAACTGTAAAGTTCAATAAATTTAAAGTAAAATCAAACTTCTATCCATTACAACACAGGAGAACCTTCATTGAAAGCTTTTTAAAGGCAACAATGGAGCAGTTTAGAGTCCTCTGCGAAAGGGCAGAAAAAGGTTATATCAGAGACAATTTGTGCAAACAAGACTCGACTGAATTCTATAAGAAGCAGTTAAAAGATATGTTGGATGATGCCCTAATCGAGAGTGTGATCTCAAGAGACATATTTAATTTTTTATATTTACAGTACCCAGTGGTTCCCTTGTTTAACTTTCTACCAAAGATCCATAAGTCAATGACCGCACCCCCGGGAAGACCCATCATCTCGGGGGTGGGGTCAATGACTAACAATCTCTCAGCATATGTGGATAGTTATTTGCAAAAATATGTAAAATCTTTAAAATCATTTATAAAAGACACCACACATTTTTTGAACATGATACGAGATGAGACGTGGAATGGAAACCTACTTATCTTTTGATCACTTGCGATGTCGAATTGCTTTATACCAATATTGAGCAGTTATTGGGAATAAAAATTGTAGATTATTATTTATCACGGGATGACACTATCACTGATGAGGTCAAGAAATTAATTCTTGCATCTATTCATTTCATTTTGCACCATAATTATTTTCTTTTCAATTCACAATATTTTTTACAGACACGAGGTACTGCTATGGGGTCCAGGATCTTCCAGAGCTTTGCAAATCTGTTCATGGAGAGATTTGAGGATGAGCAAATTTGGGGAAGCTGCAGGGCAAACCTGGTCCTCTACAGCCATTATATTGATGATTTATTTTTTTATTTGGAATGGGGATTTTGATTCAGATAACAAATTTATGGATAAACTCAATCACAATAATTATGGTCTTAAATTCACCAGTACCATTGACGCTACACATATAACTTTCTTAGATATCGCACTTTCAGTGGTGAGCAATTGTATTACAACAGAAACTTATATTAATTAGGTAGACCAGAACAGGTATCTTAATTATAATAGTAGTCATCACATTAAATGGAAACAAAATATTCCTAAAGGACAGTTCCTCAGGTTGAGGAGGAACTGTTCATCCTTAGACACTTTTTCTAAACAGGCATAACTTCTATATGACTCATTTGTTGACCAAGGATATCCGACAGAACTTTTGGACCAAGCATTGGTACAGTACAAGTAGGGGAGCTGGATAGAGTATCCCTTTTAGCTACTAAAGATAGAACTTTATTGGGTAGGAATAATAAAATTAAGGATAGGACAGTGATGTTTGTGACACAATATAATGCAGAAGCCCACACTATTAGAAAAATAATAAAAAATAATTTTCACATCTTACAATTAGACAATGTCCTAGGAAATACGGGGCTGTTAGATAACAATGTCATCTTCAGAAAATCAGATAGCTTAAAACAGAAACTTGCTCTGAGCTTTTTCAAAAGAAAAGGGGTATTAGTGAAAAGGGTAACAGCACATGGATTCCAGAATGACCAGTGGGGTTCCACCAATGTGGCAAAACGGGGTGTTTTACCTGTAAATGCTCAAATAAAAAACTGTTGAATTCTGTTCATTTATGACAAAGGAAGTTTTCCGCATAAAGAGTTTTTTGAACTTTAGAACGGAGTATGTGATATATGTGATGGACTGTAGGTGCGGCTCTCAATATGTGGACCGCACAACCAGACCATTACATATAAGATTTATGGAACACAAGAGAAATGTACTTATGAACTCTAGAGCTAATTTACTTTATAGACATACAGTATGTCAGATTGTCAAAAGGGGAATATAGCTAATATCAAGATCAAGGTAATGGAACAGGTAAAAATCATGAAAAGTGGTGGAAATAGGTATAATGTACTATGAAAAAGAGAAGCCTTCTGGATCTACAGTTTGAAAACACTGTGTCCCGGAGGTCTTAATGACTCTATAGAACATGAATAATGTGTATAATATTTAGGGTTGTGAATATGATAACAGAGAAATATCTCTCTACTAGAGGGTGATGTCCCAATTGTAGGTAATTTTTTTAAGGATATGTATAGGTCCAATGTTTATAGGCCAATGAAATGTATCAAAATAGAATAATATAAATAATATATATAAGAACATATTTTTTAATGTATGACTCATTTTTTTTAATTATTTTTACATTATTATATTTCTTTCATTTGATGGCTATTTTAATGTTTTTTTATATTTTATTTTTTATTATTTCAGTTGGCTTAGCACTAGATTATGAAAAAATGGGTAAACCGATTAACATAATTTTTAAAAGGCTGCTAGAACATAATGGCCACTGGAATGCACCAATCTCATTGATAGAAATAATTAGAGTTCAAATGGCCATATAAAATAGCCGCTGGAATGCTGGAGATATTATTTGGAACATACGAAAAAGCGGAAGTAGTCATCCAAAATGGGCGCTGGTATGCATAAGACGGCAGTTGGAACGTATAAACCGGAAGTAGCGGCAATGGAGTCCGCGATCGATAGGATGAGGCACAGCAGCATCTAATTCTACAATCATAGAGGTAATTAAGTGGGTTTAATAGCACCGTTTGAGATATGGGGAGCATTCTGTCTGAGGAAGCCGCTGAGACTCAAAGAGAGGCGGGGAAACGCGTTACAAACTCCCATAAGTGTGTTGCTCCACGCTGCATGCAGCTAAAGAACATTCAGCTGAAAGTGCACTGCTGATGGGAACCAAATAGGATTATTAAAATCTCCTCTACAAGGCTCCCAGTGATCTTTACCACACTGATTGAGTGACTCAAATGTCACTAGAGGACTGAGTTAATATTCTATTACAAGCAGTGGTCGAAGTGGGAATTTTGAAGTAGGGGTATGGAAAATATAAGGTTGTAACTATGCGCGAGTCTTCGACGAGCGGCGAGGAAAGGGGGTGGCCATTTAAATGGGGCATGTCCTTAAGGCGTGCGCCTTTCTCAGTGTAGTGTACCACACCATAGTACCCCTTATACACATTATGCCACACAGTAGTAGTGCCCCTTATACAATGCCCACAGTAGTAGTGCCCTCTATACAATACCCACAGTAGTAGTGCCCCCTAAGCAATGTCCACAGTAGTAGTGTCCTCTATACAATGCCCACAGTAGTAGTGCTCTCTATACATTTCACAGTAGTAGTGTCCTCTATACGATACCCACAGTAGTAGTGCCCTCTATACATTTCACAGTAGTAGTGCCCTCTATACATTTCACAGTAGTAGTGCCCTCTATACAATGCCCACAGTAGTAGTGCTCTCTATACATTTCACAGTAGTGCCCTCTATATATTGCCCATAGTAGTAGTGCCCTCTATACATTGCCCACAATAGTTGTGCCCACTATAGTAGAAGTGCTCCACATACAGACTCAAGCCACAGATTTGCCACCAACCCCCCCCCCACACACACACACTCCCCTTATTAAAAATAATGCACTACACACACATTACAAAATGAAAAATAATGCCACAAATATCCCCTCATTAAACATCTGCCTTCCCTTTTTATTAAAATGTATGGTTCAAATCTATTCTCCCTCTTTCCCTCATTGAAAATAGTATAATAGAACTCAGATCTATGAGGCGACCCAACCATGGAACCTGCTGTACTTACCCTGCCTGCAATCTCTTGTTGTCTAGTCCTACAGCCTTCTGAATTCTGATTGGTGGATAGCTCCAGCCATCCACCAATCAGTGTGGGGAGACATCCCACCACTGTGATTGGTGGATGGTACTAGAGCCATCCACCAATCAGCATTCTGCCAGACACCGTTGGACGCTGCAGCTGCCGGACAGCTATGTGACAGGCGGCAGGGAGACAGAGAGAAGAAGCTCCCCGGCCGCTCTGACTGAACAGAGCGGTAGGGGAGCATTTGTCTCCTGGCCGCAGGGTATGTAATGTAACGAGCGGCTTCAGCGGCCCCCTATCTTTAAAATGGGAGCGGCCAGGGGGCAGATGTCATCCTGCCCCCCCCCGCCCAGCCCAGCCCGGTCTTAACAGAGGGGGAATCTGCTCGTGGGGGACGGGCACACTGGTGAGCGGGCGGCACTAGGGGTTTGGGTAGTCCTAGGAATTGTCCTCCACTGACACTGAGCGGTGTTAGTCAATGGAGCGGGCGCCGGGCGGAGGCATGTACTGTAGCTTTCTCTCTCAGCGCTGCGGCTGTAGCCACGCCTCCGTAGTAGTGCTTGCTTGAAGTGCCGGTATGCTATACAGTTGCATACCGGCTCACTTCGAGCACTGATTACAAGTGTGCTGATTGACTGGACTGTCGGCAATACATTTCTGGTGTATTTACTAACAACACCCCAAATAAGAAGGAGCGGTCTGCCAACTGCCCTTATAAAAGGGAAGTGATCTAAGCATAAACATTCCCAGTGAAACCATTGATGAAACAATCCTACGTGTGGTTCTCCATTGCATAAGCGGATTACAGGGGAGAAGGAGTGTCAAAAAAATCCCTAAAATATCTAGCAGCACTAAAGGACTATATATATGTTTTTCCTGTACTGAAGTATTAAATAAGCCATATTCATTCAAAGGAGAATCTATCCACAACAAGTAGTCACCAGACTGGTGAAGAGATGACTGTGGCCCTGATTCAGAGACACTCGCAAAAAGCGATCACTCACTCAGTCTGACTGAGTCAGGGCAGGCGCTTGTTTTTTAAGTTGCGGCCTCCTGGCTGCTCGCATAGCTGTGGGTGACCACCCACAGCTTATGCGAGCGGCCAGGTGATGGTCGCAATGGTCAAGACCATCGCGACCATCGGGCTTGCGAGGAGACCCTTTACAGTAGGGTCTCGTGGTCGCAAGCCCCAGTGGACTTCCTGCTCTAATAGAGCAGGAAGTCCACCTACTGACATCACAAGTGATGTCAGTAGGGCCGCCCACAAACGGCAGGCGTTCCTGCAGGAACGCCTCCGTTTGCCCAGCCACCCCCCCTCCCCACCTACAAAACGGGGCGAGATGTCAATCAACATCGACAGCCGCCCCGTTTGTTGCGAGTGCTTTTTGCGCTCACTCCAGGGCTCGCGCGTGTGCACACTGGCCAACCTTCGACCCGCTTGCAAGCGCTATGCACTTGCTAGTGGGTCTGAATCAGGCCCTGTGTGTACTTTTCTCCGATGAAATAAAGAAACATATAAATTAGCAATTTAAACCTGTATGCTTGCTTTTCATTGTTTTTGTAAAAGAATTGTGGAGCTGTTAAATATTGGTGGTTATCATATTAATGGTGTACTTATTAGAACAAATAGCAGTTCAAATAGATTACCAACTGGATTAAGCCATTATATATGTATGTTTGCTATATTTGTAATTCTTAGGGTTATATCCCATTATATTGTCTATTTTGGATAATTTATGGCCATTTTTATTTATGTCTATATCTATAATTTTTATTAAATATTTTAGAAGCATCTTAATTAAATGTGTGATTAGCTGACCAATTTGCAGCGCTGTCTGCGCCGGATTAAGAGCCGATCACAAGCGGGTCGATGGTTGTGCATCGCGCATGTGTGAGAAATTCACTCGCTCCGGGGCTCGTAACAAATGGGGCGGCTGTCAATGTTGAGCTTTCTGCATCTTCTCCCGGTAGCGCCAGCGTCTCCGTCACTTCTGGGAATGCTATGTGCTATGCACTGGCCAGTAGGACCTCTAGCATCTGTCTCCTTCTAGGTGGCAGCCATTTTTGGAGGGCCATTTTCAGCAGATTCCGCATAGAATCTGTAGCCCCAAGCCACCGCAACCCACAAGTGTCAGCGCCCCCAAGCCACCGTGGGGTCTGCGTTAGCCCTTCAGCACCCCCTGAAAACCAGTGCCCGGTGCAAGTACACCTCTAGCCCCCCCCCCTAGTTGCGACTCTGGGTTAGGGTTGGGCACCCCTAGGGGGAGGGTTAGGTTCAGGCATGAAGGTGGGAGACTTAGGTCTAGGCATTAACGGGGAGGGTTAGGGGGCGGGGTGTGGAGGGTTAGGATTAGGCTACAAAAAGGGAGGGTTAGGGGGTAAGCAGGGAGGGTAAGTCTACTTACCCGACACCTGTTGGGATACCAACCATTGGGATGCCATATTGTGAGAGGAAGCATCCCGACAGCTGTCATTACATATACCCATTCCTCAGTTTGCACTGAGCTTATTTTATGTCTTGACACAGCAAACCAATATTTTGTGGCTTAGGGATAAGTGGTATCATTATTAATAATATAAATACATCACTATCTAAATACTGTTTTATTGATTACCTCAGCACAGTTTTGAAAAATGTATACTCTGTAAATTACCACTACTGCTATATTAAGAGCAATTTCTATAAAGGAAGTTAGGAATGTATTGTGAATCTGTGTGGGCCTCCCCCCTTCTCACACATTGTTTATCTTAGACTTTATTGCATCCCAATTTAGTGTGTGTTGAGCTTTTGGGGTGGGGTCCCAATCAGTGAGCACAGAGACACATGTTTGTAACTTTAGTTATCACTGCTCACTAAGGCTGCATAGCCGGAGGCTGCCATAGTCCGTGTTTAGATTATAAGTGTAAATACAATTTGATAACTAAGTGGGAGTTATGCCGGAGGAAAACTGGAGGAAAACTGAGGGAAAACAAACTCAAAACCAGAACACTTTCTAAACAACAACAAGCAACATACTTATGTGAATTAACAAAATCACCATCTTCTGCTGTATGAATATCCAGGAAACTACTTACTGCACTCACTGCTTGGACATTCCAAGTACTCCCCTATCTGTGTGCTGCTCTTGTTGATTGATCTTTGTTGATCAGAACACTTCGGACAGGATCAGCTCGGGTACATTGTCATTTTGTCCTCATACTACATAAATTCAATTTTTATTGCCTTTTCCAATTGCGTCACATCTATCCACTTTAATCATTTGTTTAATAACTAATTCCTGCACCCACTACTCACACACCTCTCTTTATATATCACTTTTGGAGCTGCGCTCATTCATTAGCAGCGCTGTTCTTTTACCTGTATTTTGGAACATTTAACAACTTTAATCCACACTGTCCCTACATCACACAGCCTCCACATCACACTGTCCCTACATCACACAGCCTCCACATCACACTGTCTCTATATCACACAGCCTCCACATCACACTGTCCCTACATCACACAGCCTCCACATCACACTGTCCCTACATCACACAGCCTCCACATCACACTGTCTCTATATCACACAGCCTCCACATCACACTGTCCCTACATCACACAGCCTCCACATCACACTGTCTCTATATCACACAGCCTCCACATCACACTGTCCCTACATCACACAGCCTCCACATCACACTGTCCCTACATCACACTGCCTCCACATCACACTGTCCCTACATCACACCGTCCCTACATCACACAGCCTCCACTCCAGTTTTCATCTCACGTATTACCTCTTCCACAGCATGAACACTCTTACTTTAAACAACCCCCATATTCCATGTCCACATAATCCTCTACTTTATCCATGCCTATCCTCCCCCTCTTGTCTCCTCCGCTTGCTGTTCCCCCTATTTTCTCTCATCAGTCTGCTTTCCAACCCCCACCATTCCTGTTCCTCCACTCTCAGCCACTCCCCTCCCTCCATGGCCTTGTTACCCCACCACTAAGCCCCATTCCCTCCTGGTTCTGCCTGCCACCTCCAGGGCTGCCAAGAGAAATTCTTGGTCCGGGTACTGCAACATCCTGTGGGACTACATCATGTTGGGCATGGCTGCACCCATTTGTGGGTGGGTCTAGCATGTGAGATGCATCCACTCACAGGAGCATGGCATAGCACCCTGCAGCTGGGACTAATGTATTCACTACTGTATTAGGATGGCAGGACAGTCACATAATAGCTGCATTTTTAGCAGGATGTATGTAGACACTAAAATGTAACACACAATAATTAAAGTGCCACAACATTATTTTGTACATCTCATGTAAATAGCACATAAACAAAATCTATTTCTGTCATAGAGATATATGAATGAAGGACTTAATTGTGACATAACATCAGGTCATCTTATACACACACATTCCGCAGCATATATCCTAACCCACTGCTCCATGCTCCTTCCTCACTATCTACCCCATCTGTGTCGCCCCTGTCTATCTGCCCTTCCCCTTTAGAATGTAAGCTCTCACGAGCAGGGCCCTCGTCCCTCATGTGCTTCTCCTCCCCCTACTTATAGTATAATTTACTCCCCACAATGGCACCTAACACCTGGTTGCTGACGCCCTGCTGCTTGTGTTATGCAGCTATGTGTATAAACCATGTCCGTGTCCTGCATTGTTGTGTATTACTATTAACTGTTTTTCTTGTGTGCTCATTTATGTACTGTGTAAGGCGCTGCGGAACCTTTGTGGCGCCATATAAATAAAGGATATTGATAATAATAATAATAATAATAATAATAATAAGGTAATGTTGTGTTTAATGATTAACATCCTACTCAGAAACCACACAGCGTCGCTATATAAATACATTTATCATTTAAAATGCATTTCAGAGATATCTCGCTAATAGATTCAGGTCACAGCACTTTCAGAAATATAATAAAAAGGACAATCCTTGTGAAGAAATATATATTCGTAATTCCTTCCATTTTATTTTGTTCCGGAACATAAAAGACTTTCACATAAAATACTGCGACAATAAAAAAAAGCACGTTTGTGAGGTTACAACAAGACGATGTAAGTAGTGTTTCAAGGTCTTTCCCTAATCAATCCGTTCAAATACGACAGTTTTTATATAATTGAAGATCAAGTAAACTGAGTGATTCCAGTGTAAATTCTCTTGATCTTCTTGAAATGATCAGATGTTCGGTGTTTGAAGGCTTTAGTGCTTAAAAGACAGGGGGGAAAATCAAAAGGACTCACTTATATTTAAGAAAAAACACAATGGATTCTTAGAGCAGCTAAATCTGTATTTCCTACAGGTGGCTCTTTGATGCTCAGATTAAATAGAACGTTCGTGTCACAAATACGCATGTATTTTATCTGACTTCGAGGACCTGTGACTCTTTTCCATAGTGGGTGGGTCCCTGGGGACGTGCCAATCCCCGGCTGCCAATTAAGACACTTGTATCCTGGCCCGGCTCATATCGGCACTTCGTTCAATCACTACTTTTTCTTTTTAAGTTTGCTGAGGGTGGAGGTGTGACTTAAGCACCGGCATATCCGTCAGCCAATCAGCGGCCGGCAGCGGGAGACCGCTGATTGGCCAACGTCCATCTTGCAGGAAGCTGTACGGAGGAGCCGGGCTGAGCAGAGACTGTGGGCAGAGCAATGGTTGCTGCGGCTTTGTTAAGGTGCATACACACGGTCAAATATGTCAGATGAGCGATTGAGCGACTGAACGATTGAACGACTTGCAAACGATTGAACGATTTCAGCCTGTATTAAACTTAATGGAAATCGTACGAAACTGACTGCAAACACATCAGATGTCAGATATCGTTATCTGACAAACGGGAACGCGCATCGTTCATTGTTCATCGTTCATTGTTGCACACATGTCAGATTTTTCTTTCAGATATGAACCACTGAACGATTTTTAAAATCGTTATCATTCAGATCTGAAGAAAAATCTGACCGTGTGTATGCCCCATTACTTGATGCTCCTGCCCGATGCTGCTGCTGGTGCCTGGAATGGAAGCGAGGAGGCAGGGTGCGTGATGTACTAAAGCTGCTGAACACACGTCCGGCTGCGCTCACACAATTTGAAGTACGGGTCAGGTAAGGGGGCCCGGCCACTGCAAAAATGTTGGCTTTTTTATTCCAAAGGGGGCGTGGTCATGCCAAACACGATTAGGCCACGCCCCCTTCCTTATTTTGTCGGATCCGGTAAGTGTTTACATTACTATTTTATGAACCAGGTACCAGAGTGTATATATGCACTCTTCTGTGAGAACAACTTGCTCCGGTGCCCTCAGGGTGATGAGACGTACAAGAAAACAAAAAACTGCGGCACTCGGAGACTGGTATAAAGCAAATGTATTAAATGTTGTCAAAAAAAGTATCCAATGTTTCGGGGCTCTATGGCTCCTTTGTCAAGGTGTTGTCACAACATTTAATATATTCGCTTTATACCAGTCTCTGAGTGCCACAGTTTTTTGTTTTCTTGTGTTTATATATATATATATATATATATATATATTAGGGATGTGCAGGCTCGGATAGGTTCGAGTTTGCACGTGGAGTTCGGATTTTTCCCTCCAAAAAAACGGAACTCAGAACGAGGCAAAACGTCATCTTACATGGACGAACATCATCATTCCTGGACAAAAGACCAGGAATGATGATGTTCGTCCATGTAAGATGACGTTTTGCCTCGTTCTGAGTTCCGTTTTTTTGGAGGGAAAAATCCGAACTCCACGTGCAAACTCGAACCTATCCGAGCCTGCACATCCCTAATATATATATATATATATATATATATATATATATATACGCACACACACACACACACACACCTCTTCTGTGATAGAAGGTAGTGAACAGCAGCCGAGAGACCACAACACAGTATCACACAAGCCCAAGGTTTCCAGTACAACGGTCAACTGACCTCAGCCAGTTTTATTAAGCTGAGAAATGAAATAAAGTTTCAATATAAGCACCTTGCTTGTCCACCACTAACTAAACATAAATCTTTCCTGACTGTCAACTACAAAAACATTGGAAGTTTTAGCAAGTATAGCTCACTTGTACCAAGTAGTAGGTTTTATGTCACAGAGACTCTACAGTCCGTTTCCCAAGGCAGGGAGAGACTGGGGGCCTGATTCAGACCCGCTCGCCAGTGGGTCGATTGTCCCCCACTGCGCATGCACCACCTCCGTTGTGCGCATGCGCGAGACCAGTCCAACAACGGCTGCTCCGTCGCTACGGGTTTCACTAAAATACGGGGCGGCTGTCGATGTTGATTGACAGCTCGCCCCGTTTGGTAGGCGGGGAGGGGGGGTGGCTGCACAAACGCAGACGTTCCCTTAGGAATGCCTGGCGTTTGTGGGCGGCCCTACTGACATCACTAGTGATATCAGTAGTGGACTTCCTGCTCTATTAGAGCAGGGAGTCCACTCGGGCTTGCGAGAACTGATACCCTACCACAGGGTCTCCCTGCAGGCCCGATGGTCGCAATAATTGTGACGGGCTCCAGGCCACTCGCAAAAGCTGTGTGTGGTCACCCACAGCTTAGCGAGCGGCCTGAAAAAAAAAATTAAATAAATCCCCGCCCTGATTCAGAGCAAGCGCTCGCCAGCAGCAAGCGGCTCTGAATCAGGCCCAGGATGTCCAGCCTGACAGCTTTTTCACATACCCGCACAGGTGCAAGTACTAATCAGCCTACTCTTAAGCTGGCCACACATCTAAAGATTATCTGTCCAACCATCCAACTAGTTGATTGGTTGGAATGAAAATCTGGTAACGTATGGGAGTAACTGATGATCAGCAATTTGCTCCTAAATGCCAGAAAACAGATGAAAATGGACGTTCAGACAAGTTTGTTAAATGTTTGATCTAAACAATTTGTTCAAACAACAGTTTTTGTCCATTTTCCGGTGTTTGGGAGCAAATTGCTGATTGTCATTTGCTTTCATACCTTACTAGATGTGTGGCCAGCTTGGCTAGAAGCCCTAAATATCCAAAATGGGCCTAATGGATGGAGCCCGGCCTTAAGCTGGCCACACATCTAATGATTATCTGTCCAACCAGCCAACTAGTTGATTGGTTGCAATGGAAATCTGGTAATGTATGGAAGTAAATGACAATCAGCAATTTGCTCCTAAATTATTATTATTATCCTTTATTTAAATGGCGCCACAAGTGTTCCACAGTTTTTGTCCATTTTCCGGCGTTTGGGATCAAATTGCTGATTGTCATTTGCTTTCATACCTTACCAGATTTTCATTCCAACCAATCAACTAGTTGGCTGGTTGGACAAATAATCTTTAGATATGTGGCCATCTTAACTCTCCATTCATAACCCCAAGAACCATTCACTGACTTTTACCACAGCCCAAAAGCTCTCAGCAAGCAACAACAACAACCATTTTACAGCTGACAGAGTATTTGGGGCAAACAGCTTGTTTCCCACATACAAATGAGATATAGGGACAAAATCCATTTTTTACAAAATCTCCATCTCCATTCTATACATGTCTACAGTATATATTATAAACATATATGGTATGCAGCTGGGATGCCGATGGTCTAAATGCCGACCATCGGCATCTCAACGGTCTAATCCCGACAAGGGCCTAATCCTGATGCCTGTAATTTTACCTACGACGGGATCCCGACACCCAGCATACTGATCGAAGGTAAGCCGGGCGCCGGGCATGGACAGCTGCGGGGGGGGGAGGGTTAGGTTAGGGGCTCCCGGGGGGACTTAGGGTTAGGCACCCCCCCCGGGTGGGTTAGGGTTAGGCTAGGGGAAGGTGGGGTTAGGGTTAGGCACCCCTGTGGGGGAGGTTAGGGTCAGACACCCACCCGGGAGACTTAGGTTTAGGCTGCAGGGAAGGGGGGGTTAGATTTGGGCACTTACAGGGGGGGTTAGGGTTAGGCACTTAGGGTGAGGTTAGGGTTAGGCACCCCTATGGGAGGGTTAAGGGGGGTTAGGTTAGTCAATAGTAAAAATACTTACCTGTCGGGATCTGCACTGCCGGTCTTCCAGTGTCAGGATACGAACCGCCTGGCATGCATCCTGCGGTATTTCATACCGATATCATATATATTGTCTAGGCAAAATGTTAGATCACAGCATTTGAAATTGAGTTTTATATTATTTTTTATATTGTTTTTGGCATACAGTATATAAGTGCCATCAACAAAAATCAGGGTCTGGCTGGCCCACCGGGTTACCAGATATGACCGTGCTCTGCCCACTACCCGAGTTTCTTGTTCCCTATCCCGAGAGCAGCAAAAGACTCTTTGAACATATCATAAAATTTTTTATTTGTAGCCCTGAGGACACAATCACTGCAACCTCAGCAACGAAGCACCTTCCTCTGATTTCCAGGTAGAAGGCACTCATACTGTACGTCTCTTGAACCCTACATGCGATAGCCAAGCACTCTGTCACGATGAAGCAGCTCTTGTCTGGCTTTGGAGGAGTGAATTGCTGAAGATCTGTTTTTGATTTTTTTGTCTTATGCCCAGGCATGAAAATGGGCTTTTTCTTATCATGGGCAACAACTGTTTCTTCCACTGGTGCCTGATTTACACAAACAAAATCCTCATCAACAACATCCTCATCATCAACATCCTCATTAGCATCAGATTCACAAATATCCTCCTCATCCTGGTTCACTTCCACAGCAGCATCCTCGATTTCTGTGTCAGCATGTTGACTTGTGCTGCTCATCCCGACATTTGCAGAGGGCGCGCAAATGGTGGAAGGAGGCACCTCTTTGAGTACAGTATTGGAAAGGTCAGGCTAACACATAGCATACGCGGACACACTTAAACTCTCCTCAGGGATTTGTGACATTTCTGAGCACACAGTTGATTTCCTGTGCCTTAACGATTTTGATTGTTTTTAAACTTCTACAGGGAGAAGGGCTTACATAATCATAAGAGGCAGAACCACCAGTCATAAATAAAGGCCAAGGCTTTAGCCTTTCTCAACACACTTTGTGTATTGAGACTGGCATATTAACAATTTTATGTCTTTCTGCAGCTAACTTTCCCTTTGATGTTGTTTTCTTTACCACTCTAAAAGATAGGTTCTTTGATTTTATATGCCCTGACTTAAGCCCTCTATGCCCTTGGGCATTGGTTTTAGTAGATGATGTTGACGGACTAGTATCGTCCTGACTGGTCGCAGCAACTCCAGCACTAGTATGTGGTTCCTACTCTTCTCTCAACTGATCATTCTCTATTTCAACAAACACGAATGAAGTGGGGTACAGCACACACCACAATTTGTACCAATTTTTTTTTATTTTTAACTTTATAAGAAACTTTGGCCCTCATTCAGAGCTGGACGCTCTGAGCAGAGTGCTCGCTCTGAATGAGGGCCGTCCTCCATAAAAATGGAGCGTCCTCCTGGACGCTCGTATAGGTGTGGGTCACCACCCACAGCACATACGAGCGTGCAGGATGATGGTCGCGATGGTCTTGACCATCGCGACCATCGCCAGTGCGACCAGAAGCCTGTGGTCGGGGTTTTCGACCACAAGCCCTGGAGTGATTTTGGCTCTATCAGAGCCAAAATCACTCCCACTGACATCACTAATGATGTCAGTGGGGCCGGCTTCTGACGGTAGGCGTTCCCTTGGGAACACCTCCGTCTGGCAGGCACGCCCCCGGCACGCCCACCAAAGGGGGCGTGCTGTCAATCAACATCGACAGCACGCCCCCTTTGATCAGACACAACGAGCGAAGGAAAGTCCTTCGCTCGTCGCGTCTGGCGCATGCGCACGACGGAGCTCCCTCTGTCGTGCGCATGCGCAGTGCACACCATCGACCCACTTGCGAGCGGACAGCCGCTTGCGAGTGGGTCTGAATGAGGCCCTTTGTTCACAAACGACACTGCAGAGTCACACCGCTTATGTGAATGCACTGGGGTAGAACCTACAGCGTCAAATACTTGTATGAATATTACACTGTGGAATGAATAACCTATGCCATACGGATGGCAGCATCACAATACTTCTCTGAATATTACACTGCGGTACGGATGGCAGTGTCACAATACTTTTATGAATATTACACTGCGGTACGGATGGCAGCGTCACAATACTTTTATGAATATTACACTGTGGTACGGATGGCAGTGTCACAATACTTTTATGAATATTACACTGCGGTATGAATGACCTACAGCGTCACAATACTTTTATGAATATTATACTGCGGTATGGCCAGCAGCTTCACATTGCTTATATGGATACACTGGGGAGTACGGCATACAGAGTCACAGTGCTTATATGGATACACTAGGGGGTACGGCATACAGAGTCACAGTGCTTATATGGATACACTAGGGGGTACAGCATACAGAGTCACAGTGCTTATATGGATACAATAGGGGGTACGGCATACAGTGTCACAGTGCTTATATGGATACACTAGGGGGTACGGCATACAGAGTCACAGTGCTTATATGGATACACTAGGGGGTACGGCATACAGAGTCACATCGCTTATATGGATACACTGGGGAGTACGGCATACAGAGTCACATTGCTTATATGGATACACTGGGGAGTACGGCATACAGAGTCACAGTGCTTATATGGATACACTGGGGAGTATGGCATACAGAGTCACAGTGCTTATATGGATACACTGGGGAGTACGGCATACAGAGTCACAGTGCTTATATGGATACACTGGGGAGTACGGCATACAGAGTCACAGTGCTTATATGGATACACTGGGGAGTACGGCAAACAGAGTCACAGTGCTTATATGGATACACTGGGGAGTACGGCATACAGTGTCACAATGCTTATATGGATACACTAGGGGAGTACGGCATACAGAGTCACAGTGCTTATATGGATACACTGGGGAGTACGGCATACAGAGTCACAGTGCTTATATGGATACACTAGGGGAGTACGGCATACAGAGTCACAGTGCTTATATGGATACACTGGGGAGTACGGCATACAGAGTCACAGTGCTTATATGGATACACTGGGGAGTACGGCATACTAAGTCACAGTGCTTATATGGATACACTGGGGAGTACGGCATACAGAGTCACAGTGCTTATATGGATACACTAGGGGAGTACGGCATACAGAGTCACAGTGCTTATATGGATACACTGGGGAGTACGTCATACAGAGTCACAGTGCTTATATGGATACACTGGGGAGTACAGCATATAGAGTCACAGTGCTTATATGGATACAGTAGGGGGTACGGCATACAGAGTCACAGTGCTTATATGAATACACTGCGGTACAGCACAAGAAAAAAAGCTTTTCAACTTTTTTTACTTATTATTTTTTTAAAAACTTGTCTTTACTTTTATTGACTTATTTTTTTTTTACAGCCCGTGCACGGACAGCACACCCCTGGATTGGACACACAGCCCCCCCCTGGACGGAGCACAGCACACCCCTGCATGGGCAACACAGCCCTGCGAACAGAGCACAGCACACCCCTGGAGTGGATGGAGCACAGTACACCCCTGGATGGGGACGGAGCACTGTGGTAGCAGCAGTGCACACCCCTGGATTGAACAACAGCCCCCCCCCCCCCTGGAGTGGACAGAGCACAGTGACAGAACAGCCCAACAGCTCAGGACTCAGCAACGAAATGGCGCTGATCACCACGGGGAGGGATACAATCCAAAACCTGTGAGAAATCAACAGCGGGAGGATGACATTTTGCCTTATTTTGGATTCCGAGTCAGGCGGGAAACCCGAGCCTGACTCAATTGTAATATGTGTTGCATACTAGCCAAAATGTGAAAGATTCCATCTGGGACACCTCCCAGAGGAGAGACAGAGATGCTGAGATGGTCATTGTGGGTAAGGGGCACGGGGCAAGCAGATTGCATCACTCAGGCCCACCACTCATGACGCAATGCTGCGAATCACAGCATCTCTACTCTCCTCATGGGGGGTCAGCTATGTGCGCTGTGCAGCAGTTACTGTGCTGGTCTCCAAGTGACTGTACCTTGGGGATGGATATCGGAAGCCCACCATCAAATGATGGTTGGGCTTCCATCATCAAAACATTCGATGTGATGGTAAGTAACCATCGTATCAAAAGTATTTCATGAATAAAAGTATTAATTTGATATGCGTATGCGCAATAGCCCTATAGTGCGGCTGGCAGTGGATGAGGCAGGGAGGGACTGGGGGCAAGATGAGGTGGGATCGAGGGAGGGGCCTGAAGCAGTTCCTGTGACAATTTAACCGATGCTGAGAGCTGCAGTCAGGGGCAGTGCAGCTCTCAATATTAAAAAAAAAGTAACCATCACAACACCATCGAATCAATACCATTTGATGGCGGCAAACATCGTAATGCCGCCATCGACTGGTTAAAACACTACCATCACAAGAAAAGCATTGATTGCTGGTTAACATCAATTATCGTACCAACTCCTCACAAGAACAGCAGCAATGGGTTATCTCCAACCCACATGTCACTTAGCCCAGTGATATACTGCACGTCTGACCTAGAGGTGGCCGGGTGATGAATTGAGATTATCTTTTGCACCATTTTAAGACTTTTCCAGCAAGGGAGCGTTTGGACCCCCAGCAGCCCACCTATCTATGCTACTGCCCGCATTCCATTACATTCAGTATTTGTTAGTCCCTATACATCTAGGACAGTGTTTCCCAACCTCGGTCCTCAAGGCACACTAACAGTCCAGGTTTTAGTGATATCCATGCTTGAACACAGATGGTCAAATCAAAATAACTGCAGTACTAATTAAGACACTTGTGCTCAGGTATGGCTATCCTTAAAACCTGGACTGTTGGTGTGCCTTGAGGACTGTGGCTGGGAACCCCTGATCTAGGAGGCAACTGGGGACTTTGCACAAACACAGTGAAGTAAATCAGTTTTACATTTTGAATGAAGTCACATTCAGTGTTAGTGCAGCCCTAGGACAATGCCGTGATGATGTGATTGCAGCATTCATTTATATGAATACTAAAGCCACCTACTGTAGTACTATATACTTTACCCCTTATAGAAACGTGTATACTAGCTGCCACGTGTTTAGGTTGGTTCACACAAGAGATAATAAATTAGAGATGAGCGGTTCGGATTCTGTGGAATCCGAACCGCTCCGAACATTGGGGATCCGAGTCCACCCGAACCCTGTTCGGGTGTTCACCGCCTGACTCGTATCCCCGTTCGGGGCCGAACGGCGGCCGCCTGATGTCGGATTCTCACTAGAGAATCCGACATCAGGTCTCCTATTGTGTAGGGCAGAGCGCTGTGATAGCGCTCTGCCCTACACAGATGCAAACACACAGCTGCCAGCGGCAGCTGTGTGTTTGTTACAGCAGCCAATGAGAGTCACACAGACTCTCATTGGCTGCTGCACGGAGGGAGCCGGCTGGAGCTCACACATGAGCTCCGTCTTCCGGCTCCCTCCGCAGTGTGTGACAGGCTCAGCAGAGCGGACGGCGTGGGAGCGGGGAATCAGGAATCAGGTAAGTTTTTTTTTTTTTATCTTGTGAAAGTTGTGCAAGGGCCGGGGGCGCTACTGGGGGGGTCTGCTACTGGGGGGGTCTGCTACTGGGGGGGTCTGCTACTGGGGTGGCTATACTACTGGGGGGGTCTGCTACTGGGGGGGCTATACAACTGGGGGGGTCTGCTACTGGGCGTCCATACTACTGAGGGGCCTGCTACTGGGGGGGGCTATACTACTGGGGGGGGTCCGCTACTGGGGGGCCATACTACTGAGGGGCCTGCTACTGGGGTGGCCATACTACTGTGGGGGCATACTACTGGGGGGGCTTACTACTACTGGGGGGCCATACAACAGCGGGGGCCATACTACAGGGGGGCTACTACTGGGGCAGCCTACTACTGAGGGGGGCCTGCTACTGGGGCAGCCTACTACTGGGGGGCCATACTACTGGGCGGGCCATACTACTGGGGGGGCTGCTAATGGGGGGCATACTACTGGGGGGGCTGCTAATGGGGGGCATACTACTGGGGGGGCCTGCTAATGGGGGGCATACTACTGGGTGGCATGCTAATGGGGGGCATACTACTGGGGGGGCCTGCTAATGGGGGGCATACTACTGGGTGGCATGCTAATGGGGGGCATACTACTGGGGGGCATACTACTGGGGGCACTGTATAGGGGACCCTACTACTAAGGGGACTGCATAGGGGGCACCACTGCTGGGGGCGTTGTGTAAGGGACACCGCTACTGTGGGCATTGTGTAAAAGGGGCACTACTGTGGGCATTGTGTAAAAGGGGCACTACTGTGTGTCGTAACATAAATAAGAGACACTACTTTATGGTGTAATGTGAATCAGGCCCTATGTGCGGTGTAATGTGAATAAGATTGTGCACTGTGACTCTTTGGGCCGTAGCCCACAATGTAAACAAGTACTGTGACTCTGCTGGCCGTACCCACTGGGTGGGTGCACTACTTTTCATTTCTGCCACTGCTGTGTGGCAATGTGTCATAGATGTGCTTTATACTGTGGTGTCTGTGTCGTTGTGCCGCTGCTTTGTCGCTTAGTAACCAGTCAGCTCACTGCAACCTTTGGCCAATAATGTTGAAAACAATATTATAAGCTGTGATATGGTCTAAATTGACTGGAAATTAATGTTATTGAGGTTAATAATACTCTAGGAAGAAGAAAAAGACCAATTTATGTGATTTTAGCTTTTTTTGTCAATTTTTGTAAAAAAAAATCCAAATCCAAAGCCAGTCAACGCAGTTTGGCAAATCCAAATCCAAATCCAAAGCCGGACGACGAATTAGAACCAAATCCAGCAAAAATGGTCCGGCGCACATCCCTATAATAAATATGTACTAATATTAGTTTCCTACTCAATCAGTTCACTTTCTAACTGTAATCTGTAGTAAATCATTTGTGCTATAAACTCAATGCAAGGTAACTCTCAATAATGGATTCCAACAATTAGGATCTGTCGCAGAGTCTGGAAAGTTCCCTGTTCTGGGCATGCGCAGTGTGAAATCATACAAACGGGGGGGAGCCAAGAGGGTTAGGGGTGCGTACTAAAGGGGTCATTCAGACCCACTCACGAGCGGCAGTAAGCTCGCAAGTAGGTCGATGGTCCCCACTGCGCATGCGCATGACGGAGGGAGCTCCGTCGTGCGCATGCGCGAGACCCGGCGAGTGAAGGACTTTCCATCGCGCTGGGTCTCGCACCAAAGGGGGCGTGCTGTCGAAGTTGGTTGACAGAACGCCCCCTTTGGTAGGCGTGCCGGGGCGTGCCTGCCAGACGGAGGCGTTCCCATGGGAACGCCTACCGTTTGAAGCCGGCCCCACTGACATCACTAGTGATGTCAGTGGGAGTGATTTTGGCTCTGATAGAGCCAAAATCACTCCTGGGCTTGTGGTTGAGAAACCCGACCACAGGGTTTCACTCGCAAGTCCGATGGTCACGATGGTCAAGACCATCGCGACCATCTTGTTGCACGCTCGTATATGCTGTGGGTGGTGACCCACAGCTATACGAGCGTCCAGGAGGACGCTCCATATTAATGGAGGAGGGCCCTGATTCAGAGCGAGCGCTCTGGTCAGTGCGTCCGGCTCTGAATCAGGGCCTAAGTACCCAAACCTCTCCATGGGCCCAGGATTACTGGGCCTTCAACTGATGTATAATGGGGGATGGCCACACACCACTAGTGCCAGTTCCCAACCCCGCCAGATCTCATGGATGCCCTGCATACCCCAAAGGATGTAGCGCCAATTTTGCATTAGCACATTAATCTATAATTAATTTCATTTGTTTGGCTTTTTTTGCTTCCAGCCAATAACTTATCAAACAAAATCTTTTTGTAACTTTAGCTGTTAATTCTTTGAAGCTCAAAAACACATCATGTGTCGCTACTGAAATGAATATGGCCACAGAGGAACATGGTACCTTTTATTTATTTAGTGCTGTTACTTTTGGACAATAACAAAACCACCCTGCACCAATAGAGAGATGACCATTGTATTGCAGACTACTCCTTTGCTGATATATATATATATATATATATATATATATATATATACACAGGGCTATTTTTCTGGAAAAATAGGTTCAGGAACAGTGGGTGGAGCTATAGACAATAAATAAATATATATATATATATATATATATACAGTATTTACAAACAAAGAAACTCAGGGCCTGATTCAGCAAGGATTGCTAATGCGATCGCGGTTGCAAGCGCGTACGCAAGTCTTCTGCGAAAGTATGCTAATGTTTGCAATTGCAAAGCATTCGCACGGACAATATGCAGGCGCCCACTTCCCCTCTCACTCTGTAATACCTTGCAATCCAGCCAAAACATCGGTAACATTGAGTACCATCGGAGGCAGTCGCACAATTAAGGCATGTCAGACCTCACGTATAAATTGCTAACTTTCCTGTACGCAGTGAACACTCAGGCTACGTATGGCATCGCAGTGACTAATTTGTGCATGCCTCTGTAACGGCGCTGAAACGCACTGACACACCTGCGTTCAGCCGACCACTCCCTGTAACCACACACAAACGGCACTTCCAGTCACTTTACAATGAACCTGCGTGATATCTGCAATCGTTTTCCCGTTCGCAAGGAGCCGCTTGCGCAGGCAGCTTCGTGCTGGTTTCATAAATGTTCCTCCGGAATGTTTAGCGCTCAATAAGCAAAAGCTGAAAGTTTGAATTTTTTAATCTAAACAGAAGAAAAGAATGTTTTTGAGGTACAGAAAGAGAGGAATCCTTATTTACTTAGAAATCCCTCTTCTGTTTACTATTTCTGCGCAGTGTTTTCTTCACTCAGAGTTATGTTACAAAAATAAAAAATATATCGTTTTATTTTTCCAAATGATTTAATTATGAGATTTTGTCACCTTGGCGGAAAGCACAATCTGATGGTGGAGGCCAGGTAGGCAGAATGGGTAATGATGCAGTGCTTGCCGAGTCCCTTATAGCTCATTGCAGACTATTAGCAGTTGTGCATTGCATCTCTATCCAGAACATTGGAAATGAAACACTGCCATCTATTGGCCATTGGAAATAATGACACCTAAACAAAACACTGGCCAGTAAAATGGTACAAACCTACTTAGCAGTCGTTGCGGGTGAACAGTGAACTATAACTACTAAATAAGAGCTCCCCCTCCCCCCCCCCTCCACTCTATTTTTTCTTTTTCTTATTTCAGACATGTCAGTCTGCACAGTCTGGCTGTGAATGCTCCGCCAGTGTGATGCTTGAGAAGAGACAGTATTACATTACATCCTAATTATTCTTTGTTTTCGCAGAGGATGGGTTTTACGTGTGCGTTTTGCAGATACGATGCTATGGTTACCATTCTGTACCCCGCAATTTATTTCACACAGTGACAATTAATCGGCGGTAATATTTGAGGAAAGCAGGAAGTGTTTGTGGGGATGTTAATCTCCTTTCAGATGTGCATAGAAGCTGCGGGACTCAGAAACAAACACAGTCCTCTCTGTGTGTGAGGCAATGTTACATATGTCGTACAAACATCCTAAACCAGCATTTAATCTACTTTCTTAAGCACGGCGGTAAATATTGCATTCTACTAATATATGTTGATACATAAATATTGCAGAAATTACTCCCTTACATAATTGTCATGTGGTTCAAGCTACAACTGGAGCTATGTTTACCCCCTGGGCTATTTGTTACTGCAGATATATTTATATTATTATTCACAAATCGTAGATGAATATGCCTGTGATTTTACAGCACTATAACAAGCGAGCTGAGTATAAGACATAGATAAATGGAAATAATGCTCGTACAGCGTATCAGTGCTGTGAGAGGACTGGTGCTCTTATTTATTCTGAACCAAAAAAGCCGGATCTTCAAAATCATTGATGAGACTGTCAGATAACTAAGGTGGAGCCTCCCATCCCACTTGAGAAGGTGTGGCTATTGCCAAAAGGGGAGTGGTTAAAATAAAAGATCTGCAATCCCCTCCATTTCCCTGCTAACTATCCAAAAATGTCTGCCAAACAGGGGCGTGGCCCATGGGACGGGAACCAACTTTTCAAAATGATTGGGGGTAGTTTCATTATCATCCCCCTACCCTCCAACATGACCCGTTCCATCAGGTACACAATGCTCTGCTTCTGGTCTTCCCACCTAATTATTGATTGCAGCCACCTGTGTTGAACTAGGTGATTGATGAGACAGTTGGTTCACCACAGGTGGCTGCAGTCATCAATTAAGAGGGAAGTCCAGGAGCAGAGCATTTTGTACCTAATGGAATGGGTCATGTTCGAGGGTCTGCATCCCCTATGTAACTCATAAATACCATCCATAGAAATGTATAGTTGCCACAGAGCTGACTGCTACTATGTGACCAATAGTCAGCCACAAGCTCTCCACTTAAGATCCATGTGGTCACAATACCATTTTTGGGTCTTTTTTGGGGGTCCTGACTTTCCAAGAAATTCCAGCCCTGTGTTGACTACTGTAGTTAGGGACTGATTAACATTAAGGCAGGGGGAATGAGCGCTATGTGTCTCCCCTTCCTCCTAAGCTGGTGGATTCGGGGGGGACCCCAGGTTTGTTTGTTTTTATTTTAATTATCTATTTATTCTATTTTGAACACATACCGAAGCCTGCACAGGTCATACTGATCTGTGCAGTGCTTTCAGCGTGCCCACAAAGGCAGAGCTGCTTCAGGGATAAATAGGAAGTAGAAGGAATATGACGGGGGGGGGGTCTTATATGCAATCCAAAGCATGAAAGATTCTGCATTTCCAGGAAAATTACATTTTGCCTCGTTTTGAGAATGGAATATGCTTGGAGGAACTGAGGCATGCCTCGGTACTCAATACTCCAAAATTTGGTTCTGTCAGATTTCTCCCGATCCAAACCCGCTCATTTCTGATTTGTAACTAAAATAAAACAAATCCTGCAAAAAGATGGCAGCATGTATAAATAATCTGCCATGGGCCTAACCCTCCATGTGCTCTAACAGCACATGCACAAAACATTGCATTAGGGTGACTTACCCACCCCCATGCTGAAGGTTGTAGAGTCAGCTACTTGCTGTACAGCGCCTTGTTATTAAGAAGCGGCTGTCATTCCTTAAAGATTCCTCATTCTTAGGTCCACCAAAAGCTGCCCCAATATGTCAGACAGTGCCCTGTGGTCCATGTCCACATAAATGGAACCTCTATGCTGGCCCACGTAGATACAGGTTCGCAGCATGATACCAGCATCACAGTTTGAGCAGTGCTGGACTGAGGAACTCATGGTTCCATCACCTTCCCCACTGATGAAACCAATTACCAATAATGAGCATCACATTCCTTGCAAAGGGTACTGGGAGGCTGAAATATGAATAGGACAGAAGGTGGTGTCCCAGCAAGGCTTTGTTATCACCACTGTGCAAGATGATGGATTGGCTCCAGTGATAGTGATCATGAATATACTATGGAACTGCTGGGAAGAGAAGAAAAGGATCAGTGTAAGAGGAGAAGTGGTAGTGATTTCATACACAACCAGTATGGATGAATACCTCAGTGTTATATATGACTTTCTCTTTGGGATCCAGTTAAAAAAATCTTGAGAAACACCAACAAGGGACCAGTTGGGACAGTCAGACCTTAAGACACCGAAAGGCATTGCTCAAGGCTGGGAGCTATCTGACTAAGCTACGAGAGCAGGAAATCAAGCCCTACTGTGCATCTATGCTGGACACTAGAACCCAGAGTCTACAATGCCTATCCTCCAACCTGATGTGCTCCTGGACATGTGACTGCTGCCATTTTAGTATTGTGTAGAGTGACCTGGTGGGAGACAGAAGTCCATGTGAGAGACCCCAGTGTATTCCTGCATAATGATGTTCCAGCATCTTGCACCACTACCTGCAAACAGCATACACTCACCGGCTGGACCCCATCCTGCTGAAGCTTCGCTCCATCACCAATGTAACAGTGAGTACGACTGTATCTAATATCTATCAATAATCCAACACCACTGGTTAAGTAACTGGGCTGTTCATAGTGTGAGTCATCCGCTGATGTGTGCCTACATAACGCAGTATCAACACCTGCACACACATAATTTCCAACACATGGCAAAAGAATGTAACTTGGACCCCAAGCCTCATCACAGGTTCATTAATATTGTGATCCCAAAACAAGTGCCAGGACTGTAATAGAGGCATATCAGATTCAGTGTGGTCACTCGGGCTGCTGAACACTGAGGTGAGAATGTAGAGAAAGTTATTTTGGCTCAGCATGAGAGAGGATATTAGGAGGTGTTGCCAAAACTATACGTCCTGTGCTGTGAGAGGGGCGGCACAGTGTAGTCAGAGAGTCTTGCGGCCATCTACTGGGCAGTATTCATTGCTCCAAACTGATTGTCCCATTGCCCCGACATGGAATAAACAAAAGTGGCCCATGAAGACGATGAAGTAGTTGAACAGAGAGTGAAGGTGGCACGACAGCTACATGAGGACATTTCTCATCCTGTGGATGCTGTCTACAGAATGACAAAAGTGGTCAGATAGAAGTCCATAGCAACCAGGTAAAAAGATTCAAGAGCATCTGTCACCAGGAGGTTGTGGTCCACAGTAATGTATCTTTCTACCCTTCTGCTTCTTACCTGTTGGCATCTAGGCCATTGGATGCAAGCTGAGACCACACAATATTTCCCTAACCCAGAACCAGATGTGACCTCACGACCAGTGACATTTCCTGGATATAGTCTCCTCTCTACCCAATATTGTAGATCCTCTAAGGAGGTAAAGGGTAAGTGTAAATTGCCAGCCAGATATAAACAAATATGTGCCATAACATGACTAGTGAGAAGATGTTTAGATAAGAAATTGGGGTTGGGTACGGGATTCCGGAGGTTGGGATGTCGGCGGCCAGAATACCGACAGCGGCATCCCGACAGTTAGGATCCCGACAGGATTAGGTAGGTATACTAACTCCTAACCCTCCCCTTAAACCTAACTCACCTTTCCTGTAGCCTAACCCTAGCATGGGGGGACACATATTTAAGTGGCAAGCATTTGATACCCCACAAATTGGGTCAAATCTACCGCCTTGCTGCTGAATTTTGCAGAGTCCACAACAGTCAGCTTTGACTGGACGGGTGTCTCACTATTAAAAAGCAGCTGTCATTCCTTGGCAGTTCCAGCAGTGGTCACCAGTGCAAAGATACTGTACCTGCTTTGTGTTTCACTAAAATACTACTCTGTGCTGAGCAGGAAGAGAGTAGGTTTGTCCTTCAAAGCCCAAACCATTAATGGACAATAGTTTCTCACCATTGATGGAAAACCATAGATGAGTGATGGTTCGCATGGCGCATGCACAAACACAGATTGTGGACCATTGGGTCCCCTCTCTCAATGATGAAACCATCAAACATCAGTGGCAAAGCATTAATGGTCAATGACCATAGTGGATCATTGACCATCACCAGGGGAGAGGCCATCTGCCATCCTGGGAAGAGAGAAGTGTGAGACATGGGGGCAGATGTATGAAGCTCTGGAAAGAGATAAAGTACATGATAAATGACCAGCCAATCAGTTCCCAACTGTCATGTTACAGGCCGTGTTTGAAAAATGACAGTTGGGAGCTGAGTGGCTGGTGGTTTATCACTCAGCACTTTATCACTTTCCAGAGCTTCTTACATCTGTCCCATTGTGCCAAGAGAGCAACACAGAGATAGAAGCTGGGTCCAGGAAAAAAGTTAAAGATAAAAAAAAGAGATATACAGATTAGAGATTTGGTGCATGACTGTAAGACAAAGAAAGGCCAGATCAGCCTGCAGATAAAACCCCTTCACACTTAAGATGCCCTCACACATAGCGATTTTTTACCCGATTTGGCCGATTTCGAAGAATCGGGAGGACAAATCGTGAGTTTCTACTCACGATCACGATGCCAATGCGCGTCCCCGCTCGTCGTACCTCGCATTTTCTGATCTGCCGTGCTGTAGGGCAGATTTGCAAATCTGCGACACAATACGCTGAATACACGATAGATCTTAAGTCAGATTGGACATTTTTTAACTCCAAATCGTAACCACGACGGCCGGGGAGCTCTTGGGGAGAGTTCAGGGGAAAGCGTGTACATCGGCTGATCGGCTGAACTGATCGCTATGTCTGTGGGCACCTTAAGAGGCCGAGGGAAGCAGAGAAGGAGTGAGTGATCTACAGAGACTGACACACACTGAGACAGATAAGAACTGACCTATGCAAATATCTCACTGAGCACCTAAGAGACTTTCTATCAGGAGACACAGCAACTGGAGCGTGCAGCATAGAGGATAGCCGTGTGATGCTTTATTTATGGCTTAGGTGAGAACTACCAGGTAATGCACAGACAGTCCTGAACAGGACTTGCAGATAAGTCAGACAGCATTGGTGAAGAGATAAGGGGCCAATTTATCAAGCCTTTCGGCCCCATAAATAATGCGAAAGTAACAGTTTTCACCTTATTTAAGTAAAGCGACTATTTACCAAATTGTCTAACGTGATTCCTCCAGCACATGACACAGAACTTGCAGCGTACCACCATCCCTATACACTGTGTGGGATCATTGCTGCAGTGCAATTTAACAAGCTCTGAAATCCAGAAGTTTTTGGAGCTTGTCTGCATAAGGTGTCACTATCTGAAGATGCATTACTCCACGCACCTCCTGCATTTTCTCTATGGGGGGGCTGTAGTTACTTGTGATGCCCATCACTGTACATTGCACTGCACAAGTGTAGCCAGATGTGGCCGCCCATGCGTAGTTGTGCAACCGGGTCCGAACCTCTAAGTAAAGTTATTGCATTATCTACTGTATTATATTGATTAATAATCAAGGGTATTTAAACCAGCTATGAAATAGAGACATTTCACCTCTGAGGAAGCTGCAGGACCCACTGCAGGGAAATGCATCGGCCACCTACTGTAACTTTTATAGAACCTTACTAGCAGAATGACCTCCCTGCCTCATTACTACCAATCCTTACCAGCCAGAACATGGAGCAACATTTGTAGAGGTCATCAATATCTATCCCAGGATGCAAGTGGGTGATTATCTATCCCAGATGATTTAAGCTCCACCAGACTGCTGGTAACATAATTGGACGGCAAACATGACTATGCATTACTGGGAGTTGTCTAAATTCCGCCACTCCCATAACTAAACTTATGCTGCAAGTCCACTGATAATTTATCTCTCTGAGGGCCTGATTCAGCGAGGATCACAACTGCTATCCATGCAATAATGCAAATGCAGCAGGAGGTGTATGACACCCCCTGTATGACACCCCCTCTATGACACCCCCTCTATGACACCCCCTGCTGCATTTGCGATGCTAGCACTACGACGGAGGTCGCAGGCTGGGATCACCATCTTGACCATCGATGGTCGCGATGGTGGGTGTGCGCCGGGCGGCCGGCCAGATTGAGCCTCAGCTTACTCAGCAGACTGCGATCGTCCATGCAGTCTCTGGCCTGACCACTCCCGGAAAACGGGGCGGACACACCCTGTTTCCAGGAATGCTGGCTGACCCCGCCCCCGCCCCTTAAATGCCTCTGCCTGCCAGTCAGACAGAGGCACAGAAGGGGCTGCGTGCGTCTTAGCAGGACCCATTCTGCACACTCGCAGAGTGGGCCCTGCGCACACTCAGATTTACGATAATCGGGAATCTGCGTTCAGCAGTGCATTGCGTGCACAGCTGAATGAGGCATATAATCAGCAATTGGAGTTTTATGATTCTCAATAATCTTGGCTTATTTTGAAGTTTATTTTCCGCAATTGTTTTTCTACATATATTCGTATCATTCTTTATATCTTTCATTGGCTGAGAGAGCCGTCTGTCACAGCTCTCAGCCAATCAGCGTTAAGCCCATTAATATGCACACAGGAAGCAAAAGAAGATTGCGCCCTCCATCCCCCGCTGCCTGACACCACCGGCACCCCCCGCTGCCGACACCGCCAGCACCCCAACTGGCAGCATCCCCCGCTGCCGACACCACCGCTGCCAACACTGCCGGCACCACTGCACTGCTGCCCAATGTACTGAGGACACCGTCAGCGACCCCGACACTGCCGGCACTCCCACACTGAGGACACCACTAGCACCCCTGCACTGCCGACACTGTCAGCAAACCTGTGCTGAGGACACAGCTGGCACCCCCGCTCTGCCGACATCGCCGCCACTCTGCATTGAGAACACCCCTGCACTGCCGACACAGTCAGCAAACATGCACTGAGGACACCGCTGGCACCCATGCACTGCCAAAATTGCCAGTACCCTTCACTGAGGACACTGCCAGCACCGCAGCACTGCCATTCCACGTACTGAGGACACTGTCAGCAACCCCGCTCTGCCGACGCTGCTGTCACAGTAAGTGCACTATTGGTGTATCCAACCCACACTGTATAACACACTGTATCTGTGTTGGAAATTGGAAGCTGAACTGCCACATGTTAGTGCTGCCCACTGTGTCTCTTAGCTTTGTCAGCCAGCTAGCTGGATGCAACCTTTTGGCCTTAACTAGATGAAAAAAATAAATTGTGAGGTGGTCAAAATTGATTGGAAATGTTGTTGAGGTTATTAATACTGTAGGAACAAAAAAAGGCCAATTTTATGTGATTTTAGCTGTTTTTTTTTATTTTTTAAGAAAAAATCCAGATCCAAAACCAAAACCCAGAAACAAAACACAGAGGTGAGGTTTTGGCAAAAACAATCCAGCACCAAAACCAGGGGAGAGCCAGATCCAAAACCAAAATCAACACACGGGGGTCGGCGCACATCCCTGGTAATAAACAAATAAATGAGGGGTGTGTGGAGGAGCCCAAAATTTTGTACGGTGTATATCTTTTTTATCATTTTTTTACAGGGGGACTACAAGTGCCACCGGACTCTTGATGCACTTGAAGCATGGTTCTCAAAATGCCATTATACCCTGGCAGCCTTGCTGGGGTCAGTAGTTCATCTGTAAAAAAACAATGTTATTTCTAATATTAACCATTACCTCTGTACCCACCGGCACCAGTTATTCAGAGAAGAACCCTGTGCTATTGGATCTAGGGCTGGTTGGACCCAGGAGGGAGGGCCTGTACTATTTTTGCAGGTCCCACTACCATGGTGAAACCATTCCTGGTTCCAACTGGCCTAGGGCTTGTGGAATGATGGTGGGGGACCCTTATACTGTGTGTCTCACCTTTATGATCCCACTGGCGCTGGCTGGTCAAGCCTTGTGCTGAAAATGGAGAAATTGGAGGGACCTTATGCTTTTTGTCTCCCTGATTTTACTAATACCAGCCTAAGCACAAGCGTTAGAGCCAGTTATGCTCAGAGGGGGAACCCCATGTTCTTTTATTACATTAATTCATTTTTTTTTAACAGTATGTAAATAAATGGAGCACAGCTAAATAATCTCGCTATCTCGCTGCCCTCTGGGTGGTCTACTGTCTTGCGAGTTATTTTGGCGCAATCCCGGCAAGAACTTGCAGACTATTATGAGTCGTATGTTGCAGATTAGAAACATCCGTTGTGCCGTGTCACAAATTATCGTGTCAAGATTCTGGCGAGTTTGCCTGTACTCACATTGTATTAACGGCGATTTCAATCTTGGCCAAAAATCGTTGCTTGAAAAAATCAGAGGCTATTACATTCCCCTCTATGGGCCTGATTCTGCCACGCATGCCATGACAATATTCCCACAAATGGTCGATATTTTTCCACTGTGCATACATTTAACTCGCTAAACAGTCGCACAGTGTGCACTATGGATTCCACAGTGTGTGCGCAAATAGGCGCGGGCCCCCTCCTCTCTTGAAATGCCCCTGCGCAGACATACAGCAATGGAAAGGTATTGGAAATGTATTGTGGGTCCTGGTTGGTGGCTATCTTGACGCATGGAGAAATACCATCTTATGGGCACGTTATGGGAGCATTGTGAGCGTTTCGTAGAAGTGGCTGCAAACTCAGAGCTTACTAGCTTACATTGGAGGCCATACTCTAATGGAGAATCAATGCTGCATGTGATGGTGGCGATGCAGTAAGAGGGATTGTTGCGCTTAATGACACTCAAAGTGGGCATCCCAGTCCTTGCACATTCGGGTACACGCTTGGCCAAGGCAACTGTGCACACAGACGCAGTCGCTGGCTGCAACACACCCATAAAAAGCACACAACACGCCCATGTTTGACTAGCCACTCCCCCGTGTTACCTCTCATTGACTAGCCACTCTCCCATGTTACATCCCATTAACTAGCCACTCCCCCATGTTACCTCCCATTGACTAGCCGCTCCCCCATGTTACCTTCCATTGACTAGCCACTCCCCCATGTTACATCCCATTAACTAGCTACTCCCCCATGTTACCTCCCAGTCACACACTGACTGCCAATCACTCTGCTTCCAAATTCTCGCTGCGACCGTCGTCGGTAAGGAATCGCGGCGCAGGGGCAGTATCAGGCCCATATGCAGTAATATTATTTGATGGTTATTTACGTCTTAATTCCATTATCATAAGCCCTCAGACTAAACAAACACAAAAGGAATCTCAAACAAATAGGTAACCTGTACTTTTCATAAGCAAAAGTCACAATCCGTTGTCACAGAATATACTGCTGTCATGTTATGTTTACTGTAATATCTACAAAGCTGCAACAGACAACAAAGGTAATTGAGGGGCTCTCCAGGAAAAGGCAATTATTGCCCCCTCCCTACATAGTATAACTATTTACTAAAGCGCTACTCACAGCCTGTATATTATGGATTTGTTATTCAATAAAACATTGTATATAACAATAGAATGTACATTTTAGATCTGGATATTTTTTTTGTTTTGTTTCTGTGCTGGGGAAAAATAATGCCGGCTTTTAAATGGAAATCAAAAACGACGTCTCTCAGACATCCTAGCTTAGTGCTTCCTGTAAAGTCAGCTATTATACGTGGGATGTGTGAATTCGTTAGTTGCCGCATTACATGCAAAGTTTATGGAATGGCGACAGTCTAACACGGTGCTGTCGCTGCTCAAAATGTTTACGCTCTGCATTCTAAATAAGCATGTTTTATTCAGCATCAGACCCGACGGTAATTTTCTCCAGAGGGTGAAATTTTGCTGGGTTTTGAGAATGGGCCAATCTAACAAACCCGTGTCACATTGTGAAATTAAACAAATTAGCATTAGAGCCGAAATGTCAATATTTGAATTGATGGTAAGTAAGGCATGTGCAGCGATTCTTGGAAAGATGCTTGTGTGGCATATACCCTCTGGCAATATCTGAACCAGCTGTGCTTCTGTATAAGTCGTTGGGAACGGCTGTAGTCCCAGGGCTGCTCAACTAAGTAAATGAATGTTGTGCCTGCGTGGGGGCTTAGCATTCCCAACACATTTAAATAATGAGTCCTATTCAGCTAATGTGTATGCAGTGTTTTTCTGCTGGATGCCTCCAACCTTAGAATTCTAGATGACAGAAACCTTTTGCCAAATTTCTAGTTTGTACAACTGTCAGCGATTCACGGCTGACAAATCATTTTGTAGAAGTCAAGATGAAAAATCCCACATCTCAGTTATTGATATAAAACGTTGGATTTCACAGATGAAGTGAAGAAAGACTCCGTCCCGTACAGCGCAAAAGCAGTTTGTCGCACGCAGTTCGCGCAAGTCCCCCTGGATTTCACAGAAACCCATTCGTTTATGGAGCGAAATGGGAAATGAGGGATAGTTGGAGAAGTCGGGCAGATTAAGGGTCTTTCTTTGTGGAGCCGTGCAGAAACCAGATACATTTTTAGGAATATAATACACGAGGGAAAGTGCTGCATATTGGAACAGCCTGCTTGCAAAAGTAAAAACTACTTGATCGGCTATAAGATCCAGTCATACAGTGATGTTAGTCTGGGGGACAGAGGGTTGTTTGGTGAAAGAAAGATAACACATGTAAGTTTTGTGTGAACTGTGTAGGTGGATGGTAGAATAAAATAGAGGGGCGGTAACTGTGTAGAAATGGGTGGTTAATTAATTTGATAAGCTGCTTATACAGTAGAGGTGAGTTTTCAGAGAACACTTGAAGGTTTGGAGGTTATAGTAAAGTAATGATATGACAGCATGGTCAGTCCACAGAATGCAGCCCCCCCCCAAAAAGTCCTGTATCCATGAATGGGAGCAGGTAATAACTGTGGCTGAGAGGCGCAAAGAGGGAGGGGAGCGAGTTGGAAAATATTTATAGATAAGGAAAGAGATGTTGATGTCCCACGGAATGTAACGTTCTCGTATGAGAAGAGAATGTACAAGCAGCAGAGAGGTAGAATGAGAGGTAGAAGTGACTGGTCTAGCTGTGATCTGGTGTCACTGTGCTTGATCTGTTATTTTAAAAGATTTCAGGCAGTGCCTGTTATTACAGGGTGTACAATGGTTCCTCCTTTGGGACCCATATGCGTGTAACCAACATCGACAGCGGTAATCGTGCCAGTTTCTAGTTACACTCTGACCAATGTTTAAATCACAAGCAGAAGGTGCAAATGGAATACCGAATGGTCGCAGGTTGGACTTTGATGTGATGGTTACACACTTGCTGAGTGACGCTCTTCACATCTGCACCCACCGAGCTGCCCGTTTGTGTTGTGAAGGCATCGCTGAAGAATGAAAGGTGGACGTACATTAAACCTGGAGGTGCATTAGCATCCAAACGCCCACCGGATAGATAGAGCATTAACTATGTCTGAATGTTTCACTCAAGCTCATTTATTTTTAGTATTATTATTCACGTATTCATTTACAGTGTTAAGCAGAAAAGTGCATAGCCAACTATTGTATTCAGCTGTATTGTGTCGGACGTCAGCAGTTCACCTCTGGGTCCATGTTACCTTTTCATAAATATTTAGTACAGAACTACAGGTGCCCCATAAAACGTAACCATTAGATTTAAAGGTCAAATGCAACTGAAGAAATTTAAATGTTAATTTATGGAGCATAAAGTCAGAATGCATTGTTCTAAGTGACCTTGGATTGTCACGGCGGATTTGTTAAACATGAAAGTGTGATGGAAACGTTCCTCCTTCCTCCGTCATGAACAGCAAAATGTGCAGCAAAATGCTGTTTAACAGGGTAACGATAAAAGCTGAACTGATAAAGAAGAACCAATGAGACATACAGTACAGTCCGATCACTTGTATGGCTGATGTTTGACCCATTCCTCGCTATTCCAGAGTGATGCAAGATAGGGAAGGCCACCCTTCTATGCAGCTCCTCAAAGGTGCCAACGTTCCGCCGCAGAGATGGAACAGATAACACACTGGCCAGGTTTAGCTATGTATTAAAGTAGTTACTACATATATTTTAATACATTAACACATAGGGCCTATTTACCAAATAATATTTGCGGGATATTCCCCGAAAACCCGTTGTCGTGGGATACCAACAAATATTAAGGATCCCCCAAGAATGTATGAAAGAGGGATATCTCCAATATCCCTCCATTCCGACCCCAGCCGCAGCCCGCTTAGGTTACTATGGGGACTGCGAAGTTGTCAGGTTTGCCGTGTTTGGCCTCGATAGGATAACGCCATCCCCAGATGGCAGAACCCTACAGGAACCTATTGGCTACTATTTAGCAAAATTACAGGGAGAGGGTTTCTCCAGAACCCTCCCCAGTAATGGATGCCACACACGCGTGGTCTGGTGACTGAGCATGCACAGAATGGCCCCAGGTCACGTTATAGAAGTGCAATCATTGCTTTTGGGATCATTTCACTTCTTTACACATCTCAGGGACGGGCTCCGATTTATAGTACATTCAGGTGAATCCGCGGATAGCTGCAATAAGGAATCCTCTTATTACCGGGTCTGAAACCCAATAATTACTAAATATGCTCTATAATATTGGACCTGCTTTTACTGGTTACCTCCAGGGACGGACTGGGGCTGTATATTAGCCCCGGCAGTCCACCCTCTGTGCGCGCTTTAGACGAGGGCGCTCGCAAAGGGGGCATGGTTAAGTTTCAAGGGGGCGTGCTGCGAGTCTCCGGGGTCTGGCCTCGCGGCACGCCCCCATATCTTCCCGGCCCATCGCTGCCACCACCCCTTCCCTCCCCCTGAGCGCTTATCATGTTTCCGGCGACATGGGGTGGAGGACATGGGGTGCTGCTATTTCCTATGTGGCTAAAGGACCTCTGTGACGTATCCACCACGTGACCGCTACAGGAGGCTGGACCGCTCCTGTGTTACCATCCACTAGGGCACAGAGGGGGAATAAATATTTGTGGCGAGCGCAGCGAGCCACCGTGCCCGAAGCGTGGCGAGCGCAGCGAGCCCACGAGGGGACACTTTTGGTCCCCCATTAGCATCCCCACCCCTCCCCCTTTCAGGCCGGGTCACGTGGGTGTGACGTCACAGGTCCATCAGCACTGTATAGTCTAGTCCTGACCCTGAAGTCATCGGCCTTTCTGGCATTTGCCAGAAATGCCTGATGGCCAGTCCGGCCCTGGTTACCGCAGATATTATTTTCTTATATATGACTGTCAGCATCTACAGTAAGGCAATAATCACCGATAATCACTGCTGTAGAGCACAAACATGACAGAGGAAGGGGTCATGGAGCTACTATATGCAGCAAATGAGGAGGTAAAAAAGTTCAAATCAAGCTGGGCCAAAATTGTGTCTCCACGGCACAAAGGGGCTCACTCAACATTTTATATTGCATTCCACCAAGGTGTCATGTTGCTTATCTAAGAAGCCAGGAGACACCAGGTAAATACAGTATCTCTATATACAGTCTCCATCAATAAAAGCTCATGTAACTTCTTTGCACCCATAACATGAAATCTTAATTGCGCTGAATATGGTCATAGCTAATCGTATCTCCTTGCTCTACCAGCGACACGTCAGATAGACCATTATACACCAAGGTCCACTAGCAGCACTGCTGTGAGCTCAGCTGACTTCACCCCTCCGTAGGATTGCACAGATCGTCAGAGCTCCGCCCACCTAGCCGGACCATCAGCCAATAGGCTTTGGGATATTGTGATACAATGTGTCATTAATTCATAAATGATCCCTTTCAATGTTATGTCATATTTTACACTACACTATCCTTCCATCTCTTTACTCCTGCAGACAGCATCCAATATAACAATGTCACCTAGCAAATGATGTATAAAAGAAAAGTAGCTTATTAGGTACGAGTACAAGCTGCTTTATATGCTACAAGTGATACATACTGTACATCAGGAAGCAGGACATGGTGCATTAGACGATGACGAGCAGCTGTTTCTCTGAATGGATGGAGAGGCAGATGGAGACGTTCCATATCATTGCACCTTATTGACTTTCTGCAGCTTTGCTGACGATGGCCGATTCACCTGGGGAAGCCTCCAGCAAACTGGAAGCCGCAAGCACTCGAAAACTTGGAATTAAAGTCACCGCACACGATGTCACACTGCGAGGAGGCACAGGGGTCAGACTTAGGGGGCGAATGTAATGAAGAGCGATTTGTCAAAATCAAAGATGTTCAACAATTTTGCAGCAGGATTCAAAGGTAATACCCAGAATAATGACTTGGAAAATATATATTTGCAAAAAAAGAAGCCACTGTGCATCCTGATGCTGATAGTCTGCGATTTTGACTATTTGTTCTCTATCATATTTCCCCCTTAACATAATAGGAAACCAGCATCATATTAACACTTGTAGTGATGCAGCCAATGATGAACAGAAGTTGGTCAGGCCGTTGCATAGGGATGGCCATCGGTGGTTTTCCTTCGACGTTCGCTATCAATGGCACCATTGGTGATAACCACCGATGGTACAATAACCATCTATGGTGAACCATTAACGGTTTGCACTGCTCAATGGCCACCGCTGAAAGGTGCACGGCAGGCCAATCAAAAATGGGAGGTGGGGCTTTGTGAGACACCAGGGGGTGGGGCTAATCTCTGTGCAGGGAGCAAAAAAAACAAACCATTGGGTTCCACTTTGCCATCGATGGGGAGAAAACCATTGGCTCTCTACCCACTGGTAGTAAACCATCAATATTTGTTAACTATCGATAGTCAATGGCCATCCCTACCGTTGTGGAGAGATGGGCTCAAGATTAGATTCAGGGCGGCCCTAGGCATAGGCATTATAGGCAAATGCCTAGGGGCAACAGGAATGCCTAGGGGCATCCCAAGCCCAGGGCCAGATGTAGAGTCAGGACTCTGCAGCAGCAGCAGCAGGACACTTCTCACACAGGCAGGAAGTGTCTACTTTCACTTTCGCTGAGGCAGCTGCTGCAGAGTGCAGAGGAGGACGAAAGGGGATCTAGCTGTGCAGAGGAGAAGCCAGGCAACACCCGCAGAGCTGCTGCTAGACCCTGCCCCACTACACAGCATAAAGGTAAGAGCTGGATGAGGGTAGGCAGACACATATGCATACCTCCCAACATTTGCTGAAAGCTAATCGGTACAGCCGCGTGCCGAAGGTGCACGCGCTCCTGAAAAGGGGGCGTGGTCGGTAAGTAAAGGGGCGTGGCCTGGTGACACGCCCATTTTGCATCACTAAGAGGTGTGCCCGGCATCTCCGAGATGCTGGGCTGACTCCGGGCTTCCTAACGGACAGTGAATAGATGCTGTGCGCATAGCATCTATTCTCGCTCTGCATACACGCTGCTCTGCTATGCAGAGCAGCGGTGTATGCTTCCCCCAACTGCCTCCCACCGCGGGACACTGCGGCCCGCAGGTGGGACAGCAGGACAGTCCCTAAAAAAGGGACTGTCCCGCTGAATGCAGGACAGTTGGGAGGTATGCATATGGAGAGTGGGGGCTGATGACACTGCTATGGGAGGGGGAGACAGAGACATAGGGAGTAGGGGCTCAGGGACCTGATAATAGTTGCTGCTATTGGGGAATCAGAGACAGATCCCTGTGGGGGCTGATGACATTGCTATGTGAGGGGGGAGATAAAGACAAACGGGGAGTAGGTGGGCTGTGGGGGTATGCCTGTGCCATGCTGGGTGAGTAGTGCTGTGCTGGCTGAGGGGTGATGGGTGCTGTGATCTGTTCTGTGCTGGCTGAGGGGTGCTGGATGAGGGGTTCTGTACTGGGTGAGGTGTGATGGGTGCTGTACTGTAATCTGTGCTGTGTGGGGTGCTGTACTGGGTGAGGGGTGATGGGTGCTGTACTGTAAATTGTGCTATGAGTGGTGCTGTGCTGGGCGAGAGGTCCTGTGCTGTAATCTGTGCTGGGAGAGGGGTACTGTACTGGGTGAGGGATGCTGTGCTGTAATCTGTGCTGGCCGAGAGGTGCTGTACTATAATCTGTGCTGTGAGGGGTGGTGTACTAGGAGAGGGGTACTGTACTGGTTGAGGGGTGATGGGTGCTGTACTGTAATCTGTGCTGGGCAAGAGGTGCTGTACTATAATCTGTGCTGTGAGGGGTGGTGTACTAGGAGAGGGGTACTGTACTGGTTGAGGGGTGATGGGTGCTGTACTGTAATCTGTGCTGGGCGAGAGGTGCTGTACTATAATCTGTGCTGTGAGGGGTGGTGTACTAGGAGAGGGGTACTGTACTGGTGAGGGGTGATGGGTGCTGTACTGTAATCTGTGCTGGGTGAGAGGTGCTGTACTATAATCTGTGCTGTGAGGGGTGGTGTACTAGGAGAGGGGTGCTGTACTGGGTGAGGGGTGATGGGTGCTGTACTGTAATCTGTGCTGGGCAAGAGGTGCTGTACTATAATCTGTGCTGTGAGGGGTGGTGTACTAGGAGAGGGGTACTGTACTGGTGAGGGGTGATGGGTGCTGTACTGTAATCTGTGCTGGGCAAGAGGTGCTGTACTATAATCTGTGCTGTGAGGGGTGGTGTACTAGGAGAGGGGTACTGTACTAGTTGAGGGGTGATGGGTGCTGTACTGTAATCTATGCTGGGCGAGAGGTGCTGTACTAAAATCTGTGCTGTGAGGGGTGGTGTACTAGGAGAGGGGTGCTGTACTGGGTGAGGGGTGATGGGTGCTGTAGTGTAATCTGTGCTGGGCAAGAGGTGCTGTACTATAATCTGTGCTGTGAGGGGTGGTGTACTAGGAGAGGGGTACTGTACTGGTTGAGGGGTGATGGGTGCTGTACTGTAATCTGTGCTGGGTGAGAGGTGCTGTACTATAATCTGTGCTGTGAGGGGTGGTGTACTAGGAGAGGGGTGCTGTACTGGTTGAGGGGTGATGGGTGCTGTACTGTAACCTGTGCTGGGTGAGAGGTGCTGTACTATAATCTGTGCTGTGAGGGGTGGTGTACTAGGAGAGGGGTGCTGTACTGGGTGAGGGGTGATGGGTGCTCTACTGTAATTTGTGCTATGAGTGGTGCTGTGCTGGGCGAGGGGTGCTGTGCTGTAATCTGTGCTGGGTGACGGGTGCTGGGAGAGTGGTACTGTACTGTACTGGGTGAGGGGTGATGGGTGCTGTACTGTAATCTGTGCTGGGCGAGAGGTGCTGTACTATAATCTGTACTGGGAGATGGGTGCTGTACTAGGAGAGTGGTACTGTATTGGGTGCTGGGAGAGGGGTACTGTACTATAATCTGTGCTGTGAGGGGTGCTGTACTGGGAGAGGGTTACTGTGCTGAGTGAGGGATGATGGATGTTGTACTATAATCTGTGCTATGAGGGGTGCTATACTGGGAGAGGGGTACTCTACTCAGTGAGGGGTGCTGTGATCTGTGCTCAGCGAGAGGTGCTGTACTATAATCTGTGCTATGAGGGGTGCTGTACTGGGAGAGGGGTACTGTACTGAGTGAGGGATGAAGGATGTTGTACTGTAATCTGTGTTGTGAGAGGTGCTGTGCTGGGCGTGGGATGCTGTGATGTAATCTGTACTGTCGGGGTACTGTGCTTGGTGACAGTTTGCTGTGACGTGTGAGGAATGCTGTGCAATGAGGGAAGAGCAGTGCTGTGACGGGAGAATTTGCCCTGGAGAATGCCTTCTGAGGTAGGGGTATAATGAAATTTCCCCTTAAAAATTGTCCCTTTTCTCCCTATCACTGTAAAAGGAATGAGCAAATAAGTCCTTACAGCCAGAGATGTAGCGTGTGGTCAGGGTGCAGCACTAGCTAGTTACAGCAGTGTGCTGAGAGGGGTGCTGTGAGGGTATAACCTGGGATTTTCTTCTGGGGGCACCAGAAAAAATCTTGCCTAGGGCACCAAATTGGTTAGGGCCGGCTCTGATTAGATTTGATCCTGACCTGATCAGCACACACCCTAGCCTGGGACATCCTCTTCGCCAGGTGTAGCTTGCTGCATGGCAATTAATAATTAATAATTACTAGCCCTTTAAGAGCTTCTGCCAGCATTAGGAAGGGAAAGCAGAAATAGACAGAGATGTGTCACGCCTGTATATGTTAGAGATGAAATGTCCAATTTTCACAGCAATAAAGTGCAAGTGAGTGGGAATAAAATACATCCAATTTCTGTGATTTGTTTGAAAGTATAGGTCGCTGTGGAAGGTCTGTTATTATGGTGACATTACATGGCTGTCTTCTTCTCTCGTACAACTAAAAACTGTCTTTAACTGCTTTACTGTCCGAGAGTCCAGAATGAACAGGGAATACTGTATATCCCAATGCACAAGAAAACATGTACAGTAGCCCACAGCAACCAACTTCGTAGGCTCAATCACAAATTTACTGTATTACTGTAGCACTCCTTAGAAAATGAAAGCAAATATCTTTTGGTTTGCTGTGCAAAACAGATGATCTCATCTCCAAGCGTCAGCTCAACAGCGATGGCGGTGATGTCATCGACCCAGCATTAGTGCCGGGCCACCAGTCTGAGAGGGGTCTCAGGCGGGTCGCACTCGGGAATCGACGCATGCACGATGTGAAAGGGGTATAACTGGGAGCAGAATCCTAACTTTTTGTATTTGTACTCATTGGAAACACATTGTTGATTCTGTTCTTGTAAACATTTTTTTCATTGAAAGGAGATGGGGGATCAATGAAAATACTGATAGTCAGCCCGCCAGACGGTGCAAAACACCAGTGCAGGAGCTACCATTAGGCTGATTAGGCTGCTACCAAGGGTCGTCAAGACTTGGAGGAGGGGGGCACCAAGCACTTAGCAGATGGAGAATAAATGAATACCTAACTCATTCCATGTTGGTGGTGGCCACACAGATTAATAAAAGTCGCTTGTTCACCGACCCAAGGTGGTGTTCAGGGACATTCTTAAAGTGACTATCAAATGTCTACAGCAATGTGACCATTTAGCCTACTGCTAAGACCTTTACTTTACATTCCACAGATATCATTAGATGCCGAGATCAAACATTGTCAGCTGTGTAACCTCTGTACCCTGCACACGCTCTGGGCCTAATTCAGACCCGCTCGTGAGCGCAGGACGCTCGCAAGCGGGTCATTGGTGCCCTAATGCGCATGCGCGAGACCCGCATAGCGACAGCCAAGCTGTCGCTATGGGTCTCACACCAAAGGGGCGTGCTGTCGATGGTGAGTGACAGCACGCCCCCTTTGGTGGGCGTGCCGGGGGCGTGGCTGCCCAGACGGAGGCGTTCCCATGGGAACGCCTACCGTCTGGGTCCGGCCCCACTGACATCACTAGTGATGTCAGTGGGAGTGATTTTGGCTCTGATAGATCCAAAACCACTCCAGGGCTTGTGGCAGCGAGACCCTACCGCAGGGTCTCGTCGCAAGCCCGATGGTTGCGATGGTCTTGACCATCGCGACCATCATCATGGACGCTCGCATAAGCTGTGGGTGTTAACCCACAGCTGTGCGAGCGTCCAAGAGGCTGCTCCAATGTTAGGTAGGAGGGCACTGATTCAGAGCGAGCGCTCTGGTCAGAGCGTCCGGCTCTAAATCAGGGCCACTGTTTGAATGGTCATTTCCCTCAGCACTGTGCTCTATGTTTAGCAGCATTACAGGGAGCTCTACAAGTGTGTTAGCCAAGGGCATCCGAAACCCTTAATCAGGCCCAGCAAGACACACCTGTACCAGGGCGCTACAGCGAGGAATTGCATGGCCGGCGGTTCGATTCCCGGCAGCGCCTGGCAGACAAAAGCAGAGTTCCCAGCAGCGGAAGCCCGACAGCGCTGGAAATCCCAATCATCGCTAAGGTAAGTATAAACTAACCTAACCCCCTAACCCTAACCCTCCTTAGCGGTGCCTAACCCTAATCCCCCCTCTAAGTGCCTAACCCTAACCCCCCCCTTCCCCGCTGCCTAACCCTAAGTCCCCCCCCGGGGGTGCCTAACCCTAAACATCCCTCGCCCTAGCCTTGCCCTAACCCTCCCGGGGGGGTGCCTAACCCTAAGTCTCCCCCAGGTGCCCTAAACCTAACCCTCCCCCCGCGTGGCTGTCCGCTCACGGCGCCCGGCATCCCTTCCATTGGGATGCCGGGCGCCGGTCTCCCGGTGTCTGGGAAATGACAGGCATCTAGATATAGACGACGGTCATTTATCCCACGCCGGGATAGAGCAGTCGGGAAGCCGGCTGTCTAGATTACGGCAGCTGGCTTCCCGATTGTATACCCTGCAGCGCAGAGTATCCCTCTCTAGATTTCACTGGGTGCTGCCCATTTCACTCGTTTTGATACTTATAGGCCCAAATGTAATAACCTGCAACATGTGGGCACTGGCACAATTTAGGCATTATACAGTAACTACTAGATTTAAAGCGGCAATTCGTTTTTTAAGGCAAAATATTTAGCATTAATTGATGCTTTAAATCTATCAGTTACAGTATTTTGCCCAAATCGCGCCGTGCCCACATAGCGCAGGCTATTACATTTAGGCTGTAGAGTTGTTCTGCTTTTTTTAAGGCTTCTGTAGGAATATTGGCTACAATTTACACCAGCCTCAGAGTGTGATCTAGATCAGAACTTTGCTACCTGTCCTCACACGACTCTGCATGATTCATATACAGTAGCCGGGATCTTTATTTTTACACACATCTACATGACGTACTTCAGACTCTTCAAGTCCTCTCCAGATTGATAAGAATCCACTTGTATTTAATGCAATTTAAAAATAGGTCCTGCTATAATACAGTAAAATCCGCTGCAATGAAACGTTGTTGCAACCTGTTAAATGTTCCTAGTAGGAAATGGGCTGATGAATTGCTGATTACAGTTATCTGACCTCGTTTATTATAGAGAAAAGGGCAACGGATTGCAGGTAACCTTCCGAGCTGCTACTACTTAACGTGGTTTCATTTCAAAGAATTTAATAAAATCTAATTTCTCATCCCTTATCCTATATTGTCATCACCACTACGCCTGTTCAGGTCTCTGTATCGCGTTTCCTCTGTATCGCGTTTCCTTCTGAGCCTTACCCCCTTGCTGTCAGGCAGGTGATTGACGCCGTACAGAACGCTGGTTCCTTATAAAAACGTAGACTCCACCCCAACAGATTTTCTTTTGCATATACCTTTCATTCTCACACTGCAATCCGTATCAAAGTCAATGCCACAGATACAGACGTGTCTTCTTGTTTCTTTGCTGATCGCGCTACAAATTTGCGCACACATCGCGCCGTGCGATTAGCCAGCGTCGTAGCTAGACGGCAGTGCGCCCTGTGCAGCACTGCCGCCCCTCTCACTCCCTCTCCGCCCCCTCCTCCCCCCCTGAGCTCTTACCCTAACTTCCGAGGGGAGGAGGGAGGGCGGGATCTTCCGCCGATTTTCAGTGTCCACTGTCCGGCGTGCACCACTGCCGGAGGTCTCTATCTGCAGACCTCTGGCACAGAGAAGTGTGTGGCCGGTGCCGCTGGAGGATGGCGCCCGATGCACATGACCCCTCTGCCCCCCCCTAGTTGCGGCCCTGGATTAGCCGTGGCCACGTGCACTACGCTATGCCATGCACTGAGTTTGCACTATGCAATCTCAAGGAGTTGCGGGTGCGAAAGCGACTTGCGCCAAGAGGGCACATCTGTATTCTTAACCTATCTCCAATTCTATGGAAAAAGAAAAAAATTATTATTGACACCTGTAAAAAAACTGCAAAAAGACCCCACTTTGACTCCTCAGTAGAGCTCGTGTCAGAACTGCGCCATATGCGTCTGCACACCTACCCGGTTATTATGGTAGAAAAATGTTACACTTCTGAGGGACAACAGGTTTTTCCTGCGCTAATATCCCACAGTGATTATCGGCAATCTGAGTCTCACTGCGAATGCACCAAGTTTCATTACTGACGTCGCTTGCAGAGAGGATTTAATCGCAAAGTGATTGACAGGCTAGGCCCATTTATGGGCGGCAGCGGAGGGAGTGGCGACTCAAATGCAGGCGTGTCACGGCCGTTTTAAGCCTGTGACTGCGATCCCGTACACAGCAAAAATTAGGAATGTGCGCCGACCCCCGTGTTTTGGTTTTGGATCTGTATCTCCTTCTAGGTTTTGGATCTGGATTTGGTTTTGTATTTCACCCACAAGTGTTTTGGTTTTGGATCTGAATTTAAAAAAAATAAAAATAGATAAAAAGTTTTAAAAACAGCTAAAATCATGTAATTTATGCAATCCAAACCCCGAAATTCGGATTTAAAATACGAATTCCGAACCACAAAAAGATCAGAACCGCGACTCGGATTTACCCGGATCTCCACAGGAGATTAGAACCGCGACTCGGATTTACCTGGAATGACAAAATTCGGGTGGATTCGGATTTCTGGAGAACCGAACCGCACATCTCTAGTATTAAATGGCGCCAGCGACTCAGTTCCTGCGGGCCTGTAGGGTCAATCAGAAGGCCGATCATCGACTGATCGGCGACAGAGGCTGCGTGTTTTTATGCAACTGCTTGGATTTGCAAAGCCGTTGGTGATCGTGTCAATTAAAAAACATGACGGCTGCGCCATCTGGATATTTTAGCACAGCCGTTGCGTTCAAATACGTAAAATCGGTGGCATAATCGCCCATCTCTGAATAAGGCTTGTTTTTCACTTTTTTTGTTCAGAGGTGTAAAGTGCAGTGCACTAGCTGGGTGCGCTGGGCTCAAGTGTGCACACTTAATGGTGCACTGGTATGAGCTCTAATAATTAGAAGTAATAAATAAAAATGGTGTGTTGCGCTTGTATTTCCGCAGCTCAATAAATAGTGGTCAGATTAAAAATATAGGTATATGAGTGCTGGTATGGATTAGAATTGGTGGACCGCACAAATAAAAATATATGAATGTAATGAATAATCAGTAATCAATAATAAAAAAATAAATAAATAAATAAATAAAAAAACAAAGATGAAAATAGAAAGAAAAAACAGCAAAGGAGAGAAAAGGCATAAACAGTATTATGCAATTAATGTTTATAGTCTTTATAGACTAGTTGGGGGTGTGCCAGTTCTGCATGTACCCCACGAGGGGTCCGCTGTGCTATTGACACCTAACTCACCCTAACTAGCTCGGCGTTGACTGCTGACTTCAGCTGCAGATTCCCATCTGAGCCGCGATCACATGTCCCACCGGGCTGGCGCCGCTTGATGACAGAGGGCGCCGGGGGGATGTTCAGTGGGCTTGTAGTGGCAGCGGCAGTTGTTCTTTTCCTGTGCACTCCTTCCAATTACCAACGCGTTTCGGACCTTCCACGGGTCCTTTGCCAAGGATGAAGGGGGTGGGCCTTGGTATGGCTTTATTTATAGTGTGACTAATTAGTAAAAAGAGTTAAAACCCGGATATCCAGTCCCGTAAGTTGCAGGAGGGTTGGAGGCAAGCACATGTTCTTTTTTCTGTGCCTGACTCATTTTAGTTTATGCCAGAATGGTGTAGATTGAGAAAAGTTAAAGAAAAATAGAAATGAAAGATAAGCAATAATATGAAACTAACAAAATAAGAATAAATATAAAGATAAATAAAGATAATAATAACATAAAAAATAAATAAAAATAAATTTCTTCTCTTGTGAAGTTATATGAATTATTCTTTTTTTCGGGGAGTTGTCTGATTTCTTCTTCTATTAGTCGTTGAAATGTTGTGATATGAGGTCCTTTGACATGTGTTGGGTAAAAGGTTGTCAAAGGACCACATATCACAACATTTCAACGACTAATAGAAGAAGAAATCAGAAAACTCCCCGAAAAAAAGAATAATTCATATAACTTCACAAGAGAAGAAAAAGCAAGTATAAAAGAACTAAGAGAAGATAAAACCATCATAATAAAACCGGCGGATAAAGGGGGAGGAGTTGTAATAATGGATGTAGAGGAATACAGTAAGGAAGCAGAAAATCTCCTTTCCGACACTACTACTTATCAAAAATTGAATAAAGATCCTACACAAGATTTTAAAAATATTTTGCAAGAACAACTAAATGATGGAATAGAACTGGGTATAATTTCTAAAATAGAATATGATAACGGGGTTTTTACCACATTTTTCCTATAGTACATCCCGGCCAGAGAGATCTAAACCAGACCCCCTGGACTTTTTCACTGAAAAAGAGATTTGCCCCCCAGCACACTGCAGCAAAAACAATACTTAAATCCTACATGATAATAGAGATTTAGAGGTATTAGTTACATACATTTGCAAATATATGAATAAGCGCCAGGCCAATCGTCAAGGCTCCTCTATACTGGCGTCCCTAACATTAAGGGGTTCACGTCCGAGAAGCAAGGCACCCAAAAAAAATTCCAGCCAAGGGCCATCCCCAGGGCATAACACGAAACAGGGAAAAAGGTGATAGTGAAGTGTAAAGAAAAGATGTGTAAGGATAAATCAATATGTGTTAATGAAATGAGAAAGAATTAAAATGACATAAATAATATACAAACAAATAGAGAAGTGATATATGTGAATTAAGTGGTGATGCCATGAGAAAGGCCCAGTCAGAACCCCCCCGGGGGCCCCACTCCCAAATGCTCACTCCAAAATAATTATTGCTACATAATGGTAGCACCCACTCTGGGTCATATAATTACAATTGGTGTACTGCATGATAACAGTACATATATAAGCTGAGAGCTAACTTACCTTCGAGGTACCCCAAAAAACCTCTACATGGCACTATAAGGATCAGCACATCCTCCTAATGCTGACTCCTTTCATGCCTCTCCAAACTGCAAAAAAATATGGTAGTTGCTCAAATCAGCTTAATTGCATAACACAGGTGCTTGTAAAGGGCGGGGTTTACACTGAACACAGAAAAAAAGAGATTTGCCCCCCAGCACACTGCAGCAAAAACAATACTTAAATCCTACATGATTATAGAGATTTAGAGGTATTAGTTACATACATTTGCAAATATATGAATAAGCGCCAGGCCAATCGTCAAGGCTCCTCTATACTGGCGTCCCTAACATTAAGGGGTTCACGTCCGAGAAGCAAGGCACCCCAAAAAAATTCCAGCCAAGGGCCATCCCCAGGGCATCACACGAAAAAGGGAAAAAGGTGATAGTGAAGTGTAAAGAAAAGTTGTGTAAGGATAAATCAATATGTGTTAATGAAATGAGAAAGAATTAAAATGACATAAATAATATACAAACAAATAGAGAAGTGATCTATGTGAATTAAGTGGTGGTGCCATGAGAAAGGCCCAGTCAGAACCCCCCCGGGGGCCCCACTCCCAAATGCTCACCCCAAAATAATTACTGCTACATAATGGTAGCACCCACTCTGGGTCATATAATTCCTGGACTATTTCCAAGAATATTGTAATGGTAACAACGTTCCGCTCCTGCTGAAGTGACCAACCTGTGTTTTATAATTATAGGCAAATGTCAGGACCTCAATACCAGGACAGGGTGCATACGAGCACGAGAATGGGGTACATCTAGGCCACAGATTGTACATTGCAACATGGCTGTCCCTCCAGGGTGGGTTCAGTGTATCGAAAGCATTTGGCCCTTCCCAACCCTATTCCCCTACGCTAATAAATAATACTCCTTCGATGCTGTGTATTTAATGTCTTGAAATCAGGAGAAATGTCCAGAGAATCAGGAATTGTGGCCATCAGACCTAAATGACAACAATTGGGAGTTATAGAATTGATGTAAAATGGAAGCATTTCTCACCTGTGTATTTTAGCACATCACCTTCATTACTATGCATTAGTATTACTATTTTTGCCTGACCCATTTTTTATATTAAATGACTTGGGAAGTGAAAGGGAGGATGTTGTATTTCTATCCTGGCATTCGCTGGTTGATATAGCTAGTAGATACGCTTTTCAAAACCCACAGGAAATCGTGACAATGTATTAAAAAACAGCCCAACAGCATAGGGACTGGCCAAGCAAAAGCGAAGCTCAAAGATCGCGTCACCCCTTGCAATGCGGCCAGTTCCACAGAAAAACCTTCACACACATTTTGCTCTTCTTTATTAATAAAATAAAACAAAATTTCCAAGCGGGTGAAATATTTATTTTTCTTGCGTCAATGCAATGATGCAATTCACTTTCCATGGTTTGAAGGATGTATGTCCCCATACTAGTGTATCAGGACAGTACACCACATCGGGACTGTGCTGTGTTGATATCTCCTGCATAGAGATGAGCATTTGGGATTTACTGAAAACTGAACACACCTGAACTTTGGGGTTTCGAGTCAAACCAAGTCCCAGCTTGGATTAGGGATTGTCGAAGTCAAATAATTGGTTATGATAGTTTATTTTTATCATCTGACGATCTATTCATTTATGGTCTGATAAAGAGTAAATTGGATGCTACTCTGCATCGGAAACAAGCCTATGTGCACAAATTCGTATATATATATATATATATATATATATATATGTCAGTCAAGGTTTAGTCAAGTGTGTGAGAAGCAGGAGTATGTCTGGGACAAGTAATTAAAAATACACAAAGATACTGTGAGTGTTTGCATATATATTGAGAAGCTCAGCATACAGATACAGTATGTCTGTGGCAGTTGAAGTGTAACACAGACACTGATATGCTCAGAAGAGGTGTTCTGAATGTAGAGTTAGAAACAATTGTCAGAAGTTTGATTATTAATAGCAATTGTATGCCTTGTGTCCAAAGCTGATGTGGTTAAGAAGTACTGACAATTGTATTCTAAATAAGCATAAGAAAGCCTTTGTTTAAGTTATCAGACTTCTTGACTATGGCCAAGTCTTGCCCCACATGTGAGCAGGACAAACTTCATTTTACATGACCTTTTGTAATTAGATTCAGATATAATATCAAGAATACCAGTTACTGGATAAAGATATATATATATATATATATATATATATATATATAAATATATTATGTGCTAGGATCACTGGTAAAGTGGTCTGTGGCAGGTACATTTGTCCCAGATTCCTGTCTTATGTGTTCTAAACCCCCAGGAGAAAGTCTGCAGTGTAGCAGGCTTGAGTTTCGGCTTTTTGAAAAGCTGGTTTGGGACCTGGGGGTTGTGGGTGAGAGGAGAGGGAGGGCTCCACCCACGGCCACTCCAGGTTTTGGTTCTCTTAGCCTGGGAACAGGCTTGTTAGGGTTTCCACCTGAGAGTGGCCAATATAAGCCTAGTGTGTTTAGGGCTGAGTGTCTCACCTGGGAGAGCAGGCAGGGAGTTTGCTCAGAGACACTTGAAAACCTGACTGTGAGTGTTTTGCTGTGCCTTTGTTGCTGGTGAGGGCATTAGGCCCTGCCAGGTTCTGGTAGTGAGGGAACCAACTGTGAAGTTAGTGCCCCGACAGGGCTAGGATTTATGTTTATGTTTTCTTTATGTTATTTCTGTTTTGCACAATAAAGACTGGTGCCGACCAGCTTGTACTCGCATCCAGACTGGTGTGCTGCTTCCCTGCTGCTGTGTGTGTGTGTAAGGAAGGAGACCTCTACCCAGGAGAGGGACCTCCTATTCTGACTGTGCCACAATATATATATATATATATATATATATATATATATATTAATCCATGATACAGACGCACATTAGCGAATAAAATATAAATTCACATATAGCACATATTTGCATGATACACGACACATACACGCAGCACACATTTGCGCTGCATTCAGACGTACAATGCACACTGATGAATTCCTGTAAATATCTCACATTCATTTATGCAAGCATACAGTATAAAAGGTTCCCTAGCATTGAGCGTAATATTAGAGGTTTTGTTAGCTAATCATTATGGTGTAAATGTACATATATGATATGTAAGGTATAGAACTTAGTAGAAATGTCATGTTTGGTATCATACTGACACCCTGTTTAATTCCAGATATCTGAATCTATCGGCGAAGGAGTTGCATCTTGCGTTCAGTGGTTATGGATTATTGGGAATTATTGGTTAGAATATGTACTTTGTATGTAGTGTTATCTCATCTGGAGGGATGGACCATATCCCTGTTGTCACTATATGAACTGTCCTATGACCTGCATCGTACCAGAAAGACAAGAACAAGAACCAATGGGATTTTGCCAGCTCGTTTCTATTGTATTGTCCTCTCTCTGTAGGGTATATATTCAAGGGCTCTCAGTCCTGTAGTCAGTCATCTTCTTTCTTTCTTATGACGCAGTCTTCACGTTTGATGCCGGAAATCTGGATTCAGAGAGCTTGCATATGTATTGGCTGTACCTTTGTATTTAATTGTCTTTTGCGCTAATTGTGTAACTTTCTTTTTATTGCATAAAGAACTTTTGTGCTTTGTAACCACAATATAAGTTTGTAAAGCAATTATTTCTTCTTAGCAATATTGGGGTATTCATAGGATGGACATCGGAAGCCCGCCATCAAATGATGACTGGTCTTCCGCCATCAGAATTTTCGATACGATGGTAACTAATCATTGCATCAAAAGAATTAGTTGGAAATAAACATTCAATGACTAGTGCATGTACAAAAAATAACTGATTGGGAATGCACAATAGCAGCTTGTAACCTATGGAGGCCAATCCCGGGATTTTGGCCTAAAATTGTCTGGATTTGAATCCCGGGATTTGAGCTTCCAAACCCGGGATTACGGGACTGGTGATTACATGCCCTGTTTTGTTCTTTTTTTATGCCGGGCTGAGCTGAGCACCTGCAGCACTCGCTCTGACGCTGCGTGGCCGCCCCGGCCTCCAGCTATGTGGCTGTGCACAGCGTGATGTCAGAGGCCATGCTGCACAGCCCCGTGCTGACCTGCCCACCAGGGGCGTTTCAAGAGAGGAGGGGGCCCATGTGCAGTCTCCATCACGGGCCACCTCCTCTCAGTCCGGCAGCCAGCAGCGCACTGAATGCAGCGCGGCCATTGCCGCACTGATAGACTCTGGGCACTAGAGTGTGCACAGAGTCTATAGTGCTTGCACAGGTCACTGGGAAAATGGCCACGGTGGCCATTTTCCAGACATTTTTACAGCGCTGAGATCGGCGCAAACATGGTACTCCGGAGAGATAAGTATAATATGGGTGCAAGGTGTACACTGCACACCCTGCACCCATTATAAATACGCCCTTGCCGCCGCACTACTGACCGACTGAATCCCGGGTATACCGGGAATCCCAGAATTGAGCACTTTTCCATCTGGAATCCCGGGATTGAAGTAACGACCCAGGATTAGCTTCCATACTGCGGCCGTTCCCGATGTTAAACAGCTGAATTCAGCTGCCATCGGAAAGCCGCCATCGAATGGCAAAAATACTACAGTCGAAAGGAAAATATTGATGGTTGTGAAACATTAGAAGCCGATGTCCATTCCTAGGTCAGATCACTTTGGAGTTCCGAGTAGAACCAAGGGGTCTATTTACTAAGCCTTGGATGGAGATAAAGTGGGCAGAGATAAAGTACAGTACCAGCTCATAACTGTAATTTTTCAAACACAGCCTAGTGGCATGACAGTTAGCTGCTGATTGGCTGGTACTTCATCTCTCCATCTTCATTTATCTCCATTCACTTTATCTCCATCCAAAGCTTAGTAAATGGACCATCAAGTCCTGATGGTCTTAGTAAATAGACCATTGGTCTTCTCACCAAGTTCGGAACTTGGATCTTGCGTGTTTTGGATTGCTTACAAGTCCCTCCTTCGTGATTTCAGGTGCCAAAATTGGTCAAAATTGACTGGAACTGAATGTTATTGATGTTAATAATACTATAGGAACAAGAACAGGTCCAGGTTACATGATTTTAGCTGTTTTTATTTTTAAAGAAATCCAAAACCAAAACACGATGATGATTTAGAACAGGGGTAGGGAACCTTTTTTCTGCCGAGAGCCATTTTGATATACATATAGAACATTATTTGCAGGCCCAGTTCAGGCCACGCCCCCTGTGTGTGATGTCACGAGGGGCGGGGCCACAATTGCCGGTGACTACAGCAATGCCCGGAGCATCCTGAGGGGAGCTGTAAGGGCAGCGGTGTGACCGTCTGAAACATCCTAAGGACGCTCCAGGTGGCACTGCTGCATAGATTCTGGCTGCACAGTGCCATTCCAGACACACTGCTAGCCAGATGAGGCTAGCATAAAGCAACTCCGAGGGCCAGACCAAATGATTCCGGGGTCATATATGCCCCCAAGCCTGAGGTTCCCCATCCCTGATTTAGAACCTAAACCTAATATGTCACCAAAAGAACACCCCCTCCCATGTGTCCCAAAAATGCAATATAAAATTTGCTTCAATAATTTAAGAAATTGAAAATGAATTCCTGGTAAGACCAGCGCACTGCGAGCCATGGAACTAAACCTAGTCATATAGGTATACGGTAATTCATCTCCTTCCTCAAAAGGGTTAACAGGCTTCGCCAATAGCTAAACTACATTAGAATAGAAAATGTAGAAAGTGCAGCTTTTGTGTAGCAGAACAATACTGTACCTCTCAGACATTATAAAGGTCCCTTTAAAACATTTTTGTGCTCTTGAGAGTATCTACCTAATTTATTTACATAACACAACTTATATATTTAATATTTATTTAGTACACTTACAGCTCATTATTCTGTCTTCCAACTGCAAAACATGTCACATCCCTCAGCCCTGAGACAGTAGTTATTGGGTTGGTTGCTACATCTTATGAATAGAAAAAAAAATGTATTTGACAATAGCAGGAAATTGCGCTCTATTTTCACAATTTCAGGACAATGATGCCTTCAATTCTCCATAAATTACAGAACCGCGTTAAAGTAATAGCACAATACTCTGACTTGCTAACAAGGGCACCTGTGAGACCTGCACATAGGACATACAGACGCATCAGGGCAGGGAATATGTTGTTAGTGAATTATGTGCCACAGGTTTTATTATTCCTTTCATTTATTGTCAGGCAATGTTATACCTCTAATACATCAGGTGCCCTGTAGATGCAGAGTGGTGCCAGTCTCTATAGAATCGTGACTTTGCAGTGTACTGTCCTGTGCGGTTATACGCAACCCAATAACAGCTGTACACAGGACTGGTCCCAGGCGTACAAAAGCACCCTGTGCGAAAAATCTTGGAGCCCCCCTCCAACTATATCCATAATTAGTACTTTTATTATTATTATTTTTGTTATTAAAAAATAAACACATTGGGCCTGATTCAGAGCTGAACGCTCTGACTAGAGCGCTCGCTCTGAATCAGGGCCCTCCTACCTTTTTTTGGAGCATCCTCATGGACGCTCGCATAGCTGTGGGTTACCACCCATAGCTATAGCGAGCGTCCATGATGATGGTCGCGATGGTCTTGACCATCGCGACCATCGGGCTTGCGACGGAGACCCTGCGGTAGGGTCTCGCTGCCGCAAGCCCTGGAGTGATTTTGGCTCTATCAGAGCCAAAATCACTCCCACTGACATCACTAGTGATGTCAGTGGGGCCGGCTTCAGACGGTAGGCGTTCTTCCCATGGGAACGCCTCCGTCTGGCAGGCACGCCCCCGGCACGCCCACCAAAGGGGGCGTGCTGTCAATCAACATCGACAGCACGCCCCCTTTGGTGCAAGACCCGGAGCGACAGCTTGGCTGTCGCAGTCCGGGTCTCGCGCATGCGCACAACGGAGCTCCCTCCGTCGTGCGCATGCGCAGTGGGGCAACATCGACCCATTTGCGAGCGTCCTTTGCTCACGAACGGGTCTGAATGATCCCCATTGTCCCACACAGGAAAAAAACATACACATTGTCCCACACTGGAAAAAACATGCACATTGGCCCCCACAGGAAAAAAACATATACATTGTCCCACACAGGAAAAAAACATACACATTGTCCCACACAGGAAAAAAAAACATATACATTGTCCCACACAGGAAAAAAACATATACATTGTCACACACAGGAAAAAAACATATACATTGGCCCCCACAGGAATAAATCCCACACATTGGCCGGGATGCACTAAACGGAAAATGCGGTAAAACCCATGATTAACACATTTTCCGTATGCATCAATCTTCTGGCCGCCGGGCTCCAACGCGGAGGTTTTGCTGGCATTACCCTATAGAAACCTATGGGCTTCTACCGCATTGCGCTGCTTTCAGGGATCCGGCTGTTGCGTCACTCTGTGCATGCACAGATGGACCCCCGGGTCATTAAACCCGGAAGTCCACGTCGCAAGGCAGATCGCAAAGTACAGCTATATCGGAAGAGCTGTCCTTTGTGCTGCTGTTAGTACATATGTGATCAGCAAGGAGGCGGTGTCCGGCGGTAAGTGCTGCGAGATGTTAGTGCATATGCGATCAGCAGGGAGGTGGTGTCCGGCGGTAAGTATGATGAGATGTTAGTGCATCTCGCCCATTGGAACTCACAGGATTGTAAACACTCACTTTGGCCCCGAAAGATATAAAACACACACATTGGCCCCCACAGGAAATAGGGTCTATGGGAACAGGTGTGGTGGGTGACAGGGTGAGAGTCTGGGGGGACAGGTGTGGTGGGTGACAGTGTGATAGAGTCTGTGGGGACAGGTGTGGTGGGTGACAGGGTGAGAGTCTGTGGGAACAGGTGTGAGTGACAGAGTGAGAGTCTGTGGGAACAGGTGTGGTGGGTGACAGTGTGATAGAGTCTGTGGGGACAGGTGTGGTGGGTGACAGGGTGATAGAGTCTGTGGGGACAGGTGTGGTGGGTGACAGGGTGATAGAGTCTGTGGGGACAGGTGTGGTGGGTGACAGGGTGATAGAGTCTGTGGGGACAGGTGTGGTGGGTGACAGGGTGATAGAGTCTGTGGGGACAGGTGTGGTGGGTGACAGGGTGATAGAGTCTGTGGGGACAGGTGTGGTGGGTGACAGGGTGATAGAGTCTGTGGGGACAGGTGTGGTGGGTGACAGGGTGATAGAGTCTGTGGGGACAGGTGTGGTGGGTGACAGGGTGATAGAGTCTGTGGGGACAGGTGTGGTGGGTGACAGGGTGATAGAGTCTGTGGGGACAGGTGTGGTGGGTGACAGGGTGATAGAGTCTGTGGGGACAGGTGTGGTGGGTGACAGGGTGATAGAGTCTGTGGGGACAGGTGTGGTGGGTGACAGGGTGAGAGTCTATGGGAACAGGTGTTGTAGGTGACAGGGTGATAGAGTCTGTGGGGACAGGTGTGGTGGGTGACAGGGTGATAGAGTCTGTGGGGACAGGTGTGGTGGGTGACAGGGTGATAGAGTCTGTGGGGACAGGTGTGGTGGGTGACAGGGTGATAGAGTCTGTGGGGACAGGTGTGGTGGGTGACAGGGTGATAGAGTCTGTGGGGACAGGTGTGGTGGGTGACAGGGTGATAGAGTCTGTGGGGACAGGTGTGGTGGGTGACAGGGTGATAGAGTCTGTGGGGACAGGTGTGGTGGGTGACAGGGTGAGAGTCTATGGGAACAGGTGTTGTAGGTGACAAGGTGATAGAGTCTGTGGGGACAGGTGTGGTGGGTGACAGGGTGATAGAGTCTGTGGGGACAGGTGTGGTGGGTGACAGGGTGATAGAGTCTGTGGGGACAGGTGTGGTGGGTGACAGGGTGATAGAGTCTGTGGGGACAGGTGTGGTGGGTGACAGGGTGATAGAGTCTGTGGGGACAGGTGTGGTGGGTGACAGGGTGAGAGTCTATGGGAACAGGTGTTGTAGGTGACAGGGTGATAGAGTCTGTGGGGACAGGTGTGGTGGGTGACAGGGTGATAGAGTCTGTGGGGACAGGTGTGGTGGGTGACAGGGTGATAGAGTCTGTGGGGACAGGTGTGGTGGGTGACAGGGTGATAGAGTCTGTGGGGACAGGTGTGGTGGGTGACAGGGTGATAGAGTCTGTGGGGACAGGTGTGGTGGGTGACAGGGTGATAGAGTCTGTGGGGACAGGTGTGGTGGGTGACAGGGTGATAGAGTCTGTGGGGACAGGTGTGGTGGGTGACAGGGTGATAGAGTCTGTGGGGACAGGTGTGGTGGGTGACAGGGTGATAGAGTCTGTGGGGACAGGTGTGGTGGGTGACAGGGTGAGAGTCTATGGGAACAGGTGTTGTAGGTGACAAGGTAATAGAGTCTCCGCGGACCAGCCCCTTTATGGACAACAAAGCACCCCTGCGGAGTGCAGATGGATCACCTGCCGAGTCACAAATACGTGGATATTAAACTGCAGTCTGGCCGGCAGTGTCACCAAACTATAATAGCATAGCTAACACACACACACAACAAAAAACTGAAAAAAAAGATCTTTTTTATTTTATTTCTTGTTTAATGATCATTTTATTTAACTTTTATTGTTTTAACACTGGGGAAGAGCACCCCTGGACGAGGCAGCAGCCCCTTTATGGATAACAAAGCATTCTGCGGAGTGCGGACGGACTACCTGCAGAGTCACAAATACGTGGATGGTAATGTGGTCTGCTCGGCAGTGTCACCGAACAATAATAGCGTAATTAACACACACAAAAAAATCAAAACAAATTTATTTTAATTTTTTGGTGGAATGATAATTTTATATAATTTTTTTAACACTGGGGAAGAGCACCCCTCGTTTGACAGAGCACACCCCCTTATGATAACACAGCATCCCTTTATGAACTGCAGCCCTAGGCCCTTGATGGACAGGACAACACAACAGCAGCAGCCATTTATGGACAACACAGCAGCAGCCATTTATGGACAACACAGCAGCAGCCATTTATGTACTGCATCCCCAGCCCCTTGATTGACAGGACAACAGTGACACAGCAGCACCGCATTATGTACTGATTACTGAAGCCCCCCTTTATATACTGCAGCCCCAGCCCTTATATGGACAACACAGCAGCAGCCTGCAGCCCCACCCCCTCGATAGAACAACACAGTGACACAGCAGCACGTGCACAGACAGAGCAGCACATCTGTTCTGTACACTCCCCACAGCCAGAGTGAAAATGGCGCCGATCACCGGGAGCTTTATACAATCCAGAACCTGCAAGAATACAACAGCTGGAGGATGACGAGTTTTGCCTAGTTTTCGGATCCGAGTCAGGCGGAAAAACCTCCTGTCAATCAGTGTATAATGATGCAGCATGCTCACTGCCATCGCAAGCCGATCGCAGTGAAGGGTTCGCGCATGCACACTGCAACGCGGACGCATACGCAGTACGCAACAATTGGCCAATTGCGTGAATGTAAGCAGCTGCGTTCCTTGCTGAATCAGACCCTCAGTCAGTCTTTCTCCTGAAATACAGTTTGGTTCAGTCTTATATTTATATGGCTTATACAGTATTATGTTATTAAGAGGACATTGGGACATTTTTAATTTCTTTAGGCGCTTTTGTGTGTATAGCGTATACATTGGCTTGGATTGCAACTAAGAATTGTATCTTACTGCAGAAGGCTTGGGGGTAAATTTACTAAGATTTGAGATTGGTCGAGATGCCAATCTCGGGTGAGTTTAGGACTGATTTTCATCTTGCAAATTTACTAAAGGCAAAGTCGGGTGAGTTAGAGTGAGATTTCTATCTTCTCACTCGTAAAACTTGGGTGAGATAGCAAACTCGAATCAACTCACCATCGGCCAACTCAGAAGTACTTTTCACCTAAAATATACATCTCTCAAATTTACCAAGAATCGGGATGACAAGCTCAAGTGAGATGACAGCAAACTCTCTGTCAAAATCACTTTTCAAACTCACCACCTCCTGAACTGTGAGTCTGGCAGAAAGATACACAAATCATTGTGATTTGTGCATGTTTCTGCCTGTAAATAGGTTAATTAGGGTTAATTTTTTTTTTAAAAATGATGGAGGTTTCCTCCCAAAAGCATAACCAGCCCTGGATTTGACAGCCAGTCCTGGTTACGAAAATTATGGGGAACAAAATGAGTAAGGTTCCACCGTAATTTAGGAACCAGCAACAGGCTGCAGGTCCAGTCCTGGTTTTAAATATAGGGTCCCAGCCAATGAGCGGCTGCTACATGTAAAGCGGCCGCTGATTGGCTAGCGGCCCGTGATAAATTTCAGATGATTTCAGTCATCTGTCATTTTGCGAGGTGTAAGTATTTGTAACAGCATATAGTTACAGTACATCTGTTCGGCTTGGTTTGGATAAGTTGGTTTGTTACGAGAGCAGCACCAGGATGGAGGTGAGTATACGATCTTTTTTGCTGGTCATTCCACACAATATCTACATTGGAGAAGAGGACAGACCAGCTGGTACAGGTAAGTATGTGTGATTGATGTATGTGTGTAATAAACTTTTACTATCTAAGGTGTGTGTGTTATGTCTTTATTTAACTATTTATTTTACAGTGGAGGTACGGGTGCTGGCCGCCTGCTGGCACTTGTAGTTCCACAAGTTCCAAAGGGAGGCATGCTGGCACCTGTAGTTCCACTGTAAAATCCAATAGTTTACTTTAATTTTACACTTTATTACCCCCGTACCCACAGCCCAGGGGTGCAGGGCAGAGCCCCAGGCTTCAGACCAAGCCTTGGGTTTCGGGAGAAGGGGGACCCCTTTTTTCGTGGGTCCCCACCTCCCCTGAGATCCCAGTCTTGGTAAAACTGGCTTGGGGTGAGAATGCTTTGGCCCTGGAGACCCGGTAATAGTGTCTCCTGGCTGTGGCATTACACCCCATTCGGTTTGGGTCCGGTGCTGATTTTAAAAATAGGGGGACCCCTACGCAATTTTTTCCCCCTATATTTAAAACCAGGACTGGCCCTGCAGCCTGGTGCTGGTTCCTAAATTACGGTGGAACCCTACTCGTTTTGTTCCCCATAACTTTTGGAACCAGGACTGGCTGATGTCTGGGGCTGGTTAGGCTTTTGGGGGGGGACCCTACGTAATTTTTTTCAAATTAATTGAACCCGTTTTTTACAGGTATAAGACACAAGCAGCTTACACATATCTCACTGATATGTGCAGGCTGCTTGCTCGGGAGAGTTAGGCAGAGAGAAAACACTGCAATCTCGGGTGAGTAATCTCCCGAATAACTTGCTACTCTGGGGAGAAATCTCGATCTGCTTCACCATCGGCCAACTCGATTAGGAACAAATCGCCTGTTGGTAAATTTGAGAGATTAAAAGTGAAAAAATCATCCGACTTCAGGGAGTTACAGCGAGATTCATCTCTTTGCAAATCGGGGCCATCTCGATGCTTAGTAAATTTACCCCCTAGACTCATTTTGGCCTACTTTTTGTTGGCCGGCAATGCAGGGGTGTATTGAGGCAGAGGTAGGAGGTACTGTGGGCAAGGTGACACAATTGTGCCTTCATGATCCTGCCCTCAGTTGGACAATGCAGTGATTACTGGTATTGGTGCCAATGCGAATTGCATCATCGGCCGCCTGTACCGCCTACTTCACTCGGGAAGGCGTCGGCCTGGTGGTGGGTGGGTCTGGGAAACCTACTCACTCTTTTGGGAGGCCAGGAGTGCCACCTGATTTCTTTGAGCCTTCTGACCCTTCCGGAAGACTAGGCAAGTATGGCTACACTCTTAATGCCACATTCTTGGTAACATTTTTGCTGTGGATGTCTGTAATTTTGAAAAATACGCCCCCTGGCCGCTCGCATCATACGTCATCTCCGCTATTTATTTGATTAATCGAGTACATTGAACGGCGTATGAATTGCTCGCTATTCTTGTGGTTGGATTTTCCTACCGCAATCATGCGAGCAGTTCAGACTATAAAACAACCAAGTGACGTGGTCGATGACGCTGCTTTATTAATTATGCACTCCCTTAAAAACGCCCGTTTTGACCTTTTGGCACGCCTGCGTTCTGATCTCCACTCCCCGTTTTCAAGCACCTTCCCCTGTTACCACGCCTCCTCCTGTCACTCAAAATAGCAGGCATTCGCTATTTAGCGAGCACACGATTTTCGGCCGCACTGACTGGTTCGCGCATGCGTATTACAATCCGTACGCATGCGCAGATGTGCGAACATCGCTAGGAACGAACGAGCAGCCGCTTACGAGCGGCTCTGAATGAAGCCCTCAGCTCCTATGTACAGTACATTACTTGAGATAAAAAAAAAATCAAAAATAAAATGAGGATAACAGAGAGCCAAAGAGCGTGGATTCCCTGTATGAGTGAAAAATGACTGGCAAGGACAGTAACACCCATAAAATCTGTTTGTAATAATCTCTCCAGGAACGCCTTTAATTCTTAACAAAACCACTCCTCACAAAACTGCTGCTTCTTTGCAAAATCAGACATCTTGCTAGGCAAACCTATGCACCCCAGGGAGAATCTAGGTGAATTTACACAACAATTGAGGCCCGCACCTGGACCAAAGCTCTATTTGCACTGCAGCGTGCTCTTTTAATGCTTAAACATCATTTGTCACAATTTCTAAAACATAATTGACATTCAGAGTGAAAAACATTTATTTAAGTAAAACAAATCAGCTTTGTGCATCATTAAAACATTTTGGGGCTGATTCAGAAAAAGGGGGTGCAAATACATCAATTGTTTTTGCATACAGGGTAAATACTGGCTAATTCTGCATGTAGCCCACCAATGCTGGGCTGCTTTATTTGTACACTGCAATTTCGATTTATGTTTGGACACCTCCCTCTCACATCTGATGCGAGGTACACACGAGATCGGCGCAGCAGCTGGCTGACCAACCCACTGACCGAGCAACCGATTTGCTAAGAATATAGTACACACTAACCAATCGGCAGCTCGACATTTCAAGCCAGACATCACAACTGTGGGGGGGGCATTAAAATTGGGTGTGATATATATTACCGCCGGCCGCATGTCCGGCGGTTCAAATCCCGGCAGCGGCTGGCCAACAGAGGAGGAAATCCCGATCGTCCCCAGGTAAGTATAAACTAACCTATTTTTCCCCCTAACCCTAACACTCCTTTAGGGTGCCTAACCCTAACCTCCCCCCCTGTGCCTAACCCTAATCCCCCTTCCCCGCTGCCTAAACCTAAGTCCCCTGGCGCGGTGCCTAACCCTAACCTTCCCCTAAGGGTGCCTATCCCTAACCCTTCCTCCCCCTAGCCTAACCCTAACCTCCCGGGGGGGGGGTGCCAAACCCTAAGTCCTCCCCGGGAGCCCTAAACCTAACCCTCCCCCCCCCCGCGGCTGTCCGCTGCAGCGCCCGGCATCCGCTCGATCGGGATGCCGGGCGCCGGTCTCCCGACGTCGGTCAAATGACAGGCGTCTAGATTTAGACGCCTGTCATTCATCCCTAGTAGGGATTACAGTGTCTGTAAGCTGGCGGTCGGCATTTAGACTGTCTGCTTCCGGACTACATCCCTTAAAATTTGCCTGCCCAGTATGATGTCATTGTCGCCCGTATACACCGATGCAATATATTGACATCACTCACAGATATATCATGTGTACCCAGCATAGCTCTCTTGTTAGTAGGCTGTAAGGATTATATATCGCGCAGCGTGTACCCAGAATACCTCTCTCATGTGCCCATGTTACTTCTACCCACCCTTGCGTTGCTGCATGGTTTTACCAAGGTGCTAAATGACCGGCTCTAACCCCAAATCAGCCCTTTACCTCCATTCACTTCAAATTATTTTCTCATATTTACTACTTCAATTTTATTATATTATTGCTGCTGTTCAGTTCATCTCATGGAGAATTAAATCATTATGAAATGGAACAAATTAACTTTAGGCAAAGGACAGGAAACTCTGGACAAAGGGGATCACAGCGATAAAACATATTGTAATAACTATCACAATGAAAGGTAACTTGGAAACGCACAATGCTATTTAGCGCTGCATTCTGTATGAGTTCCTCCTCAGTTTAGTAACTAACAACAAAGAGTGAAGCCAATTAGGCAAAACTTTCATTTTCCCTCACATTAGGGCCTTTGCTCTTTGCAACTCTTTATAACACTTCTGCTTTGAACAAATAAACTCTTTACACTTCCCTTTGCTAGTTACTATGACGGAATATCTATCTACTGCGCTACTGAATGCTTTATGCAGATTGTTCCCTAAATAATTTAGTGCATAATATTATTGCAATATGTTATGTAATACAGGGGTTCATAACCTTTTTACAATTACAGACCCCCAATGGATAGAGCTTTATGACCCCATACACTATTCGTCAGTGTCAAAATCATCATCATCACCAGTCCTAGTAATAGTTACCAGTATGACTTCTATAGATGTCACTAGTTATGTTTTACTTTACATTTGGAGAACTAGGAATAGAACATCTGAAAGAAAATCATAAGGATTTCATCATATTTATTTATAGAAAAATGGCAAATCGCAGATATACTGTACCGGCCGGCTGCAAATAGTGAGATTTCTGCTGTTGTTTTTGTGCAATCAAATATATGATGTATATGTACTATATGTAATATATTTAATATTCAGGGTTTCATTTTTAAGCAATGGCAGGGGTTCAGAGAGGAGACAACATATTAACTAGGCAGAGAGGAGTTAACCCCATGTGCAGTATCCATGTGGTCCCTCCCTCTCACCGGCACAAGTCCCAGGTAGGTTCTGGCACTATGCATGTGCCAACCTCCTAGAACATGGCACATGTACCATTTTCCCGGAGATAACAGTACTGCGCAGATCTTCGGGAAAATAGTGGCTGCGCCATTTTACCAGAGATTTCTGAGGCGCTGATAGAAAGGAACACCACACACCTTGCACCTATTATAGAGATGTCCAGGGGGCGGAGCCAGTAGGGAAGGCAAAGTAACGCCCCCTTCGGTGTGCCCAATATTCACAAGTTATCATATTACTAGAGGGGTGTCACCATATCCCCATGCTTGGTCACACCACCTATTTTGCACCAGGGCCATGAGATGTCTCGTGGCCCTGAGTATCGGAGGAAGTCTCCTGATAACATAGCCCCCCTAGATTGTAAGCTCCAATGCATTACTGGGAAAATTGGGTATAGAGTGCTACTAATTGGTATAAATGGCCTCTCTCAGGTTTTGCATGATTTTCTTCATTCATTTTATTATGGAAAATTGTCACTAATTTTTGCTTATATAATTATAATTATATAATTATAATAATAATTATATAAATTTTGCTCCAATCGGATCCCTCCCAGCAGCCCCCGCGGCCCACGCACAGAAGGACGCTAGAGGGTCTGGGTGTTAAACCTGGGAGTCCCTCTATCCGGAGGCATTGCAAAGGTCAGCTCTTATGGGGAATGCTGTCCTTTGTGATACCCTAGGTACATACAGCGGTAATCAATCACGATATGTACCCAAACTTGGACTGGCCCACAGGGTTACAGGGGAAATCCCTGGTGGGCCCCACTACCTGAGGGCCCCACCTCCTCTTCTAATGTCAGGTTTCAGACAGTGCACTTGAATTATACATTGTTACTCTATTACAGAGTTAATTACCTGGTAGAGCAGGAACATGGATAAACAGACCATATACTGTAGTATCCATGTTGCATGCAGGCTATGTCCTCTATATTGGTTAAACAAGCCTCTGAGGTGGCTGGTTACACCCTGTAAGCGTGGGCCCCTACCACTGCCTGTCCCCGTTGGGCCCTTCATTCTCCAGTCCGACACTGTATGTACCAGATGAGAGGTAGGATGTACTGCATGGCGGATGCGATGCTTAGTACATCCCTATCCTGTAGGTGATAATGCTAAGTACATGCCAGTTAAATTAAAACATCAGCGAGTGGATAAAAACCAAAACGATTGCCATAACAACTGCTGCGTGTATATTTACTAAAGGTCGATTTTAATCGATTTCAAAGCAATCTAAATCGATCAACATCATTGTTGTGTTTCTAGGGCTAAATGTCACATTTACTAACACTTAAAAATCCAAGTCACAAATCGTCTGTTAGTAAATGTGTGATTTAGCCCTAGAAACCCAATAATGAGGTTCATCGATTTACTCCTCTGGGAACGCCAGAGCCAGAGTCCAGTCATCATGTTGCCATTCTGAATGGTCTGACATTATCTGTATATCGACATTCACTATGTCAGCACTGACATAAGGTCCAAATTGTCATTAAATGGAAAAGTATTGTCGACATTTACATTGTGAATGACGACAATACTGCGATGTTCTGCTTAAGTCAACATTCCGTCCATGTCAACATTCTGGTATCCACATTCAGAACAGGTCGACATTTATATGCCTCACCCTGAGAGCCAGCTCTAACCTAAGTCGATACAAGACACATACTGTACATAATATTCACGAGTCGCACAGCGATACGATCAAACACTTATAAAATGCCGCCTCCCCAATTTGTGGTGTTAATAAGCTATTGCCAGATGGGAAGAACTTTGTGGGATTGTGAAGTACAGCGTCTGCAGGCTGAAAGGATGAATACACGTTTTTAGTTTAAATGAGAAATATGTAAGGAAAATAATGAAGCACAAGTGAATAGGCCGTCCTTTGAAGATTGCAACTTAGATATAATTGCTGTAAAATAAGGGAATATTATTATAAATATTCCTGGGAATCCCATGCCTCATTAACTCCGTTTTAATCTTACAGGTCCAGTACGTGAGCTACGGAGAGGAGGACTAATCCTTCATGCTATCAGTGATTACACACAGTATGTACACCAGCATCATTCCAGCCACTGGGAGTTACAGTGTCGTTAATGATCAAGTTAACTATGGGGGATGTTTAGAGGATCAATTGCAATCCCCGTCTTGTGCCTCTCAGTTAAATCCCTTTGCTGGTTTGGGTATTTATTAGCTGTATCTCAGTGTTTTAGATTTATTTTATTTTGTATGACGCATAGACCAGCATGCACATTGTATATAATAGATTCTGCTTTTTAAACAATTAACAATTAAAATTTAACAATTAATAAAAAATAAAAAAACAGAATGATCAGCTAAATACAACATATAGGGTATAGGAGAGCCATTGGGTCTGATTGAGTGGCGCAGTTGCGGTTTAAGATGTACGCATTGAGAAGTGTATCGAGACTGTAGCGGGGGTTCCTTGGCCGTGAGAAGAAGGTGGCTGACCGCATGCACGGAGAAGGTCCGTCTTACTGGCGCGTTGTGAGTGTCGCGGACGTGACGCTGAAAGTGGTTCATTGCACAGACACTCGTCCATTCACATTGGAGGCCATACTTGGACGGAGAGACTTCACCTGCCATAGGGCTGGGGCAAGTTTTGATGGTGTGTCTACGGCACCAATCGGTATTGCAGCACCTACGGACGCAGGCAGTGGGCGTGTCAGCGCTTGCACATTCGGACGCACGGCTGTACTCGACGGGAGGACTTTGCAGCGGCATCTGCATAAAGATGGACGCCCGCCAATAGATGCAGCCTCAGAATGATGCAAGACAGAGAAGCCCCACCTCTCCTTAGCAAAGTCATGGAATAGATCTTTTTCAGTACAAACAATTGACTTATTTCTAGTATGTAATTTATGTTGGATATGCGTGTGTACAGGTGCGGTTGTACAGCAGAGCTATACAAACTCCAGCGGATGCCTTAACACTACAGGCAGCCCAGTTGCTTATCCAGTGGGAATGTTTTACTGAAAGGTAGGTACAGCCGTACTCACTGTGATACACTGGTTGTAATGGAGCGGAGTTTATATGGAGTGGGGTGTGATAAAGCTCACCCGCCAGTGAGTGTATATAGCTTGCGGGTAGCGGTGCTGGATACTGGCACAGCCGCAATTGCAGGGTAATGTTCTGCATCTCTCAGAGCTAGGTGGGAGACAGCCATCTCCAACTGTGTCACTCTCTCACGGTAAAGACAAGATGGCCCCGCACATGCCCCATAGTAACTTCAGTGGCCATCTTGGAACAGGGAATGAAGCCTCTCTAGGGGAACAAAATGGAGTCTGCACAGTAGCACACTCCCTTATCAACAGTTTAACCTCTTTATTTTGAGAGGTGTTTTTCATCTTAAAGACTGGAGTCATTTTAACATAATGAGGATTAGTGGATTAGCGGCAATCACTTTTTTCTCACTCTACTTAAATTAGATTTATATTTTTTTCTGGAGGAATGAAGCTGTCACTTGGTAGGTAATACCTTCCTGACACACAAGGCTGTTCAGCCATGTCCAGGATTAGTGGCCCCTGTTACTTCACTGAGCCTGGGTCAGGGTGTTCCAAGTTGCCTTTGGGCTTTCCCAGGATATTTAGAGACAGCAGGCTCCAGATGGAACTAAAACATTTCAGGGTAATATAGATTAAGGATATATCCTCTGGCGCTTCCTGTGGGTTCCGTATGTAATTTGAATGTAGTTATAATAACAGAATAAAATTTGCAATCATAGTCAAAGTTATGTCTAAAAAATAGCAATTTTATTGCAATAATAATAAAAATTTGCACCTCCGTGCTAAATCAAAAACACATAAAACAAACTCACTCACAAACAAATAACATAAAACAGGACACTATGCAGATATATTCCAATGTAGAATGACACGCTATATTACCGTTTTACTCGGCCATCCTATGTGTTATATTCCAATTGGGTATTTTCCATAAAAATGATAGTCACGTATTTGTCCCCTGGAGATAATTCCAGTATAGGAAAGAGTCCAAGTCCGAAGAAAGCTGATGCTTACCGTGTCTTCAGAGAGAAAGAATCAGTCAGGTTCGTTTGCTGGCAAACTATGGGATAACTTACATGCTGCAGACATGAACAAGATGCCAGCGTAATAGGACAGAAGAATGAGGGAACCTAATGCCAGAGAGACAATATTAAGTTGACCTGAAGGACCAGCTAGTATTTGTCTAGTGTTATATTATACAATAAAACTGTGCACTGTTACAAATAGTAGAAAGTTGTGTACTGAAATCTGGTAATGTCAGAGTCATTTAGGGCACAAGAAAAAAATGTAGAGAATTTATTTTGGTGGTTCCAGTTGGTTGAACCCACATTTATTCTGTGAGTATTATGGACTGAATTGAATATAGTCATTTTTGTCAATAGTAAAAAAATCCCTCCTCATTTTACTATAAAATGTATCTTGATGGGTATACAATCGGGAAGCCGACTGCCTAAATACCGGCAGCCGGCTTCCCGACTGTCATATCCTGGCAAGGGTGAAATGCCGGGCATCTAGATGTAGACGCCCGCATTTCCCTGACGCCGGGAGCCCGGCGCCCGACATCCCGATCGTATTGATGCCGGGCGCCGCGAGCGGACAGCCGCAGGTGGGGAGGGTTAGGTTTAGGGGTCTCGGGGGGGACTCAGGGTGAGGCACCCCCCCGGGAGGGTTAGGGTTAGGCTAGGGGGAGGGAGGGTTAGGGTTAGGCATCCCAGGGGGGACAGGGTTAGGCAGCGGGGAAGGGGGTGGTTAGGGTTAGGCACTTAGAGGGGGGATTAGGGTTAGGCACTTGGGGGGTAAGTTAGGGTTAGGCACCCCTAAGGAAGGTTAGGGTTAGGGGGGTTAGGTTAGGTTAGAAGATACTCACCTATCCACTATCGGGATTCCAGCGCTGTCGGGCTTCCGCTGCTTCGAACTCTGCTCATGTCGGGCTGCCGCTGACGGGAATCGAACCTACCCATTCCTCTTGATGGTGTGCAAGAACTACAATTGAGGCCCGGTCAACGCTACTTTAGTGGAATTGTAAAAATACGGATGTCTTATCAGAGTAATAAAGTTTTGTATCACCCGCTAAACTTGGCACCATCTACAGACATGAACTCGCCAAATCATTGACGCATATTTAAATACCATATTCCATAACCCGAAATCTAGTTTTTGCCCCTAGGTGTAGACTAAGGAACTTATTAGCTTATTATCTAAAGGAATAGAATTTGTACCAAGTACTTAACTCCCACAAAGGTGATACTACTGTAGATATATTTTTTTAGCAGCATCTGACACTTTAATTATAGAGACAGAGTTGATGATAACTAGATCTCCTAGTTTGTCAATTAAGGATTAGGGCATAAACATACGTTTAAATTAAACCATTAAGTGTAGGCACTTAGCGTGAAGCACTGAGGATCACTTCAACATTTTAAATCATGAAATTAGGATACAAATGTAATTTTATTTTCTTGATTAAGACAGTTATTTATCTTATTTTTTTAACTATTTACCTTATTGTCAGATACAACTGCATTTCTGGGTCATAGCTGACTCATTTTATTTCTATGTAAATTTTAGGATAAAAATATTGTTTGGGTAAAAAAATAAAGAGCCTGTTTAAGCGCAAATGACATATAATTTAAATGAAATAAATAAACTAGGGAACAAATTTGATTAAGAAAATAATAGCATTGGTAACTATCTAGAGTTCCTCATTAAACATATTTTTTTTAAACTGTAAAATATGGGTGTCATGCATTATTATTTATGTAAGTGTGTCAATTTGCAACCATGGTCACCTACAGAGCAACGCCCACATGCTAGTTTTTGAAACTTCATTTGTAAAAATAAATCTCCATACGACCTCTTGCTTGTCAACATATTGTAAAGGTTGAAAATGTCACTTAAAAATCCAGAGAAGTCTTGGGGAACATGTTCCTCTACGCTTACTAGAGCCCTATATACAGTAAATAAGGGAACGAATGTCACTACTGACAACTTCTGTTCACCCCTGAATTTGGCTAAAGAGTTGAGAAAGCGGAGCACTATTATTATTGGAACTATGAACAGAGCAAGACGAGAAGTGCAAAAAGCTTGAGATCCTCTGCATACCACCGTGCTCTATAAAACAGATGGCAGCACCGAACTGACATCTTATCAGGGCAAGGTCGCCAAGAACATGATACATTCAGTATCTCGGCGCAGGGGATACCGGCGCTTAGAATACCGGTGTAGGAATCCCGATACCTGTCAGAATCTCGGCACCGGCATCTCGACCGCCAGCATCTCAACCGCTGGCATCTTGAAGGTAAGTAGCGGGGTTGGGGGAGGGTTAGCACTAGGGCTAGGGGTTAGACACTAAGGGGGAGGGTTAGGGTAGGAAGAATTGGAGGGTAAGGATACCTACCAACAGGTGATGGTAATTTAACCCTTTCGGGATGCCGGAGTCAGGATTTTGACCGCCAGGATCCTGACTGCTGGCATCCTGCATCCTTGGCACTCTTCGTAAGGGAGTCCTCATTGATTAAGCAAAGGAGAAAAAGACTCCTGAAACTGTGTGTTTTTACAACAACCCAAAATGTGGCATTGATGTTGTAGACCAGATTCTTCTTATTATTATTATCCTTTATTTATATGGCGCCACAAGTGTTCCGCAGCGCCTTACATACTACATAGAACTAATAAGTGAACAAGAAACAAGTAACGTACAGTACATTACAGTGCAGGACAAGGACACGATTTATATACATTGCTGCAATAGCGATTATAACACTCACAATAAGCAGCCGGGAGTTGGCAGTCATGTGTTAGGTGCCCTGATGGGGAGTAAGGAGTAGAAGAGAAGCACATGAGGGCAGAGGTCCCTGCTCGTGAGAGCTTACATTCTAAAGGGTAGGGGCAGACATGAAATGAAAGTACGGCGTACGTGTTTCTTCAAGGTGCTGGTCCTTGCATGTTTGTTATAATGTCTAAAGCTGGCCACACATCAGACCAACTTTCCTCCAACCAACCAACTGACCAACCATCCAACTTGTCTGTCCAACTAAAACGCTTCCCCACACATCTAACCAACTTTTCATCCAAACAGCCAACCTGCCAACTTTTTCATCAGACCAGCCAACTTCTGTCAAACTTGTGATGTCACAGAAGTAGGCGGGCAATGTCTACCTACTTTTGCATGTTTCTGCATCCCCACTGTCAGGATTTTGTCCGGATCCCAAACGCAGGTTTTGTGCTCGTGGTGAAGTGATTGCAGATGGGTGGGGTGATCGCGAAGGGAGGGGTGCGAACAGAGGAGACTGTGCTGTGTGGGGGTGTTGCGGACAGGGTTGACTGTGCTGCTGTTTGAGGGGTAGGGGGGTTGCAGACAGGGGAGGCTGTGCTGCTGTTTTGTTTGCAGATGGGTGGGGTGATCGCGAAGGGGGGGGTGCGAACAGGGGAGACTGTGCTGTGTGGGGGCATTGGGGACAGGGTTGACTGTGCTGCTGTTTGAGGGCTAGGGGTAGTTGCAGTCAGGGGAGGTTGTGCTGCTGTTTGGGGAGGGGGGATTTGCAGACAAGTGAAACTGTGCTGCATGGGAAAGAGGTTTGCAAGGAGGGGAGACTTAAAACTCCCTGGCTACTGGTATGTAGCAGATATTTGACACAGCAGGAGGTTGTGCTGTGCTGCCCCCAGCCAGCCCCTGTGACATATTGTACATCCAGCAGCTTGTGCCTGTCTCCTGCCTATATACATGGCACAGCACACAGACAGCTGCAATGTGGAGGTCTCATACCTGTGGCCAGTAATATCCTCCCTATTACAACGCCGGCAGTCAGTCCCCCGACCAGTAACAGCGCTATATGGGGCGGGGTCAGCAGCAGACAAAGCCTGTTCCTGACAGGGTCATCATGTGACAGTGGCTGAACGGCAATGATGGACTACCGCAGCCTGTCCCTGAGCTTCCTCTTGTTGTACCACCACTGCTGCCACCATGGATCGTGGACTGGCAGGGGCAGACTGATCCGGCACTGATTGACTGCCGCAGCCTGCCCCTCCCCTCGATGTACCACCGCTGCTGCCGGCGCTAACGACGGGACCCGCTGCTGCCAGCGCTAGCGACGGGACCCGCTGCTGCCGGCGCTAGCGATGGGACCCGCTGCTGCCGGCGCTAACGACGGGACCCGCTGCTGCCGGCGCTGACGACGGGACCCGCTGCTGCCGGCGCTAACGACGGGACCCGCTGCTGCCGGCGCTGATGATGGGTCCAAATGCTGCTAAAAAGGTGAGTATGACAAAGTGGGCGGACACTGCCAGGCAATGTCCGCCTACTTATCGTTCAGTTGGGGGGAACTTTCCCCCTACACTAGAACGATAGTTGGTGAAAATCAAACATGTTTGATTTTAACCAACTAGTTGGAACAACCGTTTATGGCGTTTTTCAGTGTGTGGGAGCAAGCGGCTGACTATCGTTTGCTCCCACACACTAGACGATTATCATTCCAACCAGCCAACTAGTTGGCTGGTTGGAACGATATCGTTCTGATGTGTGGGGGCCTTAAGATTTAGCTGTGATAAATGCCCATACAATCTACAAGGTGTGAATTTATCCTTGGCCATCGTTGCGGAGTTAGCAGAACCTTACCGTTCTTCTCGGTCGCACGCTCTTGGGATGCAAAGGCCAGCTGATCATCCTCCCACAGGAAGACCAGCAAAAAGCAGACAATGCCAGATAGGATTCTGTAACCAAAATAAAACCAAAGACACCTTCCACAAATGTAAAAAATATGTGTGTGGCACATGCCAAAGTAAAGTTTGCGAAAAATGTAAAGTTGTATACTATACGAGTAAAAAAAAAACCTCACCTGAAAGTGCCTCACGTACTTCTTTATCGTTCACGAGGAAATTTCCATCTCTTCTTTTCTTCTTACTTCTTGTTTTCAAAACAGGTTTTTGTATTTTGTAACAATTTCTGCATGATCACAAATGCTACTGAAAATTTTTAATAAACAGTATTTTTTTTCTGTGTAATAATTGTTCTGCTTTCTCTCTACCCATATTCCTTGTCACCTCTAGGAACATGTACAGTAGTTTAACACTATTATTGCCAAAAACATAATTGAATCTCGAAACAAGAGTCAACAATGGAAGAAAAAAGCCAATGGTCAATTGAACCCCATTGGTAAAGAGAAGTATTAGGATATATCCGGCAAAGCTAGTGTTAAGCCTAGTGCTGGTTCAAATATGTGCCACGTGGGCCCTCACATTTATTTTATTTAAGGTTTTGCCACTTTTTGACCAAAAAAAAAATTAGAAAAAAGGTGCACGCACTGATCTTGTAGCTCCTCTGCGTTTTTGACACTGCTTTGGGCTTGGTAAATGGCCGAAGGAAAATGCTACAATTGTGCCGAAATTGATAAATCATGGGCGAGGCTTCTACAGAACTCCCAAAGGTTTTCCTTTGCTAAAATTACCTTATTTTTTTTTTTAAAAATGCCGGCAAAATTGCCTAAAACCATTGATTTTGATTAATCTCTATGAATTGAAGAGGCGAGTGGATGAGGGGTAATGTTACGTTTAGAAGAACTGAGATATTTACAGTAAAAAATTAAATTAGAACTCAAGAATTAGACATAGCACTTTTATTTACAAATATGTCAGTAAATAGACTTCTAACGTTTAAAATAACATTTTTGTCTCCGTCCACTTTTTCTCTCTCCGAGGCTTTAGTACATACTGTAGACCGCATGTTGTTATTTAAAGCAAAACTGTACAAAGCGAGCAATGAGTCATGAATCCTTGGACACATTAGGAGAACATGTTTTAATAGAACGTAAAGAAAACAGAAACGCACACAAGTCCCGATATATCTTTTAATATGTGATTATTTGTTATTCCCATCTCTGAACACTGAATCAGTGGAGCGGCGAGAGGGAAATAAAATCGCACCTTCCCACTCACAGAACTGTCTGTTCCCTTGAAAAAAAAAAAAATCCAAAAAACAAAGTCTGAACTTTTTCTTACCAGTTGATAATCAGAAGCATTAAAGAAAAAAATTAGAACAATGGCAAAAATGACACCAGCAGCGGCTTACCTGCTGTGCGCCAGGGTATCGGCTACTGAGAAACACAGATATTAGCTCAAAATGATAATTGGCCTACATAAGCAGAAACAAATTGCATGATTACATTTGCATAATTGTGTTTATGTTTTGTTGATAATATATCTACACAATTCATTTTAATTGGCCCTGACATCAATTTTACATGTAAGAGTTTAGACTGAGTGAAGCTCTTGATCATTCCTTAAACTATCCTCTCACTACTGTATGTATAAACAGAGAGTCTACTTTGCAAATATAGACCACATCCTACCTGTTTGCTCTAACCTTTAATCTCCAATCTCCTTTTATCCGGTTAACTCATTGGCAAATGCAGGGGGGCTTTCCAGTTGCCTGGAAACCCCCCTCCCCAGCCCACATCATGACCACAATAGAAATACTAAATAATACAATAATACAATTTTACTAGTGCTGCATGTTCTTGTCTTCGTCTAATACTGAGGTTTTTTCACCCAGAGCAGCTCCAATAACAAAAGAACTGGCCTTGAGCGCGCTGGTACATATAAAAAGTATTCTATGTTATTGTCAGTATCACAAATAAAATCATTAGCTCTACCTGTGGATCTTTTAACATGTGTCAGCCAGTAATAAATACACCTGTGCACCAGGATGTAGTTGGCATTCCGGTGTGCGGAATGCCGACGGTCTAAATACCGGCGCCAGCATCCCGAAGGTAAGTGTCGGGGTGTTAGGGGGAGGATTAGGGTTAGACACTCGGGAGGGAGTGTTAGGATTAGGGTGCGGGGAGGGGGAGGTTAGGTTTAGGCACTGAGGGGAGGTTAGGTTTAGGCACTGGGGAGGGGGTGTTAGGATTAGGGTGCGGGGAGGGGGAGGTTAGGTTTAGGCACTGAGGGGAGGTTAGGTTTAGGCACTGGGGAGGGGGTGTTAGGTTTAGGGTGTGAGGAGGGGGGGATAGATTTAGGCATATGGGTTGGAGGGTTAGGGTTAGGCACCAGGGAGGGAGGGTTAAGGTAGGGGTTAGTAAAATACTCACCGGTGTTCTCTGCGGGTGTCAGGATTCTGACCAGCGGCATCCCGACAGCTGGGATTTCATACCCAACCCCTGTGAATCAACTAGGAGATCTGCTGAACATGTACTGTAGGGTTACAGTATATGCCCAGGGCAGTGCTAGGTTCTTCTGCTGCTCCCCCAGTTGCTGGTTGGATATACCCAGCATGAAAGTATATCCAACCAATGATTAGAGATATGACGGGTTGTATTTGTTTTAGTTTACTTTATCCATTTATCCAAAGTGGGCCAAATATGGACCTGTCCTACATGCTACTCCCTGCTTAGATAGACTTATCCTAGAACCTACTCTCTGCTAATTTGGAATAGCTACTACTATTCAGGAGAGTAGTCCTATGGTAAACCATATTTACATGGCAGCCTCTGATCCATGGGCGTAACAACCATAGGTGCAAGGGGTGCAGCTGCTATGGAGCCCAGAGCTGAGGGGGGCCCATCTTCCTTGTCACAGTTACATGTGTTATGTACATTTGTCACCATTATGCGCACGCAGGGGGGCTTCTGAGTACCCAGAAACCCCCCTTTCCCTTGATGGACCACATTTGTTTTTCAGAGACGGAGACATTTCACCAAGACAGTGATCCCAAACACACAGCCAAGGACACTCTCAATTGGTTTCGGTGAAAGAAAGTAAAGTTGCTAGAACGGCCCAGCCAGTCACCTGACTTGAATCCAATTGAACATCTATGGAAAGAACTAAAGATCAGAGGGCCTGATTTAGCAAGGAACGCACGGATGCAGACGCACGCACCCGCCCGCTGCAAGTATATGCTAATAAATGCATATGCACGCAGAATAAGCAGAGGCCTACAAAGCACAATACCTCCCACATCCCTTAACGTGCGTTCTATTATACCACGCAAGTCAGCGGAAACATCGGTAACATCGAGAACCATCAAACACATTAGCATATTAGTGGTTGACCTGACTCCACGCAGGATGTGTGCCGCTTCCTGCGTGCAGCTAGACCTCAGGCTACGGACGTCGCCGCAAGGACTTCATTATGCACGTCCCTAAAACACTGTCCAAACATACAGGCACACCTGCGTTTGCCCGTCCACCCCCACATACCGGCACTTCCTGTCAATCATTTTTCTCTGGGTCTGCCATTGTGTGCCATTGTGTGCCATTCGCAATAGCTAGTTCGCGCACGTGCACTGCAGAGCAAAAACATTGGCCGAGTGCGTGCGTTCTCTCATGTGCGTTCCTTGCTGAATCAAACCCAGAGATCATAGAAGAGGCCACGGACCTTCAAGATTTGAAGACTGTTTGTGTGGAAGAATGGGCCAAAATCACCCCTGAGCAATGCATGCGACTAGTTTCTCCATACAGGAGGCGTCTTGAAGCTGTCATTACCAACCAAGACCTTTGTACCAAGTATTAAATACGTTTCAGTAAGTGTTCAATAATTTTTCCCTGGGTCATTTCACAATCACATTATTACACATAACTTACTTTATGGACATCTGTGGTCTATTTTCTTTGCATGTGTGGATTGCATGGGTTGTTGCTGACATGTGGTGAAAATTTCATTACAATAGCCCCATTACACATGTATTTACTGAGAAAAATGTTGATGTGTTCAATATTTATTTCACTATATATATATATATATATATATATTAGGGGTGAGCGGGTTCGGATTTCTGAAATCCGAACCCCCCCGAGCCCCCCCGATCCGAGTCCGATCCGAGTCAGGCTCGACTTTTCCCGCCTGACTCGGATTCTGAAATCGAGGCAAAACGTCATCTTCCCGCCTTCCGAGTCTCGCGGGTTTTGGATCCTATATAAGGTACCCACGTCGGCGCCATTTTCTCACTCGGCTGTGGACAGTGAAGAGGGAGGGTGGGAGTTAGGGCTGTGTAGTGTAGTGTAGTGTAGTGCTGCTGTTGTCCACTACTTCAAAGTCCATAGGGGCTGGCTGTGTTGTGCTGTGCTGCTGTTGTTAATAGGGGCTGTGTCCACTACTTCAAAGTCCATAGGGGCTGGCTGGACTGTGTTGTGCAGTCAGTTCTCCATAGGGGCTGTGTCCACTCCAAAGTCCTGTGCAGTGTCCCAGTCCTAAAGAGGTGCTGTAGTGTTGTCCAGGGGGTGCTCTGTCCATCAGGGGTGCTCCCCCCAAGTGCTAAAAAAATAATATATTTTCTGTGTTTGTGAATTGTGTGCGCAGTAGCCGCACGTGCATCAACAAAGTAGTGCCAAGCGTGCGCCTGTGTCATAAGTAAAGGGCCGGCTGGCTTGACCGTTAAAGGGTGCTGTAACCCCCGAAAGTACACTCCAGTCCAAACCAAAAAAAATTTATTTTCTGTGTTTGTGAATTGTGTGCGCAGTAGCCGCACGTGCATCAACAAAGTAGTGCCAAGCGTGCGCCTGTGTCATAAGTAAAGGGCCGGCTGGCTTGACCGTTAAGGGTGCTGTAACCCCCGAAAGTACACTCCAGTCCAAACCAAAAAAAAAATTATTTTCTGTGTTTGTGAATTGTGTGCGCAGTAGCCGCACGTGCATCAACAAAGTAGTGCCAAGCGTGCGCCTGTGTCATAAGTAAAGGGCCGGCTGGCTTGACCGTTAAGGGTGCTGTAACCCCCGAAAGTACACTCCAGTCCAAACCAAAAAAAAAATTATTTTCTGTGTTTGTGAATTGTGTGCGCAGTAGCCGCACGTGCATCAACACAGTAGTGCCAAGCGTGCGCCTGTGTCATAAGTAAAGGGCCGGCTGGCTTGACCGTTAAGGGTGCTGTAACCCCCGAAAGTACACTCCAGTCCAAACCAAAAAAAAAATTATTTTCTGTGTTTGTGAATTGTGTGCGCAGTAGCCGCACGTGCATCAACAAAGTAGTGCCAAGCGTGCGCCTGTGTCATAAGTAAAGGGCCGGCTGGCTTGACCGTTAAAGGGTGCTGTAACCCCCGAAAGTACACTCCAGTCCAAACCAAAAAAAAATTATTTTCTGTGTTTGTGAATTGTGTGCGCAGTAGCCGCACGTGCATCAACAAAGTAGTGCCAGGCGTGCGCCTGTGTCATAAGTAAAGGGCCGGCTGGCTTGACCGTTAAGGGTGCTGTAACCCCCGAAAGTACACTCCAGTCCAAACCAAAAAAAAAATTATTTTCTGTGTTTGTGAATTGTGTGCGCAGTAGCCGCACGTGCATCAACAAAGTAGTGCCAAGCGTGCGCCTGTGTCATAAGTAAAGGGCCGGCTGGCTTGACCGTTAAGGGTGCTGTAACCCCCGAAAGTACACTCCAGTCCAAACCAAAAAAAAATTATTTTCTGTGTTTGTGAATTGTGTGCGCAGTAGCCGCACGTGCATCAACAAAGTAGTGCCAAGCGTGCGCCTGTGTCATAAGTAAAGGGCCGGCTGGCTTGACCGTTAAGGGTGCTGTAACCCCCGAAAGTACACTCCAGTCCAAACCAAAAAAAAAATTATTTTCTGTGTTTGTGAATTGTGTGCGCAGTAGCCGCACGTGCATCAACAAAGTAGTGCCAAGCGTGCACCTGTGTCATAAGTAAAGGGCCGGCTGGCTTGACCGTTAAGGGTGCTGTAACCCCCGAAAGTACACTCCAGTCCAAACCAAAAAAAAAATTATTTTCTGTGTTTGTGAATTGTGTGCGCAGTAGCCGCACGTGCATCAACAAAGTAGTGCCAAGCGTGCGCCTGTGTCATAAGTAAAGGGCCGGCTGGCTTGACCGTTAAAGGGTGCTGTAACCCCCAAAGTACACTCCAGTCCAAACCAAAAAAAAAATTATTTTCTGTGTTTGTGAATTGTGTGCGCAGTAGCCGCACGTGCATCAACAAAGTAGTGCCAAGCGTGCGCCTGTGTCATAAGTAAAGGGCCGGCTGGCTTGACCGTTAAAGGGTGCTGTAACCCCCGAAAGTACACTCCAGTCCAAACCAAAAAAAAATTATTTTCTGTGTTTGTGAATTGTGTGCGCAGTAGCCGCACGTGCATCAACAAAGTAGTGCCAAGCGTGCGCCTGTGTCATAAGTAAAGGGCCGGCTGGCTTGACCGTTAAGGGTGCTGTAACCCCCGAAAGTACACTCCAGTCCAAACCAAAAAAAAAATTATTTTCTGTGTTTGTGAATTGTGTGCGCAGTAGCCGCACGTGCATCAACAAAGTAGTGCCAAGCGTGCGCCTGTGTCATAAGTAAAGGGCCGGCTGGCTTGACCGTTAAAGGGTGTTGTAACCCCCGAAAGTACACTCCAGTCCAAACCAAAAAAAAATTATTTTCTGTGTTTGTGAATTGTGTGCGCAGTAGCCGCACGTGCATCAACAAAGTAGTGCCAAGCGTGCGCCTGTGTCATAAGTAAAGGGCCGGCTGGCTTGACCGTTAAGGGTGCTGTAACCCCCGAAAGTACACTCCAGTCCAAACCAAAAAAAAAATTATTTTCTGTGTTTGTGAATTGTGTGCGCAGTAGCCGCACGTGCATCAACAAAGTAGTGCCAAGCGTGCGCCTGTGTCATAAGTAAAGGGCCGGCTGGCTTGACCGTTAAAGGGTGCTGTAACCCCCAAAGTACACTCCAGTCCAAACCAAAAAAAAAATTATTTTCTGTGTTTGTGAATTGTGTGCGCAGTAGCCGCACGTGCATCAACAAAGTAGTGCCAAGCGTGCGCCTGTGTCATAAGTAAAGGGCCGGCTGGCTTGACCGTTAAAGGGTGCTGTAACCCCCGAAAGTACACTCCAGTCCAAACCAAAAAAAAATTATTTTCTGTGTTTGTGAATTGTGTGCGCAGTAGCCGCACGTGCATCAACAAAGTAGTGCCAAGCGTGCGCCTGTGTCATAAGTAAAGGGCCGGCTGGCTTGACCGTTAAGGGTGCTGTAACCCCCGAAAGTACACTCCAGTCCAAACCAAAAAAAAATTATTTTCTGTGTTTGTGAATTGTGTACGCAGTAGCCGCACGTGCATCAACAAAGTAGTGCCAAGCGTGCGCCTGTGTCATAAGTAAAGGGCCGGCTGGCTTGACCGTTAAAGGGTGCTGTAACCCACAAAGTACACTCCAGTCCAAACCCAAAAAAAAATTATTTTCTGTGTTTAGCCGCACGTATATATCAAATCGATATAACATAAATGGAGGACCAAACTTTCTCCGATAAAAATAAAATAGAGAAAGATCAAGAACCACTTCCTCCTAGTGCTGAAGCTGCTGCCACTAGTCATGACATAGACGATAACATGCCATCAACGTCGTCTGCCAAGGCCGATGCCCAATGTCATAGTAGAGGGCACATACAATCCCAAATGGCAAAGTTCAGGAAAATGACCTTGAAAAAGACATTTAAATCAGCTGAAGAGAAACGTAAACTTGCCAATATGCCATTTACGACACGGAGTGGCAAGGAACGGCTAAGGTCGATCCCTAGTATGTTCATGACTAGTGGTTCAGCTTCACATGACGATGGAAGCCCTCCTCCCACTAAAAAAATCAAAAGAGTTAAGCTGGCAAAAGCACAGCGAAGAACTGTGCTTTCTAAGAAGATATCACAAATCCCCAAGGAGAGTCCAAGTGTGGTGGTGGTTGCGATGCCTGACCTTCCCAGCACTGGACGGGAAGAGGTGGCTCTTTCCACCATTTGCACGCCCCCTGCAAGTGCTGAAAGGAGCACCCACAGTCCACTTGCTGATATGCAAATTGAAGATGTCACTGTTGAAGTACAACAGGATGAGGATACTGGTGTAGCTGGCGCTGAGGAGGAAGTTGGCGAGGAGGATTCTGATGGTGATGTGGTTTGTTTAAATCAGGCTCCGGGGGAGACAGTTGTTGTCCGTGGGATGAAAAAGCCCATCACGGTCATGCCTGGGCAGAAGACCAAACATTCCACCTCTTTGGTCTGGCAATATTTCTATCCAAATCCGGACAACAACTGTCTTGCCATATGTACCATATGTAAAGGTGAAATAAGTAGGGGTAGGGACGTCAACCACCTAGGAACATCCTCCCTTATACGGCACCTGCAGCGCGTTCATAAAAAGTTACTGTCAAGTTCAGAAACTTTGGCTAAGACCGTAAGCAGTCCAGGGACACCTAAATCCCGTTGTCCTGTTGTATCCAAGCGCCTGCAAACCACACCGTCAACTCCCTCCTCGTCAATTTCCTCCTTAGTTAGGATCGGAAGTAGTCCTGCAGGCCATGTCACTGGCATGACTGACTCTCCTATCCGGGATTCCTCCGGAGGATCCTGCATTGCTACGCCTACTGCTGCCGCTGCTGCTGTTGCTGCTGCTGGGAGTCGTTCATCATCCCAGAGAGGAAGTAGGAACACCACTACTTTTACTAAACAATTGACCCTCCAACAGTCCTTAGCGAGGAGGATGAAGTACGACAGCAGTCATCCTGAAGCAAAACGTATAACTGAGGCCTTGACTGCTATGTTGGTGTTAGACGTGCGTCCGGTATCCGCCATTAGTGCAGTGGGATTTAGACAATTGATGGAGGTAGTGTGTCCCCGGTTCCAAATCCCGTCTAGATTCCACTTCACTAGGCAGGCGATACCGAGACTGTACAGAAACGTCAGAAAAAGTGTCCTCAGTGTCCTGAAAAATGCCGTTGTACACAATGTCCACTTAACCACGGACATGTGGACAAGTGGAACAGGGCAGACTAAGGACTATATGACTGTGACAGCCCACTGGGTAGATGTATCACCTTACGCAGCAACAGCAGCAGCGTCACCAGTAGCAGCATCTCAGAAATGCCAGCTCGTTACAAGGCAGGCTACGCTGTGTATCACCGGTTTCAGTAAGAGGCACACCGCCGACAACCTCTTAGAGAAACTGAGGGAAATCATCGCCCAGTGGCTTACCCCACTTAGACTCTCCTGGGGATTTGTGATATCTGACAACGCCACCAATATTGTGCGGGCATTACATCTGGGCAAATTCCAGCACGTCCCATGTTTTGCTCACACAATAAACTTGGTGGTGCAGAATTTTCTGAAAAGCGTCAGGGGCGTGCAGGAGACGCTTTGGGTGGCCCGAAAAATTTCTGGCCACTTTCGCCATTCAGCGACTGCGTGCCAAAGACTGGAGCGCCAGCAAACACTCTTGAACCTGCCCCGCCATCACCTGAAGCAAGAGGTTGTGACGCGGTGGAACTCAACCCTCTATATGCTTCAGAGGATGGAGGAGCAGCAAAAGGCCATACAAGCCTATACATCCACCTATGACATAGGCAAAGGAGGGGGTATGCACCTGACTCAAGCGCAGTGGAGAATGATTTCCGTGTTGTGCAAGGTTCTCCAGCCCTTCGAACTTGCCACACGTGAAGTCAGTTCAGACACTGCCAGCTTGAGTCAGGTCATTCCCCTCATCAGGCTTTTGCAGAAGCAGCTGGAGAAAGTGAAGGAGGAGCTAAGACGGAGCGATTCCGCTCGGCATGTGGGACTTGTGGATGAAGCCCTTCATTCGCTTTGCCAGGATTCCAGGGTGGTCAATCTGTTGAAATCAGACCACTACGTTTTGGCCACCGTGCTCGATCCTAGGTTTAAAGCCTATGTGGTGTCTCTCTTTCCGGCCGACACAAGCCTGCAGAGGTGCAAAGACCTGCTGGTGAACACACTGTCAGCTGAAGCGGAACGTGACACGTCAACGGCTCCTTCTTCATTTTCTCCTGCAACTGGGGCTGCCAGGAAAAAACTTAGGTATCCTAAGCAACCCGCTGGCGGTGATGCAGGGCAGGCAGGACCAAGTTTGGACATCTGGTCCGGACTGAAGGACCTGGCAACAATTTCTGACATGTCTACTGTCACTGCATATGATACTGTCACCATTGACAGAATGGTGGAGGATTACATCGGTGACAGCATCCAAGTAGGCATGGCAGACAGTCCATACCTGTACTGGCAGGAAAAAGAGGCAATTTGGAGGCCCCTGTACAAACTGGCTCTATTTTACCTGAGTTGCCCCCCCTCCAGTGTGTACTCCGAAAGAGTGTTTAGTGCAGCCGGGAACCTTGTCAGCGAAAGGCGTAGGAGGTTGCTTCCACAGAATGTGGAGAAGATGATGTTCATCAAAATGAATTATCAGCTCTTCCAGGGAGACCAGCCTCCAGAAGGTACAGAGGGACCTGTGGTGGTGGATTCAAGTGGGGACGAGTTAATACTTTGTGAGGATGAGGATGTACACACTGAAGAGGGTGAGGAATCGGTGGATGAGGAGGATGAGGATGACATCTTGCCTCCATAGAGCCAGTTTGTGCAGGGACACATTAATTGCCAGCTTGTTTTGTGGGGGCCCAAACGAACCAATCATTTCAGCCACAGTTGTGTGGCAGACCCTGGCGCTGAAATGATTGGTTTGTTAAAGTGTGCATGTCCTGTTTATACAACATAAGGGTGGGTGGGAGGGCCCAAGGACAATTCCATCTTGCACCTCTTTTTTTTCTTTGCATTATGTACAGTTTGGGGCCTAGTTTTTCAAACTGCCATCCTGTCTGCCACTGCAGTTTCACGCCTAGATGGGTCACGTGTTTGTGCCGCCCACTCGTGTCGCTTAGCATAGTCATCCAGCTACCTCGGTGCAACGTTTTGGACATAAAAACACTATTGTGAGGTGTGAGGTGTTCAGAATAGACTGGAAATGAGTGGAAATTAAGGTTATTGAGGTTAATAATAGCATAGGAGCAGAAAAACCTACAAATTCTGTGATTTTAGCTGTTTTTATGCTTTTTTAAAAAAAAATACAGATCCAAAACACAAAACCCAGAACCCAAAACACGGAAGGGTGGTTTTGGCAAAACCAATCCAGATCCAAAACACGAAGAAAGATCCAGATCCAAAACCAAAACACAAAACACGAAAAGTGGCCGGTGCACACCCCTAATATATATATATATATATACATATATATATATATATATATATATAGTTACGCCCCTGCTCTGATCCAATGCATTGGCCACAGATTGTTTGTAGTGTGACTTTCTATCATATACTGCCTGACACCCCATACTGGAATCATCCACATAACAAGTGTCCTGTCTACAAATTCTCTCTCTGCGATCTCCTAAAAATCCACTTACACCCAGGTTTGCCCTAGCGAGGGCCACTGTTTATTTCTAAATACACACAGGAAGTATAAGCGTTTAGAATAATTGCAGCAACTTTAATAATCATTTGTTAAATATCTTCCATCTTATTATCTCTAGTAGTAATAAAGATCACATGTGTTACTGTATGAAGCTGCAAATAAGACTAATCAGGGTCATTGCTTATCGGGGACACCGTTTATACCACAATTACAGAGTATGAATACAGGGCCTGATTCAGACCCACTCGCTAGATGGTGGCCCAGTGCGCACGCGCGGCGTGCACAACGCGCACGCCTGAGCCCCGGAGCGAGTGAGACCTTCACTAGCTCTGGAGCTCGCAGCAAAATGGTGCGGCTGTCGATGTTGATCGACAGCTCGCCCCTTTTTGTAGGGGGGTCGGGGGGGTGGCTGCACAAACGGAAGCGTTCCCGAAGGAACGCCTGCTGTTTGTGGGCGGTCCTACTGACATCACTTGTGATGTCAGTAGTGGACTTCCGGCTCCATTAGAGCTGGAAGTCCACTTGGCATTGCGAGTGCTGAGACCCTACCACCAGGGTCCCCTTGCATTGCCGATGGTCGCGATAATTGCGACCATCACCAGTCCGCTCGCACAAGCTGTCGGTGGTCACCCACAGCTGTGCGAGTGGCCTGGAGGCCGTAAGTAAAAAAAAATAGGGGCGCCCTGATTCAGAGCCCCTGAATCAGGCTCACAGTCCTTTGTGTTTTTATAGCAACGGATGGCGCCCCCTCGCAGCTCTGCCGGTGGAAGGGAGGAGGATGATTTTTCCAGTAATTTATAAAACATTAAATGCATGTACGGTATGAGTAGAAGAAAAAAAAATAAATTTTTTTTTATGCATCATCTATAAAAATGACAAATTAAATATCCGGTAATGATCATTTAAAAATGGAGTGCAGAACTGTAAACTAAGGGGCTGATATAAAACTTGCTTGCCGACATTCTGGTAGCCGCCTTCGGAAGGGGGCAGCCAGGTCGGCCAAGCAGGGGGGTGTGGCACAGGGGGGCACAGCCAGAGGTATTACCCAGCAATAGTGGTGGAGCGGGGGCGTGGCCACGCGATCGCTTTATTTTGGCCCCGCCCCGCTATATAATGCCGAGATCACTGGCATTGTGAAGCAAGGGGCGGGGTCCTGATGATGCGAGTGAATCACATCATTGCCCCCTCCCCCCGCTGCGTGGGTTTATCTGCTAATTGCGGGAGGCCCAGGGGCCAGCGGCTGTCTGGGAGGCTTGCCTACTTTTCTGGGGAGCTGGGTTTTCAGGAGGCTCCCGGTCGGATCGGGAGAGTAGGCGAGTATGATGTACAACTGTTTGCACAATGCAAGTAAAAAGGCGCAAGCAAAAATATCTGGAAATGTGTCCAGCTCTGTGTTTGTACCCGTCTTGCTGCAAATACACGAGCTAAGCCTCCTCCTTATAGATGTTTATGTGCGTTTCTGCCGGACTGCTTCAGCCCAATTTGGATGAACACACCCTCACTGCACTTGATCTATGACAAACCACCATTTCCCTCCTCTGCCCTGTATCTGTAACTCCAACTGTATGGAGACACAAGTGTCAAATACGCACAAGTCTGCATCAGTACATAATATGCTGCAGGTCTCTTCATGCTGGTATCAGGAAGAGCCCTTTATTGCTATGCCCTTTATAATGCAAACCTCCCAACTGGTCCACCAGCCCCTGTTTTAGGACTTTTGTCCTGATTCACACTAAGAGAAATGCTTCACTGAGTAATGGCCTTTAATCAGGGTTAGGTGCAAATGGCATTCAAGAGGTGCTTTAATGGAAGGGGTACGGGCTGGGTGGCAGAGCAGTACTTACGAATCACGAAGCATGCCCCCTTACAGAGATGCTGCAAACCCCCATCTATCATGCACTCTGGTTCCAGTTCTAAGGAGTCTATTTACTAAGCAGTGTTAGGAGACAGAGTGAAAAGTGATAAGGTGCCAGCCAATCAGCTCCCAACTGTCATCTCACAGGCTGTGTTTGAAAACTGACAGTTGGGAGCTGATTGACTGGCACCTTATCACTTTTCACTCTGTCTCCTAACACTGCTTAGTAAATAGACCCCTCAATCATACATGTTGGGAGTTACTATGCTATTTATTCACTTCGCTCATACATAAGATAGGAGCATGCTCATAGTCTACTTTTGGGAACTGCCCCTGGAAAATCCCTTTCTCACATGTCTAGCAGGGTTCTGGAGGTCCAGCTGGAACTGTGCACCGCTTAAAAGAGTCAAAACATCACTCAAAGGCCCTCATTCAGAGCCACTCGTAAGCGGCAGTACGCTCGTTCCGAGCGATGTTCGCACATCTGCGCATGCGTACGGTTTTTAGTACGCATGCGCGAACCGGTCAGTGCGGCCGAAAATCGTTTGTTCGCTATATAGCGAGGGCCTGCAATTTTGAGTGACAGAATGAGGCGTATGTGGGTGGTAACAGGGGAAGGTGCTTGAAAACGGGGAGTGGAGATCAGAACGCAGGCGTGCTTAAAGGTCAAAACGGGCGTTTTAAGGGAGTGCATAATTAATCCAGCAGCGTCATTGACCACGTCACTTGGTTTTTTAACTCAGAACTGCTCGCAAAATAGCGGTTGAAAAAACCAACCACAAGAATACCGAGCAGTTCATACGCCGTTCGATGTACTCGATTAATCTAATAAATAGCGGACATGACGTATGATGTGAGCGGCCAGGGGGCGTTTTTATCAAATAAACGAGCGTATGTTTTGCTCGCTCGTTCAGACATGGAGGCGGCAACAGACCGCAAAGAGCGTACGGTTCATTTGAATAGCCACCCCCTTTTTCTGAACGAGCGAGCGCTAATTGCGAGCGGCTCTGAATGAGGGCCAAAGTCCAATCTACTGATACATTACAACAATGCTTTGGGTAGGACAATTGGTGTAATTTTTAGCATTACTGCCTGATAGCACTGAGATTCGATTTTCACCACTGCCCTAATGGTGTAGAGTTTGCATGTTCTCCCTGCGCTTGCGTAGGTTTCCTCCGGGTATTTGTACACACATGAATGTCCTTACCCAAATCGCATGCTCCTGTACGGTACAAAAACCATCCCATTGTAAGTATAGAACAACACTCATTACCGGCCCAATCCTTTATTGGGGAGGAAAAAGTTGGCTTGCTAGCCAAGGAGTGTCCCTGTAACAGTACCGTCAGCACCTCATAAATCCCATCACTCTAAGCACAATATTATGTTTACATGCAGGTGCAATTCAAGGTGCCATGAGTATGTGGTTATGTACCCCCAAATGTGTTCAGCTCAAGCCCTCAGGAGATTAAAACATTGTACCCACAAAGATGCCACTGATAGACTGATCTGTGCGCTTTCCCTAATCTTAAATTTATTTGCGCAACGCATTTATGTCCTCACTAAACTGCATATGAGCGGCGAGGGTCATTTTTGGCATGTTCGGAAACTGATCTACTATTTACAGTATATTTTTCAGTTTGGACTTCAAGACTAAAGAAGACTTTACTTTGGACACCATCCATAATAGTCATATTTACCTTTCCATGATCATTACGAAAAGCCTATATTATCGTTTCATAGGCGCAGGATGATTGTAGGTTATTGCCTGTTATTTGAGGAGGATGTAATGCAGTATTTGGTTTAAGTAGTACTCAGAGGGCAGACTGTACTTAAAAGGAGCAAAAGGCATGACAAATAAATGCAATTGCCTACTAGGAGAGCCATAATAGAATAGGAGCTAAATAGTAAAATAAAAAAAGTCTAAAATGAAAAACGTTTAACTACGCAGGATTAATGGGGGGAGGGGTAACAGTTAAATCCAATTAATTTTCTGTTGTGCATGTTTAATAAATCATTAGTTCTATACGAATACAATTTGCATTTAATGACTACTTTTGAAATCACAGTATTGGACAAGGTTGCGTTCCCTGTTGTATTTCTGATGTCTGATCGTACAGTCTGTAACGCTGGTGGGATAGAGATATTAGTGGCATGATTAGCGGTATACAATATAATTTCTTGCAACATTTGTATTTGTATGATACGCTGTCAGTGGAAGCCTAATTCGCAAATTCCTCATGGGCCCAGGATGTTTTTAAGTTGTGCTTGAGAAACTCGCTGTAGAGTGTGAGAATCATCAAAAACCGCAAGGTTAACGAAGCAAGCTGCTTTGAAGACAATTAACATGTCAACCTTTGTTTATTCCGTATATTCTCCAGGGTATATAGTGTTTTAAATATCCAGAGCATAGAAAGACGCCTTCTCGGTGCTGTAAATGAGAGTATGAACCTGCTAACTGGAGTTGAAACACTAATCATACTGTATTTGTTCAGAATTTCACAATGGTGCTTTGCTACTGTACAGTAAAACATTCGCACGATGCAAAGGGCTGAAATAGAGAAAACATTGCAGACGAATCTCCGCCAGGCGACGCTAATAAGCGCTGGAAGTTTCTTTCCTCCTCTGTCGTATAGTCACCCGCCTGTCATTGAGCTGCTTGAATCTGGTTTTGCATGTTATAGAAATCTGCATTTCTGGAAAAAAATGTGTATTTGGTTGGTGATGGATCAAATGTTTACTCTGAAAGAACTTTATTTCATTGAATTTTTGCTACTACCTGAATTTGATTGTAAACAGATATATACTTTGCACATGTTTATCTTACACCTTGACTATATTATGTAAACCTCTGTTTGACTTATACAACTAAACAAGGAGCCAAAATATAGAGACAGTGCTAGTAAAGATACTTAGGGCAGGATGCATCAAAACATATTTTTGCGGTCAAACCTCCGAAAATGTAGTTTTCTGAATTTTGGCTACTAACCACAAATGCACCAAGGTACAGAATGCGATACATTCCACAGCTTGGATACTGTTATGTACCCTTACGAGCTTCTATTTGCATTTCACCCAGAGAGGAATCCAATTTTATCCCTCCTAACACCCCCGTGGCATGTGCACCACTAGACGCATGTGCAGAAGGATTCCTGGGTCCAAAAACCCGGAAATCCATTTATCACAAAGGAGAGCTGTACTTTGTGATTTTCTTCAAGCATATAGGACCTTATTCAGAGTCGGTCGCGAGCGCTGAGCGCTCTCAACCGACTCGATGTTGGTCCACAAGGCATGCGCACGACGGAGACGGCTCCGTCGTGCGCATGCGCGAGCCCCCACTAACGACGGGTAATCCGTCGTTAGCGGGCTCAAAGCAGACGGAGCGAGCTGTCGATGTTGATTGACAGCTCGCTCTGTTTGCTGGGCGGGCAGGGGGCGTACCTACCCAAACGGAGGCGTTCCCGCCGGAACGCTAGCCATTTGGAAGCGGCCCCACTGACATCACCAATGATGTCAGTGGGGAAATTCCTGCTGAAACACAGCAGGAAGCTCCCTGGGGCTTAAGGTTGACGAGACCCTACCCTAGGGTCTCGTCGTAAGCCCCGATGGTCGCGATGGTCTTGACCATCGCAACCATCTCCCTTAGCGGTCGTTAGAGCTGTGGGTGTTAACCCACAGCCTAACGACCGACATGGAGGCGGCCGTTCAGGATGCAAGCGGCCGCCCTGTTTCTGAGCGACCGCTTGCATCCTATGACCACCTCTGAATGAGGCCCATAGTGTTAGTAAACGCTGTTATGCTTGCAATGCGTGCCGGCATTCAAAATGCGATGTGTCATAAACCCCGCCCATCATCAGATTTTTTTAGAATAATACATTATTCTACTTCAATGTCAATAAAATACATCAATTGTTATAAAATATAAACAAAATGCTGCTTTTCCGCAGTAATAGGACAGAACATAAACTCCAGTCTATCAGCTCTACTGAAATATTCTGTTTCAACAGTCACACTTCAGTCCTAGGGAGGTGAAGATCTAATCCAAGCCTACTGTATTACTGTACTATTCTGCAGGTTGTCATTTGGGGTCCGACCTGGGTGCAGCATCCAGATTCCTGTAGAAAGCAGATGCCTGTTCAGTGGCCTCATAGCTTGTGCCTCTCATTACCGTAAGTAGCAGATGAAACAAAGTCTTCACTAGAACCTGATGGTATTAGCAGATACAGGGTACCAGGCTTACATAAGTGCTCCCAGATAGCATAACTCTGTTTTATATATATATTGCTGATGCGTTTCTTCACACATTCTGAGATTTCATCAGAAGCTTGGCCATCACTATAAAGAACAAAATTCCCTTCTTATTTCAGAGTTACTGCATTGTATTAAAGGATCTACCATCCTTACTGAATTAGATATATGGAATTTCTATAACCTCATTCATATAAGAGAAGGGGACTAGTGGAAAATTGCTTTCAATACCAATGATGGAGATTTTCTCGTCATTCCTTTCGGTTTATGCCATGTACTCTTGGTTTGTGAATTAGAAATTCCCAGATGTCCCAGTATTAATTCGTAGTTTTATTCCTAGACAATATCCTTACCTTTTCCCCACAATATGATGACACGGTACATCAAAGGCATTTAGCAGCTCTGGGTCACCTCCGGGCAAACCGACTTTCTTGCAAACTAGAAAAGTTCATCGTCGAGCAGCCTGCATCCTGCCCCGATTAGTTCCTGACGTCCCTCGTGCTTGCTGATTAGGTTCTGATTTGTGCTACACATTATTCTGACCTGGCTTGTCCTGACGTTCCTTTCTGATTAGTCTCCTGGCTTATCTGCAATCTGTTTGTCTACCAGCTTAACATCCAATCTTATTTCTTTACATTAGTACACCACATCTGGGGGAATGGCAGAGGGTCGTGACCTACGGACCTTCATGAAGCGATGCCTAATTAGTCTTGCAGGGACCACTGGTGAATACCGGGGGCTCATTGGACTCCGCTTCTCTGCTATTGTCAGCGCAAATCCAGATTGGCAAAAGTGAATCCACTAAAACAGTTGGGAACCATCAAACCATCCAATCATCCATCCATCCTTAAAAATTAACTCTCTACTTATGCCAGAGATATTGGTTCTCTATTTAGCAATGTGTGTTAAGATGAATGAATAGTGGATACATTTCTATTACCTGACCTGTTACAACACTCAGTTTTATTTAATTCAATAATAATGACAACTACAGTGGTGCTTGAAAGTTTGTGAACCCTTCAGAATTTTCTATATTTCTGCTGAAACTTGGCCTAAAACTACCTTAGATTTTCAAACAAGTCCTAAAAGTAGATAAAGAGAACCAAATCAAATAAATTAGACAAAAAAATTAGACGTGCTCATTATTGAGGAAAATTATCCAATATCACATACTTTTGCCAGCAAAAATATTGAAAGTTCTGAAGGGTTCACAAACTTTCAAGCACCACTGTATATATCAATGTCAGTTAGGTGCAAAGAACAATTCTCAAATTTTTCCGTCTGTAATCAACAGTTGCAGAATCACTTCTCTTTTTTTGCTTTATACCAAGGAATGTCATTTGAAGAAAAAAAAGAAATAATTTTTAACTACAATTTTGAATCAATTAGGGGCCTATTCATCAACACTAAAATAACGTTTTAAATAGGGGTGAGCGGGTTCGGTTTTACTCGGTTTTACCCGGATCTTTTTATAGGCTATCGCCGAACATGTGTTTTGGATAGCGAATTAAAATCGAGCCAAATTTGCGGTAAAGTGGAGATAAGAACCGAGTACAACCGAGTAAAACCGAACCCGCTCACCCCTAGTTTTAAAGGACATTTTCCTTAATTAACGTTATTTTAGTATTCATGAAGATACTTAACACAGGAGATATCATTGATATCTCCTGGATAAGTCTCCCTGCGTTAATTTCCACACTCCCCATACATTAGTACATTAGTACATTAGTATGGGGATATGGAAATTATGGTATTCATCAAATTCCGAAAATTATGTATTTTTGGAATTTGATGGTGTTACCATACGCCACTGTGAGGTGGCGTATAGTAGGTAACACTTACCTGCTTTCAGCTGGGCAGGTCCCCTGGCGGCTTCCTCCATCGCTCTGGACTCTCCTCTGGCTCTGTCTGCTATGCTGTCATGTGTTCTCCCCAGCAGAACACAATAAAGTTTAGAAAAAAAACAACTTTTTTTTTCTAAACTACTGAGTTCTGCTGGGGAGAACACATGACAGCATAGCAGATGGAGCCGGAGGCTACTGCGCGAGCAGGTAAGTCGGGGACGGGGGAAAGTGAGCAGAAGGGGGGGAGGTGAGCAGAGGGGGGGGGGCAGGTGAGCGGAGGTTACCGCAGCTGTAGGTAGTGCTGTGCATGCGCCTGGGTTAATGAATGTAGCATCGCATGCGCAGCACGGATTAAAGCTGCGGTAAGTTAGAGTAGAGCGGGATAACTATTTCCTGAAAAGCTGTCATCGCAAAAATGACAGCTTTTCCAAATAGATAGTTATGGGGAGGAGGAATGATGAATTCCTCCGGTAATTAGGTAGAACTCCATGCCAGTTCTAAACCTAATTACCTCCAGGGAAATTTTAGGTTTGATGAATAGGCCCCTTAATCTTACCAAAATAGTAACCTCCTGCAGTTCAATTTGTAAGGTGATTTGAAGACCTTACCAAATCATGTCGTATCCCTAAGGTTGCTTATCACACCCACCTCTAGTTATAATTGTAAAGTAATTATTGATATGCATTTTTACAAACTAATGGAAACTTATCTGCAAAAAGTCTTTGTTTTTTCATTAGCTAAATGTAGCCTAGTGTGGAGCCGAAGAGGGAAAACTGGACACCTGTTGGGTTCTTTGTAATACATTTGAAAAAGTGAATACAGAGAACCCATATTTACATTTTATACATATGCAGTATTTTTGGTGAGCACAACAATTCCCATTTATTCTACACAGAGCTTATCCAGTTATGCATACATACAGCAATGTAAAAGTGACATTACTCTAGACATTGTGAGTGATTGGCTTTAGCAGCTTGCATACAACTGAAAGGTTTCTCCAGTGTGCTACCATAAGGTAACATGTCCCCCCTTTCCCTAAATCATAGTTAGATGTGTCGGTGTTGATGGCTTGCTGTTGTTCCTCTAGTCACCCAAACATATATTGTGTGGAATTCTGCCTCGTTAATACTCCTTGCTTTGGCTGATGACGGCATTTCTCTACAGGCCATTGTGGAATGCTGAAAATGCCCCAAAATATTATGGGCCATGGACAGGGCCGGATTAAGCTTGTGGGGGCCCTGAGGCAACTAAGTTGTGGGGGCCCCCACCAACCCACACGGAGCCTACCCTCCCTCCCCCGCCACACGGAGCCTACCCTCCCTCCCCCGCCACACGGAGCCTACCCTCCCTCCCCCGCCACACGGAGCCTACCCTCCCTCCCCCGCCACATGGAGCCTACTCCCACCCTCCCTGATTACATACCTTGTGGCTCTGTGATGTGAATACAGCAGCACAGTCAGCGCTGCTGCATAGAGCACAGAGCGGCTACTGAGGCCCCACATCAGTGATCAGTGTCGCGGATAGGATGTGTCACGTGATGGTGATGAGGGGACTCGGGCGCCGCTCTGCGTTCTATGCGGCAGCGCTGTCTGTGCTTTTGCATTCAGAACACAGCTCAGCGGCAGCTCTGCCCACATCCAGGAACAGGGGACACTGGACACCTGCTCTCCGCAGGGTCACCCGGACCCTGTGTGGGCAGGGGCAAATTCAGGATTTCTGGGGGGGGGGCTTACATATAAATATATATATATATATATATATTATTATTATTTATACACGTGTGTATTAAACACACACACATTTATATATAATATATATGTAGCAAATGTATATATAATATACAGTATATAAAATACACACTAACACACATATACAGTGTACATACATAAACACACATATACAGTATACACACACATAAACACATACATACACATTAACACATACATACACAGTATACACACACTAACACATACTGTATATACAATAACACGTACACATACATACACATATATACACATTGACACATACATACACAGTATACACACACATTTATATATAATATATATGTAGCAAATGTATATATAACATACAGTATATAAAATACACACTAACACACATATACAGTGTACATACATAAACACACATATACAGTATACACACACATAAACACACACATAAACACATGGACCTCTACTAATCAGCTGAATCCTGTTGAACCTATTGCAGATATTAGATGTAGATCAAGTGCCAACATGGCTGTCTTGGCTTTGGTGATCCACTGTGCAACAGGACGGTGAGAGTCATGCTTGCTTCCTTTTTCAATTAAAGAAACTTGGCTTACTCTGGCTCCCTTTCTTAGATGATAATCTGCCCCCAATGGGATGCAGTCATGTGACAATCCCGACAGTGTAATCCCGGCAAGGGATCTAACATAGGCGTCGAAATACCAACACCTATGTTAATTCCGATGCCGGAACCCCGACAGGATGCCGGACAGATCATTCAACGCCGGGGGTAAGTATCCACATAGCCAGGGATGGGGGTGTTAGGTTTAGGGACCCCCAGGGGGAACTTAGGGTTAGGCTAGGGGAATGGGGGTTAGGGTTAGGTACCCCTGGGGATAGATTAGGGTTAGGCACCCCCCCAGGAGGGTTAGGTTTAGGGTGCGGTGAGGGGGGTTAGGTTTAGGCACCCTTGGGGAGAAATTAGGGTTAGGCACTAGGGGGGGTTAGGGTTAGGTACCCCTAAAGGAGGGTTAGGGGGGAGAGGTACTTTACTTACCTCCACTGTTCAGCCTGCCGGCGTCTGGATTTTGACTGCGGCGGTCATTCATACCGATTCCGCCCCCAACAACAGCTGACATCTGTGATAACTTCTGCTTTACAAATGCTCAATGTTCATTTCACCTGCTTTTGTATAACTGATGATGACTAGACCCCATAATGAGATAGGGAAAGGAGGGACTAATATTTTGCAATTCACAAACAGAAATCACCAGGGTAATACCTCAAACTTTTGCAGCATCTTAGGTAAACTGTGATATAACTCTGCGCACCCAATATAAGTACAACACGATTATTTTTCGTGTTTTAACAGTGTTGAAAACTTATCTTATTTTGGGCGGGGTGGTAAGGTAGTAATTCTTAGGTAACCTGTGAAATAATGCGGCAAAATTGTGTTACACAGTAAGTACAACACGATCATTTTTTTCTGTGTTTATAACAGTGTTCAAAACATAATTAAAGAAAAAAAAAATTCACTGACAAATACAAATAAGTAGTTACATAAAAAAACTTTTATTTTTAATACAATGGTGCAAACAATATATAAGTAAGATTATTTTTCAGCAGGATCAAAAAATCTTAAAACCTAGCAGACTCAGGCTTTCCTCTCGCACTGTCTGTCACTGTCAGGCTGGCCGTACACTAGACCAACTTTCATTCAGCCATTCAAGTACTGTATGAGAGCGAATGACAATCAGCCAATGGTAGCTACAGTAGCTGACACAGGAGTCTGGGGGCGGCCTGATCCAGCACGCCTGTCATACGCACAGAGGGCCTGATTCAGACCAGCTCGCGAGTGCATAACACTCGCAAGCGTGTCGATGGCCGGGCAGTGCGCACACGCGGCGTGCACACAGAACGTGCACGAGCACCGTAGCGAGTGAATTTTCACTTGCTGCGGGACTCACTACAAAAGGGGGCGGCTGTCGATTGTGATTGACAGCTCGCCCCATTTTGTAGGCGTGCAGGGAGGGGTGGCTAGACAAACGGAGGCGTTCCTGAAGGAATGCCTGCCGTTTGTGGGCGGCCCTACTGGCTTCACCAGTGATGTCAGTAGTGAACTTCCTGTTCTATTAGAGCAGGAAGTTCACTGGGGCTTGCGGTGGACGAGACCCTACCACAAGGGTCTCGTCGCAAGCCTGATGGGCGCAATAATCGCGACCATTGCCGGGCTGCTCGCTACAGCTTAGCGAGCGGCCTATAGGCCGGTGAAAAAAAAAAACAGCCCGCCCTGATTCAGAGTGAGCGCTCGCAAATAGCGAGTGCCTCTGAATCAGGGCCAGAGACCTGGCTGATTCACGGTGGGTTTAACGATTCCCAGCAGCAGAGTTTTGAACTGCGCTGCATTAAGGGGTCTATTTACTAAGCTGTGCTATGAGATAAAGTAAACGTGATAAGGTACCAGCCAATCAGCTCCTAAATGTAATTTTACAGGCTGTGTTTAAAAAAAAATAGTTAGGAGCTGATTGGTTGGTACTTTGAGGTCTAAGCCTCGTATGGAGATCAAGTGGACAGAGATAATGTACCAGCTAACCAGCTCCTAACTGTCATTTTTCAAACACAGCCTGTGACATGGCATTAAGGAGCCGATTGGTTGGTACTTTAACACCGTTCACTTTATCTCCTAACACATCTTAGTGAATAGACCCCTAAACCATTTGTGTCTCAGGCCAGAGGCTAGATTGCCTATCTTATAAGCACAGACCAATACAGTATTTATCACACATTCTTCTTAAATGAATGAGCACTGAGTTAATAACTGCTGCAGATACGTAGAGTACAGGAGTGAGGATGTAACCAAGGTTTCAGAGACGGCAGCTTTAACTCACTCACCTGCATTGTTCTTACAGGCTTCATTTGTGAGCGCTATTCTCTGCTGTAACAACGCTGGAGCTTTACATTCTTATATATTCTTATTGATGAGGTCCAGAGATGTTCATTTCTGTCTGGTGATTCCCAGAGTTGGTCATTACCGGGATATAAATGTGGTACTTCATTACCGCACTGAAACTCTCAGCATCGGTTATTGCCACTTCATTAATCTGGATTCATCCAGGTCATCGTTCCCTGAGGAATATTAGAGCCTAGTAATCTACTGTAGGAGAGAAGGTGTTTTAACTAGTCAGGTTGGTCTCCACAACATCTGTTTCCTTATCTTGTTGTTCCACAGGTTGTGCAGAACACTAATACATCCTTATCTTATACACTGTATACAACAGTCCTTGAACTACAGCTTTGTGTGTATACAGTTATGAATACAGTATATATATATATATATGTATATATATATATATATATATATTTACAGGTGCACGCTGTTAAGGGTGCACACTCCGGATTTTCCAGCGGTTGCCACACACCAGATCCTACATTCCAGGTGGGTGGAATTTCTGTAGCAAAACAAAAGGCAAAGGGCGTCCCCTAGTGCAATACAATAGTGACTTATTTCTCTAGTGTAGACACACGTTCCATGATAACCCAAAGAGCTTACTTATTTGGGTGCAAATGCTTGTGATGAATGGATATCTGAGCCTGTTTCCGATTCCACTAATTCCCAGAAAACTCAACATCAAAGGAGCATATAAAAAAAAGTGAACAAGTAATATATAGTGTATAATTTTTTCTAAAAATAAATACATTTATTTGAACAACAAAAGTTAATCGTACAATAAATATATGCAGTTGCACACAATAAATTGGTGCAATATGAGCTTATCTGAGCAAAGGGGACATCAGGGTTTAAGATGTCCCAAACCATGAGCAGTCTCAACGTGTTTCGTCCTTCATCTGCTAGGATTTCATCAGGAGGATGAAGTCCTAGTAGATTCAGAGGGACGAAATGCGTTGAGGCTGCTCCTGGTTTGGGACCTCCTAAACCCTGATGGGGAAGCGCATTATAATCACTCAAAGGCACTTGACAGGGCAAACATCTGAAATAACAAAGCTTTTCATGTCAGTTTTACCTCTTGAAATGTATCAAATATAGAACAGTTAATCAATTTGTGAATGCCGTGGAGAATGACATGGTGGTCTTTATGATCTACATCTTACTGCACTTACTGATCTCTTCCCCTGTAGATCCAGACAGGGAACCTCATTCAAAGTCACATATAGCAGGATCTATTGGTAGTCGGCTTTGTGCAGATGTCGCTGTGGGCGTATTATGGGAGTGACGCTGAAGCGGCTGCATACAGAAACACTCAACTGCTCACCGCTCACATAGAGAGCCACACTGGGATAGAGAAACTGCACCTAAGTATTGCGGCGTCTATGGACACTGACAGTGTGCTTCTTAGTCCTTGCACATTTATACACATGGATGTACACCAGGGAAGGTTCAGTAGCAACACTTGTATAAAGCTGCAGGGTTGCGGCCAGCAAAAGACACAGACATGACTCAGAAACAGCCCCAGAGAACTGAAATGATGACATAATACAGCAGTTTTCCTAGCCAGATAACATGCATAGTTTACCATAGAATCAGGTACAGACTGGCTCTGCTAAGCAGCCCTGGCAGTCCACCTGCACTACCTCCGTGCCCGCAAATAGGGAGTGGCCTCACCGAAAGGTGGCATGGTCACTCATGGGGGTGTGGCCTTGCTGAATGCCCACTTCTTTTAGTATCCCCTGCCGAGCAGATGCCGGGAGGCAGAGCTGCTCGGCCTGGGTTAGCAACCGGGCTGGCTCATCTGGCCACCAGCCCTCCTGGCATTTGGCAGGAGTGCCAGGTGGTCAGTCCGGCCCTGCATAGAATTAGTGTTTAATCTGTTCGATGCAGGGCCGGATTAATGTCTGTGGGGGCCCCTGGGCAACAAACTTGTGGGGGCCCCTATATACCACCGTTTCTTTCTATTCACCTTAATGCCCCCAGTAGTAAAGCCCCTTATGCAGTGCCCCCAGTAATGGTCTCCCCTATGCAGTGCTCCTTATGCAGTTCCCCCTGTAGTAGTCCCCCCTATTCATTGCCCTCAGTAGTAGTCCCCACTATGCATTTCCCTCAGTAGTAGCCCCCCTCCCCTATGCATTGCCCCCAGTAGTTGTCCCCCCTATACAAGGACCCCTATGCAGTGCCCCTTATATAGTGCCCCCAGTAGTTTTCCCCCAATACATTGCCCCCAGTAGTAGTCCCCCCTATGCATTGCCCTCAGTAGTAGCCCCCTCCCTATTAAGTGCCCCAGTGGTAGTCCCCCTTATACAGTGCCCCCAGTAGTAGTCCCCCCTATGCAGTGTCCTTTATATAGTGCCCCCTGTAGTATTCCCCACTATGCATTGCCCCAAGTAGTAGTCCCCTCCTATGCATTGCCCCCAGTAGTAGTCCCCCCCTATGCATTGCCCCCAGTAGTAGTCCCCCCCTATGCATTGCCCCTAGTAGCACCCCCCTGTACAGTGACCCCATGAAGTGGCCCCCCTATACAGTGACGCCTGTAGCGCCCCCCCATGCAGTGACAGTGCCCCTTATCACACACACACGAAAAAAACACAACTTACCTGAATCCCCGCTCCTGACACGACCACCGCTGTCTGCTCCGAGTCCCGGCTCTTCTGCATTACAGTATGGGAGAGACATCATGACGTGACGTCTCTCCCTGCCGCTGGTGGCTGTTTGTATGTCACTGTGTAGTGTGGCTGAGCTCACTGTGGTCTATACTAGCGGCGGGGACACTAGCGGCAGGTGCAGACAGCAGCCGCTAGTGGGGGGCCCCTATGCGTTTAGATAATTTGGGGTTATGTGTAAAATAACCACGTTTGTCCTTTATCCCTGTATAATTTTGTCTCAGGAAGGATCGATTAGTTTTCTGTAAAATGTTTTCCTGTATTTTTCCTTTCGGTCTCCCTCCCTCTATAGTTGTCCCCTGCTTCTAGGAATATTTTTTATTTCATTAATGTCCTGTTGGAGTTAGTTCCCCGAGTGGTGCACACAGGAATCGAGGCCGAAGAATCGCCATGACGTACACATAGACAACATGACCTGTCTCTTTCTCGCTGCCTATTCCTCCTCCTGCGCAGCCCAGGGCTACGCTGACTCCAACTCTCCAGTCCCTGACTTCTGTTATGTCTGATAAACATTTACTCTGTATTCTGTCCTGGGATTTATGTGTCCCTAGCATGCTATTTGACATTTGATGTATTACATTTAAGGTTCGACACGTTAGTCTATTCCTCTATTTATTTTTTTCTGTCACTCACTACACATTTAATTTACCCCTCCCGTAGGCAAACGCAGGTGGGGGTCCTGTTGCCTGGAAACCCCCCTCCACAGCCCACACTATGACCAAAATAGAAATAGTAATATAATAGAATGTTACTAGTGCTGTATGTTCTTCTCAATCTCACAAATGAAATAATTAGCACCACCTGTGTATCTTTAAATTTAACATGTGTCAGCCAGTAATAAATAATCTGTGCACCAACTAGGAGATGTGGAAAACATGCACTGTTAGGGGTGTACTGCTGTAAACCATCTATAGGGTTAATTATTAATACTGTATAATAATACACTATCCAGTGCATAAGGAGACCGATATGTACATATATGTCCATGGCAGTGCTAAGTTCTCCTGCTGCTCCCTCAGACTCCCAGACTTACTCCCATGCTCTGGAATGGAGGACACATCTGAAATAAATACATTCAGCTCAGGCAGGATGGTCCTACTGCCACATATAATGGCTTTCTGTGACCACTGGTCCTGTATATGCTGGAATTATGACACACAATACACTTTGGGCTCTATTTATTAACATTATTTTTACTAAAATAAAGTGAAAAAGGGTGTTTTCACACCCTTTTCACATTATTTTAGTATCACCTGTAGTTACTATAGGGCAATTGGAGTAGAATTAGTAAAATTCTACTCCAACCCTTAGTATCACTTATTTTTAGTAAAGCAGATCGCATTTCCCATAATTGTAATGGGAAATGTGATCTGACCAGAGTTACTAAAAATAAATTGTTAAAAAATACCGGGGGAAGCCCTGTGATAATAACGCCACCTGGAGGTGGCGTTATCCAGGGTATCCCCCGGTGACCGGGCTCCCACTTTGCTATGTGATCTAAACAGACCACAAGCTGATTGCTGTAAAAAAAAAGAAAAAAGAAATTGAAACATTTTTTTTTTACTTACCTGAATCCAGGGACCGGTGATCGGGCCTCCGGTGATGGCTCCTCTCGGTCAGCTGGTCTCCCATAGTGTCCTGCTGCCCGGTCATCAGGTGATCGGGCCCCAGTGCAGTATGGGAGATCACCTGATCGGGAAGCCCGGAGAAGATCACCGGAGGCCAGGAGGATGCAGGTAAGTGTAATGAAGGAAGAAGGGGGGTCACGGGGGTCCGCGGCAGGAGGGGCTTAGCATCGGTGGGGGTAGCAGCGACGGTGGGTCGGTGCATGCACGGGCTCTTAGTCATGGTATTTTTTCCGAAAATACCGCGACTAGAGTGCGGATGGGATCCGCAGGGACAGAGCTTTATCACAAGCTCTGTCCCTGCAAGGGATTTATAGTAAATCCCTGTGATATTGCCTGAATTCGCAATGCGAATTCACTCGGTAATATCACACTACAATCTGCATTCAATATGCGGATTGTAGTAAATAGAGCCCTTTGTATGATGCATATTAAAGCTGGATAAGTGCTAGTTATACTCTCTTCATGGAAAGACCACACTCACTCTAAAATCAAGCATTTTCAAACCCTCTCTAGAAATTCTGTGTTTGCCACTGATTCCTGGTTACAAATCATCATCTCTTCTGTATAAAGACACAAGTGATATCACTAATTAATACATACAGGGGCATAACAGAGCAATTAGAGTGTACCCCTTCCTGTTGGGTGTTCTATTGGCACCAACCTACTGTAATTTTCTGCTCAGCTATGGGTCTGACTTTAATCCCTTAGATCGGTTTGACAAAGTATAAACTCAGCACTTTTATTTTAAAATGATTCCAATAATTTTCCTACTATCCTACCTTGAATCCGTTTAGTAAGCGGAGATCAAGGGGGCGTGGTCTGGCATCACGGAGCGTGGCGTAGCTCACACTCCTGTTCTCGTCACGCTGGTGGCATGCCATAGCTCACACTCCTGTTCTCGTCACGCTGGTGGCATGCCGTAGCTCACACTCCTGTTCTCGTCACGCTGGGGGCATGCCGTAGCTCACACTCCTGTTCTCGTCACGCTGGGGGCATGCCGTAGCTCACACTCCTGTTCTCGTCACGCTGGGGGCATGCCGTAGCTCACACTCCTGTTCTCGTCACGCTGGTTGCATGCCGTAGCTCACACTCCTGTTCTCGTCACGCTGGTGGCATGCCGTAGCTCACACTCCTGTTCTCGTCACGCTGGTGGCATGCCGTAGCTCACACTCCTGTTCTCGTCACGCTGGTGGCATGCCGTAGCTCACACTCCTGTTCTCGTCACGCTGGTGGCATGCCGTAGCTCACACTCCTGTTCTCGTCACGCTGGTGGCATGCCGTAGCTCACACTCCTGTTCTCGTCACGCTGGGGGCATGCCGTAGCTCACACTCCTGTTCTCGTCACGCTGGTGGCGTGGCGTAGCTCACACTCCTGTTCTCGTCACGCTGGGGGCATGCCCAGCACTTCTCGAGATGCTGGACTGCCTCAGTCTCCATCTTTCTCTACAGTATAGATGCCACGAGCACTCGCACAGTATCCAGATACAGCTACTCTTCTATGCAGAGCTGCAGGTGAATGGAACAAACTTTCCCCTCCGCAGAACACTGGGGACCGCAGACTGGACCAAAAAGCTAGACTTCGGCTAAAATGCTGGAGATAAGCCATAGTTTGGATTATTCAGTAGAGATAAAGTGGAGAATTTGCTCATAGCAACCAATCAGCTTCTAACCTGAAAAATGACACTTATGTCGGTATCCAATAAGCCTTAAACATTGCTCGGGCGCTAATGGCCACCCAGGGTTATCCAATTAGCCCCGAAGTCCAAAGTCTGGCCCAAAACAGGCCCATATCTGGGATTTTTAGGGGGGACCTGAAAAGTGCATTTTTTTTTGCCAACTTTATCACGGATCCTTTGTGGTTTTGGGCAAATGATCCTATATGTTCGCCCGAAACAAATAAGATAGGGTGAAAAAAAATTGGCAAAAAATGGGAATGGCGAAAAATTCAATTTTTTTGCCCTTCAAAAACTAGCGGGGTGTATTGGAATTACAATCTGATTGGTTGGTATTTTGGGGGAGATGTATGGAACCTTGAAGAGAGATTAAGGGGCCTATTTACTAAGCCTTGGATGGAGATAAAGTGATCGAAGATAAAGTACCAACCAACCAGCTCCTAACTGCCATGTCACAGGCTGTGTTTGAAAAATGACAGCAGCTGGTGGGCTGGTACATTATCTCCGTCCACTTGATCACCATCCAATGCTTAGTAAATAGACCCCAAAGTACCAACCAATCAGCTCCTAACTAATATTTTGAAACACAACCTGTAAAATACAGTTAGGAGCTGATTGGTTGCTACTTTATTTCTCTTCATTTTATCTCTGTTCAATATTACACTCACACATAAAGCTATTAACCAAACCACACCAACATACATCTCTTCACTTATCTCAAAATATCTTCCAACCCGACATCTCCGTTCTGCACAAGATCTGCGTCTCTCATCCCCGCGCATTATTTGTTCCCATGCACGGTTACAGGACTTTTTTCGGGCTGCACCCACCCTGTGGAATGCCCTCCCATGCACAATAAGACTTTCCACTAGTTTCCAAACATTCAAGCGTTCTCTGAAAACTCACCTCTTTAGACAAGCTTATCAGATTCCAGGACCGCCCACCTAACCTTTTATAGCTCCCTATCTAACTCTCTTCTCATGGTAAACACCTATCACATCTTCTCTTTCTTCAATTGAACATCCTCCTAACCCTAGGCCAACTTTCCAGTGTGATTGGATTATACAGCCCACCAAGAATATCTGCAATTGGGCTGGACCAATTTGCAATAGCACCTCTCCTTGTGTATCAACACCTATTTCCCTATAGATTGTAAGCTTGTGAGCAGGGCCCTCTTACCCTTATGTATGTCATGTATGTATGTCTTTTACAACCCAGTATAATGTTAATCTTGATTCAAATTGTAAAGCGCAACGGAATTTGCTGCGCTATATAAGAAACTGTTAATAAATAAATAAAATATTTGATAAATCTTCCTCTATAGTGAGCAGAGCTCCCTCACAAAACTCAATGATGTATTAACTGATATCAGTATTATATGGTCCCGCAATAATCACACAGACGACGATTAACCCATAGCTCTCTGGAAATAGAAGGTCAGGACAGGGTCTAGTGACCACATTGATGGTGTTGCAGGTTATTAATATGTCATATGTATCATTGTTGTTTGGTTATGGGCATTATGCAACCAATTGCACCAGGAATATTGTAAGAATTCATTATTTCTCCATCACGGAGCCTAATACATGTATCAAATTCTGAGTGCTTGTTAATCATGATGGAAATACCTAACATAAAGCACTGCAGAAGAATGTGGTTAATTGCGCTGGGAGCAGTACTCCTAGTTCCTTTATTAGTCTGGAATGTATACCCACTGGGCCAATTGACCTATCTACTGTTACTGTGGAGAGCTGATGTAACACCTCTTCTATAGTAAACACAGGATGTTTGTGATATAGAACAAAGGGATTTATCTGTCTCTTCTAGTGTAGGTGACCCCTTTGACATTTTAACAATAAATACGTAGCAAAAAGGCTTATTGAGGCCGTCCTCCACTTCGTTGTCGCCTTTGTCACCATATCCAGCCCCCTCAGTTATTACCTTTACTATTCCTCCTTTGCTTCTTTTCCTTTCACTAATGTATCTAAAATGAGTTTTGTCACCTTTCTTTATTGACTGTACAACTGTTTATTCTGTTTGCGCTTTTTGCCTGCTTTACAGCGTGTTTGGTCTCTCTTAGGCTAATTTTTTATACCTTTTTTTTATATTCTCCTCTGAATGGGTCTGTCTGTATTTCTTACATGCAGATTTATTAGGACTAATGAACACCTGTCACTTCCTCTGAGAACCATTTTGGTTTGTTTTTGCTGACATGTCTGCTACACAGTTCTGTTGCATTTATTAATGAATTGTTTTGTGTATTCCTCGGTTCCTGCTCATGACTTGTCCATTCCAGCACTATCGGAGATTCACAGAAATGATTTCTTGCTCAAGGGGGGGGCCGGTGTGCTATAACTGTAGGGACACCCCCCTGGAAAAGGATGACGCTGGCACATGCGCCTGAGCAAAATCCTCGAGAAAATGGCTACATGGTAGGTATATTCGTTGGGGGTGGGATGTGCGGTGTGCCACCCCCCTCAACCCAGGTGCCTTTGTGCACCTAATATACTGTAGATACACCAGAGCTCATTTCACTAAACCCAGCCTTCCCATGTGTCGGTGCAAAACTAACTACCGGTATACTGCCCTCAGAATTTTACACCTGTCGAAGCTGGATAATTGGCTGAGACAAGATCAGTTTAAAATTAGATCGTAAAGACGCCATCTTGCGACTGGACGCAAGACGCCATTTTAGAAAATGAGATTGCGAGAAGCCATTTTGCGAATGGCCGCCCAAGCACCATTTTAGATAAACTCACACTTAAGTACATATGGCGATATTACTATTAGCATCATGCGATTGCATCTTTCACCATTTCTCATTCACACATAAATTTGCACAATTATGCTGTTAACTAGCCGCATATTAGCGAATGCATAAGATCCTGTATGAAAACGCTGATTAGTAGCTTCATGTGCACGCATCCGCCCCAAGTTAACTAGCGTCTTTATATCAAACTCCAAATACATACACAGTACATACTCACATAAAAGGTTCCATAAGCTTTAAAGTATAAGATTCAAGTTTGTTCATTTATTATAATTGCTGTGAAATAAAGGTATTTGGTAGCTAAGGTTCAATACATGATAAGTAAGCCGTGTTTGGTATTATACTGATCTGCACTCTTTCAACAGCATTCCGGTATCATCGGTGTGAAGATCGCAACATGCATTCTCAACGTATGGACCGCAGAGACTTAAAGCACCGAAATGTACATTATATGACCAACTGTTAGGATGTGCATGAGGCAGGAAACCAGAGACAACCAGTTGTTAGAGGCTGTACTGTGTCTATTTGAATCAACCTGTTAAATGCTCTGCAACAGATGCATCCTCCTTGGGAACCAAAGGCATCAGCGACAAGCTTCTCTATTGTGTTGACTGTTTCTGTGAGAATATAAACATGTGTGTTGTGAGCCCAGTCTGGAGTCTTCTTGCTGAATGCTGATTGACGCAGGTTTTCTTTCTGAATGCCGGGATCTGGTCTAGAGCGCTTGCGTATGTATAACTGTACTTGGGTCTGTATAATTCTTTGCGCTAAATTGTACTTAGATCATAGCGTGTAACTGACTGTACTTTTTACTTGAATATTACTTTGTGCTTTGGAACCACAGGTTCAAGGTCTGGAGTCTTTATTTACTATATGACTGCGTATGCAAATTAGCGTCATCCTTAGAGGTTTATAGGAAGGATATTAGAAGGTATAGGCAGGATATTAGAAGGTATAGGCAGGAGTATATAGAGGTTCTAATTTAATATCGTTACACCACACTGACCAATGGTCACTAAACCTCAAGTTTTATCATAAAAGTTATACAGCATATACTGTTTAATGCTGTTTATTTATCAAATAATAAAGATAATAACTTGCTGGTAAATCTCATGGTGGGATGTACTATTATCAATGCGACATAGTTACAGAAAGGTGATTTTATGCAATCAAAATATATTCACAAAACAATGACTTTATTATATATTCCTTGAGAACATACATTTTTTTTGGTGATCTGCCAATCCTGGCACATTTGTAATACTCTACAGACCACCATATGGCACCATATGGCCCACAGTATGCCTGGCACTGCACGCCAGCCGATGTTCCAGGAGTCAAGTAGGACAATATGGAAACATGCTACTTTGACTTGGCTAATCATTATTCATTTGATGCGATTGGATGGAAGAGCCAGTGTACCCAGTGCACAAACAACTCAGTGTTATAGTGTCTGGGATGCCCACTTCCCTGGATAAAACTATCACATACGAAAATGATGAATGAGATTAAAATAAGTATAATATTAATAACAATAATAATAATAATAATAATTAGGGGTGAGCGGGTTCGGATTTCTGAAATCCGAACCCCCCCGAGCCCCCCCGATCCGAGTCCGATCCGAGTCAGGCTCGACTTTTCCCAACTGACTCGGATCTGAAATCAAGGCAAAACGTCATCATCCCGCCTTCCGAGTCTCGCGGGTTTTGGATCCTATATAAGGTACCCGCGTCGGCGCCATTTTCTCACTCGGCTGTGGACAGTGAAGAGGGAGGGTGGGAGTTAGGGCTCTGTAGTGTAGTGTAGTGCTGCTGTTGTCCACTACTTCAAAGTCCATAGGGGCTGGCTGTGTTGTGCTGTGCTGCTGTTGTTAATAGGGGCTGTGTCCACTACTTCAAAGTCCATAGGGGCTGGCTGGACTGTGTTGTGCAGTCAGTTCTCCATAGGGGATGTGTCCACTCCAAAGTCCTGTGCAGTGTCCCAGTCCTAAAGGGGTGCTGTAGTGTTGTCCAGGGGGTGCTCTGTCCATCAGGGGTGCTCCCCCCAAGTGCTAAAAAAATAATATATTTTCTGTGTTTGTGAATTGTGTGCGCAGTAGCCACACGTGCATCAACAAAGTAGTGCCAAGCGTGCGCCTGTGTCATAAGTAAAGGGCCGGCTGGCTTGACTGTTAAAGGGTGCTGTAACCCCCAAAGTACACTCCAGTCCAAACAAACAAAAAAATTATTTTCTGTGTTTGTGAATTGTGTGCGCAGTAGCCGCACGTGCATCAACAAAGTAGTGCCAAGCGTGCGCCTGTGTCATAAGTAAAGGGCCGGCTGGCTTGAACGTTAAGGGTGCTGTAACCCCCGAAAGTACACTCCAGTCCAAACAAAAAAAAAACTTATTTTCTGTGTTTGTGAATTGTGTGCGCAGTAGCCGCACGTGCATCAACAAAGTAGTGCCAAGCGTGCGCCTGTGTCATAAGTAAAGGGCCGGCTGGCTTGACCGTTAAAGGGTGCTGTGCACTACTCTCCAGCAAAAATAAAAAAATATTTTCTGTTTGTGTGCGCTTTAGCCGCACGTATATATCAATATAACATAAATGGAGGACCAAACTTTCTCCGATAAAAATAAAATAGGGTAAGATCAAGAACCACTTCCTCCTAGTGCTGTTGCTGCTGCTGGGAGTTGTTCATCATCCCAGAGAGGAAGTAGGAACTTCACTACTTTTACTAAACAATTGACCCTCCAACAGTCCCTAGCGATGAGGATGAAGTACGACAGCAGTCATCCTGAAGCAAAACGTATAACTGAGGCCTTGACTGCTATGTTGGTGTTAGACGTGCGTCCGGTATCCGCCATTAGTGCAGTGGGATTTAGACAATTGATGGAGGTAGTGTGTCCTCGGTTCCAAATCCCGTCTAGATTCCACCTGCATCCTCAAAGCAGCAGCGACAAGCGTGCGTCTGTCTGTTAAAGGGTGGTGACACCCTCAAAGTGTGCTACACAAACAACTAAAATATTGTTCTTTTTTTTTCTGTCTTTGTGAAATGTGTGTGCTGTAGCCGCACCTGCATCCTTAAAGCAGCAGCGACAAGCGTGCGTCTGTCTGTTAAAGGGTGGTGACACCCTCAAAGTGTGCTACACAAACAATTAAAATATTGTTCTTTTTTTTTCTGTCTTTGTGAATTGTGTGGGCTGTAGCCGCACTTGCATCCTCAAAGCAGCAGCGACAAGCGTGCGTCTGTCTGTTAAAGGGTGTTGTAACTCTCAAAGTGCTCCAAAAAATAAAAACATTTTTTTAATGTGTTTGTGACTTGTGTGCGATGTAGCCGCACTTGCATCCTCAAAGCAGCAGCGACAAGCGTGCGTCTGTCTGTTAAAGGGTGGTGACACCCTCAAAGTGTGCTACACAAACAATAAAAATATTCTTCTTCTTTTTTCTGTCTTTGTGAATTGTGTGGGCTGTAGCCGCACCTGCATCCTTAAAGCAGCAGCGACAAGCGTGTGTCTGTCTGTTAAAGGGTGGTGACACCCTCAAAGTGTGCTACACAAACAATTAAAATATTGTTCATTTTTTTCTGTCTTTGTGAATTGTGTGGGCTGTAGCCGCACTTGCATCCTCAAAGCAGCAGCGACAAGCGTGCGTCTGTCTGTTAAAGGGTGTTGTAACTCTCAAAGTGCTCCAAAAAATAAAAAAAAATTTTATAATGTGTTTGTGACTTGTGTGCGATGTAGCCGCACTTGCATCCTCAAAGCAGCAGCGACAAGCGTGCGTCTGTCTGTTAAAGGGTGGTGACACCCTCAAAGTGTGCTACACAAACAATAAAAATATTCTTCTTCTTTTTTCTGTCTTTGTGAATTGTGTGGGCTGTAGCCGCACCTGCATCCTTAAAGCAGCAGCGACAAGCGTGCATCTGTCTGTTAAAGGGTGGTCACACCCTCAAAGTGTGCTACACAAACAATTAAAATATTGTTCTTTTTTTTCTGTCTTTGTGAAATGTGTGGGCTGTAGCCGCACCTGCATCCTTAAAGCAGCAGCGACAAGCGTGCGTCTGTCTGTTAAAGGGTGGTGACACCCTCAAAGTGTGCTACACAAACAATAAAAATATTGTTCTTTTTTTTCGGTCTTTGTGAAATGTGTGTGCTGTAGCCGCACCTGCATCCTTAAAGCAGCAGCGACAAGCGTGGGTCTGTCTGTTAAAGGGTGGTGACACCCTCAAAGTGTGCTACACAAACAATAAAAATATTATTCTTTTTTTTTCTGTCTTTGTGAAATGTGTGGGCTGTAGCCGCACCTGCATCCTTAAAGCAGCAGCGACAATCGTGTGTCTGTCTGTTAAAGGGTGGTGACACCCTCAAAGTGTGCTACACAAACAATAAAAATATTGTTCTTTTTTTTTCTGTCTTTGTGAATTGTGTGGGCTGTAGCCGCACTTGCATCCTCAAAGCAGCAGCGACAAGCGTGCGTCTGTCTGTTAAAGGGTGGTGTAACCCTCAAAGTGCGCTCCACAAACAATAAAAATATTCTTTTTTTTTTTCTGTCTTTGTGAATTGTGTGGGCTGTAGCCGCACTTGCATCCTCAAAGCAGCAGCGACAAGCGTGCGTCTGTCTGTTAAAGGATTACATCGGTGACAGCATCCAAGTAGGCATGTCAGACAGTCCGTACCTGTACTGGCAGGAAAAAGAAGCAATTTGGAGGTCCCTGTACCAACTGGCTCTTTTTTACCTGAGTTGCCCCCCCCTCCAGTGTGTACTCCGAAAGAGTGTTTAGTGCAGCCGGGAACCTTGTCAGCGAAAGGCGTAGGAGGTTGCTTCCACAAAATGTGGAGAAGATGATGTTCATAAAATGAATTATCAACTCTTCCAGGGAGACCAGCCTCCAGAACGTACAGAGGGACCTGTGGTTCCAGCGGGGACGAATTAATACTCTGTGAGGATGAGGATGTACACACTGAAGAGGGTGAGGAATCGGTGGATGAGGATGACATCTTGCCTCCGTAGAGCCAGTTTGTGCAGGGACAGATTAATTGCCAGCTTGTTTTGTGGGGGCCCAAACGAACCAATCATTTCAGCCACAGTTGTGTGGCAGACCCTGGCGCTGAAATGATTGGTTTGTTAAAGTGTGCATGTCCTGTTTATACAACATAAGGGTGGGTGGGAGGGCCCAAGGACAATTGCATCTTGCACCTCTTTTTTTTCTTTGCATTATGTACAGTTTGGGGCCTAGTTTTTCAAACTGCCATCCTGTCTGCCACTGCAGTTTCACGCCTAGATGGGTCACGTGTTTGTGCCGCCCACTCGTGTCGCTTAGCATAGTCATCCAGCTACCTCGGTGCAACCTTTTGGACATAAAAACACTATTGTGAGGTGTGAGGTGTTCAGAATAGACTGGAAATGAGTGGAAATTAAGGTTATTGAGGTTAATAATAGCATAGGAGCAGAAAAACCTACAAATTCTGTGATTTTAGCTGTTTTTATGCTTTTTTTCAAAAAAATACAGATCCAAAACACAAAACCCAGAACCCAAAACACGGAAGGGTGGTTTTGGCAAAACCAATCCAGATCCAAAACACGAAGAAAGATCCAGATCCAAAACCAAAACACAAAAAGTGGCCTGTGCACAGCCCTAATAATAATAATAATAATAATAATAATAATAATAATAATAATAATAATAAAAAACACTGTTTTTCAGATTTATGGAACAACAGCTACATCATGAATGTTTGAAAATTGTGCTCACGTTAATTACTGGACAAGAAACTTCCTTTAATATTATTTTTACTAGTGACCCTCCACGGCTTCGAATGGGAACAATTTTGAATTTACAGCAATAGTCTCTTTTAAACGAGGTCTTATAAGATTTCCCTGTAGACGACATTAGTCGTTTTTTCCTCCTGACGTCAACACGCAAAGATTTTGTTTTGACGTGACACGCAAAAGAACCACGTAAAGTTGTCCATGAGAAAAACAGTCTACACTTAGGCCAACTCCAGCCACGTTAAGTGTCTGTCCCTGTGCTTTATTTATGGTCATGCCAAAGCAGACTCTTACCGGGAATTAGACTCGTTTGAAATTAAAGATTTATTTTTCCCATGAATTAAATAGGAACTGTAAAAAAGGGAAAAACTGAAGTTTGAGTCAGTAAACGGGACTTACATCAATTTTTCTGGAGAAACCAGATAATACGTATCAGTCTCTACATAGTATAAAAAAGTCCATCGCTGTGATAAATCTATAACGGTTTAGGCAGCATAAGCCAAGAAAGCGCTCGGACGTCCGTTTTTTCATTGACTTGCTTCACTAAAATCATCACTGCTCGGCTCTCTGTTGTCATACATTAATGTGTCATACACCTAAACCTTCTTCCACAAATGCTCTATAGCATAGTGACAACTGCATCAAAATCTGTCCAGTGGTTCTCAAGATTAGCCCGAACAAACAGACAGACGCCTACCAGGGACTTTATTTTATACTATGTACGATAAAATAACTTAATAAAAATCAATTTTTCTGAAGGTGGAAGATAAACTCCACTGCAATTTTTTCATGTATGTATGTATATGTTGTTTTTGCAATTAAGTTCATATTCAGATGTAAGCACAGTCACACTAATCAGGGGCATGTTGCATGCTTAGATTCTAGCTTTAGAGCCGTATTCAATTTGAGCCGAGCCGCGATACTTTTTCGCGGCCTGGACTTTTCGCCCACTTCGCCTGTTTTGTAAGCAGAAAAGTATCGCACGTGTGTCCGCTTTACCCCGTATTCAATTTGAAAGTACGCGAAAACGGGATCCGGCTAAACTTGAACAGGCGGAAAGTACTGTCAGTTTTGGGGAAATCATCCTGACACCCCCAAAAGATGCACTGACATGGGGGTTCTCTATGGTACCTCCCGATTTGGCTTGTTGAAGGTATTTGGGGATTTTAAACGAGCTCAATAGCTGCTAAAGAGCGTTTTTCTATACGTGGTGAAGAATAGAATTCAGGAGGTTTTTTTCCAGAAAATAAGTTATCCCAGCAAATTTGGGGTACTTGAAAATGGGGTCAGCATATTTAAAAGTTGCTAAAGTGAATTAGAAAAAATCGTGAAAAATCCACCTGCCGCAAGCACCTGCAATCAAAAAAACACTTGGGGCATACTTGGGGACCCCCCCAGAGTCAAGTTCGCTAGTTTTTAACTTTGTACCCCAACTTTTTTTGCCCACTTTTTCAAAGTCATTTTTTGGGGTGTCCTTAAGTGTTTTTTTTTTATTTTGACACAGTTTACCTTTGGGGGACTGTCTGAAGGCTGCACGGGGGTTCCCGCAACATTGCACCCCAAAACTCCAATTCTGCACTTTTTTCCGCCTGCTATTCATAGGCGAAACTTTTTCGCCTAGCACATTGCATTGACTTTCCGCCGAGGTGGAAAGTCTTTCAAATTGAATACGGGGTAAAAGCAAAAAGGCGAAAATGAAGTCATCGGCGAAAAAGTATCGCGGATCCGGACTTTTCGCCTCAAATTGAATAGGGGCCTTAGTCTTTTTGCAATGGAGCCCAATTTACTTCTAGAACGTCTGCTACAACATCTGTAATATACTATAATGATATCTAGTGCAGTATATGTTGGAGAGAAATAAGTTATGTATATAATTCTCTCCGCTGCATACTGTGAACTGCATAGTCGGTTGTTCACAGTCTAGCCTAGAATAGAAACAGGCTGCTGCAAAATGCACTCTCCCATGTCTGCAAAACATATAAATGGCAGATAAATTGCAGGTTTGACTGTTTTTTCCCCTGTTAACCCTGCAACCATATCCCCATTTCCCTTGGAGAAATTAACCCTCAAAACTTTAAAATTCATTCCTACAATATTTAAATGTTTCATTTTAAATCGAACAGCCAATTATCCAACCCAACCCAATTAGATGTATATTTATTTCCTTGCTTAACGAGGTGGAAGGTAGTCTGTGCCAGGCTAGTTCTCCTTTTACGCCCCAGAAAACAAAGGTGAGGACTTTAAGGCTGAAATCTCCAATTAATTGGCTGCTTAGCATTTGAGAAATAGCTGAGTAGAGAAAGTGCTATTCAGATAACATGTGCATGCAATTTTCGAAATATCTTTCAATCAATATAATATACAGCGTCTAACGTCTCTCCAGCAATAGAGTCAATGTGATAATTGCTCTCCCGCGGGGAATACAAAAAAACTCGGACCTCATTAAGTCATGAGAGAAAAAACTTTTTTCACTGATGCATGCTGCGTTTTGTATTTCAGCAAGTTACCAGCGCCGCGGACATTTGTCCCTTAGCTGGTAGTGGCAAAGCATTTTCTTATCATTTTACACTGTCTGACTTTTGCGAATAATTGTGCCGATCCATCAGGCAATTACACGTAATTTTCATTCAGCGGGCAGTTGTCTTCGTTACCAATCTCGCTAAGTCTATTAATTCTATTTAAAAGGCTTTTGAGAAAAAGACAACACTAAGCAATCATTGTCACATTCATCAGTATTGTATTTTCTTGAAATGTCAAGATTTTCTCTGTGAAATAGATTTCTAAATAAAAAGGCGAATGTAAAGTAGAGGAGGGGAGAATTATTACTTTCTGCATAACTGCTATGAGTAACTAAATTATTAAGCTGGTTGTGGATGACATATCCACTGGGCGATTAACGATAACAATATCGTTATCGGTCAAATCGTTTAATTTATCATCTAGTGGATACGCAGCTTAAGACGCACAGTCGTGTCTGCGTTTTATGCGAATGCTGTTGCCGTTTTTCACAAAACTTAGATGGCCACTTGCAGCATCTTGAGAAAGTGCACTTACATCTTTCTATGTCTTTAGACGCCACCATCGGTCGGGCCATCAAAACTCGCACAAATCCTATGCCAGGTTCAGCTTCTCTGTCCAAGTTTGACCTCCAGCGTGTATAGCTGCAGACGCTTTCAGCGATACGCCTACGTCAGCTTAGCCATTCCCACTACCTCCCAGGAATGATAACTAAAATTCACAGGCTGCGTGTCCGATGCTGTGCTGTGCCGACAATCGGGAGGCAGGCACTGTGCAATTGGGACGCTTGCGCAGGCTTAAAACATCAGCTGCCAGCGTGCGGCAATGAAACTGTGTCCTATTCAGAAACAGCCCCTTTGTGTGATCTCAGTCAACTGTTATTGTTGTGTGTTGTTAATCTTTGACAAGGAACAAAAATTCAAATACTAACTGCAAGGACTTAAAGGTACAAAACTAGATATTGAACTATGATGCTGATCTCTGATGAGGGGACGTAAAATGAGAATATGGAGATGGCAATCTGCAATCTGCAATCTGCCCTACAAGCTGGATCCTTGTCTTCGGTTTAGCGCAAAACCCTTGCGAGGGCAATTAGAACTTCATCAGTAATACAGCTGCTTCTATGGATGCTGAGGATCATCAGGGCACCTTGCTAATGTCTGCAAAGCCTACTATCAATTATTCAGATAAATATGTTTTCTCCAACCCGTGATCCTTCAACACAATCATCAGCCCAAGCACATCCATACTTTATGTAACAGCAATGGTTGCACAGGGGCGTTTATCACCCCATACGTTATATATTGGTGATTTATGGAGAAGGGTGATTTTTAATTCATGGCACATTCTGGATTTTATGTTCCTGAAATTGAATTTAGCTATTACAACCTCAATAATTAACCCACGTTACTTCAGACCCCGAGTCTACAGCTGCTTTGACTCCAGCTACATCTAGTAGTCACACGGACATCACAGTCCCTTCACCACCCAGAGACTTTATCTTGTTTGCAGAGATGACCAGTGCTAGACGTGTTTAACATCCCATCTTCCCATCTCATGTTGGAACTGTCACAATTGTGTTGTTTGTTTATGGATCCGGGCTGGAGACACCGTTTGGTAAGAGTCCAGGAGCATGGGCTTGAAAACTGGACGGTCTAATGTAGTCGCGGCTCATGAGATATAATATAGAACTGGAGGAAGCTGTGGAGTACCAGAGAAGTTGGCTGAGACTCAAGACAGAGATGCAGAGTCTAACATGCCGATGGTTTTCAAGGGGATTTGGGCTTAGCTGTGCTAGACGTGCAGGTCGCTGTCTTCTGCTTAGGTTTCACTGTACTGGAACCTGACTGTAAAATATTTTGGACTGGAACTGGAGCGGTTAGCAAGAATGGAGTTAAATAGAATAGCACTGGAATGGAACCGGACTGGATTGCACTGGGATGGAACCAGGCTGGATAGCACTGGGATGGGACAAGACAGCACTGGGATGGGACTGGACTGGATGAGCCAGTGGTGCAGCAAGGTGGCAATCTACACTGGAGAACAATCTCTGGGAAACCTGCAGGAGCTCAGTAAGAATCACAGAGGACAACATTGTACAGGCAACTGGCTCAGTACTGGGATACTCCTTAGATACCCCTGGCTAGCCAGGGATTGGCTGCTGAACTCATGTGACAGCAGCCTGGGACACTATTGGTTGGAAAGGATTCACCTTGTTATACTCTGATAGTTTCTATTGGTGTATCGGTATCACTTACTCTGAACAAGTGTTACGATATTAGTCCCATTCACTCCACAGGGTCCGAGTAGATTGAAGAGGTAAGGAAATGGATCCAGTCAGAAGTATGACACAGTGATTTCATTAATAATTTGATTTATTAAAGGAGGCAATATTCCTCCTTGTACTCTCTGAATATAACAAAAACCTTCAACACTAAATACAGTCTAAACTTTGTTTAGTTTTAAACCTTGGATTGACAATACAATTTTATTATAATGGAACTGATAAAAAGTCTTCAACCGCTTCTATGGACATTTAACTCCTGGGGAAAGAGGAATAACCTCAACCAATTATACAATTCTAATTACTGCACAACGTTCTTCACTGTGCAAGTTATAGCTCTATATTTATTAACCTACTATTCGCACAGAAATGTAATTATCTATCACTATTTAGTAGTTATCAAACATCTAATACACAGTCCAGTCAGATTTAGCAATGATAACGAAACATAACACTCCCAAACAGAAATGCACATTTAATCTAAAACCCCTTTGTAGTTTATACCTATAATAGTATGCATGCTATTCACTACTAACAATAAATTCAGTTTATTCTTTACAGATGGAGCACCTACTGTAGGAGATGTTGTTATAAAGTTCCTCCCACCGTCAAAGTTATCTGTTTTAGGTGTAAGTAGAGAGCTCTGGGCCTGATTCAGAACCGCTCGTAAGCGGCAGTACGCTCGTTCACCGAACGAGCGAGAAAATGTAAATTCCAGCGCTCGCTCGAAAGGTCGCTCGTAGCTATTCTTCCGCCCCAAAGTCTCCCAACCCCTCCTCTAGCTAACGAGCGAGCAAAATTGCGACCGTCCATCTCCCAATTTGGTTGCAGGGAACGCTCGCACAAGTACAAACTGGAAGTGGGCCTGTCAGATTTCGATTACCTGCTCGTTCATTCTGCATACCTACTTTAATCGTTTCATGCCAATCAATATATTAATTAGCTTAATTGTTCTTCACCTGTTTGCAATCCGTTTTTTTTTTCCATTTTCAATAAACTTTAATCTTGTCCGTGTGTAATTTTTCCCGCAGAATACGTACGGTTTCAACAATGTGTAACTTTCTAAAAAATACATGTTTGAACCAATGATCCTCTTGTTTTCATGCGTTTGTGATAGGCAGATTTTACTTTTTTCATTTCTTTATTTAAATTACCTTACGAATGTCACAGCATCAAGCCTATCATAACTCACATTATATTTTTTAGCCTGGAGGACACATGACTCATACACTAACCAATAGAATGGTTCCTGTTAATTTACCAACTACATAAGCCAATCAAATTTTTTCTCTGGCCTTTATTAAAACTGTTTTTTTAAAAACCAACCATTGCCATCATGAGAGCCGTTTACCAGGCAGGAGCTTTTGGTCCTAACGGAGGTGATGGACCGGCGGATCACCAGCCAGCCTCCCCCATCAGCAACCGCCAGAAGCGATCCGCCTATGCGGAGGTTCGCCGCCGCCTGCGCTCCGTCGGCTCACGCCGACAGATCGGGCAGCTCGAGCGCAGGTGGTCGGATCTGCGCCGCCGCACGCCACGCTTGCTGGCCTGTTTTAGACAGCGGATATCTGAAAGTAAGTATTTGTTTGTTTGTTTTCCTTTACTTTTGGCGGCCCTATCTGCGTGTGCATGTATTCAGTCTAGCCCTGTTGTGATTTTTTGGAAAGGCCTGCGTGTGCATGTTTTCATTCTCGCCCTGTTGTTATTTTCTTGAAAGGCCTGCGTGTGCATGTTTTCAGTCTAGCCCTGTTGTGATTTTCTTGAAAGGCCTGCGTGTGCATGTTTTCAGTCTAGCCCTGTTGTGATTTTTTGGAAAGGCCTGCATGTGCATGTTTTAAATTTTTAAAATGATCTAACATTTGTGTAGTTGTTAATTTTTGGCCTAACCCCCCCACCCCAAAAAAAATTACAAACATTTTCCGCTACTCATTTAGGGGCTGAACGCAGAATCCGCTATCGCCGCAGGCACAGACGCCGGGCTCGGGCCCTCAGTCCAACGCCCAGCACAGCAGACACTCCTCAATTTGCTCCCAATTCCCCCTCCACCCCTGAGCGGCCACTTCCTGAGGCACCTCCCTCTGGAATTTGGAGCCCCCCACAAATTCCCGACTCCACTCCCCCCCCCCTTCTCTTTTCTTCACCCTCCCCTCCCCCCCGGCGCTTTCATCGCCATCATCCTGCTCACAGATCTCCCCTCCATGGAGCCTACGTCACTGTCCCACCTCCGAGGAAGAGGAGGGTGTTGGGCCTACAAACCCCCAAATCCCGATGACCGGTAGGTTTCCTTGTTCTAAATTTTACCATTTGTCATGTTGACCTTTTTATTTTGATAGACAATGTATTGTTTTTTTAGCCATGATACATATCACACATGTCCAAACACTCATACTTGGGTAGTTATTGTTTACCCTAACAAGGGTACTTCTTATTGTTTATGGTCGCCTTTTTGTGTGTTCATTTGTAATTTAGTATTTCTGCCATCTTTGCATTTCCCATTACTTTGTTTTTTCAGCACAACTGGATCTTTGTTTACACTTTTTATTTGGGCGGAATTGGTTTTTTACACTTCTAATGTAAGGTTTTTGATTTTTTCTCTTTGTTTTTTCCAACAGAGGACCAGAGGCGGATGCATTGTATCCAGGAAGGATTGGCAGCCTTGCGTGGCCACATGAATGCCATGTTAGTGGTCCTTGACCACATGGCGGCGGCCCTTCGGCGCTAATTTTTTCTTTTCCATGTTTTTTTTGGCAAAATTATTGTTTGTAAAATAAAATTTTGTTGTATTTTAACGAGTCTCATTCATTGTCTGAAACAATTACATTGTTTAGCCTTCCATAAGTCCACTATTTGATTATGTTCTTTAAAGTAATGTAAATTATATTGTACAAAGCGCTAGGTAGTATGTAAGCTGCCACATTAAACACCTCAACATACCAATAGGTTATTACCAAATCAAACATTTTCTTGTTTTTCTTTGGGTGGGTAATGTTTTTTTTAACATAAAAACAGCTTAGGCCTAGTTTTTTAAACCTACTGATTCAACATAATACCTTTGAGGTTTTGGATAAGCTAAAAAGCAGGTTCAAACACGGAAACATTTCAGACATTACGGGATTAGGCATTACAAAAGTTGGCCTTTTTTGTGCCAGGTTACATGTGACTAGAATTTAGTGAAAAACAGTCTTTTTAATGGCAAACAAAAAATAATACACACCAAACACATACAGAAAGTGAATTGTGTCAAGTAATTCACACAGTGAAAAGACAATCCCCCAAAACCCCAACACCAAAATCCAACAAAAAATTCAACAATCAAGAACTGATGAAATAAGTAGCAGGACAACATAAAGCCACAAATGAGGTGATGAAATAATTGTTTCCAAAGTAAGATCCAATGTGGCCACATGTACACAATTTAGTGGAGCAGGTAGTAGGCATCGTTTTGTCGAGGTGTGTAAAGGAAGACAAGAAAAGTTAAAATTAAAAAATTACTTTCAAAAAGGAACATTACAATGGTACATGTCGACATTGTGTCAATTAAGTTAATGTTTGTCAATAATTACCTGAAAAAACGGACAACCACATCATCGCGTATGGCCCCCCACATACTGACCTCCGACCAACCTCGGGGGGGGCATCCTCAGGCAAGGCATCCTCGGGCTGCATTGGGACACCACTCCTTATGGCGATGTTGTGAAAGATCCCACACAGGACTACAATTTTAGAAACCATAGCCGGTAAATACATGAGTTCGCCACCAGAGCGGTGGAGGCATCTGAATCGGCCTTTTAAAAGGCCGATACAGCGCTCCACCACCTGCCTGGTGGCTGAAAGTGCGGAATTATTCTCACTTTGTGGCCCTGGTGTGGGAGCCAAATAAGGAGTGAGCAGCCAGGGCGTGCAAGGGTAGCCACTGTCTCCTGTGAAAAAAAGAACCAACAATCAGGATCACTGTGTATCAATCTTTGCACTGGTTACAACTAAAGGTCTCCACTTACCCAGAAGCCACGCATCACCAGCTTGTAGGTTGTTTAATTTATGAGAAAATCCCTGATTGCCGGATGACGAATGAGTCATGTGCACTCCCGGGTAATTTTGCATTCAGGGACAGGATCTGGAGGGAGGCATCACATACCACCATTACATTCAGTGAGTGATAGTGCTTTTGGTTCCTAAAAATGGCCTCCAGCCATGCTGGAGGCTGAAGTGGTATGTGAGTACCATCCACAACCCCTATGATGTGTGGGAAGCCAGCTATTTGGTAAAAATTGGCCTTCACCACACTAAGGGAACCCATATCCAATGGCATGTTAATAAAATGATGGAAGTGCTTGAAAAGGGCCTCCATCACTGCCCTCAGGATCCTTGAAAATGAGGATTGGGAGATTCCGGCCACTATTCCCACCGTGGTTTAAAGGATCCTGAGGAACAGAAATGTAACACCGCCATTAATTGCGTAAGTGGTGGTATTGCTGTAGGACTGTCAATTTGCTGCTCAAGATCACTCTCTATTAATGAGAGAGTGTCTATGATGATTTGTGGAGGAAGACGGTATCGTCTTAAAACTTCATCATCGGGCATTCCAAAAAGGGTGACACGTGTTCTAAATATCTTGGGCCTTGCACTCCTATGATGCCTACGCCTGGGATGAAGTTGAGGTTGGTCGGGTTCCGGAAGCATGGCCAAAACAATACGACCAACATCAACCTGAAATGGGAAGCCAGGTAGTTAATTTTTTTTGAAAATGTAAAGCCAAAAATATACTTATCTTAGGTGAAAAATCCAAAGAAGCTTACATGCCGGGGTATTGTCATGAGTGCACCAAACTACATTTCCAAAATTGAAATTCAGGTTAGATTTTTTGGGGGCCATATTTGATTCTTTTCAAAATCCAAAAATGCGTTAAAAGATAGGGGGGAGCACACATTATTTAGAAAATGCACCCTACATTGAGAGGACAAACAAGAATGGGCAAATTTATACCCAAACAAACATTAGTGCACTAAATAGTTTGCATTTTTACATGGAGAATAAGGAAACATTAGTGCGCTAAATAGTTCGCAATTTTACATGGAGAATAAGGAAACATTAGTGCGCTAAATAGTTTGCATTTTTACATGGAGAATAAGGAAACATTAGTGCGCTAAATAGTTCGCATTTTTACATGGAGAATAAGGAAACATTAGTGCGCTAAATAGTTTGCATTTTTACATGGAGAATAAGGAAACATTAGTGCGCTAAATAATTTGCATTTTTACATGGAGAATAAGGAAACATTAGTGCGCTAAATAGTTCGCATTTTTACATGGAGAATAAGGAAACATTAGTGCGCTAAATAGTTCGCATTTTTATATGGAGAATAAGGAAACATTAGTGCGCTAAATAGTTCGCATTTTTACATGGAGAATAAGGAAACATTAGTGCGCTAAATAGTTTGCATTTTTACATGGAGAATAAGGAAACATTAGTGCGCTAAATAGTTCGCATTTTTACATGGAGAATAAGGAAACATTAGTGTGCTAAATAGTTCGCATTTTTACATGGAAAAACAAGGAAATATATTTGCCAAAAACTTACGCTATATTTAGTGTTAATACATGATAGACAAAAATATAAATAAGACATTAATGTTCATAATATATGCGAAGACCAACACATCAAATTCATAAAATAATGAAAAAAAACAAACTTACCAAAAGTCGAACAATAAGTCACAGTCCAAAAACTTCTATAGGGCCAAGCCAAAATAACTGAAAAAAACAAAATTAGATATAAAAATGTTTGACATGACAGAAAGACTATAGAGAGAGGGGAGAAGTGATGGCTCTGGGCACCCGCAGGTGGGTATAGACCTCTTTTTGACTATCAGTGCTCCATCCTTCAGTGCTTGATCGGATCTTCTCCTGTGTCAGCTATTGGTGGGGATAGTCTCACATCCATCACATCCACTCTTTCGTTAAAAAAACTACTCCAAGGCCCTAAATTTGCATTCTTTTAGTAAGCAGATCACATTTCCTATACCTGTAATGGGTATGCAATCTGTTTCAGATTTACAAATAGAAATTGTGATAAAATACCAGGAGGCAGCCCTGTGATAATAACGTTATCTGTAGATGGCCTTATGCAGGTTTCCCCCTCATTTCACCTACTCCAGCTCAGCTTTCCCTGCCTGCTGACAAGGAGAGCAGAGCCCGGAGCAGGCTTCTGCAATCAGCCTGTGTGTCTGAATGACCACAGGCTGATTACACAGAAGAAACAATATTAATATAAAAATAACACTTACCTTCACCAGGGGCTGGTGATCCATTGATCGATGAGCTCCACTGTGCTGTAAACTGAGATACCGGTTCACAGCACATAGCAGCTCACGGGAGTCATGGAGCAGGAGTCCGGCGCTCAGCTGACCGGAGAAGATGATTGGATCACAGATAAATATGCAGGTAAATATTAGCTAAGAGTCGGATCGCATGGGGGGTTGCTGAGGGGGGCTAGCCAGCAGAGCATGTGCCAGACCACTCTTAGGGTATTTTTTGCAAAAAATACCTTGAAAAGTGCGGGAAGAGGATTCGCAGGGTCAGAGCTTTCTCACAAGCTCTGCCCCTGCATGAGATATTGGACACCTTGCGATGTATTCAAATATCGCATTGCGAGTTTGGGCCCCATGAGCATCTGAGATGAGTATTGTGATGAACATTCTCCTGAAAGTCTTGCAATTGTAACATTTAAATGGTCCAAAATCACAGTACAGTAGCTTGTGCAGTCTGACCGCAAATATCCCTTTTAGTGTATCCTTTCCCTTTGTAACTAGGCACTAAAGATTATTGCCAACTAAGCAGCAATATAGGATAAAATGTGGGATAATTCGGATGCATGCACTGTTTAAATTGGCATATTAAATAGTCTGACAGATCCATCACTAGAATCCCTACGCTTCCATTTGAGCCCTGTGTGGACCTAGGTCCTGTTCTGCTGGAACCATCTAATGAAGCATCGATCCCACTGTAATCCTCCCTATCTTGTTGCAGATGTTGTCTTTATCTAATGACTCGAAGTTTAATGTGGGCAAAGCAAATTGCATCATCTACTCACCTGAGCGTAGTATAGATACAGTTGTTACAGGATACATGGCTACGTATAAATGTCCCTTCTTCAGCTAGGAAAATCAGACAATTATATTAGTTAATTATGGTTTCGTAAAGTACATGTTACAAACCACTTACATAATAAAGGCAACAGAAACATATTTTAAAGTGTAAAAATGCATGCCTACAATACTTATGCCAGTTTGTGACATACATATAGTATATAATTAAGCAAATGTGCTCCTATACAGGGTACAAGCTGGTCTGTATGTCAGATGGTGTGGGAGGAGATACCAGATATGTAAATGAGATACAGGCAGTGGATGAATCAAACTAATAACAGTCCAGTTACTTAACTAGTGGTGTTTGTTTATTGAAAGATAGCAGGTACAGCCGTACTCACTGTTACATGTACACTGGTAATAGAATGGAGCTGGGCTCTATACAGCTCACCAGCTGGTGAGAGTATGCTGCAAATGGGCAGTGGTGCAAGGATGCTGGAACAGCTTTATGGCAGGTAATTAACCGGGTCTCTCATATAAGTTAAGTTGGAGACTTTTCTCTCCCACTATGTCACTCTATACAGTACATTTAAAACAAACTGTCCCCTGCACATGCTCAGTGGTGACCTTGGAGGCCTTCTTGGAACAGGGCATGAAGCCTCCCTGGAGAACAGGAAGACTGGAATTTGTACAGTAGCGCACTCTTCTTTCAACATCCCCCACTGTGTAAATAAATAGTTCTAGTGCTACAGTATGTATATATATATATATATATATATATATATGTTGTAATAGGATTGGGGTAGAAGGTTCCTCTCCTGGGGTAGATGGGCACCTCCTAACACACACAGCCAGGAAACAGCACACCAGGGATTTTGTGCAAGCTAGCCGCAGCTAGTTTTTATTGTGCAGTATAAAAATGGAAAACATAAAAATAAATCCTGTTAATGGGTGCAGTGAATATGTCAACACATAGGTCCGGGAACTTATCCCAGATTGTATGTTTCAAAGACTGTTACCAGGGTAATTTAATGGGCACGAAAAAGGGGCTCTAGTTGAATAGCCCCAGACGGGGCTAATTGAATTCCCCCCATAGTGTACTGGGTACCAGGGCCGTAGATAGGGTAGTGCGGCCGGTGCCATCGCACTGGGCACCACAGGTCAGGGGGTGCTGTTTGGGCCTGTCAAATTTCTGTTTATTATCATTCTTGCTTATAGGTTCCTCTTATTTCATCCCCAGCATCTCCTGGCCTCTCCTATCTCTTACCTGGCCCTTCCCCATGAAGCCTTGGCCCTATTTTGGGTGCTTTATGTCCCTTTGAAAAATGAGGGGGGCGCCAATGCTCTTTCTGGCACAGGGCACCAAAGAGTCTAGTTACGGCTCTGCTTGGTACATAGAGTTAGTGTGAAAGCGCTAAGTCCATAGCACGCTAACTGGGGCTATTGGGAGTGATTTAAGGATAGATATATGTGGACACATCTGTAACTAGATCATATCATTGGGGGAACTGATATAACTCCATAACATGTTTTATCAGTATAGATTATAAGTAAAGTATCATAGTCATATACTGATACATTATATTCCACAAATTGAGCTGGAGGAGACAATGTACCATTTCAGAACGTAACATTTAGACACTGTATAACCAGATTCATTTTCTTCATTAGGGTTTTTCATCGTCAAATATCAAAATGCACATTTAACTCACATGGGGCTTCACAATACTAATTTGTTTCTTTCTTTCTGTTTTCCTTACGCTGTGATTTAAAGAAGCTATAAATACCGTCTAATGACTCTTTAACCGCCTTAGGCATGCTCCCATGTCGGTTAAGTGATCTGTTTATCTTCGTTTATTCTATATTTCACTGTGCTGCATTTTATGAATTATGAACCAGAAATTAAATGAGATCATAATAAAAAAACTCTGGTTGCAAACTGAAGACTTAGCAAAAGAGTTAAGTTACATTGAACAAACAATTAACCAATGAAGATATCATTGTTTACAGTAATTCTGTTTAGGGCCATTATCTTCCTCTCAGTTTTTAAAAGCAGAATTTAATAGCATTGAGTCTATCTGAACTCTTTTAATGGTCGATGTATACACCTACATTTTATGCTGAAACTTCTAATGATTTTTGTGTTATGAACATTTTAAAGCACTGATTGGCTACAGGTTGGTATGTGAAACCTCTAATGCTCTGATTGGCTACTATTTGCTCTGTGAATCCTGTAATGCTCTGATTGGCTACAGGTTGGTCTGTGATATGTGAAATCTGTAATGCTCTGATTGGCTACTGTTTGGTCTGTGAATCCTGTAATGTTCTGATTGGCTACAGGTTGGTCTGTGAATCCTGTAATGCTCTGATTGGCTACAGGGTGGTCTGTGATATGTGAAATCTGTAATGCTTCAGGTTGGTCTGTGAAACCTCTAATGTTCTGATTGGCTACTGTTTGGTCTGTGAATCCTGTAATGTTCTGATTGGCAACAGGTTGGTCTGTGAATCCTGTAATGCTCTGATTGGCTACAGGGTGGTTTGTGATATGTTAAATCTGTAATGCTTCAGGTTGGTCTGTGAAACCTCTAATGTTCTGATTAGCTACAGTTTGGTCTGTGAATCCTGTAATCAATGGCATTAGTGTGTGTGGGGGGGGGGGGGGGTGTCGAGCGGGGCTTGTGCCCTGGGTGAAATCTGTAATGCTTCAGGTTGGTCTGTGAAACCTCTAATGTTCTGATTGGCTACTGTTTGGTCTGTGAATCCTGTAATGTTCTGATTGGCAACAGGTTGGTCTGTGAATCCTGTAATGCTCTGATTGGCTACAGGGTGGTCTGTGATATGTGAAATCTGTAATGCTTCAGGTTGGTCTGTGAAACCTCTAATGTTCTGATTAGCTACAGTTTGGTCTGTGAATCCTGTAATCAATGGCGTTAGTGTGGGGGGGGGGTTGAGTGGGGCTCGTGCGCTGGGTGTCATTGGACCAGCTGCGTGGTGGGCACCACCGACCGTGGTCCAGGACTCTGGTGGTCAGTGTAGTGAGGACTGCTCGGAGTGTTTTGGCAGCCAGCCAATGAGAGTCAGATAAACTCTCATTGACTGCTGCGCCCACTGCCGGAGCCGGGCTAGAGCTCACTGCTTCTACAGTGGGTGATGGGAGAGGGACGTCATGACGTCTCTCCCATAATGCAGAGCAGGTCAGCCCAGGAGGACAGAGAAGCTGACGATGACGGTTGACGCGAGAGCAGGGATTCAGGTACGTTTTTGTGGTTTTTTATATGTTTGTCTTTGGCACTGCTGGGGGGGTACTAATGGGGGCACTGCTTCAGGGGGACCACTACTGGGGGCACTGCATAGGGGGGACTACTACTGGGGGCACTATATAAAGGGCACTACTGGTGGCATTGAATAGGGGGGACTACTATTGGGAGAACTGCATAGGAGGACTACTACTATGGGCATTATATAAGGTGCACTGCCTAGGGGGGGCCACTACTGAGGGCACTGCATATGGGGCACTATATAAGGGGCACTGCATAGGGGGGACCTCTACTGGGAGCACTATATAAGGGGCACTACTACTTGGGGCATTAAGGTGCATACGGAATGGTAAAGAATGTTCCTAGAGTGAGGCGAAACTGTGGTGTGTCATTTTGCCACGCCCCTATTTTCCACGGACCATTCCCCTTACGGCTTGTGGTCACATCCACTTTTTTGGCGCATGCCATTGGCACGCGCTCCAACTTGTGGGATGGGGTTACGTTTTTTAACTTGCCCTGGGCTCCAAGTACCCTAGTTACGCCACTGCCTGTAATGCTCTGATTGACTACTGGTTGGGCTGTAAATATGCAGTCAGTCCCTGCTTGATAGAATTTGGTGGAACAATTGTTAGCCTACAGCTTATTAAATAATATCCACCTAAACTGATATTATAACTAAGCTATATGAAAGTGCATATTCCTGAATACACCTTGCAGCAATTAGCATTTACATGCACATTATACTGATTGTGTTGGTGAGGTGTAATTGAGAACACAAGCTAATCAGCTATAATTGCACAATCCACTTTCCTGCAAATAGGGCATGTAGTGTGCACACAGTGGCCCTGATTCACAGCCGGACGCTCTGACAGAGCGCTCGCTCTGAATCAGGGCCGTCCTTCTTAATTTTTAGAGTGGCCGCTCGTATACCTGTGGGTGACCACCCACAGCTATAGCGAGCGGCCAGGAAGATGGTCGCGATGGTCAAGACCATCGCGACCATCGGGCTTGCGACGAGACCCTTGTGGTAGGGTCTCGTTGTCGCAAGCCCTGGAGTGCTTTCGGCTCTATCAGAGCCGAAGGCACTCCCACTGACATCACTTGTGATGTCAGTGGGGCCGGCCCCAGAAGGTAGGCATTCCCATGGGAATGCCTCCGTCTGGGCAGCCACGCCCCCGGCACGCCCACCAAAGGGGGCGTGCTGTCACTCACCATCGACAGCACGCCCCCTTTGGTACGAGACCGGGAGCGACAGCTTGCCCGTCTCGCACATGCGGATGACGGTGCCGGCTCCGTCGTGCGCATGCGCACTTGGCCAAAATCGACCCGCTTGTGAGCGCTCGCGAGCGGGTCTGAATCAGGCCCAGTATACCTAACAAACTACATGCTGTTTGCAGTGTGGAGAATTTGTGAATTCAAGCTAATTAACTACAAACATACATTGTGGGCTTCATTCAGAGGCGGCCGTACGGTCTACGACCACACGGCTGCCTCGATGTTTGTCCAGTGCCCAAGCGCACGAGGGAGCCGGCTCCTTCGTGCGCATGCGTGAGACCCGCTACGACCGACAGCGCCAGTCGTAGCAGGTCTCTTTCCAAAGGGGGCGAGCTGTCGATGTTGATTGACAGCTCACCCTGTTTGGAAGGCGGGCCGGGGGGGGGGGGTGGCAGCCCAAACGGAGGCGTTCCCATGGGAACGCCTGCCGTTTGGGGGAGGCCCCACTGACATCACTAGTGATGTCAGTGGAGAGCTTCTGGCTCTGACAGAGCCAGAAGCTCTCCGGGGCTTACGACAAGTGAGACCCTACCCTAGGGTCTCGTCGTAAGCCCCGATGGTCGCGATGGTCTATGACCATCGCGACCATCACCCTAGCGGTCGTTAGAGCTGTTGGTGTACACCCACAGCCTAATGACCGAAACAGAGGCGGCCAGTCAGGATGCAAGCGGCCGCCCAGTTTCTGAGCGACCGCTTGCATCCTCCGACCGCCTCTGAATGAGGGCCAGTGTCTCTTTGACAATTGATGCATGCAATTTATGGGGTCAATTTACTAAAGTCAGAGTTTTTAGAAGTGGAAATGTTGCTCATAGCAACCAATCAGATTCTAGCTACTATCTTCTAGAAGGTGCTAGTTAAATGTTAAGTAGAATCTGATTGGTTGCTATGGGCAACATCTCCACTTTCTAAAAACTCTCACATTAGTAAATATACCCCCAACTGCTGCAGCGATATTTGTAAGTCTTAAATTAACTTCGTACATCAACCACAATTGCTTTTTACTATAACTTATTATAAATATAAAATATCTTTACATCTATCCAATAGCACATAAGGAAATTACTTGAGTACTGAGCGGACATGTGCATTTATTGCCTGCTTAATATACTGTACCTGTACTAGCTTCCAGCTCATTTGTTGTAGGATAGTGCAGATTTTCGGCTAACTTTCCTCAGACCTTTGAGGCTATTGAAAAGCACAGTGGTACTAAGCGGACATAAGTACTTAACGTCTAAAAATAAATACCAATCTCTGCACAACAGTGTAAAGCTACAAACATACGGGACGATATTTATGAACCATAATGATATCGTTGAACAATGTAATGCTCTGATTGTCTTCAGGTTAAGGCCCCCATACATTACAGACAAATCGCCCGGTCTGTGGATCGGTGAAATCCAACATGTTGGTTTACACAGATTTGACGATCACCATCAAAAAATTATCGTGATTGGCAGATCGGTGAAATTTAACATGTAGAATTTCACTGATCCTGTAAAGGATCACGGAATATCGATCTGATCGGCGTTACTGATCTGATCGCAGGATCACGATTATCCATCGCTGATGTATGGGGGCTTGTGAAAACCTCTATTGATCTGATTGGCTTCAGGTTGGTCTGTGAAACCTCTAATGCTCTGATTGGCTTCAGGTTGGTCTGTGAAACCTATAATGCTCTGATTGGCTAGAGGTTTGTTTTTGCGAAACCTCTAATACTCTGATTGGCTACAGGTTGGTCTGAGAAACCTATAATGCTCTGATTGGCTACAGGTTGGTTTGTGAAACCTATAATGCTCTGATTGACTACAGGTTGGTTTGTGAAACTTCTAATACTCTGATTGACTACAGGTTAGTCTGTGAAACTTCTAATGCTCTAATTGGCTTCAGTTCAGTCTGTGAAACTTCTAATGCTCTAATTGGCTTCAGTTCGGTCTGTGAAACCTCTAATGCTCTGATTGGCTTCAGTTTGGTCTGAGAAACCTATAATGCTCTGATTGGCTACAGGTTGGTTTGTGAAACCTATAATGCTCTGATTGACTACAGGTTGGTTTGTGAAACTTCTAATACTCTGATTGACTACAGGTTAGTCTGTGAAACTTCTAATGCTCTAATTGGCTTCAGTTCAGTCTGTGAAACTTCTAATGCTCTAATTGGCTTCAGTTCGGTCTGTGAAACCTCTAATGCTCTGATTGGCTTCAGTTTGGTCTGTAAAACCTCTAATGCTCTGGTTGGCTGCAGGATGGTCTGTGAAACCTCTAATGCTCTGATTGGCTACAGGTTGACTTAGCTCTGTCAATCCTCTAATACTCTTAATAGCAATAGAAATATATAGCCTTAATGAGCTGATTGGCTAAAGAGTGGTCTGGCATTGTGATTCTCTGACTGGCTAATGCTGGGCATACACTCTACAATTATCTGTCAGATATCTGTCAAATCTATCTGGTTGGAAGGAAAATCTGGTCCGTTTTCTAGTGTTTGGGAGCAAATTTCTATTGTCATTTGCTTCCATACATTACCAGGCTTTCATTCCAACCAGCCAGATTGGACAGATATCTGACAGATAATTGTATAGTGTATGCCCAGCATAAGGGTTAGTAGAATATTGCTAATATACTAATTGTCTGATCAGAGCCGTAACTAGACTTTTTGGTGCCCTGTGCCAGAAAGAACATTGGCGCCCCCCTCATTTTTCAAAGGGACATACTGCACCCAAAAAAGGGCCATGGCTTCATGGGAAAGGACCAGGGAAGAAATAGGGAGGCCAGGAGATGCTGGGGATAAAATAAGAGGAAGCTACAACCAAGAAAGATAATAAACAGAAATTTGACAGGCCCAAACAGCGCCCCCTGACCTGTGGTGCCCTGTGCGATGGCACCGGCCGCACTACCCTAGCTACGGCCCTGTGTCTGATTGTCCACACTTTGATCTAGCCATGGGGTAGTGTCTAGATTCCCTTCGCGGAGAGGACCCTGACGTCATTAGCTACTGTCCAACATCACTCCCTACCATCCATGTGGGCATAGAGGGGGAATATAACCGATCCCGAAGCATGACGAGCGAAGCAAGCCCGCGAGGGGGACAACTTTCTTCTTTAGATGGTCTTTATGGGCATAGAACCGCACTTCCACCCTCACTCACATCACTTCCAGGTCCCTAGCGCGATGGGGAAATAAGCTCTACCCTAGCCATGGGCATTGTCTAGTGTACTGAATGGAAACACATTGGTTCTAGACCTGTAATCAGAATACACGTGCCCATCCCTACAAAAGAAAATGGGTACAATATATGTGCTCCCCAGATTGAAATGTGTCTAAATATAATAAAAGCACTCCATTGGAATTAATGACACTGATTTGGTAAAGTAGTATTAAGGAGAACAGGACAGATGGAGTCGTCCATGGAGGGGTAACAAGCAATCACTGGGACCACTAACTTTTGGGACAACGTTGCATATCCAGAACAGCAACAATTAGTAATCAAGGCCCATGCTCGGCTGAGCATGCATGGGGCTGGCGTATGTGCAGTGCAGCCCCATGGATAGTGAATAGCATTGGCGGAACCTACAGTATGATTTTAACACAGAGCTGAGTAGGAACCTCCTCAGTTGATTCACCTACGTTGTCTCCCCCTCCACACTGCTGCAAGGGCTGCCATAGCAAAACATCCCCTAGTCCTTCCATGCTGTGAGCCGATAGGGTGTATAAGCTACATGCTAGAACAGGGGTGGGGAACCTTTTTCCTGCTGATGGCTATTTTGATATGTATAACATTATTTGCGGGCCCGGTGCAGACCACGCCCCCTCCGTATGATGTCAGATGGGGGCGGGACCACAATTGTCTGTGATTACAGCAATGCCCGGAGCATCCTCAGGATGCTCCGGGGAGCTGTAAGAATAGCGGTGTGACCGTCTGAAGCGTCCTAAGGATGCTCCAGCCATCCCTGCTGCATAGATTCTGTCTGCAGGTTGCCATTCTAGGCACACTGCTAGCCAGATGAGGCTAGCAGAAAAAAGCTCAGAGGGCCAGACCAAATGATTCCAGGTTCCCCATCCCTGCGCTGGAAGAAGTAACATGTGGGTCAGGTCAAAAAATACATAAAAGATCCAAATCCCCTTCACACGTGGACTGCTGGGGTTCCTACTTACATGCACATTGTTCAGGGCTTATGAAACAAAGTTAGATTTAAAGCAAATTCCCATCTAGGATTGCACAGCTGCATAGAGCCGGAGACAGTGTCTGATGCTGCTCCTAGGCTGGTCTCCATGAACGTGAGGGGAAATGGCTCCCTGTGCAGTCAGTAGACAGGAGCAGCAGCAGGTCAGCGTTGCCCAGTTCTGCAGCTGTAGCCTGGGGTAGCTGGATCTCCAGTCTCTCAGCAGACGTTTGGCCTCTGCAAAATCTTGCCAGCAAGTCTATTTTATCTGGATAAGTAAATGATCTGTGAGAGGTGATTCATTTGCTGAAAAATGCTGATCAGCATAAATGCAATTACTCTCAGTGATTCCTCTGTTATACTAAGTTATTCTATGGGTATACGTTTAGGAAGCCGGCCGTCGCAATGCCGACAGCCGACTTCCCAACTACTTAATCCCGGTGAGGGTTAAATGACAGGTGTCTAAATCTAGACGCCTGTCATTTTACCGCTGCCAGGAGACCGGCGCCCGGCATTGTGATCGAAGTGATGCCGGGTGCAGACAGCCATGGGGAGGGGAGGGTTAGGTTCTCCTGGGGGGGACTTAGGGCTAGGCACCCCCCGTATGGTTAGAGTTAGGCTAGGAGGAGGGAGGGTCAGGGTTAGGCACCCCCGGGGGACTTAGGTTTAGGCGGCGGGGAAGGGGGGGTTAAGTTTAGGCACTTAGAGGTGGGATTAGGGTTAGGCACAGTGGGGGGAGGTTAGGGTTAGGCACCCTAAAGGAGGGTTAGAGTTAGGGGGTAGAATTCGATTAGTTTATACTTACCTTTAGGACGATCAGGATTTCCTCCTCTGTCGGGCTGACGTTGCCGGGATTCGTACCGAAAGCATTCTATGCAAGAGAATGGACAGAACTTGATGTTGGGTCACTGGGCACTAGAAGTGTCCTATATGACCACGTTATCCATCCTGCTTGCATCCTCCCCATTTGAAAACAGTACTAGCACTTCAGTCTAGGTTGGCATTAGTGGTGAGCGGGTTCGGATTTCTGTAATCCGAACCCCCCCGAGCCCTCCGATCCGAGGCCGATCCGAGTCAGGCTCGACTTTTCCCGCCTGACTAGGATCTGAAATCGAGACAAAATGTCATCATCCCACCTTCCGGATCTCGCGGGTTTTGGTTTCTATATAAGGTACCCACGTCGGCGCCATTTTCTCACTCGGCTGTGGACAGTGAAGAGGGAGGGTGGGAGTTAGGACTGGCTGGGCTGTGTAGTGTAGTGTAGTGCAGTGTAGTGTTGTGCTGTGCTGCTGTTGTCCATAGGGGCTGTGTCCACTCCTCCAAAGTCCATAGGGGCTGGCTGGACTGTGTTGTGCTGTCAGTTGTCCATAGGGCTGTGTCCACTCCAAAGTCCTGTGCAGTGTCCCAGTCCTAAAGGGTTGCTGTAGTGTTGTCCAGGGGGTGCTCTGTCCATCAGGGGTGCTCCCACCAAGTGCAAAAAAATTAATATTTTTTCTGTGTTTGTGAATTGTGTGCGCAGTAGCTGCACGTGCATCATCAAAGTAGCGCCAAGCGTGCGCCGGTGTCATAAGTGAAGGGCCGGCTGGCTTGACCGTTAAAGGGTGCTGTAATCCCCAAAGTGCACTCCAAATAATATATTTTTTTTTCTGTGTTTGTGAATTGTGTGCGCAGTAGCCGCACGTGCATCAACAAAGTAGCGCCAAGCGTGCATCTGTCTGTCATAAGTAAAGGGCCGGCTGGCTCGTCTGTTAAAGGGTGGTCCAAACAAAATAAAAAAACATTTTCTGTGTTTGTTAATTGTGTGCAGTGTGGCTGCACGTGCATCAACAAAGGAGCAGCGCCAAGCGTGCGCCTGTGTCCCATAAGTCTGTTAAAGGGTGCTGTAACCCCCAAAGTGCACTCCACAAAAAATAAATAATTGTTTTTTTCTGTGTTTGTGTGCGAAATGTATGCGCAGTAGCCGCACGTGCATCAACACAGCAGCAGCGCCAAGCGTGCGCCTGTGTGTCAAGGGCCGGTTTGGACATCTGGTCCGGACTGAAGGACGTGCCAACAATTTCTGACATGTCTACTGTCACTGCATATGATACTGTCACCACTGACAGAAAGGTGGAGGAATTATTTTCTGTGTTTGTGAATTGTGTGCACTGTGGCTGCACGTGCATCAACAAAGGAGCAGCGCCAAGCGAGCGCCTGTGTCATAAGTAAGGGCCGGCTGGCTTGTCCGTTAAAGGGTGCTGTAACCCCCAAAGTGCACTGCAAACAAAATAAAAAATTATTCTTTTTTTATCTGTCTTCGTGAAATGTGTGGGCTGTAGCCGCACCTGCTTCCTCAAAGCAGCAGCAACAAGCCTACGTCTGTCTGTTAAAGGGTGGTGTAACCCTCAAAGTGTGCTCCACAAAAAATTAAAATTTCTTCTTTTTTTTCTGTCTTTGTGAATTGTGTGGGCTGTAGCCACACCTGCATCCTCAAAGCAGCAGCGACAAGCATGCGTCTGTCTGTTAAAGATTGGTGTAACCCTCAAAGTGCGCTCCACAAAAAATAAAAAATTCTTTTTTTTCTGTCTTTGTGAATTGTGTAGGCTGTAGCCGCAACTGCATCCTCCAAGCAGCAGCGACAAGCATGCGTATGTCTGTTAAAGGATTACATCGGTGACAGCATCCAAGTAGGCATGTCAGACAGTCCGTACCTGTACTGGCAGGAAAAAGAGGCAATTTGGAGGCCCCTGTACAAACTGGCTCTATTTTACTTGAGTGGCCCCCCCTCCAGTGTGTACTCTGAAAGAGTGTTTAGTGCAGGCGGGAACCTTGTCAGCGAAAGGCGTAGGAGGTTGCTTCCACAAAATGTGGAGAAGATGATGTTCATAAAAATGAATTATCAACTCTTCCAGGGAGACCAGCCTCCAGAACGTACAGAGGGACCTGTGGTGGTGGATTCCAGCGGGGACGAATTAATGCTCTATGAGGATGAGGATGTACACAACACTGAAGAGGGTGAGGAATCGGTGAATGAGGAGGATGAGGACGACATCTTGCCTCCGTAGAGCCAGTTTGTGCAGGGACAGATTAATTGCCAGCTTGTTTTGTGGGGGCCCAAATGAACCAATCATTTCAGCCACAGTCGTGTGGCAGACCCTGGTGCTGAAATGATTGGTTTGTTAAAGTGTGCATGTCCTGTTTATACAACATAAGGGTGGGTGGGAGGGCCCAAGGACAATTCCATCTTGCACCTCTTTTTTTTCTTTGCATTATGTACTGTTTGGGGCCTAGTTTTTCAAACTGCCATCCTGTCTGCCACTGCAGTGTCACTCCTAGATGGGCCACGTGTTTGTGCCGCCCACTCGTGTCGCTTAGCATAGTCATCCAGCTACCTCGGTGCAACCTTTTGGACATAAAAACACTATTGTGAGGTGTGAGGTGTTCAGAATAGACTGGAAATGAGTGGAAATTAAGGTTATTGAGGTTAATAATAGCATAGGAGCAGAAAAACCAACACATTCTGTGATTTTAGCTGTTTTTATGCTCTTTTTCAAAAAAATACAGATCCAAAACACAAAACCCAGAACCCAAAACACGGAAGGGTGGTTTTGGCAAAACCAATCAAGATCCAAAACACGAAGAAAGATCCAGATCCAAAACCAAAACACAAAACCCGAAAAGTGGCCGGTGCACACCCCTAGTTGGCATTGGGATAGCAGGGGGGGCATGAAGACTGTGGTGACCACTTTATTCTACTGTGGCGGGAGGACCCTACATCAGCACTCGACCTGTAATGCCTGCTGCTGGTAATGGAAATTTCCAGTGGCCCCCAGGCTCTTTGTCCTCCCGATTTAGCCTAGGCTGAAGCACTGGTGCTGTTTTCAAGTGGGACGGGGAGCCTACGCAATTTGTTCCCAATTATTTTGACTGCCAGCGGCATCTATATTGTTTGCCAAATTTTTCTCGTGCATTTCTGGCGAGTTGTAAGATTGCAGGCTATCGCATCTGACGACTGGTATGTAACAGCCAAGTTTTCATTCTGACGGATTTCTGGCGATTTTGAGGTCATTCTCAATTTATTACATAAGGCCACTTACAACTCACCAGAAATTTGCAGGCATTTTGCCACGGATAAAAAGAATGGTTATTCACCCCAATGTCTTGTCTTTGTATTGATAAAGGTAGTGTAAAACCTTACTGTGCTTTCTGTGAAACAGAAAAACACAATTGCATACTGTATGATATTATTATTACATGCAGTGGCGGGCTGGGCCGGGGGGCAGGGTGCCATCTGCCCCCCGGGCAGCTGCAATTTTTGTATTCCAGGGCCATCAGGCTCCAGCAGGCAGGCAGCGGATGCTCCTGCTCCCTGCCCAGCTAGAGAGATGATTGGGCCACCCCCATGTCCCCCTAAGCCGGGCCGGCTCATACTACCTACCCGGCCGCATGGCGCCGCAGCTACCCTGAGCGGAGCTCCGATCTGGCATCAGAGTCCTGGCTTCCCTATACTAAAAATGCTGTGGGAGGGCTGCCGCGCATGCCCAGTCACAGCAGCTCCTCCCGTGGGCCTTTGCGGAGCTCGTCCCGGGCACCGAGATTCACATGTGCAGTCTCCGCCGGCCGGCCGGGCCAACTGGACACAAACTTAAGCCGCCTGGGTGAACTCCCTGGTGGTGACGGCTTGGCCGCACCCTTCACCGGCAGTTGGAGCGTGGCCAGGTGTGCAGTGCGCATGCGCTATGGTAATGGATGCCCCCGCATCATAACATGTGATGTTGCGCCCGCGCTGGCACTTCTGTACCTGCCTGCCTCCCTCCTTAGTCCTTACCCTGAACGCAGCAGCCTACAAGGAACTGGAAGAGGCAATCCCAAGCGGACATCACGGCCCCGATGACATTGACTTCAGACACCAACCCCAGCCCAGGGGCAGCCGCAGCACTGTCAATATAGTTTTGTGGTAAGTGGCTTTTTACTTTATTTTTATATAAATCAGTGTATATATATATGTGTATGTATGTATATATATATATATATATGTGTATGTATGTATATATATATATATATATATATATATGTGTATTTATATATGTGTATGTATGTATAAATATGTGTATGTATGTATATATATGTGTATGTATGCATGTGTGTATATATATATATATATATATATATATATATATATATATGGGATGTAGTCAGAATGCCGACACTCGTCTGACGAAATCCCGGCATCTAAATCCCAACTTGGTACTAAAGATAGGCGTCAAAATCCCGACCCCTCTCTTTAGCCAGACACCAGAATCCCGACAGACGGCTTCCCGAGCTAAGGTAAGTGGGGAATGTTAGCACTAAGTCGCAGAGTGGGAGGGTTAGGTTTAGAGAGCAGAGAGGGGAGGTTAGGTTTAGGAACCCCTGGGTGGAACTTAGGGTTTGGCACCACCAAGGGAGGGTTAGGGGAGAGAAGGGTAGGCTTAGCCTACTTACCTGCTCCGTCGGGATTCTGCGGCTTCGGGATTCCAGCGTCTGCATCTCACCCTCCGGCTAGACAGCCGCCGGGATTTCATACTCAACCCATATATAATATATATATATATATATATATATATATATATATATAGTGTGTGTAGGGGGGTTTCATGGGGGCCCCCAGAGACATCAGTGTACCAGGCCCCAGGGTTTCTGTTGCCGGCCCTGCTATGAGTCACAACTCACGGCTCCACCCCATCCATGTCCCGTGGACTCCAGCAACTCCAGGGCTGTATGTACTATACATACTGTTGGGGTCGTATGTGTTTACTAATTATATAAAATATCATGCATTTATGTTGCACTTGCACATGTATTTATTTAGGTGACTTGTACATATGAATGTCAACTAAAGAATTACTACACATGCAAGTGCAACGTAAGTGCCACTGCCAGCATATTTTATATTAGTAACAAACACATAGGACATTTCACTATTATATATTGCAGGGGTCCTCCTATACTATATGTAATTATTTTTTGCGATGGAATGATATATAGTGAAGGTGTCCTATGTTTTTGTTACATATATATTATGCACATTGATGTTATATAGGTTGTACTTGCACATGTGCACGTCACCTAAATAATTACTACATTTGCCCCCTACATAAATGTCAATGTGCATGATACATAAGTAACAAACACACGGGACAGCTGTAATATATTTCATCCCATCCCATATATAGCTATCACATATAGGATAGGACCCCTGCAAAAAAAAAAATAGAATATTTTCTGCAGCACCACATTACACAAACCACACCCCCAACATTATTGTCACGCCCATTTTAAAATTGCATTCACTGGTAGAAAAGCTGGGCCACTTGCCCTTGTTTTCCCCCCAGGCTGAAAGTTGCCAGCCAGCCCCTGGTTACCTACCTAGGAAATCAGTAATTGCACATGCAGAATTAAGCGCATTAATTATCAGGAACTATTTTGCAAACATAAATTCCAGAATAACGGTCTATCACTCTTAGAGGTATATTTACTAAAGGTCGATTTTAATCGATCAAAATCGATCAACATTGATGTTTTTTTCTGAGGCTAAATCACACATTTACTAATACTTAAAAAAAAAAAAAAACTGAATAAAAAATTGTATGTTAGTAAATGTGATTAAAATCAACCTTTAGTAAATATACCCCTTACTCCCTATTTAGCAAACGGTCAATGCAAGATAAATCAGAGGTTTCACAATAGCTGGAGAAACACAGACTGCCTAATTATTTTATACAAAATGCTGCTTCATCAACTTGTGTCTCTGCAGTCACTTGTAGAACTACAGGTCCCAGCTGCTGAGGTATGTCACTTATACAGTGGAGCATGATTACACAGCCAATACTTTCTAGATATTCTGAAATTGCATGCATGCTGAGACTTGCAGTTCCATAAAGTGTCTAAACATGCGGCATTGCATTAATCAGCCTGTAGCTCACCTGCTATTGCAAATTATTATTACCAGTTATTTATATAGCGCACACATATTCCGCAGCACTTTACAAAGAATATTTGTCCATTCACATTAGTCCCTGCCCCAGTGGAGCTTACAATCTATGTTCCCTATCACGTGCACACACACATACACACAGTGGCGGAAGCCCTGCAGACAATGGAGTCATTTGCCACCGGGCTCCAGCCCTTAAGGGGGTACCTGACTCCATTGTCCCCTGGGCCGTTCCGGGCACTGCTATGGAGATGGAGCGCCACTGATCGGCGCTCCACCTCCAGCAGCGTCAATAAGGGGAGTGCGTTCGCACCCCCTATTTGCAGGACGCCCACTGAGTGTGTTACCAGCGGGCGCCCAACTCCTTCTTTACCCCCGGCGGTAGCCGGATTAATGGAGCTCACTCCTGAGCTCCGCTTCTGGGTCCCGCAAAACACTATGGGAGTGACGTCACTTCCATAGTTCAGGGGAGCGGGCATCAGGGACGGAAGGCAGCAGCACTGGAGTGGGGTTTCAGGTAAATATTGTTTTATTTTTTTGTATGTGTGTGTGCTCGCAGGGGGGGGGGGGGCTCACTACTGGAGGTACTGCATGAGGAGTACTACATAGGTGGCATCTCTACAGAGGGCACTGCACAGGGGGATGGTACATTTAATTTGGGGGGGGCACCAACATATATCTTGCCTCTGGGCACCTGGGATGAAGTTACGCTACTGCATACACACTAGGGTTAATTTTTGTTGGGAGCCAGTTAACCCACCAGTATGTTTTTTGGAGTGTGGGAGGAAACCGGAGTACCCGGAGGAAACCCATACAAGCACAGGGAGAATATACAAACTCCACACAGAGCCGTGGTGGGTATCGAACTGAAATAAGTTGCTTAATTACTTTGTGCAATTCGGCTGAGGGTGATCTATGTCTTTCTAGCTGCTGGTCTGTGCAGTAGCCCAGCAAAGTCTGCTGAGACATAGGTTGTCTCTCTGTCCTACACAATCCAGCTGTTGTGTCTCAGAATGACTTGAAGTTTTGCCACAGCCGGAGAGACCAAAGTTGTCGGAGTTTGTTATTTACAATACAGGCAGCTGGGACTTGTAGTTCCACAACAGTTGCAGAGACGCAGATTGTCTAATCAGTATTGGCTCTCCAATGGCTGCTGGCTGCTGGCTGCTTTCCGCTGCACAGTGCTGTGTTCAAGGGTCGGTGATTAGTGACACCTGCAGAACAGATACACACACAGACACTGATCTGCGGCTCATGGAAATCATTGGGGAGGAGGAACGGCCAGTCGGGTCACCTCGCAGGAATAGGACAGCTGTGGTGACACCATGACGACAGACTCTACTACGAGTTTTCCTGCAGCTCTGTGTGTATTCTCCATCACTATACATTCTGTTCTGTCCGCCAGTAACAGTGCATTGTGGATCTTTATAAGGACGCCTCACACAATGCTAATGCGCAGATCTTTTCCACAGGAATACTAGAAGAAATAACAGGCCCAGCCATAGCCCCGACAAGATGCATGAGACACAAACACTGGCAGCAGAAACCATTAGCATAAATTTACAATAATTAAAGATGAGGCGCTATTACAGATTCCGGAGGAGCTGTCTTAAATTTGTGAAACTGGTACAAGCGAAAACAAATTACTAACAATAGATTAGTCATTAAAATCCAGATTGTGGCCATATTTTAAGGTGACGTCACAGTCTTCAAGGTCACGGGAATTCGCTTGAAATGCAGAAGTTATCTCTCCTCGCAGATGACTTACATTGGTCATATAAAGAAATTATAACTCTGGAAGGATATTTTTATCTGTTATATTTCATGTAAGCAGCCAACGCGACACAAAATATGTGCTTACATGGAAGATTTCCAACATGGCAAATTAGTGGCGAATCAATAATGAGCGCACAGTGTGGGGTGCAAATAAGTCCACAGGACTTCGAAGTACATACCCAGGATCCAGGACTGATATAGTACTGTGCCCGTGTAGCACCCCCCTCTGTACTTACTACTGGCAGCACCTACATAGGGCCTAGGCAATACTCTGGAACCAGAAAGACGTTGCCACTACAGGTATGAGGGGGGGTTGTTGCATGGTGCAGGGGGTGCACCGCACATTGGCCTCCTTCTCCCTTTAAATCCTCTGATTGTTACGCTAAATCATTTATGCAGTAAACTATAAAAGCACAGGCTACATACAAAAGCTGCACTTACAACATATTGCAGAAGTCCAGGCTGCCTACAGATGTTTTCTCACTCAGTATTGCTGCAGTCACACATCCTTTCATAGCGAGCAAGGTTCCGTACGATTCGGCTTGCGCTGAGTGTCTTTTTCATGTGAATATACGTCTTCATCGCATTGCAATGCGACAAAACTGCTTAACGCGACTACACTGATTAATGTGATGTGCAACACTTTTATATCTGTGTGCGGATGAGTCTGAATCTGAAGGAGGTGCTACAATATAGCGACAGCGGCTTTTTTTTCATGCCAAGTTTCGTTGCGCTTCATTTGCGACTTTGCACATATTTAAAACAAATTCCTGTGCGGTTAAATTCGCAGCCCCGCGTCTATGGCACAGACTGTGTAGTGTTTTGCTGAGTCTGTGGTGCAAATTTAAAGATATAGGCCCTCATTCAGAGCCACTCGCTATTTGCGGTCGTTCGTTCTAAATCAAGGGGTGGCTATTCAAATGAACCGTTCGCTGTTTGCGGTCTGTTCACGCCTCTATGTCTGAACGAGCGAACAAAACTTGCGTTCGTTTTATGGAAAAATACGCCCCCTGGTCGCTCGCATCCTACGTCATGTCCGCTATTTATTAGATTAATCGAGTACATCGACAAGGGTATGAACTGCTCACTATTCTTGGGGTTGGTGTTTGTTACCACAATTTTGCGAGCAGTTCTGACTATAAAATAACCCAGTGACGTGGTCAATGACGCTGCTGTTTTAAATATGCACACCCATAAAACGCCCGTTTTGACCTTTAAGCACGCCTGCGTTCTGATTTCCACTCCCCATTTTCAAGCACCTTCCCCTGTTACCACCCACATACGCCTCTTTCTGTCACTCAAAATAGCAGGCATTCGCTGTTTTGCGAGCACATGAATTTCGGCCGCACTGACTGGTTAGCGCATGCGTATAAAGATCCGTACGCATGCGCAGTTGGGCTAACATCGCTCTGAACGAACGAGCGGCCGCTTACGAGCGGCTCTGAATCAGGCCCATAGTCGCTACGTTATACTACACCACTCGGTGCAGCTCATTAGCGCCAGGCATCTCGCTCCACATGGTGTATTAAGGCTAAGTGTATAAGGACACATCTACGTGTATGAGAAGGAACAGGAGCCTGCACCACTATACTATAAGCACATGTAAGAAGTTATTTTCTGGTACAATGTTCAATAACATGTACAACTAAGCACAGCACTCTCAGACCCATATAGTATCACCTGGCTATGCAATATCTGCAAGATTTGTACAGCCTTATTAGGCACCCTATGTACATACCTCAGAGTAGCCTGAATAGACTGGAATCCCCATGCATGAAGAAATTCTGCTCACAGCCAATTCATGGAGGAGTGTGAAACAGACTTCATCAGGGGCACATTTCCCTTACTAAACGCAATAGAGCAGGAGCACTGAGGAGAGGTCAGGGGGCGTGGCCTACGCAGTGAATTGGAGACACCAGATGATATGTCGTCCGATCCCGTGGATGGGAGCGACATATCGTGTACATTGTCTAGTGTGTACCCAGCTTAAAAAGAGCTCCCTCAATATACCATGAGGCTGACAGACTCTGTGCTACAGTGCTTAATGCATGCAGTTGCTCTGGGGTGCACCCTTGTAGAGAGTCAAAACGAAGCGGGCCACTTATTGCTACTAAACACTGGACCAGCTTGGCTGATGGCCCCTAAGGTACATTTCAGGAAAATAAATAAATAATAAATATATCCTGGAAGACAACTGATCCTATGCATTATGAGACTGACCCAGGGGGCATATACTCCCGGCCCAATCTGTCCCTGTTGCAAACAGAGTATGTCTATATTTTGGGTTGCTCTCCCCCCCATTGCTGTGCCCCTGAAAGCTCCTGCTATTGGTGTCATGCCATATAAGCCAGTCTACTAGTGCAGTGCCAATACTCAAACCATGCTATATAAGCTGGTCCGCTAGTGCAGTGCCAAGGCTCATGCCATGCTATATAAGCTGGTCTGCAAGTGCAGTGCCAAGGCTCATGCCATGCTATATAAGCCGGTCCGCTAGTGCAGTACTGAGGCACATAACATGCTATTTAAGCCAGTCCGCTAGTGCAGTACTGAGGCTCATGCCATGCTATATAAGCCGATCCGCTAGTTCAATGCTGAGGCTCATATCATGCTTTATAAGCCGGTCCGCTAGTGCAGTGCTGAGGCACATAACATGCTGTGTAAGGCGGTCCGCTAGTGCAGTGCTGAGGCTCATACCATGCTATATAAGCCGGTCCGCTAGTGCAGTGCTGAGGCACATAACATGCTGTGTAAGGCGGTCCGCTAGTGCAGTGCTGAGGCTCATACCATGCTATATATATATATATAAAATCTGTTGAAAGACAAGAGTGCCTCCTATTGGAATAACTTTATACAATCAATATGTTCCATGAACTATAAGTGATTGGCCCGCTACCAATAAATTAATAGATTGCACTTGCCTGAACTAGTTGATAATGGATAGTTGCGCTGAGCACCTACTTTTTCTTGTGATGAAAACCTCAAAGAGAGTTTAGCGCTATAAGAAAAGAATGGGATACAATAGTATAGTATATCACCATTTAATGTACAGGGATTAGTCAACACGTTTTGTCTGACACCACCAGGGTGTCGCAATAATTCTTGCCTGTGAAATATTTAAGACAGAGAGAGACAGAGAGAGAGAGAGAAAGAGAGAGAGAGAGAACAGATATATAGACAATGATTTGTTAGAAATGTAACTTTAAATCATATATGATATAGTAGAAACTCAATTTGCATTGCTGAAACTCGGGTGTTTTTAGCCTTCTGAAACTCTCAAATTTACCAAGATACGGAATTTGCTGAGATTGTGTTTTCCGATGGTGTATGTGGTCGAGATTTCTCTGGCAAGTTCCCTGAGTCTGACCGCAGCCAAACTCACCTGAACAAACAGCCTGACATATCAGTAAGATATGTGAAGGGTGCTTGTGTGCTTAAAGGGTTGCCAGCCCCGGGCTCCTGAGACAGTCCTGGTTCTAAAAATACGGAGGGAAAAACGAATAGATGTTCCCCCGTATTTTCGGAACCAGCACTGGGCTCCCAGACCCAGTCCTGGTTTTAAAAATAGGTGGAAAAGTGCGTGGGGTTCCCCCTATTTTTAAAACCACCACCGGTCTCAAATCTAGCCGGGTGTAATGCCACAGCCAGGGAACCTTTTCACTGGGTCTCCCCAGCCAAAGCATTAACACCCCAAGCTAGTCAACACAAGCCGGGATTCTCAGGGGAGATGGGGACCCCCCAATAAAGGTTTAGCGGCCGCTGATTGGCTGTCAGCCACCTGGGTCACAGCCAATCAGCAACCGCTAGCTGTAGAGTGGCCTCTGATTGGCTGGCGGCCCCGGAGAATGCCAGAAGCCTGCCAGTCTCTGTCATTCAGAGCTGTATAGATGTATGTGACAAGACATATATCTTTACATGTCCAATATGGATCGGGGACTCAGTTTGTTTTTTTGCCAAGACCCGTGGAGCCAATGGGACAAGGGGACCGACCTGCACCAGGAGGTACTGTAGGTGAGTATTGGATTTTTTATTCACAGGTAAACCCATGGGATTTGTACTTGTAGAAGGGGACGTGAACATCTGGTAGAATGTAAGTACAGTATGTCTGAGTGTGTTAGGTGTGTAATAAACTTTTAAAATCTACAGTGTGTGTGTACTGTACTTTTTTTACAATTTTTTTTACAGTGGTGGTACGGGTGCCGGCCGCCTGCCTGCACTTGTAGTTCCACAAGTGCCAAAGGGCAGGCACGCTGGCAACTGTAATTCCACTGTAAAAAACAATAGCATTAATCTATTCTTCACACTATTACCCCTGCACCCACCGGCCAGGGGTGCAGGGAAGAACCCTGGGCTTCAGCGTAAGCCTGGGGTCTCAGTAGAGGGGGGACCCCTTTATTGGGGGGGGTCCCCACCTCCCCTGTGATCCCTGGCTTATGCTGACTAGCTTGGGGTGTTAATACTTTGGCCAGTGAGACTCGGTGAAGGGCTGTGGCATTACACCCTGGCTAGAGGCTGGTGATGGTTTTAAAAATATGGTGACTGTCTCAGGAGCCCGGGGCTAGTTTTCCTTTTTTTGGGGGAACCCTAAGTCATTTTTTTTAATATTAACACTTTAGACAATAATTTCAGGCAAAAACATACACAGATCACACTGATGTGCTTGAAGCTCAAACCCTATGGATGACATATATGAGGATTTTACGTTCGGAAAGCCCATCGATGTTGATCAATTTAGATCGATTTTAAATCTAAATCGACCTTTAGTAAATTTACCCCAAAGTATCTAATTAAGGAGCAAATTTATGAAACAATATTTGCAGGATATCCCACGAAAACAGCCATTTTGGGGGGGTACCCATCAATATTAAGGATACACTGAATGTACCATCCATTACCGACAGCAGCCACAGCCCCCATATGTTTCTATGGGGGCTGCAAAATTCCTAAAAGTGAGCCCCCAAAAAATAATCTTCTTTTTGTCCTTTTTGGTCCCGGCTTAAAAACATGACATTTCGAATACTATGATTGATTTTTGGGAGCACCTCCAGTTTGAGTGATTAAAACTGATTAATACTTTATGTATCACATTTATATGCTGGTTTAAAAATCACTTGATCTGTAATTAGTTTGTTCCTGTGCTGGATACCTTGTATTATTTTTGAGGGGCTGCAAAGTTGTCAGAATGTGACGTCACTGTACCCTATGGGCTACACTTTGCACAAATTCCCTGGAGAGGGATCCTCCTGAATCCACCCCCTCCCCCTCCCGGACCAGCAATGGCCGCCGCCCATGTATGGTCACACGTAATAACTATTATAGAAGTCCAGGCTACATGACAAGCTACATACTACATTCAAATTTGCAGCAGCACTTCCGTATAGGAAAGAGAGATGGACCAAAATAAGCCATAAAATCTAATATTACTAAATAACCTCTCCCACCAGAAATAGTACTTCAGAGCTGGACCTTTGCTTATCTTTATTCTGGCATTACAGGCTGTTGTTTTATTTTATTTAATATTTTCATTGTTTTACTTTCTCTATGTCAGTTACTGCGATGTGGGGAAGATTTTGAATCTGTATTCCTGCAATAATATGACCTAAATATGATCTGATCCTCACCTAGGATCTAATATTGAGAAACGGATGATGCAGGAGAAGCAGGAAAGTATTAGTGTCGCTGTAATATCCCTTAATAAGCCATATTACACAATGGTATTACATTCTCTTCATAAGTTCCAACGTCTAATATTAGGCAAAAAAGAATCCAATTAAAGAAATCACAGAATATTTTTTTTTTAATATTGTACAGAATGATTTTACATTACTCGACAGAAGTATGTGAACCCTTATATGTAGTACGTAGGGTGAGGGATGCTTTGTTTCGTTAGTGGGTTCCTGGGCAGAAGAGCTGACCGATTGGCCGTCTGTGTAGGGTCTTCCTGCGACCAGGGCAGATGTTTCTTCGTCTGTGATTAGACAAACTTAAATACTTGGATCAAAACAGCCTCTAATCACATATGTACCTTACCGACATTACATATTTGTTATATAACTTGGAAAATAAAGAAGCTAAGTTGTCTATAATATACAGTATGATTTATATGTGCTGAACTATGTCACCGCTCTGGGGCTCATATACTTTTGGACGTAAGTCCAGTTGATGATGCACCTCTCAGACGGAGCAGTAAGTGCTACACTCATACTCTAGGTGCTGCTTCCACAATCTCCCTGACATGCTTTTTCAAAAGTAGGCAAGGATAGATAGATAGATAGATAGATAGATAGATAGATAGATAGATAATGAGATAGATAATGAGATAGCATAGGCAAACACAGGGGGGTTTCCATCTGCCTGGAAACCCCCCTCTCCAGCCCACACCATGTCCACAATAGAAATAGTAATATAATGGAATTTTACTAGCGCTGCATGTTCTTCTCAGTATCATAAAATAAATAGCACCACCTGTGGAACTTTTAACATGTATAGGCAAGTAATAAATACACCTGTGTACCAATTAGGGGATTTGGAAAACATGCACTGTTAGGGATGCACTGCTACAGAGCCCAATATGTACATATATGTCCAGGGCAGTGCTAGGTTCTTCTGCTGCTCCCCCAGACTCCTGTGATCTCTGGTCCTGTATATGCTGGAATTATGACACACAATACACTTTGTATGACGCATATTAACACTGGATAAGTGGTAATTATGCCCTATTCATGGACTGGCCACACTCACTCTAAAATCAAGCATTTGGAAACCCCTTCTAGAAATCCTGCATTTGCCACTGGATAGATAGATAGATAGATAGATAGATAGATAGATAGATATGAGATAAATATTATAGATAGATAGATAGATAGATAGATAGATAGATAGATAGATAGATAGATAGATAGATAGATAGATAGATAGATAGATAGATAGATAGATAGATATGAGATAAATATTAGAAAGATAGATAGATATGAGATAGGTAGATATGAGATAGATAGATAGATAGATAGATAGATAGATAGATAGATAGATAGATATGAGATAGGTAAATATGAGATAAATATTAGATAGATAGATAGATAGATAGATAGATAGATAGATAGATAGATATGAGATAAATATTAGATAGATAGATAGATAGATATGAGATAGATAGATAGATAGATAGATAGATAGATAGATAGATAGATAGATAGATAGATATGAGATAAATATTAGAAAGATAGATAGATAGATAGATAGATAGATAGATAGATAGATAGATAGATAGATAGATATGAGATAGGTAGATATGATATAGATAGATAGATAGATAGATAGATAGATAGATAGATAGATAGATAGATAGATAGATAGATAGATACTATGGGTCTGATGTAGCAACAGATTTTTTTTTTAATAAAAGCGATAGATTTAGATAGATAGATAGATAGATAGATAGATAGATAGATAGATATAGATCAAAGGATGTTAAAAAAATACCAAATATTTTAAAAATCTTTAAAGATTACAAAGTATGACTTAGTCAAATAATAAACTATTAAATAAACTTGGTATTTGGTAAAATCATCTGGATAGAACCAGAACCATGGAATAACTTTTCCACCGTAAATTGCAAATGTTTTGTCTGTTTATTGGCACAGTGTGAAATAATAACAATAACTCAATTAAATCATGTATCGCTCAAATTTAAAAGGTGCCTGTCTTTCTGTGTGACATGAAGCTGCACAGGAAAAAAAAAAATGGGAAGAAATCTGTCAATTAATATTTAATGTACTTTATCGGGAAGGAGAGGAGAACAGCAATAGCATGTTTTCTTGATTAAAATGAACCAGGGAAACACTGGAACAGCAGCAGATGTTTCCCGTCCAGTGGATAACCTTGAAAATGAAGAGAGAAGATATTTAATCAGCTAACAGATGGAGCGGGCCAAGCGAAATGCTCGGAGAAAAATATATCACTGCCAGAAGTGCAAGGCGGATCTGAACCTTAACCAGCGGGGCTGAAATTCTGATGCATTTAATTAGGGGTCTGTCTCATGTACACTGGCCTTCCTCCTTCTATGTAACATACTGTACTTCTATCAAGCAACATTATCACATCAGCTACTATGGAACAGCTTGGTTGAAGGATGGACCTTCCTTCCTTCCTTCCAGCATGGTAGAAATCTGTTGCCATTTAGTAAATTAGCCGACTGCTTCAAGTGTAAATGGAATAGCTGTGTTGCTAATATATATTCTTTGTAGGACGGTCGAGATTGTCCAAGGGCAGAGGGCTCACCTGATGACCTCAGAATTTTCAACAATTCACATTGTGATACTTTCCGCTTAACGTCTACAATAACTGCTGTTAGGTCTCCGGATAAGCTGTGCAGTGCAGGAACCAAACAAGTTACGTGTAAGAATCTTCTTTTACAGAGGGACATATGATACCACAAAAGGCAGAAGAGATAGTGGAGATGTACAGACCACTAGTATCCCGGTGCTTCACTTTGATTTGGACCCGCTGCAAATGAAATTGAGACTAGAGCAGGGTTGCCTACCCTCTTCGGGCGGGAGCCTCCCGATAAACGGGTGCAGCTCCCGCCCCCCCGGAAAGGCAGGCAAGCCTCCCACCTGCCGCCGATCCCCCGTTTCCCCCCGCCAGTACCCGTTAAACCCCCGCAGCGTTGTGTAGCGGGGGCGGGGCCAAAATAATGCAATCACATGGCCCCGCCCCCTGACACACCTGGAAACTGTCTTCAGCCCTCCCAGCCACGCCCCCTGTTCTGCCGATCTGGCTGCTCCCTCCCAGAAGGAGCAGCCAGATAGTCGGCAAGTATGGACTAGAGATGTGCAGTTCGGTTTCCAGAAATCCAAATCCACCTGCATTTCGTGAATCTAGACAGAACTGAGTGGCGGTTCTGATCTTCCTGTGGTTGGGAATTCGGATTTTAAATCCGAATTTCTAGTTTTGGATTGCAAAAAAATTACATGATTTTAGCTGTTTTTAAAAAACTTTTTATCAATTTTCTTAAATAAAGCCAAAACCAAAACATGAAGTTGAATCTAGATGCAAAACCAAAATACGGGGGTCAGCGCACATCTCTAATTCAGACCTCAAAAAATAGTATGAACACAAAAATACTGGTGTGTAATCATTGAGCTACGGTGCAAAGTAGTTGTTCGATTGATATATGTCTGCCACATAAACAGAGGAAAAAACCCTGTGCTCCCTCTAGAAATAAGCAGCTTTATTGACACACGCCTGAGTGTGCGTATATAATGATAAGGAAAGAAAGAGCGCTAAAAGAATATACTGAATAGAAATATAAGTGAAAATACTATAATAGCAGCAGCATAAAATTAAATAAAATAAAATGAAACGAAACATAAAATAAAACAAAAAATTGAAGCAATCAAAAAAAATGAAAATGAAAAATGTATGGCACAAATAATGGAATCTGATAAGGTTCTTCAGATCTCCGTTTATAGCTCCCTTTAGAAGATGTGGTTTGAAGTCCTGTGCGTAGAGGACTGCAGGGTTAAAATACAATCCCTATCTTACCCTACTGCCTTCCTTGGCACTTGTTCACCGGCTGCCATTAAAGATGTTTCAGCTGTGCAGGGATCCCGCGTCCGGTATTCCGTCCTGCACTGGTGTCTAACAGCCGGCTTCCTGGTGCATTCGGACTCAGTGGCACGGCAGATCTGAGCGGGTAGGATCAGACTGGATATCTGACATCCGTGATGTAGAACGGAGCGTCTCTTCAGTCTGCACCTACTGTGTAGCACCCAACGCGTTTCAACAAGTATTATGTCTTTTTCAAGGAAGCAGAGGTTTCAATTCAAAGTCCACATTCAGCCCGGAAGGTTGGAGAGTTTTAATTTTATTCTTTTTTAGACATCTTTACGAGGTAGTTTCCATGTCTGCCACATGTCTACCTGATGCCATAAAAAAGCAGAGATCCAAATGAATAAAAATATGTAATAATGTGACCGTATAAATGCACAAACACAGAATTTCCCTGCAATAGTATGACAGGAGCCGGACGTCAGGTGTTATTGAGGGCCCTGCTCTATCTCCTTTTAAAGTGATGGCAATTCCCATGTTGCATACAGCTTACATGATCACTTTACTCCCAGGTTCAGAGCCGGCAAAGCTGCAGCACACGTGTTGTCATTGGACCATGCACTGTAGCCTATTGGCCAACAGATGGCATTGGCAAATAAGATACAATGGCCAATGCCATCCAATATCTGCTGCAGTCCCCTTTTAATACTGTACATACCACTGATAAATAAAGTAGCAATCCTCTGCAAACAGCTGCTATAACAGGTTTAACCGCAAAATAGCATTGATCCTTAAGTCTTAATTGCACAAATATAATGGACCTAGTGTGGTACCCCCAGAAACGACAGGGTGCATGACAGCCCACAGTATATGCATTTAAAAAATAGATATATTATCTTATAGCCTGGGAGAACTCACATAGCCCTCCCTGTGCCACTAAAATTAGAGTGGTGTGCCCCTGGACTGACAGGCACATAAGCACAAAGCCCTCAACCTAGTCTTCCTCTCCCCTCCTCTTTGGAAACTTGGCTGCAGCAGGGGGAGGTGTAAATGAGGGAACAGCCAGCATTCCTCACCTTATTGGATGGAGCAGCAGCAGACACAGGAAGGAGAACGCTGAGGCAGGCTGGTCTGTTCTGTGCAGTGAGAGCAGCAGTGATCCAAGCAGCAAGAAAAGCAGGCTGCAGACTGAAGTGTGCTGATTTCTTCAGTGCTATTGTAGAGACCTGGGCAGATGCAGGAGGGAAATCCCCCATTGAGAGGAAACAGGCAGAGCAGCCAGAGTAAAGCTTCCCCATCCCCAGTGATACCCTGCTGCCCATATATGGAGGACTAGGGGCAGTTGCAGCAAGAGAGAGCCCTGAGAGGGAAAGAAATGAATATAGAGCCAGCACAGTGTCTTCAGCAGCCTGTGACAACCCTGGGAGGTGGGTTGGCATGCTTCCAAGGAAAATCCTATACAAGTAAGAAGGGACACTATTCATGCGTCTCTTACACACACCTCAGTTGAATTGTTCTGGAGTGTAGGAAGCTCTCATTTTACTCTAAGGCACAGGATAGCTTATTGGAAGCCAGTAATATTCTTCTGCTATGTCCCAGTACCCAACCTTAGTAAAGGAATAGACCAACTCCAGTACAACCCTTGTCTGCCTGCGACACCCTACAGATAAGTGATCTTTTGGAGTTAGACCAACAGGAGAAACCTGTAAGAATTCACATGAACACAGTAAACCCAGCAGTGGCAGGGAAGCTAAAACATACAAACTCTCTTTCAACGGTGTTGCGTCTTATGTATATACAGTGTATATATATATATATATATACAGTTGAGGACAGACAGTGTGATAACTGTCCCAGAGCGACTCCATGTTTATGAATGATGGTGCTCTAAAATTGTGCTAGAAAGAGTGATGTAAGAAAAGTGTGGAGGATAGCACCACCTAGCATCCAAAACTAGGACTGCCGGTTGGATAATTGTATTGAGCCTTACTCTGCATAACAGCTGTGATAGATCACCTCTTGGATTCAAAGAATAGCATATTGCCTCAAAGTAGTGGAATTATATGCAGTTAATACACCGTGTCTCTGGAATAGCCTTCTCCACTCAGCGTGACCACTGCCAGGACAGGAACTTACCCCCCACTACGGTGACACATTTAAACGGGTCTAGAATTAAATATATATGCATATATATCCATACCGGTACACACGAAGGATGGAATCCAATCCTGTGCACAGGTACATGGACATGCTCTGAGTTAATGTTGATTTACTGAATATATTATTTTCTTGAGTCAGAGAAATTAAGTAAGAGTATTGACTTATTCAGGCATTTTCGTGTATTCATATATGTCAAGTGTGTCCACAAGTTAACCTGACAACTGAAGTGTATACTTGAGTATAGGCGCATTGTTGGTAAGTCGTTCATAAGTGTGTGATTTAGCATATTGATGTCATGTAACATGGTCAAATAATTGCATCTAATTAACCGTGACAGATGACGTTGGGTCCCACAGTTCCTGTACTATAAAACATTTTTTTGTCCTTAAAGTTGTTTATTGAGTGAAAAATATTTGCTTGTAATGAGATTTTAATTTACAGTAATGTACCTTGAATCTATAAGTTATTGATGTAATATACCCCCTGGTTCCACTAAATCAGCCGGAACTTGACACTGCAACTATCATTGGTCGGGACCTGTATTCCTTACCTCTCCGAAGTAGCCTAATCAAACCTCAAATCGGGAACCCGAGCAAGGCTATCAGGTAAAAAGAAACATAACTGCCATGCATACTCACACTGTGACACACCCAGTAGTACCTGGGGGATATTACATTTGGCCTCACGAACAGGATTCGGAGTCCAAAGTAAGGAAATCAATGACAGAAAAACATGTCGATGGAACAACCTCCCTCAGGGGGGGAGTCCAACAGTGAACGCAACAGATCAGAACAAGCTATACCTGCAATGGCACAAATCAACCCAATCACCCTGCCACACTACTTTGGATCCCCATGGCTCCCAACTTACAGTGGGGACATCCACAGTCCATAAGGAAACACCTTAACTGAATTTAAAAACAAAATGAAATCTATGTTTCGGCTGTATCCCCTAAGTGACCAACAACAGGTAGAGATATTGAAAGGCCAATTAAAAGGATCAACCCTTAGGGAAGTGACCTCGTGGCCATTGGATGAGAGGATAAAAGTAGATCAGGTGTTGAAAAGGCTAGCCACTGTCTTCGAAACACGAACACTCCCTGAACTAAAAATTAAATTTTATGCTCTTAAGCAACGATCGGGAGAAACCCTCCGTGACTACGCATTGAACTTACAGGAAGCCATACGAGCAATACAGGCCCTAATAACTCAACTTATCGAAGGATCCATGGGAAAAAGTATTTGAGCACAATTACAGTTGTTGAGACTGCAGAGGCCAGATGATTTCAAAGAGGCCGCGATCAGAGTAGTAGGCACTAATACAAACCGAAATGTGGAGTTCCCCTAGATGCCAGGATTCCATGAGCACACATGTTCTGAGAAAATGTCAAAAAGCAAAGATACTGTACTACAAGGTATTCAAGCTCCATCTACAGACCCGTTGCAAACCCTGAAGATACAACTGGAAGACTTGATGGTGGGCTGGCAGAAATGTGAAAGGAGATGTGGAACATCACAAAGCAGCAAAATACTGGTCCCACCAAACCTAGGTGGAGAACGGAATGAAGGAGGTCCTCAAGTGATTGGTGGGATCCTCCCCGAAGGGGTGGAAGGAGGTCAACTGATCAATTTGATGGGCAGGGCCGCCCGATCTGTAGGCGATGTCAGAGAGCAGGTCACATAAGGAGGAATTGTATTCACTCAGAGGATTTAAACTCCAATTCCCCGAGGATGGGGGCTGAACCTTGGGGAGAGCAAGCGGAGTAGACCCATACCCTAAAAAATGGTGCCCCAGTATATTGGACCGTGCCCGACGATACCGATACTCATAGATGGCGTAGAGACACTAGCAATGTTAGATACTTGGTCACTGATTACTGCAATACAACTCTCAGCGTCCGACAACACTGGGGGGACATACAACTACTATTACCTCAACCAACTTGGCTGCAACTTATAGCTAGTAACGGCCTGGGAATTTCCTGCGTTGGTTACTGGGAAGCAGATGTAAAAATTGGAGAGACTCTTCTGCTACGGCAAGGGTGCTTGGTGACCGAAACAAGCAATGCCAAGGTAGCTCCTATAATTTTAGGAATGAACATCCTACAGAAGTGTCCTGAAGAATTGGTGTCCACTTTGAGAGGAGTGTTGTCTAGAGTGGCTTCGCAGGGTCAACGTGTCTTGCAGAAAACTATCAAGGTGCTACAAGGGCATCAAACATTTGTGTAGAGTAATGGTGAAGTCAGGAAGGTGCAGCTAACAGATGGCAAACCTATCAAACTGCAGCCAAATTCTGAGACCATCCTCTGGGGTAAAACTTGCTGCGGCCCAAGTGGGCAGAACTATGAAGCTCTGATAGAGTCATGCCTGATCCCTGCTAAACACGACGTAGTGGTGGCGAGCGCCCTAGTAACAGTTGAAAATGGAAGGGTCCCAGTGCGAATACTTAACCCCCATAACCGGTTAGTTAAGTTGTATCGGAATCAACCGCTGGCCAAGTTACTCTGGACCACGTTCCAGGATGTTTTGCACCCAACCATCCAAGCTGATCAACTCAACATGACCGCAAAGACTGACCTGGTGGGTGAACAGAAGGATGAGTGGTGGAAGGAGATTCAAATTGGGGATGCCAGTATTTCAGAGGAACACAGGCGAGGGGCTCTTCAAGTAGTAGAGGAAAATGCAGAGACTTTCAGCCAGAGTCCAACGGATCTGGGCGTCGTTGCAGATATACAGCATCGGATCCTCACTGGCGACGCACCCCCTATCAAAGAAAAACATCATCCACTAGCCCCCGCATTATACCAGCCGGTGCGTCAGATGTTGGAGGACATGAAGGCCACCAGGATCATCCAGGAGAGTCATAGCCCATGGGCGGCACCCATGGTACTGGTTCAGAAAAAAGATGGACAACTATGTGTCTGTGTAGATTATAGGAAACTGAATAACATTACCCACAAGGACGCTTATCCCCTACCCAGGATCGAGGAGTCTCTCAACGCACTCAAGTCTGCTAACTACTTTTTGACCTGATTTGACAAGTGGATACTGGCAAGTACCAGTGGCCACCACCGACCGAGAGAAGACTGCTTTCACCACCCCAATGGGATTATATGAATTTACTCGTATGCCATTTGGATTGTATAATGCACCTGCAACCTTATAAAGGGTGATGGAACACTGTCTGGGGCACAGGAATTTAGAAACCGTTCTCCTCTATCTAGATGATATTTTCATATTTTCAAAGATGTACTCTGAACACCTTCAACACTTGCAAGAGGTCTTTCAGCGATTGGCCAAGTACGGACTCAAATTGAAGCCCTCCAAGTGCCATTTACGGAAGCCCAAAGTTCAGTACCTGGGCCACATTGTAAGCTCTGAAGGCATCACACCCGACCGGAGAAGATCAGAGCATGCTAGACTGGCCCATCCCACAGACCATAAAGGATGTCTGATGTTTTTTAGGCTTTGTGGGATACTATCGAAGATTCATTAAGGATTTTGCCAGAATAGCTATCCTGTTAATGGAGTTACTCCGAGGGATTCACAAAGATGGATATAGTAAAAGAATACTCATCGAGTGGACAGCGGAATGCCAGATGGCCTTCGACCGACTAAAAGGGATTTTGACAGAAGCACCATTACTTGACTATAGTGAAGCTTTTCGCCTGTATACAGACACCAGTAAGCATGGCCTAGGGGCAGTCCTCCCTCAAGTTCAGGATGGTCAGGAACGCGTGAGAGCCTATGCCAGCTGGAGTCTTCGTAAAACCGAAAAAAATTATGCTAACTACAGCGCTTTTAAGCTGGAGTTTCTAGCTTTGGTGTTGGCCGTGATGGAGAAATTCAGGGACTATCTTGCTGCTACCCCTTTTGTTGCCTTCACTGATTGTAACCCACTGGCCATCAAACGACTGCCCGTTTTGGAGCGCTAGAACAGCGATGGTCATCATTATTGGCCAATTACTGGTTCAAGATAGAATACAGGAGTGGCCTCAGCAACGCCAATGCAGATGCCCTGTCCCAACTACCCATGGTTGAGGAAGGCTCAGAGGAGGTTGATCAGTGGGAACAAGTGGAGATACCCAATTTCAGCCCCCGCACCAAGACACCCAAGCAACATTTTGTGGCTTCAACTAAAACCAAGAGGTGGGGTGACCAAGGAGGGGGAACTGAGGACAAGTGGATTCACTGGCAGAACGAGAGTCCATTTCTGCGACAACTGAAAGAGCGATTGATTACCCACCAGGGGTTATCTCAGACAGAGAGGCAAATGGCAGCCCCAGAGTTGGTTCACCTGCAGCGGCAGCAGGATCAACTTGAACTGCAGGGAGACCTGCTCCTGCGGCACAGTACGGATCCAAAGACCCACCTACCAGCTGGGCATACCAGGAGACACTTCATTAAAATTCTGCCTGGAGATAACATGGGTACAAGAACACCAGAACAGACTGAAGGAGGCACGTACCATAGTCAGTCAACAAATGGATACTGTACGGGAGTGGCAGAAAAGGGATTATGACGTTGATGCTCATGCTAGTCCATTGGCTGTGTGCAGTAAGGTGCTGAAGAAAAACAACCAGCAACATAGCAAATTAGACTCCCAATGGGAACCTACTCCATACATAATTAGAGCAGTGCCTATGACTGAGGTGGTTTTTCTACCGCATAGAGCAAGAGGATGGCAGCCACAAGAAGCTGATTCATTGGGACCAACTTAAATTATACCCCACCCATTGTGAGATCGAAGTGACACAGTGGTGCCAAACACGGAACTTGGATCAAGACAACCAAGCAACAGCAGGGATGCTGGATAACCCCTTGGATCTAATGATGAGTATGCACTGGCAAGCTGTATCCATTTTCACATACCCGGAGCAAGGCAGGCGGTTGGAAACCCATGATGTGGATGATCGATTGGAAGAAACTCCTTCAAATTCTGAGATAAGGCACTCAGCAAGGAGCACGAGAGGGACTTTGCCAGTAAGATATAGACAATAGCGTATTCCAGAATTGCAACTCCATTAAGTGAGCAAATATGTTGACTAGTTATGCTAGGTAAAATTACATGTTATTGTACATGTACTAATGAATGTTGATGCCAAGTGTATTGATGATTAATACCTAAAATTGTTTAGTACTTGTAAATGAAGGTATTTCATGCTGGTAAATATATTGCTGTTATGAAGTAATGGACTTTATCAGGGAGGCACAAATGCGTGAGGACACACATCATTCAAGCTGGGATGAATGTGGTACCCCCAGAAATTACAGGGTGCATGACAACCCACAGTATATACATTAAAAAAATAGATATATTATCCTATAGCCTGGGAGAACTCACATAGCCCTCCCTGTGCCACTAAAATATGACTGGTGTGCCCCTAGACTGACAGGCACACAAGCACAAAGCCCTCAACCTAGTCTTCCTCCCCCTCCTCTTTGGAAACTTGGCTACAACAGGGGGAGGTGTAAATGAGGGAACATCCAGCATTCCTCACCTTATTGGATGGAGCAGCGCAGAGACAGAAAGGAGAACGCTGAGGCAGACTGGGAAGAGCAGCCATTGCTAGTCTGTTTTATGCAGTGAGAGCAGCAGTGATCCCAGCAGCAAGAAAAGCAGGCTACAGACTGAAGTGTGCTGATTTCTTCAGTGCTATTACAGAGACCTGGGCAGACACAGGAGGGAAATTCCCCATTGAGAGGAAACAGGCAGAGCAGCCAGAGTAAAGCTTCCCCATTACCAGTGATACCCTGATGCTCATATATGGAAGACTAAGGGCAGCTGCAGCAAGAGAGAGCCCTGAGAGGGGAAGAAACTAATATAGAGCCAGCACAGTGTTTTCATCAGCCTGTGACAACCCTGGGAGGTGGGTTGGCATGCTTCCAAGGAAAATATCCTATACAAGTAAGTAGGGACACTATTCATGCATCTCTTACACACACCTCAGTTGAATTGTTCTGGAGTGTAGGAAGCTCTCATTTTACTCTAAGGCACAGCGTAGCTTATTGTCAGCCAGTAATATTCTTCTGCTATGTCCCAGCACCCAACCTTAGTAAAGGAATAGACCAACTCCAGTACAACCCTTGTCTGCCTGTGACACCCTACAGATCAGTCATCTTTTGGAGTTAGACCAACAGGAGAAACCTGTAAGAATTCACATGAACACAGTAAACCCAGCAGTGGCAGGGAAGTTAAAACATACAAACTCTCTTTCAATGGTATTGCATCTTATGTATATATATATATATATATATATATTAGGGATGAGCGGGTTCGGTTCCCTGAGAACCGAACCCACCCGAACTTCGGGGATCCGGGGCGATCCGAGCCCAAGCTCGGATCTCCCTGTCTGCCCCGGATCCCTCTCCCGAGGCAAAACCTCGAGATCTGCTGTCGGATCTCGAGGTTTTGCCTCGAGCGGCCATTTAAAAAAAAATGCCTTTGCCTTTAATGGGCAAAGTGCTGATTGGCTGACAGAGCCGTCTGTCACGGCTCTCAGCCAATCAGCATTATGGTGCTCATTTGCATGTAGCACGGACTCGTGAGATCCGTGCTACATGCATCTGTGTGATTGACAGTGACACAGAGCACAGATGGGTCAGTGAGACCCGTCTGTGCTGCTGTGTATTTCAATGACACAGATGCACGCACGGACCAGGAGATCCGTGCTACTTGCATCTGTGTCATTGACACAGAGCACTAACGGGTCCGTGAGACCCGTCTGTGCTGCTGTGGTAAATAAAAAAAAAAAAACCTGTGTAAAAAGAGAAAAAAATGGCGTCCTCCCCCCCAAAAAAAGAGCAACCAGCCCCGGGCATTAGTGACCCAGTGCTGGGTGTGCTTAAATACAGGGGACAAACGACATAGGGGTCCCCTGTACTTAAACACAACCAGCACCGGGCTAGTCAGAACCAGAGCTGGTTGCCAAAATACGGGGGACAAACGACGTAGGGGTCCCCCGTATTCTGCGCAACCAGCTCTGGGCTCTGATCCGGTCCTGGTTCTGGAAATACAGGGGAAAAAAATGAGTAGGGTTCCCCTGTATGTTCCAGAACCAGCACTGGACTTTTTCTAGCGGGGGGCTGATGCCACAGCCAGGGGAGCCCTTTCACCGGGCCCCCCAGCCGCAGCATCAGCCCTGACCGCTAGTCAGCCCAGGCCGGGGATCCCTGGAGAGCTGGGGACCCCCCCAATAAAGGGGTCACCCTCTCCAGGGCACCCCAGGCCCAGGCTGATAGCCCGGGGCTATCCCCGCCACCCCTGGTGGCGGTGGGTGGCGGGTTGATTGTGTGGTGTGGTGTAAATAAAGAATATCAAACATTGTCTTTACAAGTAGAACTGCAAGTCCCAGCAAGCCTGCCCCGCATGCTGGTACTTGGAGAACCACAAGTACCAGCATGCAGGGCATTAAGGGCCCACTAGTACCTGTAGTTCACCTGTAAAAAAATGTTTAAAAAAAACACAGGACACACACACCGTGACAGTATAAGTTTATTAAACATACATACACACACACACACACACACATGTACACATACTCACCTATGTAACCCTGTAGCATCGGTCCACTTGTCCGGTAAAGTATCCATAGGGGACCTGTGAAAAAAAACATACTCACCATCTCCTATGCGAGGTTCTGTCCTCTTCGTTCCAAAGTAGGCATCCCCGGACTTGGCAAAAAAAAAAAAACGAAAACGCGATCCACGAACTTAGTACCGTTCTATAGAACGGTACTTCCCGAATGAGAGCTTAGCGGCGGGGTATCACCATGGAAACCCCGCTGCTAAGCGTTCATTGGCTGAGAGAGGCCATCTCCCGTCTCTCTCAGCCAATGAACGGCTCCCTCCATTGTAGTCAATGCTGGGAGCCGCAAGGTTATTAAAGTTTACCCTGCGGTTCCCACCATTGACTACAATGGAGGGAGCCGTTCATTGGCTGAGAGACGGGAGATGACCTCTCTCAGCCAATGAACGCTTAGCAGCGGGGTTTCCATGGTGATACCCCGCCGCTAAGCTCTCATTCGGGAAGTACCGTTCTATAGAACGGTACTAAGTTCGTGGATCGCGTTTTCGTTTTTTTTTTTTTGCCAAGTCCGGGGATGCCTACTTTGGAACGAAGAGGACAGAACCTCGCATAGGAGATGGTGAGTATGTTTTTTTTCACAGGTCCCCTAGGGATACTTTACCGGACAAGTGGACCGATGCTACAGGTTACATAGGTGAGTATGTGTACATGTGTGTGTGTGTATGTATGTTTAATAAACTTATACTGTCACGGTGTGTGTGTCCTGTGTTTTTTTAAACATTTTTTTTACAGGTGAACTACAGGTACTAGTGGGCCCTTAATGCCCTGCATGCTGGTACTTGTGGTTCTCCAAGTACCAGCATGCGGGGCAGGCTAGCTGGGACTTGCAGTTCTACTTGTAAAGACAATGTTTGATATTCTTTATTTACACCACACCACACAATCAACCCGCCACCCACCGCCACCAGGGGTGGCGGGGATAGCCCCGGGCTATCAGCCTGGGCCTGGGGTGCCCTGGAGAGGGTGACCCCTTTATTGGGGGGGTCCCCAGCTCTCCAGGGATCCCCGGCCTGGGCTGACTAGCGGTCAGGGTTGATGCTGCGGCTGGGGGGCCCGGTGAAAGGGCTCCCCTGGCTGTGGCATCAGCCCCCCGCTAGAAAAAGTCCAGTGCTGGTTCTGGAACATACAGGGGAACCCTACTCATTATTTGTCCCCTATATTTCCAGAACCAGGACCGGATCAGAGCCCAGAGCTGGTTGCGCAGAATACAGGGGACCCCTACGTCGTTTGTCCCCCGTATTTTGGCAACCAGCGCTGGTTCTGACTAGCCCGGTGCTGGTTGTGCTTAAGTACAGGGGACCCCTACGTCGTTTGTCCCCTGTATTTAAGCACACCCAGCACTGGGTTACTAATGCCCGGGGCTGGTTGCTCTTTTTTGGGGGGGTGCACGCCATTTTTTTCTTTTTTTACACAGGTTTTTTTTTTTTTTTTTTTACCACAGCAGCACAGACGGGTCTCACGGACCTGTCATTGCTCTGTGCCAATCACACAGATGCATGTAGCACGGATCTCCCGGGTTCGTGCTACATGCAAATGGGCACCATAACGCTGATTGGCTTCCTGTCTGCCACTGCAGTGCCACTCCTAGATGGGCCACGTGTTTGTGCCGCCCCCTTGTGTCGCTTAGCATAGTCATCCAGCTTCCTCGGTACAACCTTTTGGCCTAAAAACAATATTGTGAGGTGTTCAGAATAGAGTGGAAATGAGTGGAAATTAATGTTATTGGGGTTATTAATAGCGTAGGAACAAAAAAAGGCCCATTTATGTGATTTTAGCGGGTTTTTTTTATTTTTTAAGAAAAAATCCAGATCCAAAACACAAAACCCAGAACCCAAAACACGGAAGGGTGGTTTTGGCAAAACCAATCCAGATCCAAAACACGAAGAAAGATCCAGATCCAAAACCAAAACACAAAACACGAAAAGTGTCCGGTGCACACCCCTAATATATATATATATATACAGTTGAGCACAGACAGTGTAATAACTGGGCAGGAGCAACTCCATGTTTATGAAGGACGGTGCTCTAAAATTGTGCTAGAAAGAGTGATGTAAGAAAAGTATGGTGGATTGCACCACCTAGCAGCCAAAACTAGGACTCCATGTTGGATAACTGTACTGAGCCTTATGGGAGGTATCCACTAAGCGATTTAAACAAGCGAATGCACGATAACGATGTCGTTATTGTGCAATCGCTTGCAAATCGCGCATGCATGTGCGATGTGGGATGTTTTGGACGGAAGCGACCCGCGATGCATGTGCCCGTGCGTTGCTTCCGACATCTGACATCGCCCGTACATGCAGGTCAACCTGATGATCTCGTCAGGTTCTGCATGTGCGGGGATGAGGGATGTGCCGGGACTGAACGAGTGAATGTTCAGTCTAGGCACATCACTAGCTATACAAACGACAGCACGATTGCAATCGTGCTATCGTTTGTGTATCGCTAAGTGGATACCCACTCTTACTCTGCATAACAGCTGTGATAGATCACCTCTTGGATTCAAAGAATAGCATATCGCCCCAAAGTAGTGGAATTATACACAGTTAATACACCATGGGGGTCATTCAGACCCACTCGCGAGCGGCAGTACGCTCGCTAGTGGGTCGATGGTCCCCACTGCGCATGTGCACGACGGAGGGAGCTTCTTCGTGCACATGCGCAAGACTCGGCGAGCGAAGGACTTTCCATCGCTCCGGGTCTCGCACCAAAGGGGGCGTGCTGTCGATGTTTATTGACAGCACGCCCCCTTTGGTGGGCGTGCCGGGGGCGTGCCTGCCAGATGGAGGCGTTCCCATGGGAACGCTTACTGTCTGAAGCCGGCCCCACTGACATCACTAGTGATGTCAGTGGGAGTGATTTTGGCTCTGATAGAGCCAAAATCATTCCTGGCCTTGCGGTTGAGAAACCCGACCACAGGGTTTCACTCGCAAGTCCGATGGTCGCGATGGTCAAGACCATTGCGACCATCTTGTTGCACGCTCGTATATGCTGTGGGTGGTGACCCACAGCTATACGAGCATCCAGGAGGACGCTCCATATTAATGGAGGAGGGCCCTGATTCAGAGCGAGCGCTCTGGTCAGAGCGTCCGGCTCTGAATCAGGGCCCATGTATTTACCATTACAATAGGCACACAGTGCCCTGCATAAAACTATATAAATAATCTTCAAAGGGAAGGATCTCAAATAGGCTAGAAGAGATCATCCTTCTGTTCAGAATATTTCCAATTTTGCTGTGAAAGGATGGTCTTCATAGTTTTGCTAATGACGTACTGTAGACAAATAATTCCATATTTAACTGAATTACATGTAACACGAAAAAAGTTCAGCAATAATTTGTTATGTATTATTATATAGTTCAAAATGAGTTCTGTTGTTGGATTAATTAGTTCCAGAAGTTTAGGAAGCACAGAGCCAATTAATAGATGGTCAGAAAGTTTAGCTAGAAAACTTGTGAAAAGCAATATATTACCATAGCTTATTAAGTTTGCACAATTCCATATATTTTACATTCTATGGCATGACAATATAATTACTCCCTGGTTATGCAGAGAGATATAGACTTTTATTCTTTGAATCGCAACCAAAGAGTCCAAATATATATATTTATAACAGAGGACACTCACCAAACTTCCATGCAGTAAAGTCACTAGGTAGGTTTATTACCAGGGCCGGCTCCAGGGCTAATAGCGCCTTGTGCCGGCCGAATGCCTTCTCCTTATCGCCAAAATTGGGGAGTGACCTAATTACAATAGGCCACGCCTCCTTATGTGATGTTATCTGAGGGGCGTGCCCGCATGGCACGCCTCCAAATAATGTCAGGCTGGGGGGAGCCTCACTAACTGGGCTTCCCCCAGCCCTCTCATGGCACTGAATGGGTGCCGCGCGCAGTATCCATACAGAATACGGGGTCCCGGCACTGCTGCACAGCTGCGGCCATGGGGGTCCCCAACCCCTTGATTTGACTACCCGCAGGCCACTTTGGCCCACAGGTGGAACAGCGGGACAGTAATGTCCCGCTGAAATCGGGATGCTGGGGTAAGGTGCGCCCTTTATGGGTGGCGTCCTTGTTCGACCGCTCAGGACGAACACCCCTAGAGCCGGCCCTGTTAATTACACACAGGTGCAGAAAACAGTTGTCGACGTTTCGATCCATTTAGAACCTTTGTCAGGTCAGATTATTGAAAAACAATGATCCAAACTACAGAAGCCCATAAACATCAGTGCAACCCAGGCCACTATATACTTCTCCACCTAAATGTACTCCTCCTGCGTCTAAAAGAAGTTGTATATATGAACTTCCTTTAATACAGAAGCGCATTTGACACCACCGTCTTCTAGTCATCAGTGTGAGATGTACTAAGCCAGGCCTGGCCAACCTGTGGCTCTCCAGCTGTTGTGAAACTACAAGTCCCATCATTCCCTGCCACAGTTTTAGCATTCCCTAACAGTAAAACTGTGGCAAGGCATGCTGGGACTTGTAGTTTTTCAACAGCTGGAGAGCCACAGGTTGGCCTGGCCTGTACAAAGCCATGGAGAAAGATAACGTGGATGGAGATAAAGGGGTCTATGTACTAAGCCTTGGAGAGTGGAAGGAGATAAAGTGCCCACCGATCAGCTCCTAACTGTCACTTTACAGGATGTGTTTGAAAAATGACAGGAGCTGATTGGTTGGTACTTTATTCCATCCACTTTATCTCCCACTCTATCAGCTCCTAACTGTCATTTTTCAAACACAACCTGTAACGTGACAGTTATGCTGGATACACACTGGCAAATATATCGGCTCATTGTGCTGAGTGTACGGGTACCCAGCCGACTGCCCATACACTTGCTGACATCACAAAAGGGCGGGCACATGCCCGCCCAGTTGTGACGTCAGACACAACACATCGAACCGACGATTGGTAAGTGTGTAAGGCGAATCGGCAGGAAAGCCGACCCGCTGTCCTAGTGTGTACCCAGCTTTAGGAGCTGATTGGTTGGTACTTTATCTCTCTGCACTTTGGCCCTCATTCAGAGCCATACGCTCTGAGCAGAGCGCACGCTCTGAATGAGGGCCGCCCTCCATAATTATGGAGCGTCCTCCCGGACGCTCGTATAGCTGTGGGTCACCACCCACAGCCTATACGAGCGTGCAGTTTGATGGCCGCGATGGTCTTGACCATCGCGACCATCGCCACTGCGAGCCGGAGCCTGCGGTTGAGTTTTTCAACCGCAAGGCCCGGAGTGATTTTGGCTCTATCAGAGCCAAAATCACTCCCACTGACATCACTAGTGATGTCAGTGGGCCGGCTCCCGGCACCCCGGCACGCTCCCGGCACGCCCACCAAAGGGAGCGCGCTGTCAATCAACATCGACAGCACGCCCCCTTTGATCAGACACAACGAGCGAAGGAAAGTCCTTCGCTCGGCGCGTCTGGCGCATGCGCACGACGGAGCTCCGCCGTCGTGCGCATGCTCAGTGCACAACATCGACCCACTTGCGAGCGGACAGCCGCTTGCGAGTGGGTCTGAATCAGGCCCTTTATCTCTCTCCAAGCTTAGTACATCTCCCCCTCAGTCTAACAGTCTGCAGGGAAATGTGCAATGTTGCTGTACCGTAATTCTCAGGGATGTGCGCAGCCAAACATGGCGACCATACATTGCCGAGAACTGAACGCTCCCCATAGTATTTGTTGGATACCCAAGGGCAGCGTTCCTCAGCTCTGCTTATACTGTAAGTGCCGGCAGCAGGTCTTGTTTTAGGAATTCCTAACATATTGAATCATTGGGGAGATCTATTGACCCAGATACATACATGAAATCACCAGGACATGATTAAAAGGTTGTTACTAACCTGTTTTTTTTTTTTAAATAATAAAATCTTGTGTGTGGAACATTTAGTGTAGTAAAAATATACACTTTTTGGGGTTTCCTTTATCAGCTTTAAGCTGCTTACCTTTAATATCTGCATGGCATGTTGTGAAGGTGCAGGATTTCCCAATTTCTGTCTCTGCCTGCCATGTCATAGAAATGCAGGATTTCTCTAAAAACCTTTCATGTCTGCCTGCCATGCCATAATGCAGGATTTCCCAATTAGCAGCCTGGCAAATACAATTCTCATTAATCTGACCTCTAGCTCTCCCATGTTTCTTATGGCTACATTCTGCTACCATCCAAGTGTTCCGGCACAATAGTGACTGCAATTGAACAGATACCCGCAGGTGTTTTTTTGTTTTCAGATTGCTATGTGTGCAATTCTACACAGCAAGCCCAGCTTCCCTTAGCCATGTATGTCAGATCACAACAGTAATGGTGCATACACACGGTCAGATTTTTCCTTCAGATATGAACGATAACGATTTAAAAATCGTTCAGTCGTTCATATCTGAAGGAAAATCGTTCATATCTGACATGCCTGAACGATGGACGATCAACGATGCGCGTTCCCGTTTGTCAGATAACGATATCTGACATCTGATGGGTTTGCAGTCAGACTTGGACGATTCCATTCATTTTAATGCAGTCAAAAATCGTTCAATCGTTCAAATCGTTCAGTCGTTCATCTGACAAATCTGACAAGTCTGACAAATTTGACCTGTGTGTATGCTCCAAAAAGCTGCATACACACACAACGATTTTGTTACCAACGATTTTATGAACGCTTTTTATGTACGATTTTCTGTCAGATTATCTGTCAGATTATCTGTCAGATTTTTTAAAGTGTAATGAACGATTTTTATGAACTACGAGCGATTTTTGCATATTCCCTTAATGAAAATCGTTCAGTTGACAAGTCTGACTGAACTACAAACTACAAACGTGAACGCGCATGAACGATAATCGTTCATCATTTGACTCAGAAAGTGAATGATTTTTTTAAAACGATTATCGTTAAACTATATCGTTTAACGATTATCGGTCAAAAAATCGTTGTGTGTGTATGCAGCTTAAGGCATCCGTAAGGACGTCAAATATATATTTTATGTATATCAAATAAATAGTACAAAGTAGTGTGGTGCCTAATTAATGAGCATCCCCCCACCTGTACATGGAGGAAGCAGCCATTTTCTACTGCTGTGAATTAATGCACTAGGAACTGGGGACCTCATTGAGGCATGAGGCAAGAAGTGGGGTCAAGACATGAGAAATCATGATATTATAACAGTAAATAACGTGACCTATTAATGCATGTGTGCAACATGTAACAGGTCATTGGACACGACTGAACGCTGCTAGGTAAGGGTAAAGTCAATTCCATGACAATATTTGGTGCCACATCCATCAAACAGTCTTATTTATCATGTGTTATACATAACAGGACTTGCAGTGATTCGCTATGAAGCTCGTTCATCAGTGTCTACAATATCTATCTCTGATAAATGAACCCAATAGACTAACATAGGTCCCAGCTCGTTCATCTTACAGGAATCTATGATAAATAGACCCTATATCATGCTAGTAATTCTATCTATATAACTTATTCATCTGATTTTACTTTAATTGCGATCATTTTTCTCATTGTAATGTTACTACAGACCACTTAGTCCCTTTTAGTCTTCCTTTAGATATACAAATAGTAAAATATCCTATATATGGGGTTACCTTGTGGGCAGTATCTGGTATCTACTGTATCTTGAATCTTCATTACCCACAGCAGTCTCCATATTTTACTAATGGAGAGAAAATAATTTAGGGATTTTGGGGAAAAATAAAGGTTGCCCGTGAATTTCAGGAACACGATAAACTTCTCTACTAAACCGAAAATACAGGTCAGCTTACACAAAATAGATGACAATTACAGCTTTTATTAGAGAACAGTGAAATTGAGGCTCCACTGTACATATATTGAGTTTCGCGGTAAGACGGGCAATTTAGTAGAAGTACAAAGCTACACCGATACAATCATCCACTTGTTGTTCACCTTTCTTGTGTTTCCATGAATTTAAAGACCATGGGGTCTATTCAGCAAGAGTGACGATGTTGCCCAGAATATTATCGGGAAACACCGTCACGAGTCTTTATCTATTACGATAAAATATGGCTGGTATTCAGCAATATTTTCTGCAGGGACAGCGGTTGCGGTAACACGCTGTCCCTGCGATGTCACAGAAGGCATTTCTGAAAACAACCCCTTCTATTTGTTCCTCTGCCCATGCTCAGTCATGCGCTCGGGAACAGTCTCCGTCCCTGCTTGGGGTTACTGCCGACGGGGTAAGCATAGCTCCAGCCTGTCCAAATTGATTGACATGTGTATACAGGCTTTATGCTAGCCTGTATACATGTATATTTATGTGTTTTTATATTTAACACCTATATATAAATGTTAAATATAATCGCACATAAATATACATGTATACAGGCTAGTATACACATGTCAATCACTTTCGGCAGGTTTAACAGGCTCTAATTGGACTTACCTGTCGGCTATCACCGGGAAGCAGGCACAGAGACTGGGCGGGCTTACAAAATGCTGCAGGGACTTATGGGAAAATTTCCCTCTGTCCCTGCAGTTTTCGGGATATTTAAGTATTTTCTTCATATAACGCCATCCTGAAATGGCGTTATATAAAGCAAATATTTATCGAGTGATTTAACACTTTTTGCTTTGCTGAATAGCAAAAAGTGTTAAAGCACTGTAGAGATCAATGGCTGATCCCTACAGTGCGGTATTCAGCCAGATGGGAATTAGTGGAGAAGATAATTACGGTATCTTCTCCATTATCTCATTGCTGAATAGGGGATTTACATAAAAAATACGGAAATCATAATTTCCGTATTTTTTATGTAAAAATATGAATGCTGAAAAGACCCCCATGTCTATAGCTGGGATAATGACGGTCACCTCATTCTATCTAGTACAGTTAGGGTAGGAACCATTAAAAATGAGTATTTTCAACTTCAAACATCTGCGTTTCTGCTCCTTGTCTACGCCAGAGAGCGGAATCCCAACTTTGGGAAGTCATATTTTCAACTTTTTGTTTTATGAAAAAGTCGGCCATCTGGAATCCGGTTCTCTCGGTGAGACCTAAAATGCTTCAAGAATCAATAATGATATTTAGTAGGGATCAGTTAATTTAATTGATTAATGGTTACTGATATACTATATCACCAGCATATTCTGTTGTGCTTTTTTACAAGTGGGAACAAAACAGTAATAATACAAGTCTGGGTAATATCATCGAGACAGGTAAGAGGGCCCTGCTCACAAGCTTACAATCTACAGGGAAATACTGTAGGAGTGTGATACACTAGGCTAAGTGCTACAAAATAATGGAAATAGGGATTGCCCCTCTTGCCAAGTATGCGGTAAGCATGTAATGTATGTCAAATACAGTACGACACAAGGTTGTCTATATGTTATAATGTTATAATTAAAGCCCAACCAGTGTAATCGTGAAATAAAAATATTAATGTTTCCCAGAAAACGCGGGAATGCTGCCCAGGAACTAGGGATGTGCGCCGATCCCCGTGTTTTGGTTTTGGTTTTGGATCTGTATCTCCTTCAAGGTTTGGGATCTGGATTTGGTTTTGCAAACCACCCTCAAGTGTTTTGGTTTTGGATCTAGATTTTTTTAATAAAAAATAGATAAAAAGTTTTAAAAACAGCTAAAATCATGTAATTTATGCAATCCAAAACCCGAAATTCGGATTTAAAATCCAAATTCCGAACAGCAAAAAGATCAGAACCGCGATTTACCCATATTCACAAAATTTGGGTGGATTCAGATTTCTGGAGAACCGAACCGCACATCTCTACCTGGAACGGCCCCGCTCTGCCTTCCAAATGCTGCAGCCTGTTATTCAGACTGTAGCTGGGAGGCACTACAAGCGGACTCGCAGATTGAGGGCTGCGCATGCTCAGTCCTCTAACAATCGGAGATGTGCGCTTACCATCGGTTAGCATACATCTCTGAATCAGGCCTTTGGGCCATATATCCACTGACATTTGTTCTGTGTTTAAAAATGGAGTTCAATTAACAATGACGGCGCATGTCAAAGTCATATGTGATTGCGATACGCTCGTTAACTTGCATTTTTACTGGAATCCAGGCAAGGTCACTTCATTACCCTCAATGCACTTAACTTGCAATAAATACATGGAATACAGCAGGCGTCATGCAGAAATCTGTGGCGCTGGTGCAACGCTCCTCAAATCGGGAAACAGAACATTCTCCAGATCTCTTGTGCTGTGTTCTACTAGTGTTAGAAATGATACAACAAGTGGAGTGGAAGCTTAATTATGTTCGATATATTCCTAATTAACCCTATAAAGGTCTAAGTCAGGGGTCTTCAAACTTGGCCCTCCAGATGCTGTGGAACTACACATCCCAGCATGCACTGCACATAGTTTTAGCATGCTGTTATATCAAAAAGGTGGCAGTGCATGCTGGGATGTGTAGTTCCACAGCAGCTGGAGGGCCAAGTTTGAAGACCCCTGGTCTAAGTGATCAACCTGAGGGACAGGACAACCATCCCTTAGTCCAGAAAGAGAGGGAATTTAGACAGAGGGGAAAATGTACATAAAACAATGAAAATTGTCAGTTCTTGGAATTAGTCTGCTGCTGAGAAATAGTTCAACTTTTTGAGCCTATCACAAACTGCGCCTGGATGACGTGGATCTACCAGCTAGGGAGAATAAGATACCTGGGACCGGGACTGTCTAGCTACTCGGTGGTGTCCCAGGTCTGCCAGGGAGGCATAACCACCCCTCCCAAGATGGAGTGTCCATTCCCTCTTCAGCAGTGGCATGTATATTCTGTGGATGGGCCTTGTATGAACAATGTGGTGTGGTCATGGCATCACATGCTTGTAGTACAAGGCCCTGACAGACTTCTCTGTGGCCCTGATCCCAATTTAAAATAACTAGCTCATATCAACTTTCAGCAAGTACAGATGTGTCCCCGCTCATCTTACATCTATACGCCGTGTAGCGCAAAAATCTGGTCGCATTACATATGCCCGTGGCTGGTCACAGGGTGGCGTATTCATTTGCAGTATGGCGTATCGAGTGTCATCTTAGTGTACTGAGATGCTGTCGATTGCAATACAGCTATTCGTCCACCAGGTGCTTTTGAATAACGCCATTGCGCACGCTTGAAGTCTCCAATGTAGTCATTGATGCTTGCTGTGCGATTACTTTTTTTGGATACTTTTTTATTCCCATCTCCATATGCGATAGTGATGTGCGGCACTCACACAGTCCTTACAAATGTACACTGACGTTGGTGGGGTTGAGGGGCGCTCTATGAAATTACCCTTCAACTACAAGTCTCAGCACAGAAGAAGGTCTGTTTAGATTAAACACTGCCTGTGCGACTTTTGCAGTTACTCTAGCAGCAATATCTGGCTGACTGCAAACATCAGTGGGATAGTTGTATGGTCAATGCTTAACAAATTCTCCAACTGGGGTTCAATTCCTGTTAAGGACAGATGCTGGATATATTTTTTAACATTTGCAAGTTTCAGCAAAATAACCTCATTTTATTATTTGAGCAATCGCCACCCAGTGGTGTAGCTGTGTATTGCATGCCTTGGATCCTCTTGCGCTTTACCGTGCCTTACCTCACCAAACCACGCTATTTTCATGCCGCGACTAAGACGCCTGTATGCCGCGACTACAGCAAGGATGAGCATGGACACATCTGTAGCTCTATAATGCAGCCAGCCACTCAAATCAGGAAGGGTAATATAATGCCCCCAGCAATCAGAGACATCTAGATGCTCTAATCCATCCACCAGCCCATACAAACTTCCCAGGAGAATAATGAATACATTTGCAGCGCGTGTTTACCTGGCACTCCTTTAGGTAGGGTCATAACATTTTAACAAAGTTTTCTAGAGAACCAGCCCTGGAAATTTCTGGAAGCAGCCCTATTGGGGACGGGTCTGTTGATGGGGAGGGGTCTTTGGAGGGTGGTGGGAGATTCCCTCTTCATAGGACCTGATTCTGAGTGGGACACGGTCACGTCCTTCTTTGCATCTTTTGCTGCAGTTGCATCTGTGACTTTATGCTATTGTCAGTACAAAACCAGCATATCAAGGGCAGACAAACCTGTTAGCAGAACGCGTTGGGGCCATGGGTGGTACTACCATAGGTACAAGGGGTACAGCTACTATGGGGCTCAGAGCTGAGGGGGGGCCATCTTCCTTGTCAAAATTACTAATGTTTTATAAATTTTTCACATTGGCCCCTACAAACATTTGCTCTGGGGCCTACAAATACCTAATTATGACCGTTGCTGTGGTTCTGTTCTGAAACCAGGAACCAACTTCCGATATGGCCCTGATATACCCATGATTGTGCTTTTAACATACTACACTATCTGTGCCCCCTATTTCTTTTTGTCCTTGATATATATATATATATATATATATATATATATATATTATAAGGGCACAGTCGTGCCCTTATATTAAGGCAGAATCTAAAAATATGGAAATCTCTATAGAGAATTCCGGAGGGGGGGGCATGGTGTTCAAGGGGCTACACCTCATGAGCTATAGGAGGTACCAAGCTGAACTTTGGAAAATGAGGATTTGGGAGTAATCTAAAGTTCCAACTGTGAGTTTTTTCTGACACACTCTGGGTCTGATTCAGACCCAGACGCTATTTGCGCTCGCTCGTTCAGAAAAAGGGGCTGGCTATTTAAATTGAGCGCTCGCTCTTTGCGGTCTGTTGACGCCTCTATGTCTGAGCGAGCGAACAAAACATGCGCTCGCTATTTTGTAAAGACGCCCCTTGGGCGCTCGCATCATACATCATCTTCGTTATTTATTAGATTAATCGAGTACATCGAAAGGCGTATGAACTGCTCGCTATTCTTGTGGTAGCATTTTCCTACCTCAATTATGCAAGCAGTTCAGGCTAAAAGACAACCAAGTGACGTGGTCGATGACGCTGCTTTGTTAATTATGCACACCCTTAAAACGCCCGTTTTGACCGTTTGGCACGCCTGCGTTCGGATCTCCACTCCCCGTTTTCAAGCACCTTCCCCTGTTACCACCCACAAATGCCTCATCCTGTCACTCAAATTAGCAGGCATTCGCTATTTTGCGAGCACACGATTTCCGACCGCACTGACTGGTTCGCGCATGCGTATTACAACCCATACGCATGCGCAGATGTGCGAACATCGCTCGGAACGAACGAGTGGCCGCTTACGAGCGGCTCTGAATCAGGCCCTCAGTTAGGACCACTTTTCTGCTTTTCTCTGTGGGGGATTTTTGGGAAGGCATAACTCAGGGTAGGGGTGAAATTTAGATTTGGGGTTTGTTTTATTAGGTATCTGTTGTGCCAGGGTATGTGCTTTTAGGGTTCAGGTAATTGAGAAAGTTACAGTTTTTAAACTATTACCTCAAGAATGCGCCATTACACAGATAGGAAGTTTCAACTTGTTGCGCAGCCTCAGTAGGTGCCTTCAGCAGGTGTACTCACTGTGGCTTCACTTGGGTGCACCAAGGTGGCTGCCTTTTGCGGATGTTAGCAGCGCTGGAACACGGCAATGGCAGTGGGTGGTAGCAGCGGCAGGAACTCGGCGGCGGTGCGACCATCAGTGGTGGCGGTGGCACGGACATCAGCAGCAGAGGTGGCATGGGTGTCAGCGGCGGCGATGCAGGCATCAGTGGTGGTGGTGCAGGCGTCAGTAGGACCCAGGGTGCCAGAGGAACCGGCGGTGGTGCAGGCGTTGGTGGCAGGCTTGGATCCTAGAGGATCCAGTCCTTGCCTGCCATTTTGCAGAGTTCGGCAGATAAGCCCATTTCAAAAATGGCGCCACAGCCATTTGAAATTCATTGGCTTCAGTTGCATAGACTGCATGTGTACAATGTGCAATGAGCACACAATTGTGTGAATTAGCAGCTCCACCATTTTGTGAGTGACAGCATTATCACTCGTTGAGAGTGCTGAATCTGTAGTTAACCACAGGGTGTGATGGCATACCATATCTGAATTGTACAAGGAACACGTCCATTAAGGCATCAGCCTTAATGATTGTAATTTCATTGCCTTTTTAAGTTTGAGTGGCAGAAATTTAGTAGGTTTTGTGAAAATTCAGATCATGTGTAAGAAGCATTAATAGGACATGTGAAACCGTAAGGTTTTTTGTCTGTGGAATATATATATATATATATATATATAATATATATATATATATATACATATACATATATATATATATATATATATATATATATATATATATATTGTAATGTTAAATATAATATATCTATACTAGATTATGTAATAGTTACTGGCTGCATCACTATTAACTGTGTGACGCAGTCAGAACTGCAGTGCCGGCTGCCCCTTTCCTCCTGTATTGCTGCTGGAGTGACTCACGCAGTATCTCTCCCTCTGACATTTCACTCGTATTATACAATGAGAATCCCCCTCGCCCCCATGTCCTTGGCAAGCACAGGTTATATGGCTGATTAATTGTCTCTCCAGCTCCCCAGTGTCTCTCCACCCCCTTGTGTCTATCTAGCTCCATCCCCCTTGTCTCTCTCCAGCCCCTTTGTGTCTCTCCAGCTCCCTTTTTAAACTAAGTGAAAAGACAGCGCACTAACCATCATTCAATGTACAGAGATGCTAATTCCAAAATATCTTTAGATGCACGAACTTGGATTGACTAAAAATATAGGTACATTTATAAAGAAAATCCTGTAGGAAAGCACATAAAACAACAATTGCATACAAATACAAAAAATTTACTTGTAAAAATATAGCATTCAGTACTCACCGTATAGATGCCGGATTAATAAAAAGAGTATCCCCAACTTCTATTTGTTCCGAAGGAGAAAAGTACATACAGTTCAACACACCTCACTGTAACAAGAAAATTGGCGTTTTATTATCCCGTGTGTAATGAAGTGAGGCTATTTGTAACACTGTAATGGAATATAGGAGATCCAAATGATTTAGCGGCAATTAGTGGGTGCTAATCTGGATTGTGCATCTAGTGATATTTTTGGAATAGCACTTCATTACATGGTATTATTGGGTGGCTAATGTGCTGTCTTTTCACTTTGTTTAAGTTAAACTATAAGCCACACAGATTTACTAAGACAGAGGCTACAGGTTATTGTTATATCACCTTTGTTTAGCGCCCTAGGTTTTCTTTCCAGCCCCTTTCTGTCTTTCCAGCACCCCAGTGTCTATCCCGCCCCTCAGTGTCTCTCCAGCACGAGTCTGCTTGTTTTTCTTCAAACCTCCAGTGTCTCCACAGTCCCCCAGTGTCTCCCAAGATCCTGCCCCCTTCTATCCCTTCTATCTCTCTAGCTCCACAGTGTCACTCCAGCCAACTCCAGCAAACCCCCAGTGTCTCCCCAGCTCTAGCCCCATTTTGTGTCTCCAGCTGCCCAGTTTCTCTCCAGCCCCTTTCTGTCTCTGCAGCCCTCTCAGTGTCTATCCAGTGCCCAACATCCCTCTGGTCACTTATTGCAGTCTGTGTATTCCGGATGCTTCTCTTCGGCCGCGGCTCCTCTCTGCTTTCCTATGTCAGAGATGCAGCACGGAATGATGTTTTGACATCATGCACACTGCGCTGCAATAAGCAAAATATAGGGCCCATAGGGCCGGGCTCACAGCAAGTCACTGAGGAGAGCACGGTGCGAGCCCAATGGGAACCCTCCCAAGTTCTTCGTGGCCCAATCCACCTCAGTCAAATGCTGTGCCACTTTGCATTACTTAACTCACCATTTAGATGACAGACTTGAAGGCGATTCTTCAGAGGCTCAACCAGATATAAAGGAATTGCAGGCTTATATATATCACATGAGGTAAAGTACAACAATTCTCGGAAACGTAACAATCAATCATTTCTAGTGTCTAAACCAAATGATGCAATGACAAAGGTGTTCCTTTGACATGATGTATTACTGTCACTAAATAGGAGATTTTTTTTTTTTTTTAAAGGCTGCAAGGCATTTTCTTATTTTCATAATTATCTCTGCACCACGCTGTTTCCACTCTTAGCAAATAGCTCGTTGCTGGTAATATATTTAAATGCCGGGACAGGTCTAAGGATAGCAGATATGCTACATAAAATAGCCACTTAACTTCCCTAAACTTGTAATTGCATTTCTGTTTGTTTTTCAGCATAAACGGTAATTTTTTTTTTCAGTAAAAAAAACAGAATAAAACACACAGATGTTCTCTGACTTCAAAGAAGGAGAGAATAAATATTAGTAATGGGGAAGGTTGAAGGAAATGGAGAATAAACCATGAGGACAATCTGTATTATAGTACAAGGAGCAGCAGTATGTAATTGTCAAATATTATTTTTGATTTACTGTAGTAATGTTTCTCGATTTGAAAAAAACGGCCTGTGACCAGGTTGGGGGTTGCATTTTCAATACACTTCTCCAGGGGTGATACTGATATCGCAACTGTGATTCTGGACCTGAATCACTACGGAACACAACTGCGAATGCAATTGCGATTACACACGCAGTTCAACTG